>CM075941.1:17155889-17755889 GCA_038030265.1 Corythucha ciliata | reverse complement strand
TCGCTGATTTAATAGCCGAAATCATGGCTATAGCGATTTTTCTATATTTTTATCCAAAGGCCAATACTTTTACGTTATTCCCCTAATAGTTGCAAATTTTGGGGTGATAATATTGACTTTTAAACTCGAAGGCACGAAGCTAAATATGTTCCAAATAGATCTTTAAATCAAAAAAGATCTATTCACATCACCAATTTCACAGTTTATTCTCAAAAAGAGTCCTTTGACAATACGCGACCACTGTTTCTTTTCAAGTTAAAACCCACAAGAGTGACATTAATCGCTTTGAAGCGATTGCCAAAAAGCGGATACATCAATATATTTATATATTTAGTTATTTACAAGCCACTAATTCCCAGAACGACTCTCCCGTGTGAAGTACAAGTGTCGTTTTAATTACATAATATTCAAAAACACGAAACGTGTGACAATTATTAAAAGAACAATAGGTAGCTTATCAGCTTTGTTTATTGTTGCCGCGCCGAAGGCGTGGCAGCAATTTATTCGCTTTTTTTTCGTTTACTTCATTCTACTAAAGAAAAACGGTCGCTAAACTTTATATTTTTACCCCCAAAAAAAACATGGTCATGCGATAAAAAGGTAGAGGCTGATAGCCAAAGACTGATTACAGTACACGACTGACTACTTTGGCGTATTGCCTGAGCTCTGCAAGACACGGTTTTAACTGGGATTTTCTTATTATGTATATACGAAATATCAAATTCGAAATATTCGGTTTGCGGTTTCGTACGAAAAAAGGGTTGGGGAGTGAGCCGGGGGCAAACATCTGTTACAATATTTCTTCGAATTCAAGGTGTTGAAGACCCCCCCCCCCCCCCGAATCGCCAAACACCATCCCTTGGGATGAAAACCGTGCCAAGGAGACCGCTTTACAGAGATGACAGTTCATAAGCAGCGAAAAATCGAGCGGAACGCCGCAATTTTGAACTCGTAAAATCTAAAACGGCTATAAGTGCTATGTTTTTTCCCAACTCACCTCCATGGGGCTTTGTCTTCGTGAAAAGAAAAGAGTTGATAGTTCGGTGAAAACTCGCGCCAACCACTTTATTTACTTTTTTTTTTTTTAAATAAATAAACAACTGCTCGTTTGTCTTGAGACCAAAACACGTCTAAACGGATGATAAAAAAGTGAAGACTACACTCTACACAAGACTTTTTTCGCCAAGCTGCGTGGTGGAGCGCGGGTGGACCCCTCTCACCCGCCCCCCCTGTCACTCCACCATCACTAACAACTTCTCACACTCAAAAGCCTTTGGCACAGAGACTTTAAGGAAAATTTATATGGGTGGTGAAGGAGTGGGAGACGTTTTTTTAGGATTTGCAATTTTTCTGGCAATTAGTGCCGAGTCCGTAGCGAAAACGTTAAATTATTGCAAATAATTATGAGGATGTTGCCCGACTAGTTTGTACACGTGGTCTCGGAGGTGGTGGTGATGCTGAGGAGGTGGAGATTCCTAAAAATAAATTTGATCCGCTTGGGTTATTAATCAAAATCTTCTTTTGATGTTACTATAAAGGTTTAAATAGGGGAAACGTTTCGTATTATGTTAGTGGTTAAACACACTATATTTTTGTATCGCCTAATCTTCTAAAAGTCCCTAAAGCCCATCCCGCTGCCACAGCCACCCGCCCACCCGAAAAACCTTTCTATCCAAATTGACCACCGCTGTAAATAACGAATTTAACGACCGTATGCGTGTCGTTCGTGTTGCGTTCATTTTTTGAGTCGGGGAGCGCGGCGGACATAAAATTGTACCTCCATTGATGCTGAGAAAATCCGTAGCACTTGTCGCATGCTGAACAGCGCTGACCCTCGTCCACTTCCTGGATGAGCACTCCCTGGAAAAAAAAAAAAAAAAAAAGTTTAACGTTCATAAATGTGGCAAATACCGCGAGAAAAACTAGGGAAATTCAAGTTTTTAAGCGAAAAAAAAAAAAATCATCACGAGGCGAATTTTAAACTTTTCCAGTGAAGTACATTGTTTCCGGTCACGGGCGAAAATTGCAATGCATTCAGACTTCAAAGTAAAGGAGCTCGTGGCAAATGAACCGAAAATCCTCTCTTAGAGTATACGCACCAAGAGAGGAAAATCGTATAATATACTCTCGAGGAAACAATAATATGGATGGCTTTGTCTTTTGCTTTAAATTAACATTGATGTTGGTTTCAGACGATTTTCGCGCCTGTCGAACTAAGCGAGGTCGAACTATCGTATGTGTGGTCGACGAGCGTGGGAACAGTCGGGAATGGTCACCCCAATGGTTCCGTTCAATATTTCTTAGAACCAAACAGCCCGTGTCTGAAGTGAAATCTCCAGTTTAGAAAAGGCAAAAAAGGAAAATCCCACATTTCTGGTTGAAATGCCCGAAAAACGCATAATTTGTTAATCACGAGTCGTCGGTTTAACCATTTTATAGGCCGCATAGGGTCAGCTTTACCAATTTGAGGGTGAAATTAACCGGTTTGGCCATTTTCATTTCACAGCGCAAGTTGTTAGTACGACCATTTCTAGGGCGTGATAGTCGCAGTTTGATTCTTTCATAGCACGAATCGCCATTTTATTCAAAGGGTGCAAACTCAGTTTAGCAATTTTAGCTAACATTTTTAGGGCGCATAGAGTCAGTTTTGCCGTGTATCGGCCACGAATAGTACGTAAAGTCAAGAAGACGCGAATGCTCAGTTTGACAATATTCTTCTGTTCCAACTGTGCACTTCACAACCGTACTACGCGGGCGTTTCGGTCGGTGCGCCGAGTGTGCCAAGTCACAGCTCGCCGCCGCAGCCTTATAGCGAAATGGGCAATAGCCAGATTCGGTTCGCTGGGTTCCGAAGCGTCGAAGCGAGTATTGTATCCATTATACCATCGAGGCACGCGGGACGAAGAGGATACATATAAAACCAAAAAAACTTATGTCTAGCTAATGCGCTCGTAGGCAAAGCAAAAAAAAAAAAATAATAATCCACTAGCAAAGATTTGTTTCAGAAATTTTTCTGAAACGTTACATCAATGAATGAAACTAAAACATTCATGAAATGTTGAAAACCACCACGTGGTGTGTGATGTGGTGAATTCGAAACATTTCAGAATTCTTGAAAATGTGTGGCTTGTGAAATGTTTCTGGGACACGGGTTTTCAAAACATTGAATAACTTCCACGTGAAGGCCCCAGTAGCCTAGGAGAGTAACGCATAGGGCGAAGAACAAACTGGTAAATCTAGGCAACCCAAATGATGTCAAAAAAAAACCTTAGAAATTGTCATCGTAACCAAAAACTGGACATAATCGCTCTGAGATTTAATTATTTGATGAAAAGAACTCTAATCGTACTCCAGGAATTAACAAAACGGAAAACGGTTTTTGGCCACAAAACAAACGTCAGAAACTGACAATGCAGTCAAGAAACGAGATATTTTCCATCAAAAGAAGAATTTTCGCCACTTATTAATTCATTTCGTTGTGCTCGTACGACTCTGGACTACTCGCTGTGCCCACCTGAAACCGTCAAAGGCTCCCCGGACACCAACAACTAAAAGAACTTTTGTCAAGTTCTCTTATTGAAATTTACTGCCATGCATTGGCGGACCTATACGTCTAACGAGGCCCAGGCCACAAATTTCTACACGATGCCCATTTTAGTCACTAAACAACTGCGAATATAATTTTTACGAAAATATCGTTAAATTTTGGCTTTTTATTGATCTCAGCGATAAAAATTGGCGTCCAGAAACTGTGAATTGGAGCTTTTTTTTTTCAATTTTAGCTGCGAATGAGCGATTTTTTCAATTTTCAAAGTGTTTTAAAAATATTGTAAAATTTTCTCAATATTAGTAGTGAATTAGCGCTTTATTTTCCCAACTTCAGCCACGAATTAGCATTTTGCTTAATTTTAAGAGTGAATTAGGGCTGCCCCGTTCATATTCATAATGTGGCCTCCACAAACACATGTTATAAAATGCGAATTAGCTCCTTTTCTAACCATTTTTTAGCTCTTTTCAGCCGTGAAATGACCCTTATTCTACATTTTATCCACATATTACCGCTTAACTGATTACTGTTTCCGATTCATTGCTGTCTGTGGAGTTGGATTCGTGACACAAGTCTTACAGTGAACGTTTCTGGATCGTTTCAGACGCATTTCTAAAACGTGTCAATTAAAGATCAAAAAGTTGGCATGGAAACTCCCATGAAAGGTATCTACAGGAAACCTTTTAGAAACGAAAATCAAAATGTTTCTGAAACGTTTTTTAAAAATTGCCACCAGGGAATTTTCCCCAATTTCAGCCGTGAGTTAGCCCGTTTTACTCAATGTTAGCCGTAAAATAGCCCTTTTTCTATTTGTACCTATCTGTGAGATTGTGCACTTATTTTTAGTAACAGTGACATGGTGTTTTATGTGTCGTGAGAAAAAGAAAATAAAGAAAAAGTCGTGGGAGAAAGGGACAGCCCGGAGTTGAGTAGTTCCTGGTCGCCGCGGTGTCTCGGTGTCTCGCTACGGCGTCCGGGTTCGATTCCTGCTCCGTGGCAGTTTCTTTTTCTCACGACACATAAAACACCATGTCACTGTTGTTAAATACGAGTCCGAAATAACTTTATTCGATACAAAAAGCTTTAAATTTATTTTTAGCGTTATCTGTAAATTATAGTTTTTGTCAATTCTGCGAATTAGTGATTTTACCCACTGTTATATTCCAGTGAGTTATTGCTTTTTTTTCATTTGAACCCTGAAGTTGTGCCCAGAAACAGAATATGAGCGATTTTTCTACATTTTATTCGCGAATCTGCGCATTTTTGGAATTTTAGCCGGGAATTGACCCAATTTTAGCCGCAATTTGGCTAATTTTTTCAATGTTATTCGCTAATTACCGCTGTTTTGCCAATTTTGGCCGCCAAATAGGATTTAAAAAAAATATTGCTGTGAATTTGCGATTTTTTTTCAATTACTATACCCGTAAGCCCCTTCTCTCAATTTAACTGCGAATTAGCGGTTCTTCTCAATTATTACCCGTGAACTGGCTTTTTTTTTATTATAGTTTTTAGTTTTGAATTAGTACCTACTCCTGGCTCGCGAATGGTCGATTTTGCAATTTCGAGGACTTTACGAATTTTCAGGGCGCTAATTGTCAATTTAGCCATTTTAGGCTGCGTAGAGATTCAGTTTGGAACATTCTAGAGTGGGAATCGCCAGTTTGAGTATTTTTAGGGTGGTTATAATAAGCTCAGCCTAAATAGCCATTTTCAAGGTGGGAGTCGTCAATTTCTCTATTTGCTTGGGTCGAATAACGAATATTCAGTACTTAGCCCATTTTAAAACGCCATATCCGTTAAGCCGCGAATGGCCAGTGATGGCCATTTTTGGCGCGAGAATAGTCAATATAACCGCAATTAAGGGCGGGAATCGTGATCTTTTCAGGCATTTTCAGGGCGCTCGAATCACCAGTTAAGCCATTTTGTGGGGAGCGAGAAGCCAGTTTGGCTACTTTTAGAGAGGGAATAGCCAGTTTAGCAATTGCGAGTTTGGGTATTTTCAGGGCGCAAATAGTCAGTTTAGACGTTTTCAAGGAGCGAAATTTTATAGTTTTGCCATATTGGGGCGCGAGTATAATCAGTTTAGCCGTTTTTATGGTGGAAAAAGCTAGTTTAATAGTTTAACTGTTTTCTGGCAGCGAATGGCTGCCAAGATAAGTATTTTTAGTAGAGCGAAACACAAAATTTCTCAGGCCCCTCCCATCCCCTCTACTACCCACACACACATCACCGAGAGCGAGCGTACGGAGTGCAAAAATTTGACAGGGCAGACATCCCCGTGGCGCCAACCCCACGAAAGTGGTCTTTTGAAGAGCCAGAACAAGGGATCCCCAACTCACGAAATTAGAATTTTGAAGAGCCAAAACCACGTAATATATTTGTGGTGAAGCCAAATAAGAGAGTAAAATCTGCGAAATTGGGTTTTTTAAAAGAGCCAAGTCCCGAAATTTGATTTTTTCATTTATAGAGCCAGGCCTGCGAATTTGGTTTCTTGCGACTGTGGAAACCCCACAAAATTGATTACCATATATTTATCCTGAAAAGTTGAGTTACTATGAAGCCAAATACGCGAAATTCTGGGTTTTTGTGGTCCTGCCCTTAGGGGTAGGTAAGGCGCTAGGCAAAATGGCGAAAGCCCCCCGCCAGGGGTCTTCCCCCCTCCCCCTGTAACACCGCAAGGTACTACATTCTCTGAAAAAATAAATAAATAAAATAAAACCTAACCAATTGGTATTTTGAATAGCCAACCTAGCAAAGGTCCAACCCTCAAACCCCCCTGAGTAATTGCCAAACCCTTCAAATTGTTTTTTGAGTGATCAAATGGATTTAACAGCCAAACCTGAAAATGTTGTTCAGTTACTAACTCCCCCCAGAACGGGGTTTTCACCCCATGGTCATGGTGGACCCTCCACATTGACAGGGGGGTGGTTGTCGATGTTTGTGTGTTTTTGTTTTTTTCAATTGATGGAATCCGGGGAACATGACCCAAAACTTGGTTCACATTCAATTCATCTGGCAACTCTTCGGTCGAGTGAGGTCCAGCTTTGTCGAGGCTCTTTCTTGGGCTTCAGGGCTGTTGATAGCGTATGACAGGCAGAATAATTATCTTCCCCCTGCGACCGCCACTAAAATCCCTTCTCCACCCCACTTATTCCATATGTCTGTCAGATACGGGCATGACCTTTGATGAAGATGAATCACCCCAACATGACAAGACACCATCCCTTTCCGTCACCTCTTCAACCAACTCCCGTCATGGTGGAGGATCTTCTCTCAAAAATGTACGCGACAAGAGAGGAAAATAATACCCTTGAGACACAACCCGAAGAAAATAAATATAATATGGGTGGCTTTGTCTTGAGAGGGGGCTCTAGATCTTCCGGTGAGTGTGTGTGTGAGAGAGAAAGATATACTCTCTCGAAAGCAACAATGTGTTCGAAAAGAAGATTAACCCTCAGAAAATAAGAAAAAAAGGAGAGTGATATGGACTTACTTCCCTTCCTACCCTCTTACACGCTTCCCACGCGATGGCTCGACAATTATCCGACGTAAAACCCCAAAATAATGTTGTTTTTTTGTAGTTTTTAAAAGAAGAATCGTAGTTTTTTCAACCACGTTCTTCCCGGCAAAAATATACCCTCAATTGCACGACGCTAAAAAATGCTTTAGGGATTGGCTGAATATTTAAAATTTGACGAATTCCAACATTTAGGCCGAATATTCATTTAGTTTTTGGCCTCTATCGATGCAATTTTCAGGGCGAACAATCAAATTCGCTGGGGGACAAAATTGACTTACTTTCAGAGACGCAGCACATTCCCATAGTGACAGCCGGGGGTTTCATCCTTTCACAAAAATGGTTTTCCTTTAGGGGACGAGGTTAATAAATAAAAAAACTATTTTTTGTTAGTACTTTGGAAGCCCAAAAGAATGGAGAAAGATGCCCTTATTGCCATTGAATGGGCGTGGTGAGATAGTTGGTCAGGAGGGGAGGGGTCTATTGTAAAGGTCAGCGAGCAATTTACATCGGTGAACCACCCTCGGTACATTATACATCGGCAGAATAAAGTATAGAAAATGGAGCAAGAAAAAAGGTCGATGGTAACTACCCCCCTCCCCTCTATCACTGGAGCACATTTCATTCTTCTATTCAGTAATTTTTGGTTGTCGGGGAAGGGGATGCTATTAACCAAGTTCAATTTCTTTGTTTATAATGAATCGTCAAACAATGGAAGTCCTCGTTTAATAAAACAAGTTAATTAGTACGCGTTGGCTCCTGCAATAGGCTAGCTGTGACGATCGCGAAAAAAAAAAAACACACACACACACACCTGGTGGTTAACCGCGGCCTCGGGATGATTTTTCATTATTGAGTGACCCTCAACTAACAAATTTAGATCTCATAAATTCATTAATTTAATTGAAATTTCGAATAGTTGTTATACCCTAACGAGATGTCCACTTTATAGCTCTCGTGTCTTTTCAAACAGCCTTGCTATTTGAAAAATAAAGACGCGTCGCACGAGACCTTGGCAAGTCCGTAAGGACGCTATTAAAGCAGTGTCATTATGACAACAGTGTGTGTGTGTGTGTGTGTGTGTGTGTAGGTTCCCTGGATTGGAGGGGGCAGGGGGAATAGCCCGACCATATTTGGTGAGGATTCTAACAACAGTCACTTCCACTTTCGCATCAAACACCGTTCATGAAGATGTAGGGAGGGGGGGCTCGCCTTGTCTTCTATTAAGTTAGCTATTAAGCGCAACGAAGTGGGCCACTTAAACGAAAAAATAAAAAAATAGAAGAAAAAGAAACAGGCGTGCTCAATTTCCAGAGAGATTGGAACGTTATTACTAAAAATTTCGTGCGAATGGATGGAAAGCTTGTTGGCCTAATTTTTTTTCTTTAACACTATCCTAATAAGCTGGCAGATTTTATACTGCACGTTTGGTGCAACGCCTTTCGCCTATTCAGATTGCAATTATTTAGTAATTAAAAAAAAATGAAAACATGAACGAGTGCCTTCAGGGAATCAATCACGAGTCAACGTGATATTAATAGACCGCATCAATTGGACTTTTTTATTCTAGTCGCCCGATTTAATGACTGAGCTATAATTGTCAGTAAGGAGTGTGAAAAAAGTGGTTTTCAATGAAAACAACCCACACTTTTCCTGCTCACCGCGGAATAAATCAAAAAGGACTAAAACGTCTCGTTAAAAACGTTACATACTTAAACCTTCAAAACTTTCGAGACGTGCGTGCTTTTTGCCTAATCAACCGCGCTTTTCACCTTTTTTTCGCGAATGGAACTCGCCCGTACCACCCGAAGAGTTTGGCGTTCAATCCGAGGAGGTTTGATGTGATGAGTCACGCCTCTGAGATTTGTTACAACTCATTAGCGCGCGTGTTTCAAGAATTTCACGGTATGTTTCTTTTTTTGACGAGCAAACAAAGTGTGTGTAGCCAGCCAAATTTCGTGCTTTAACACGAAAACGATAATTGAGTGAGATGTTTTAACAATTTTTAAATGGTTGCAACGATTTAGTCCTATAATATAACCATAGATAACCATAAAAAAAAAGAAGACAATCCGGTGGGACGGGGGGGGGGGTCAGGCGGGTTTCCTCGAACCGTTCCCAGTCGCCCCTCGGCTAAACTTCGCACATAAATTTTGGCTCCATTTCTGCACCAATATTCGATTTCAACGTCTAATTTTAATCTTCAGGAAGTTCTACAGTGACGTTAGATCTTGCGTTTTCAAATTTTATCCCTAAAATAACCCCAAAGCACTTTAGAATTCGAATGTGTTTTAAGGTAATTTCAGGGATGAAATTTGGAAAGCAAGGTCTAACGTCACTGTAGAACTTCGTGAAGATTACAATTAGACTTTCAAATCGAATATTGATGCAGAAATGGAGCCAAAATTTATGTGCGAAGTTTAGGCGAGGGGTGACTGGGAACGGTTCGAGGAAACCCGCCTGAAACCCCCCCTTAACCAGTGGGTGCCATACCAATACCACCAAGATTACAAGCGGGCAACCTTCCGGCCGGGGCCGTTTCTAACCCTCGCGGGGCCCCTAGCTAGGAGATAATTATCGCAGGGCCGCCTAACGCGTGCATTATTTATGTATACCTTATATGTATAGGTATACACAGACGCGAATTCTGGATTTGCTCAAGGGAGGGGCTTGAGAAATTGTGTGCTTCGCTCTATTAAAAATAAGTAATATTGACAGCCATTCGCTGCCTAAAAACAGGTCCCACTATCAAAACAGCTAAACTGACTATTCTCGCGCCGCAAAATGGCAAAACTAATAATTTGCGCTAAACTAAATGGCTAAACTGACTACTTGCGCCCTTAAACTGCCTGAGTAGATCACGATTCCCACTCAAGCGGTTAAATCGACTAACCCTGCGCCAAAATTGGCCGATACTGGTCCTAAAGACGGCTAAATACTGACTATTCGCCCCTCTCTCTCCTTCGAAATGAAAAAAACTTGACGACTCGAGCCTTGAAAAGGCTAAGCTAATTATGTTATCCACGCTAGTAAAAAAAAAAACTCAAACTGGAGATTTCCACACTAAATATGGCCAAAGTGACTCTGCGCGCCCTCTAAAATGGCTAGGTACTGACGATTCGCGCGCCAGTAATGCTAATTCATATATAGCCAAAATTCAGAAAAATCACTAATCCACGGGTAATAATTGAGAAAAATTCTGCAATTCACAGATAAAATTGAGAAAAGCGCTAATTCGAGAGAAAGTGCTTATTATTCGCGGCATAAATGGAGAAAAAATCCCCCCCCCCCGCCAAACAACGCTTTTAAAGGAGCCAAACCTACGAAATTGGTTTAATAAAGGCCTGAATAAAACCGAAATTCGGGGTTTGATTGAATCGAATAAGCAAAATCGTCTTTTCTAATGAGTCAAATCAGCAATTTGATTCTTTTTACCGAGGCAACTCCCTCAAAATTGGTTATTTGACTGAGCCAACCCTGCGAAATTGCTTTATGAATGGGTCGACTGCGCAAAGTTGTATTTATGGGGACCGCCAGTAGTGATGGTACAGCGAGGGGGCTCGCCGCCCCTGGTCCGCATATACGGGGTATGTTTGAACACATTCCACGGATAAAAACTGAGAAAAGGCGCTAATTCGCGGCTAAATTGAGAAAATAACGCTAATTAGCGACTAAAACTACTAGTAGTAAAAAAAGGCTAAAAATTTAAATATGTTAATTCGCGAATAGACCTGGGAAAAAGTGCAAATTCGTGGCTTAAATTGGTGAAAAAGAGCTACGTCATGGCTAAATATGGAAAAAACGCTAATTCACGGCACTCAACCATGTTCTGAATTGGCACACACAGTACGTCAACGTGACCCCACCCATGACCCATGTATCGGAAATGTCGTTGCGTGTATGTGTCCGTGGAGGGGGGCGGTCATCCCTTGAAGATGCCACCCAGTCAGGGCCGTGGAGAGAATATTCGGGAACGGGGATGTAACTCAACAAGACCCTTTCACAGAGGCCAGACATCCCCCCCCCCCCAACAATCAAACGTTTTAGTATTTCGTCTAATATTTTAAACCACAAAAATGCCCAACCCGGGAAAGCTTCAAACCACAACTAGTAAGAGTAACTCCAAAACTCAGCAAAGCTCGTAACGGCAGGAAAGCGTAAGCGGCAGCACACACCCAGATCCACTCGGATCGAGGCTCTTTTCAAGGCTTTTCAAAGGCAAAACTACTGTGTTCTCTTCCTAGTTCAAGTAAAGATAACAGAACGAGTAAGCTCAGTAAAAGGCCAGATTGGCGGGTGGTTGAAATAGCGGATGTCGGGGATTTTTTTTCATGAAAAACACAGGATAAAAATGTTTTTTGAATGAAACGAACTAAAACGTATTCACGTTAAACTCCGGGTCCGTAGACCGGACGATTTTTTCTCCATTTATGCCGCGAATAATAAGCACTTTCTCTCGAATTAGCGCTTTTCTCAATTTTATCTGTGAATTGCAGAATTTTTCTCAATTATTACCCGTGGATTAGTGATTTTTCTGAATTTTGGCTATATATGAATTAGCATTACTGGCGCGCGAATCGTCAGTACCTAGCCACTTTAGAGGGCGCGCAGAGTCACTTTGGCCATATTTAGTGTGGAAATCTCCAGTTTGAGTTGTTTTTTTTACTAGCGTGGTGGATAACATAATTAGCTTAGCCTTTTCAAGGCTCGAGTCGTCAAGTTTTTTTCATTTTGAAGGAGAGAGAGGGGCGAATAGTCAGTATTTAGCCAGCTCCAAACCACAGCAAAACTTTTTTAACCTCAGCAAAACACTAAACCATAGCAAAACTCTACAGACAAGATTCAACTAAAATAAAGCTTCAAACCACAGGAAAACTCCAGAGACAAGCTCTAACCACAATAAAGCTCCAACAACAGCAAAGCTTTAAACTACAGCAAAGCTCAAAACCAAATCAAAGCTGCGAACCACAACGAATCTCCAAACCACAGCCAATTATCAAACACCAGTTTTGCTATTTTAAGGGCACAAATTATTGTCCGTGTAGACATTTTTAAGGCGCGAATAGTCATGTTTGGCCAATTATAGGGCGTAATTAGTCAACCAAACACCATTTTATACCACCACGAGAGTAGTACTAAGTTCCTCCGTTCTTGGGACAATGACCATTTTATCGTTGGAAGGGCACAAAAATGCCAGTTTTGGCAACTTCTTGGGCCACGAGAGGTCGGTTTCACCATTTTTTGAGCATGAATCGTTACTTTGTATGCATTGCTTGAAAGGTCAGTTGCAAATCGCCTGTGTATCAATTTTAGGTCAATCAATATCATCAATTTTATGGCGCGAATCGCCATATTTCCAATGAATACGGTGCGAATAGTCCGTAAAGCCAAACATAGGGCGCGAATGACCGCCATTTTTAAGGCGTGAATTTCCAGTTTGGTTATATTAGGGCACACATTGCCAGTTTTAGCCATTTCCAAGGCTAGGAAAGTCAACTTACCAATTGGGCGAGAATTGCCCGTTTAGACTGTTTTAGGGAGCATTTAGTAATATTTGCCGTTTTTAGGGCGTGGAACAGGTAGTTTGGCCACTTTTAGGTGGTGGGGGGGGGGTGTACACCATTGGATGAGCTCTTGAGAGTAACAGCGCAGGACCAGGGAGTATGAGCTGTCAAACTTGTCTCATTTATAGGCTCCCTATACTATACTCCCGTAAAACCTATTCACGTTAATAGCGCTAATTCGCGGTTAAATTGAGAAAAAAGGCTATTCAAGGCTTGCTAAACTAAAAGTAAAAATAGTCGCAATAACAAAACAAAACAAAAACGGAATCGATGAAAAATGCGCTACTTAATCCACGGATGGAATTGAAAAATGGGGCTCGTTCACGGATAAAACGAGTCAAAAGGGCTAACTCGCGGCTGAAGTTGTGAGGAAGTGCTAAATCGCAGACAAAAATGAGAAAAGTCGTGCATTCTTGACTAAAATGGAAAAAAAAAACTCAATTCACGGAATTCTGGACGCCACTTTGGCGCTGAAATTGAGAAAGTAGTATTTTAACGCTACCAAAATAATTATACGCCTAGCTTTTGTTTAGTGACTATAATACACTATAATAGGCCTCATGTAGAGATTTCCGACCAAGGTCCCGTTACGCGTGGATTCACCATTGCGTGACAGTCATTTAGATAGGGAATAGGTCAAACAAGTCCTTGAGCTGTTGGTGTCCGCAAGGGTGCCTTCGTCGGTTTTAGGTGGACACAACGCCGTGACTTTGGACCGTACGAGAAAAACAAAACGAATTAAAAAAGCCGCCTTCACATTGTGAGTAGTCAAAGCTTGGGCTTTGAGCTGTGTCCAATGAAATATAATGAATCCCTGTGCGCCTTGCTCTTTGATTGGCCACAGCCTCTCTCTTAGCTGTCACAGCTCGCAAGTGAAGCCGCCAACGATGATATTATGTATTGGGCGGACAGTACCTTTGTCGTTTTATGACTGAATTAGCAGTTAGGACGTGCCAATTTCAGAAATTTAGCCTCAACTCAAACCTCAAACAAGCTCGTCATTATTAAGCACTACTAGACTATTGCAGATGATCGGAGTAAATTGGGCGATGTTGAGTTTTCGTCTCAAAGAATGAACGCAGGCTTATGACCCGTTTCTTGGTTTCTTGGCTGAATTTTCAGTTGCTGACGTTATTTGTGCTCAAAAAATCTGGTTCCATGGGACCCAATTAAGTTTGTTTAATGAAAAATCCGAACGCAGAGAAATCATATCCAGTTCTTGGGCGCTTAGTCATTGACGCTAACAGTTAAGTTCAGATTTCGAGATCGGATCAATTTTGTTGGCGAAAATGGGTCTAAATGTGCGATTTATTTTTTGTTTTTTGCTGTTCTTGGGGTTAGCCCTTGACTATTTTCAACTAGTTCTAGGGGGTAACTTCGATGGCCAATATAGGTAACGGCTTTTGGAAAAGCCGTTACCTATATATTTACTATTCTGGAAGCAAAGTCACAGACAGAGAAAAAGCCCTATAATCCCCAAAGTTTCTGAATCTGCACGTCCTTATGCGGCTAAAATTAATAATAGGCGCTCGAGCCCGTCGTGAAAGTTACTGGCTGTGCTCCCAGCAGAGGGTCACAGTTCGTTCAGCCTCTTTAGAGACGCTCATTTGTCCCCAGTTCCCGCCGCGAAACATTTCGTGTTTACCCCCCCCCCCCCACCACTTTATCATAACTCATTTGGACTCATCGGTTTTCACGCCCTGCGTCACGAGCCTGAAGCTGTTAGGACAATTTTCTTTAGGTTCTCGACCTTCTCCTCCTCCTCATCCTCCTTCTCGCCCCCCTCCCCCCAACGACCACGCTCGTGTTCACACTCCGCGGTTTCTCTCCGTTGGCAACCATTCTCAATTCGAAAAGCTGTTAAATCGGGCAGACAGTCGTAACGGTAAAAACATTTTTATTTCTTTCCTTCGCCCCCTCTCAGCTTCCCTCCCCCCATTATGAACCTTACCCGATTCCTGCATTTAACCTTTTTATTCCCTCCCCCCTCCCCATGTTTCACCATCAATCAACACTAGTATTCCTCCCGTTTGAGGATTTCCACAAATTAACGAAATTCAGAGAGTTCTATAGTAGGGCACGCGGGATGGGCGAGGGATGGCAGAAAAAAACCCTCAACACTTGTAATTTGTGCTATGATTTATTCTTTCAGGGCTCTGAAGTCAAGAGCAGCGTGGGAAAAAAAAAGAAGAAGAAAACTTGAAGTGTCAAAAGCAGATAAGGGGCATTGTCAGCTCGATAAAGCTAAAAGTTGACGTTGAAAAAGTGAAAAATGAAGGGGAAAAACTTCGTAAACAAACAATTTTCATTTCATTATTGTCTTCTTTGTAATAATCTTCCAATATCACTCGTTTTCCAACAACTCAATTTCTTCATACCTCTTTTGTTTTTATTTTAAGAATGACACGGATTTATTTTTTCTTTTCAGTGTTTCAATTCCGGCGACGACATTAAAACAATCAACAAATTCACTCCTACCCAATCTCTCTACTTCTTCGACAGTTTTTTTTTGTCATAGTCCCCTCCTCCTTACTCGCCTCCGTTGTTTGAATGCTTAAAAAGTGATTTCATAATTGACTGTGCAACGTGGGCGATTCACCCACGCACGCGTCCGTCGAAAAACGTCTTCGAACAATGAAAAACGGAACTGGGTCTCTATTAGAATAGCTTGCAATTTTTCTTATTTAAAAAAAAAAAAAATGCGGTGTTTTTACAGTATCTGTCTGCGGCGATGTGGTGGGGGGAGGGGGGATGATGAATAAAACATGGCGAATTTTCATTAATTTCAGTTAGCAGGTTTGTTATAAGAGAAATGGTTTATTTAAACGAGGAAACCTCTAGTAGTAATCCGAACGGCGAAAGAATCAAGGCGATTGGCAAGGAGTGGAAGGGTTGGATGCAAATTAAACAAAGCTCGACCTTAGCATAGTTTTTTTTGTAAGATGTAGAACGGTAGTAAGAATCAGGGGAGGGGGTACGGGTGAAAGTGTCAAGAGGTGTCTCTTTGTATCAAGTGGAGGAAATCTCGGTAGCACGTTTATAGGGCGGGGCGATTTATCACTTTGAAGGCGAAGAGCAGCTTGAACTTGCATTCCATTTTTTTTTTTTTTTTCCTTTCTTTGTTGGGAAGTCTCCTTTACTTTTTAATTGACACAAGAAATTAATCTTTCCGCTAAATTAATAATTTCAGCATTCTCACACAAGAAATGAATTGACATTTTGTACTCGCTCCGTCCCATCTTTCTTTCAACAAAACACTCGCTAATAACGTTAAATGATTTTTGGAAGAGACTGAGCAACAGCAAAAGGAGAATGAAACGTATAGACGGTGAGGGGAGGGGGTGTCTCAAAGCCTTTTTGAAAGCAATGAACCAATCCGTGATTCCACGAAGAACGGCGAGATCTCATCCAGGTTTGCATTCAATTCACCTTGACCTCCCGCCCACTCCTAAGTATGGACACATGAAGGCTAATGTCTACCTACTGTCGTTTTTTGTGCTAGTATACCGCGAAATAAATAACCTTGATTGGCGATATTAAAGAAAATGAAATACGATTGGATTAAAAAAGTTAAAATGAAAATAATAATACGAATCGTGGTAATTGAATAACACAGTTAGGTAAATACAATTTATAGCACCTCTCAACGATAAGGCTCGGTGATTACTGGTTGGAGGGTGTGGGGTGGGAGGGGGTTGTTTCACGCAAATAGAGAGAGAGTGAAGATGAAAAAAAAGATCATTTTCTTAGAAACGGTACTTCGACCAACCGCCTCCTGGTTGTGGGTTCAAGGCCTGGCTTCACGTAAGCTGAATTGACTGGTTCAAGTGAGTGTCGGGAAACCCCAGCCAGGTAGACAGTTTCGTCTAGTTTCAAAATGTTATTGCAATTACCCCCACTCCCTCCCTGCCAATTACAAACTATTCTCAAATTGTAGGCAGTAGTATATCGGGGCCCGACGACCGACGTGGAGGCGACAGGAGCGGACCGCTCGCAGGCCGCCAATTCAGAGGGGGGCCCCGAAAAGTTTAAATAAAAAAGGGATTTTAGGTTTTAAAGCGTTGATTCGCGGCTAACATGAGAACAAGCGCTCAATTGCTGATAAAATTAAGAAAAAATACACGAATTTGAGTGATCTGAAGACAACTTTGCGGGCAAAGCAGAGAAAATACGCTAACCTTAAGTTTCTACAGGACCATAATAAGGGCAGCTAAAATTGAGAATATTGACCTAAGTACCTACCTACGTATCAAAAAGCACTAGTGCTCAAAACGCTAATTCGTGATGGATGGAACGATAGAAATCACTAATTTACGGTTAACAATCAAGAAAAACGCCGATTCGAAGAAATTATATGCTGCGTGAAAAGGTCTAAAGCTCGGTGCACACGATGCATTTTTTGAAGCATGATGGCCTGCCCCGGGCCTGCCTGTTCTAAAAAAACAACCGGTCACTACCGGGGATCGTATGTTTTTTTTTCACCATGCATGTAAACATGCTTCGAAAAATGCATCGTGTGCACCGAGCTTAATTCGTGGCTAAGCACGCTCAGCTGTGAGAAGACCTGCCAAATTCACAGCTGAAGAAAAGGCGCTAATTCTCGCAGCTGGCGAAAAGCGCTCATTCGCAGCTAAAATACAAGAGGATAACGTCAATTCGCGGATCAATTAATCGGAAATCCGTAGAATCGCGACTAAAATTGAGTGAAAGCGGTTATTCTCGCCTGAAATTGAGAAATTATACGCGGCTAAAATGGTGAAAAAGCGCTAACTAGCGGTCAAAATTGTGCAAAAGCGCTCAATCGTATGGCTGAGAAGTGAAAGAAAACGGTAATTTGCGGCTAAAATTTAGAGGAAGCGTTTATTTGCAAAAAACTTAATTCAGGCTGACAAAAATCGCTCGATTTCAGGTAAAATTGTGAAAAACGAAAAAATTCGCTGATCAATTTAGACAATATGTGAAAATCCGTTGGGCTTGTGGTCAAAACTAAATAAAAACGGTAATTCGCCGTTAAAATAGGTTAAAAGCAGTTCCTATAATTGAGAAGGCGCACGCAGTTAATGTTCTAATTTTGGGGCAATACGACTAATACATACGCATAATAAAGCTACGAAAAGTTTAGAAAAAGCGCTAAAATTGTCCTCTAAAATAGCTCCAGCTCCAATTCATTACAAAAATATGGAAAAAGGACTAATTCACGGCTAAAAATTGAGAAAAACAAAACTTGCGGCCATAATTGAGAGAAAGTGCAAAAATCAGCAATTAATCGCCTCGCTGGCTCATCTAAATATTGAGAAAATGTAAATTCGTGGTTTCTCGAAACAACTCGCGAGAAAAAACGCTCATTTGCACCTAAATGTAACAAAAAGCACTAATTTACGGCTAAACCGACAGATGGACGGCATGCCGAAAACCACTTTTTTCAACTTTTCTGACGTTGTAGATCAAGAATGTGAAGTCAGCTTGGACTCGATTTTTTTCACGAACACCGTACTTCCATTCCCGTAGGGAACGTGGAAGTAAAATGAGAAAAAGCGCCCAAAACTGCAGCTAAAATGGAGAAATATGCACGTTCGCGGTACAATTTTTCATAAAACACAGGAATTCGTGGCTAAAATTTAGTTAATGTGGTAATTCTGGGATATAATTAAAAAATAATTCATGGCTTAAATAAAGAAAAAGCGCTGATTCGAGGCTAAAATTGAGAAAAACGCTAACTCGTGGATACATTTGTTGAAACGCACTTATTCGTGGTGGAAAAAGAAACTCCCCGCTAATTCCTGACTGCAATAATTAAGACAAAACGCTCAATCACAGCTAAAATGATGAAATACGATAATTCCTGGGTCAATTTAAGAAAATCTGATAATGCGAGTAAAAAAGGTAACTTTATTTCTGATAAAATTAAACGTTTTCCATTTGGATAAAATTCAGCTCCGGAGCCGAGCATTCCGGAATCATATCGTTGTTGTAATGAATAAGACAGTGTGAAAAGCTCGTCTCCGGAGCAGAAATGTATGAAAATGGAAAACGCCATAAGAAATAAATCATAGCAAAGTTGAGAAGAAACGCTCATTGTCAGCTGATGAGGAGTAAGCGCTAATTAGCTGAACAATTTGAAGCAATCCGCGAGTTCACGGTTAGAATTGAGTGAAAGCAGTGGTTCTCGGCTGAAATTGATAAATAATTCACGGAATTTTTGTTTAAAGCGCTGATTCAAGGCAAAAACTGAGAAAAGGCTCTAATCCGCGTGGCTAAGAAGTGGAAAAAGCCAATAATTTCCCTCTTAAATTGAGATAAAACTTTCACTCACAGCTAGAATTGAGAAAAAGTGCTAATTTGCGGTTGTAAAGTTGACAAAAAGCTCTCATTCGCTAGAAAAAGGCGAATTCGTAGTTCAATCTGAGAAAATCCTCTGCCGAATTCATAACGCGCGGCTAAAAATTGAAAAATAATTTTCGACTAAAATTGTAAATAAGGCTCTAGTTGAAAAAATTGAGAAAAATTCCTGACTTGCGGCTGAAATTGCAGACCACAATTTGAGGTTCCTAGGACAAGTTTGGCTGAAATTAAGAAAAAAACATATTTAACGCAACGTTAAAATTATATTCCTAGTTTATATTCAGAGATTACGGAGTGTCATGAAGATTTCCACGACATGTACGTCCGCCACTGATTGTAGGGACATTAGACCCGAATGAGTTTCGTAAGTCCATTGCACAATCGCTCAAGAGGCAGTGCCTCCTTATAAAAAGAGGGAAAAATAAGCGTATCGTGGTGTCGAGGGGGATTGGGTGGGATGAATCATTCATTCTTCAGTTTCAAGGGAACTACAAGACAACGAGTAAGCAGTGAAATTGGCCGTTCGAGGGACAAATAGCCAACAAAATTGAAGTTTGAATGCTAAATAGCCTGACAATTGAAGTTTAAGGGTTGATTAGCCGCGGCTCGACAAGCTTCAGAGTATAATCAGTCACGAAATTGCGAGTTTCGTGGGCGAGTTTCAAGATTGAAGTTTTTAGCTCTATACAAAGCCACAAAATTGAAGGTTTCGGAAAATAAATAGCCGCGAAATTCCCAACTATTATGGAGGATCATCTGCTGGAAAATGGCGTGTTTTGGGCATAAATGGTAGTGAAATCTAATGGAGGTGAAGGGGGGGGGCAACGGCCGCACAAGTAAAGTTGTAGGGCTTGATTTTTGTTTGTTTCAAGTTGGTGCCGCAGAAGGAAACCCCGCCGTATGCCAGAGCCCCAAAAGGAGGCCACTCAAAATTTGTCGCGGCTGATAATTCACCATAATTATAAATTTCGTGACTATTTTTAGCCATGAAATTTCAATTTTTGTGTGTTTCAAAATTTGGTCCCACGAAAATTCTAATTTTAACGGCTATATGAATCCCTCGAAACTTGAAAATCACTCTGGAGTCTGTCTTCTCCAAGCAATGTCGCTGCCACTCTTACTCCTCCCGTACTTAGTATATCACGTCTGTTAATTCTCCGAAACTCACAGCAATTAGGTACCTACGTAAATATTTTCAAACTTGAATCTGGGCTATATGCATGTATGTCACCGGAACTTGCAATGTCAAGACTATTTATCCAGAAATTAGTAAATTAGGTGCAATTTATGACTCGAAATCTGGCGATTTTGCGAGTATTAAAAAGAGCGGGAGGGATCTACAGGGGATGGTAGCGATATTATTTTAAGCCATGAATTCCACTTACATGTCTCATACTCATACTTCAAGTTTCTCCTCCTCCTCCTCCGCCCCGTCGTGTCAATCTATTCACGCTAGCTGGAGGAAGCGAAATAACTTCGGAAACCACTAGCTGTGGTATAATAGTGAGAAATTGTTTTTCAACTTTAAGAAATCTGTGGTTTGGGACTTCCAGCTTCTTTGGTGTAGCACTTAACTTCGAATCGGGTCGTGGCGGCTCGTGCACCGAAAAGTGAGTTAGGTCCTCCCCCCACCCTCTCACAGGACTACTGAATTCTGACATTACAAATGTCCATGCTCATTAAACGTCATTTTTAAAAGGTCTCTTTGGTTTGGTATCAAGTCCAGCTTTGTGAACTTGAGACTTTTGTAATCGCCAATAGACAATGCAAAGTTTTTGCTTGAAATAGTAATTATGGGTGAGTGGGAAAAAGGGTGTAGCAAACTGCGTCTCTTAGTCAACAAACTATTAGTATTCCAGTGATTGTAGATCAGTCAAGAAGCGTATCCACTACGATAAATTAAAGCAGACCACTACATAAGCCAGCAGAATTCACCGGGTAGTGCGGCTTGGCGGACGGAACTGTCGTTGCGATAATCTCATCGAAAGTTTCGATCAATTTTTGACGGTTTGAATTAACGAAAAAGATTCGTGTTCTAAGGGGTTCTAAAACGTGGGAAAAATGTATCACAACCCATATGTGGGACCATCAGGGCGAGACCAATAGTGCATTTTGTGAATGAAATGCACTAACAGTTTTAGTGTTCGAATTCCACCTGACTTCATTGGAACCAGGGACTCTTTTCCCTACAACGCGGTCTAAAACCTGTGTCCGCTTAGAGGAACGACGGAAAAAGACCGGACTCCCTTAAACGAACGAGAAAAATATTTTAGCTGTCGGGATTCTTCGACAGCCCTGTTCAAGGACCAAATTAACCTTATAGACGAAGCAATGAAAAAATAAAGCTTGAGGAGCAATATTTTCGCAAACGAGAGTTCGGAGCCCATTTCAAGTGACCAGCCATAACTCAAGCGCCATCGTAAGTTTGGGCAATCAACTTTTCAGAGGGGTTGAAATCTTGCAAAACACTTTGTACGATTTTAAAAAGTCCTGAAGCCGACCTATCGTCATCCAAATCATGGAACCCCTGAAGTGCTCCCTGATTTTTCCCTTCGAATCCACATACCTGATCAGTGACCACTAATGGAGCATTGAGCCCGCTCAGTGATCAGCTTGGATGGAGTAAAACAAGGATTTTTTAATATTTTCAGAAACGTGCTCAAAAATTTCGAAATAAATGCAGTCGATCAGTTCGTTCTGAACTGTTTTGAAGCCTTGAAAAAAATGTAATTTCAATAGTGCTGCTTTAAATTTTGGTCCGAATTTACGAACAATTCAAAAATTTCTTTGAAATCCGCAGGATTAAGGGGCGCCTCGGACTCGTCATGGCCCCTCCCTGAAAGGAAGCTCTTGTTTGCTTAATACGACTGTCAAATATAAATTTTTTCATGATTTTCCTGTTTAATGCAACATGTTTTTATTACACTGAATTTCGTCGAGTCTGGCCAGCTCCGAAAGTTGATCCATAATAGACAAAGTCTCTTTCACGAATGATTTTAATGAGATGTGGCAGGATTTATGCATTTTTTGACGTCACCTGTTTAAGCTTCTGGACAATTTCTTCAAGTCGGAATAACCCACGCGGTTCCAAATATTGTTCTGATTGGAAAAAAGCAAACACGGCCAACAGAATAACTTGCATGAAGTCGAACTACCACAAAGCCAGGAATGCACTTCATACCCTAAAATTTCTTTTTTCTCGACCGGAGATCTTCGGGAAAACGGCACCGCCAAAAGGAAGACCACGAGGTCGCTCACAGTGGTTTCACCCATTTAAAATGAATTATCAATTAATAAACCTCAGAACAAATAAATGAATTGAAAATTTGGCTCAACAGTGGAGAGCACAAAGGGCCAAAATTAACCGAATAAAATAAAAGAGAAACGAAAAACTTACAAAATTCTAGACAAGAAATAAAATAATGCCTTGTCTCCTCCAAAACCGTTGCGTTGGGCAGAAACTCAGAAAGTCCCTTGTCGAGGAAGGAATCCCCGAACGAAACACGAACAATAATAATTATATTAATAACTTGACTAATACTGAGTCAAAAACAGAAGAAAAAACGATTCTTGATGACAACGAGAACGAGGAATGAAATATTAAAGAATGAATGAATGACATGGGTGCTTCTTCGTTCGAAAAATAATAGCAACTCAAAGCACGAAAGCGTCAGCATTTGGGGGGGGGGGACGAAGAGAGAGAGAAAAAATCGTCAAAAACTTGATCCCTCTTCGCCTGCGGACAGAGACTTCGGTGTTCGGGGCCTCAGAGGTGTTTTCAGTTGCCGTACCGTACCCTTCAACGCCAATAGACGTTGTGCCTGGCAGAGCGCAGGCCCGAGTTTCTGGTTATATTGGGTTAAGGTTACACGGGTCGTTTGCCATATCACTCTGAATCCTCTTTCTCTACCCCTATTAAGTGGTATAATTTTTTATATTTAGCGCGATTTGTAGCCCGAAAATGGGGAGGCACTGTTGTTTCGGGATTTGTAACAGTGACGGGCGTCCCGGCCCCCCGGTTATGACCCTTCCGTCAAATTTTTCAAGTTTCCTCAACCGTGCCAAGTTTACAGGTGGGACGTTGTAGTACTTGAGAATTGAAAATTTGTTCACTTACCCGAACTCGTATCATCCCCTGATTTTTCGATGAGAACCTCGCATTTCATGTGATCAGCCACATGAAATGTGGCCCAGAAAATTTAGCCGGAATCGGGATGGAGGGAAATTTTCCCCAACCCATGATAAGGAAAGCATCGAAATCAGTGGAAGACGAAGCAGCTGCGTCGACATCCCCCTTTCTTAACCCCACGGAACTCGCAATTCAAAAAGAACTAGGGAACTCGTATTGAACCTGTGAGGTCTGCCATGTATTTCCCTTATAAAATGCAGGGGTTTCCACTTGTTTCAAGGATTGGGAAAAACCTTGAGTTTAGCTGAAAGATTCGGAAGAATAAACCATTAATGAATTCCTTAAAAACAAGTATATATTTATAGCAAATTGACCAGATTTGTGGGTAACCATGCCGAGTTCACTTTTAACGAAAACAAAAAATTAGTGGCTTCGGGCCTTTTTATACAAACTACTAATAAACTAATAAGTCACAAGGGCTACTAAGACTTTGTCAAAAGAACTAGAAGAGCGGTAACGAAATTATATATATATATATTTAATAACGAGTTGTCGGAAATCGGCAGGGAAAACAAGTCAGGTTAGCCTGAAGAAAAAGACACGTCCTGGTAACTACAGGTAAGCTACAGTCTATGGTAGCTACTTTTTACAACAGTTATCACAGATCATTTTGACGTGTTCGAGGCACAAATACGCATCACACAGAACGCAGCTGAATCTATTTGATTTTTCTTTCTTATTAATCTTACAAGGTCCGCACTTTCTTCTTTTCACCCCAGTCACCAACACAGTAGAAACAGGAGCCTCCATTGCAATCCTCGGTCGCGAATCACTTGGGTTACGTGAATGACCCGTTGATGGCTCGAGGTCTTGTGTTTCCGAGCTCTTCTTGGGTGGAATCATTTGAAGTGGAAGTGTCGGGAGCTCGGCGGTAATCACAAGCAGAATCCATGTCGTTAGTGTCAACGATCTGTTGAGATTCGTTATTTCCCAGCCTGGAAGCAAGGCTTTTTCTTTTGGTCTGAAGGGGCATCGGGATGCCTCTTGAATTGAGTGGACGTCTATCGAGCTGGTCCTTGACCAACTCTTCGCCAAGGGTCTTCAGAAAAGAACGTCGTCTAGTGGTTTTCACGTTGTTACCTGCGAGTGTCACTTGCGCGTTGATCCCAGCGATATTCAACATCGAGAATAGTTGACCATAGGCCATCATGGTGTTACGGTTCACACTGTACGTCCCACACATTTCATCGTTTGTATCAACACCACCCTTGTGTTTGTTGTAGTAGGTGATGATTTCTGGTTTCATTTTGTCACCTGTGCTATCGTCAATAGCGGCATCATTATGCATCGTTGAAATCAGAATAACATTTTTTTTCGGTTTCGGGACGTACGATACAATTGTAGTCTTTTGGCGAAAACCAAAAACGCTTGACTTCACTTCGCGACCTGAAACATTTTTGAAGCATGCTGGAATTTGGGTTTTATTCTTCTTCAGCGTCCCTACGACGCTGAGTTTTTTTTCTACCAACTCTTCCACAAGTGATACGTCGGAAAACCAGTTGTCCATCGTAATATTACGGCCGGTATTATGCAATGACTCGCACATTCTTCTCACCACATCGACAGGTGAATTAGAAGCTTCAAATTCCGATCCTTCTGGTTGTCTTCCGGCATAGATTTCGAGATTATAAGCGTAGTAAACTTGGCTATCAACCGTAGCGTAAATTTTTATACCATATTTCCTTGGTCCTGGGCTTTGAGGGAATGTATTAAATAAAGGAACATCTGCCTCTGAATCCTTCTAATTTTTCGTCTAAAGTCAGATCAGATCAGGGCCAAGAGAATATGATTTTTGGCAGTTGCCGATGAATTTTTGAAAGATTTCTCGAATGTGGCATAAACGATCATTTTTCCAACGCTCCATTCGAGTAGTTCTGTCATCGAAGCGTATGGAATTGAGCAAAAAATGAAAACGAGCTCTGCTCATGACCAAACCGAAGATCTCGACCCCGTGTCCATTATTGTCCCATAAATCCAGAGTATTTAGACGATGGGCTCGGAGCCGTCCAGCTAAATAGAGAAGTCCACAAATTCGTGCAAGGCACTAATTATCTATTTTTATCTTGCAGCTCATGAGTGCGACGCGACCATTTAAGAAAGTTAAATTGAACCCGGAAGATGTACCGGGTGCAGTCTTGTCAGGGAGTCCTGATGCCGCTACGGTGGAGGATCTCGTCAGGGTTTTGAAGTGCAGAGGGGTGAAATTACAGTCCAAACGTTAATATTAGCACGTTTTCCAAAATTTTTGCCACGTACTTTCCCATAAAATAGCACATTTGCACGCCTTCTCAATTTAGCCGTGGTTTTTAGGCGTTTTTACCTATTTCAGCTGTGAATTGGTGGTTTTTTCCACCACCAATTCGTGGTTATCCACGAAATTGCTCTTTTTCTTGGTGATTTTTCTCAATTTCAGCTACGAATTAACTTTTTTCTTCTTTTTAGCCACGAATTGGTGTTTTCCTTAATGTTAGCCGTTAACTAGTGATTTTAGTCATTTTAGCTGTTTATTAACTGTTTATCCGCGGATTAGCGCTTTAATGTTCGGTAATTAGTGATTTTTTTTCAATTTTAGCCATGAATTAGCGTTTTTACTTTGTTTTAGCCGCAGATTAGTACTTTTCTCCAATCTTAGCCGTTTATCAACATTTTCCCCAAATGTGAATAAATGTTTTTCTTGATTTTGACTGATTTTTCTACACTTTAATCGTGAAGTTGTGCTTTATCTCAATTTTTTGTCATGAATTAGTGTTTTTCCTATTTTTATCCGCGAATTAACGTTTTTCTTCATTTCAGCCGCGAATTGGCGTTTTCCTTAATTTTTGCCGTGAATGAAGTGCTTTTTGTTAATTTTAGCTGTTTACCAGCGTTTTTCCACACTTTACCCATGAAGTTTGCGCTTTTTCTCAATTTTTCGTCAGGAATTAGTGTTTTTCCTCATTTTAGCCATGAATTAGTGTTTTTCTCTTTTTTAGCCACGACTAGCACTTTCCCTCAATTTTAGTTTCAAATCGAAATTTTCCCCTATTTTAGCCGGGAATTTAATGTTTTACTTCCACGTTCCTAGTAGCAGGGGGTGTGTATAGCTATCAGGCGGATGGTAATGCGTTGTGGTGGAAAGTGATGGTGGGGGGCTCCCGCTCCCATAGGTGTGAGTCGGTCATTTTTAAGAGTTGTGCTACACCTTATTGTAAATTGTAACCGTTTCGTCGTCACTGGACGGCATACCGGTTTGCTTAGCATTATCGTCCCAACCAACAAAACGTGCCGAGTCTGCACCAGGTTTTGTGCTCTACTTATGGCATACGCTCGGTGGTTTGAAGCACCCCTGGTTGACAGGCGGTTTGCTGTGATAAGGCTGAGTCACATAAACCTTTTTGTTAGGGGGAGGGGGGAGCTCGTTTTTTTATTTTACTTTTTCGATGAACCCAATCAACGATTTTTTTATTTAATGATTTTTTATTTTGGAGGCAGGAGTGATTTGTTTTCTGGTTTTTAATTTTTTTTTATTTAATTAAAAACCCAATCAACGTTTCAACAATGAAAAACGCACGTAATAATTCAAAATTTAGGCCCCGCTCGCAAGGTCTATGATATTATGCGTCTGTGGAGCTTAAATGCGACCTATCAAAAGGCTTCTTTTTTCGAGGGAATGTATTTTTGTTTGGTTGCATAAACTTCACAGACGCATATCATAGAGCTTGTGGACGGGGTCTTTACAAAAAAGTAAAACAGAGCGGTGTCTGCTTGGAGCATTGGCTCACTAAACAATTCAGCCTAAATCCATCTCTAGGTAGGACCCTGAAAAGAAAAATCCAGAGATCGGTTTCCTTCGTGTCTCTCCACCGCTATATAATTATATACGGAACAAGTTGTCTGGTAGTCACACTTGTACGTGAGAATGAAAAATGAGCACCGCCGCCGTTCAAACTTGATTGTTAAGTGGCTCAGGTGCATGTTGTATGTAGGGACTTGAGGGCTTCACACTCTTAAAAAAAGGAGACGGGGGAAAAAAAAGTGGAATGAAAGAAAGACAAAGTGGGCTCCGTTAACGTTCCGCAATTATCTCTTCTTATTTATCATTACCTCGCCTATTCCTTCCAACTTGACCCCTAAGCATGTTTGAAACCTCTCCCCTCCGCCACCAAAGTCACCCAAAAAAACTCGTAACGACCTCAACGATCTCCTTTATACTCCTTGAAAGGGAGACGGTGAAGTTAAAAACTCTTGCACCATTCAAACTTCTAAACCATTTCCTATAAAATGAATAAAAATGAAATTATAATAAAAAAAAACACTGTTAAACGGCGTTGGTACATTTAGAACGGAAAAGGTCTAGTCCGTCGTACGGGATTATTGTAATTATTGCAACCTCTAACGTAATTCGCTACAATTGCGAACATTCTCGCCTTGGTGATGTCATATCCCAGGCTGACGTATGGAAACTGTCCGAAGAGAAGCCCCCCCCCCAAAAAAAAGCTTTTGGATGAGGTGATGCGACAATGGTGGAGCGTAATCAATGCAAGGACTTTGTGCACGCTTTTCACGAAAAGGTGTCGTGGACTCATACCCCCTCCCCCCTACAACACGATCCAATCGAATAAAAATTCTCGCGAAAGCTTTATTAGATCGCGACCTTTCACAGACACTTTTGATTGAGATCACTCCTCCCACTGAATCGAGCTGTTTTGTTCTTTTCTTTTTTTTTCAGCCATCTGTCCGGGCACTCAGAAAACGAGAGATAATCCTTAATGCCTGCCTACGCTTATTAACTTTTTTTATGGTGACGTAATATCTCAAAAAGTACACCCTCCCCACCACAATCCCTCAAACTCACAACACCATTATAACCATTTTTCTGAAAACTCTCGCGAATGGTTTAGATCACTTGCTAT
The DNA here is from genome assembly GCA_038030265.1 of Corythucha ciliata. Taxonomy (NCBI): domain Eukaryota; kingdom Metazoa; phylum Arthropoda; class Insecta; order Hemiptera; family Tingidae; genus Corythucha; species Corythucha ciliata. Next base: position 17,727,838 of record CM075941.1, on the reverse strand, counting down.
TTTTAGTGATTCCCGTTTTCAATTATACTTCACTGAGCTCCGTTTTTAATTAGCTCCTTTACGAAAATGAAATAAAAAGCGAAAGATTATAGCGCATAAAAAGACTACCCTAAAGAGGCACACTTTACCCCGCCCGCCCATTCACTCAAAGCAAATATTTTAAACGAAAAACCAACCCCCCTGGGCTATTGATGTGGAAATCAATGCAAAATCTCTAAGATTCTAATGAACCAGTAAATTTTAAAAAGAGGATAATTAAGTTCCCGGTGAGGAGGGGGCTGGGTGTGTTCAAGGCTTGTTGAAATGAAAATTATGAGCGGGAGGGGGTGGGGTTGCACTGGGTTGCTCTCTACATTTCTTTTATTCCCTCGAAAGTCTACTGATCTCACGTTTTTAGTTTTCAAGACCAACAACATAAAACAAGGGGGTACCTTCTTGGCCGTAGATAAACTTAAATTAGCTGTTAGTAAGAGGGAATGAAGTGGAACACGCTCACACCAATTAGAAGTTAGTTAAAGTGATGACTTTTTTTCTAGCGACGCTCTTGCTCAGTGTAATTTGTTTTTACGGATAGACTATTTTTCGATAGTTTTATCTCTTCCTTTTTTTAAAGTACTTGCTAAGAAGTTATGAAGATCTGGAAAAGATAAGAAAAATTGGACCGAAAAAAAGTTTTGAAAGAAGTAGGAAGTAATAAAACGTTAATATTAAGCGCCTAGTTTGTATCTTTATAACGTCGCAACCTGTTCATTTAGGGGCCAGGGAAATATTAAAGGTTATTATTAGAGCAGCGGTGGCGGAAGCGGTTCTACCCCCAGTGCTCTGGAAATTTTCCGTCCCAGGTCCTATTAGTGACCAATAAACGTGAAATTCTCTCAATCTGGACAAATGACATGTTGCGCCCCAAGAAAATACGAATTATATGTTCATTAACATATGCATATAAAATTCGCTCCGGAATCTTACTCCTTGACACAGGCTCTTCGGCTCGTCTCTCCTACCAAAAAATTTACCGTTATCCGTTCAAATTTCATTTATTGATCGAATGGCCAAAACCACCCCAGAGAATAGAAACATTGGTCCCAGGAGCGCATATAGTCAGCCTTTGATCCAAGGGTAGCCTTAATTAGTTATGTCTGCATAACACCTTGCAGGGTTATAATCGGGGATGAGTCCCCACCAGCAAGAGTCCCAGTAGTCCGTCAACTCAGAACTCGGCGCTGGAAATTGTCCACTCATCCCCAGAAACGTAATTTCCACACAAAGTTGGAAACTGTTGTTATAGCCTTCCATTCCAAATTTTCTGCCCAAAAACTAACAATTTCCAAGTCGGAGACAAACATGTTAGTTCAACTCGGGACAGTAATTTACATTTTAGATTCAAATTGGACCCTTCCATCGTACGAGACGAACAGTACCTTGTCAGGAACTCACGCATCAGGACAGAAAAAACGGTCCATATTAAAAAATCAAATAAATAAGGTTATAAAACACACAAACCGGGAAATTTAACTTTTTGCGAGTCAGACCCATGAAAACGACTTTTAACGAGTAGAACCCGCAAAATGGAGTACTCAGTGCACCAGACATGCGAAAATCTGGTTTAATTGTGAAAAATTCGCAAGATTAGCTTTATGAAGAGCAAAATCAGAGAAATTGGTGGTTTTTACTGAGTCAGGCTTGCTAACATGTTTTTAGAGTGAAAAATTCGCGAAAATGGTTTTCGAATATGGCAATCATTGTAAAATTGGGTTTTAAGAAACAGCAATTCTTGATTACCTAACGAGACCAACCCGTGAAAATTTGTTATTTAAAAGGAGCGCAACCCACAAAAATTGTTTTTTCCAGGGAGTGGAACCCGTGAAATTAGGTTTTTAGTGAGGCAAAAATGGTTTTTCGGTGAGAAACATCCGCAAAATTGTTTTTTTAAATAGCAAAATCAACCTGCAAATTGTTGGTTTTAATGAGCCAAACCCGCAAAAATAGTTCTATGTTGTGGAAAATTCCATGAGACTGGATTCTCTTGTTTCTGAGTTAATTTTCCTGGGTAATTTGAGTCCTAAAGACACAGTTTTACTAGATAAATAACGTGTTATGAGCTAAATCGGCTACAACGGCCATAAAATGGCGTCTTATTCACACTATTCAGAACAGAAACTTAGTGTGAAAGAGCAAGAGTATGCTGTGAACAGTGGCGTACCGAGGTAATGGCGAGGGGGGCGGAACGCCCCTGCCCACCTATCAGAGAAGACCCACGAAAAGCTTAAATATGGAAAAATGATGATTTTTAGGTTCATGTTCATGGATTTAGGCACGTGAAAAGGAGTTTTGGTATACGATTGGGCAGTGATTTGGCTCTTTTCGACGATTTTCAGCCCATCCGACTTGGAGAATAGAACGTTACTGGTGATCAGCAAACAGTGTGGCTGAATATTCGATCGAGCACTCGAAAGCGCAATTCTGACGGCTAAAATTGAGAAAATTTGTGCCTTCTGGAAGCAAATTCGTAGCTAAAATAGAGAAAATGATTCCCAAGATTCTTTAGGTCCTTAAGCAGAAAATGGAGAAGGCGCTCCATTGTGCCGATGTTGGGGCGAGTAGGCGGCAAAAAAGTTGGAAAAAGTGCTAATAATCGTGGCTAAAACTGAAAAAAAGCACTCATTCCTGGTTTCTCGATGCAACTTTCAGACCATAATTTAGAAAAAAATCACTGATTCTCGGTGTATAGTGGCAATTTTATGGCTAAAATGTACCAAAAACCGTTAATGTGCTGTTTTTGGGCAAAGTCCGCGGTTAACATTGAGAAAAATCGCCTAATCCGTCGATGATATTGAGTAAAAGCTCTAATTCGCGAATAATCTGAAGGAATAACGTTAATTTACGGATAAAAATGAAAAAAACATCACTTATTCGCGGCTGAAAATTGAGAAACGCCAATCCGTATCTTCTAAACGATATTTGGAGGCTAAAACTAAGAAAAAGTGCTAATCCATAACTAAATTTAAATAAAATGGCTAACGTGGGACTAAAATGTAAAACGAACGCCTTACTCACGGCTAAAATTGGAAAACTCTAAATTTCAGCTCAAATCGAGAAAAAGAGCCGATTCGAGGCTAAAAATTGAGCAAAACGCCATTTTGGAGCAAAAATTGATAAATATCGCTAATTCATGGAATAAGGCCCGCTTTAATCGTTCATTAAAGAGCTGACTAAAACCTTTATCTGTTTCATGATCAAACATTTCGTCATGGTTCGCAGATGATTTGTCTAAATCAGTTCTTTAAATCGATAAAGCTGTCGTAAAAATTATAATTTTACGTTCAAATTCAAAAAAGTGCTAATTCCCTGCTGAGAATTGAATAAAGCGCTAATTCGCGGATAAAATGGACAAAAATCCCAATAAATGTTCAAAATTGAAAATACGCCGATTCTCGGCTTCTGAATGCAACTTATTTGTGGCTAAAAGTGAGAAAAAGCACTAATACAGTTATATAAGGCGAGTATAGGGTTTTCCTTGATGGTTTTGGAATGGAAACCATTGGAAAAGGTTTTCGATTGATGCACAATCGCATGAAGTTGTTTTTTTAGCAACAAAAATCCGGGAAATTGATTATTCAGTAAGCCAGACCTCACGAAAATCGTTTTTTGGCGATAAAAATCCGCGAAATTGGTTTTTATAACATCCAGAAATTGTGGTTTTAGTGAACCAGAAGCTGCAAAAATCCTCCTCGATGTTGGTTATTGATTGATTCTTTGTCTGTTTCTTCACCACCTCCTGAGCGTTCTTTCTCAGCCATCACGGGGAGACTCAAGACCTATTTGAGGAGCCCAATACTCAAAGCTGGCATCTTCAACCTTCGAACTCTGAATAAGGGCCCAGGTGTGCTAAATGGTTTTTTGAAGGTCAAAAATCCACAAAAAATTAATTTATGTTGACTCAAACCCATGAAATTGACTTATTAGAATAGAGCTATAAGCATGCGAAATTTCCGTCAAACCACGCGAAATCGGGTTTTAACTTTTCAGGAGAGCCAAACCTTTGAAATTGGTTTTATTTATTGCCAAATCCTCGAGAATGTTTTTTTTTTTTTTTTTTTTTTTAGAGCTGAACACTCACGAACTCGCATACAAGCTGTACTATAAAAAATCAAATTTTGAACGAAAATGAGAGACCCGATATTTTCTGTCTTTCACTCTCTCTCACTCACTCTCGCTCTCTCTCTTACATAGATTCATGGCCATGGGCATTCTTTTCACGTTAAGCGTCCGGTACTCGAACTTCTTCCCATATATGGAGCACTTGTCCCCTCCCTATAAACCTATACTTTTTTTTTTCTTTTCTAAGCAGTTTCTATCACAGACCGTGAGCATTCAAGCTTCTTTGGTCCATAATGGGTGGAAGAAAATAAATAGCAAAACCATTTTTTTTAAGCAAATGAAAATGGAAAAATTCCGTGGTACAATTTTTACGGGATGACTATGACGGATTTTCCATGCTGGGTGGAACCCAAGGACAAAAGACGAGGTGTGGCGGGCGGGGAGGTGAATAAGTCCCACAATACATGCCCTATTAGACACGGTGTCACCCCTTGATGTTGTTTTTTTTTTGTTTTTTTGTCTTGTCGCCGTCACGTCGGGAATACGTTCTTTTGAGGAAATAACATGGGGACCGTTTCAAACAAAACGCCCCGTGATGTCAACGAATTTCGCTACGCAGGTCATTATTGTATCGCAATCGCTTTTTTATCTAACTTCAAATAAAGATAGGGCGGCCGCCGCTTTTATTTAAGATTGATTATTATTATTTTCCGGATCAACGATCGATGTATACCCGAATACGTCAGACCACCCCGAGCGTGGATAGCGTGGGTAGAGGGGATGACAGGCTTAACTCACGGCATAGAGCCCAACGACTCTCATGAAAATTGTAGGGCAATAGCTACGCAAAAACCCTTTAAAATGTATTTTTACAGAACCCTGAATAGATCACATTCTAAATTACCCGATTACAAACCCTACCACCTCGTTTGATATAAAGGAACACAATTGCATGTCTATAAATCAACGAGAAATTAAACGATAGAGGCAATAATTGAAAAAAATAAACAAAAGAGTATTACCTACGCCACAAATCAAACATAATAATATGTAAATTGTGTGTTGTTGCTAGACACGCTTTTGTTCTATAGCCGCAGAACTTTACAGACACTATGACACCAGTAAATTATGGATTAGTGCAGTTGAAAAATCATAAATTACGTTTAAATTATTTTCAATAAGTGCACAGCAAAATAAATGAACGTATACAAAAGGAATTGGTTACGAGGTTAGTGGAAGGAACGAGAAATCAAAGTAAAAAGTCCTCCGTCTTCCACCCCCGCCTCGCACCACCAGTTGCAAGGGCTTGATGGAGTCGAAGAACCTTTGTAAACAATATTTTTTTTTATTGATGCGGCCGATGACAGAGAGGGCTATAAAAGAGGATGCGCTGCCTTTATGAGGAGCCTTCTTTTCATTGCCTTTCGCTCCAAGTCCCTTTACCTACCTGAAATTTGCCTTTTAGTATACTCCCCACCTCACCACGGCCATGGCCCAGACACGGTCAGACCCAAAAAAACGAGAGCAATAAAGTTGCTATAGAGACACAAAAAATCATGTATTGTACAGTTGGAGGAGCGGGCTATATGCCACTTTGGTTAGGATGAAATCCCAAATGGTGTAAGTATTTTTAGTTTGTTTTGAAAAATCATTCTTCGTAAAATTCTTTAATCCGCACCCTATAGAAGAACAGGCTCAGTGGCATAAAAATAAGTATCAGATGTATATAACTTATCCGGTTCAGGTCCAGTACTTTGGATTTCAAGAAGTAAAAATCTTCAGAACGGCTTTTTAAACGGGCTCGAACTCGTAAAATTGTGTTTTTTTGTTTAGAATTTTGTGTTTGGGGGGCAATGGGACTCGAACCCACGAAATGTGGGGTTTTTAAAAGAGTCAAACGAGCGAAATTCGCTGCATGATATGCCAAATCCGTGAAATTGGTTTTTTGAAGATCGTATAACCCGGGAACTCAAGGCTTTCGTAGTGTAAAACCCTAGGAAATGGTTTTTGGACTAGAAAACCACAGCGGAATTGACTTTTTTCGATAGCCAAACCCTCGGAAATGGTTGTTTACAGGACGAAACCCGCGAAAATTGTTTTTTAGGGGCTCCAACAAGCCGGAAATCGAAACAAGCCGAAGCCGAAATCGAAGCCGAAATTGTTTTCGTAAAGATCAAATACTGCGAGATTACTTTTCTCGATATTCAAAGCCACGAAATTTGGTTGTACAATGGTCAACTCCAGGCTTTGAAAATGGCTAAACTGACAATTTGTAACCCGATACAAGCCAAACTGACAATTCACGATCTAAAATGAATTTACGCGGTTATAATTACATCTTTAAAAAAAAAATAGCATAACCGACTGTTTGAGTTAAAAAAATGGGCCTGAATTTCAGTGCACCTTACGATTCGCCCCTGACAATTGTAATACTGACTATTATTCACACCCTGGCTAAACTGACAGTTGAAGCCATGAAAATGACCAAACTGACAATTTGCGCCCTGGAAATAAGCAACAATGACTCTACGGGCTCCAAAAATTTGGCTGAAATGAATCAACACGCTCTTAAATCTGACTCTACGCGACTCACTGGAAAATATGGGAAAAAGTGACTCTGCGGTGGGTGTTTAAAATGACTCCGCGTCACAGACAAGTCAAAAATAACTCTTCGCTACCAAAAAATGGTCAAAAAGACCCCAGGACGCCAAAATGGCGAAAATAGCTCATTGTGACCTGAAAATGGCAACTGCAACGATTCAAGCCCTAAAAATTGTGGAACTGGCCATTCGCGCCCTGTAAACAGTAAAAACGACTCTATCGCGCCCTTAATGGCTAAACTGACGACTGAAAGCCATGAAAGTGCTTTAACTTTGCGGTCATAAAACGGCCTGGAATTGAGCGAAATAGCGATTCGTCCCCCGAAAATCATAAAGCAGACTATTCAAACTCTAAAAAATAACAATTCGAGCCCCGAAAATAGCAAAAAATGACTCTACGCGACCTAAAATTGGCAAAAAAAGAACTACAAGCACCAAAAATGACAAAAATTACTCTACGTGCTCTAAAATGGCTAAAATGCTTCTGCTCGCCCTAAAAACGTGAGAAATTACTCTGCACGCCACGCTGAAAAAAAATCGCAAAATACTCTGCGGCAACCTATATGGCAACTGCGACGATTCGAGGCCTAAAAATAGTCGAACCGATCATTCGCGTCCTATAAACTGCAAAAACGACTCTATACGCTCCAATGGCAGAAATGACGACTGAAAGTCATAAAAATGCTTCAACTGACGATTCGAGCCCTTAAAATTACAAAAATGGCTCTGCGTACCCTAGAAATGACAAACATGACTCCGCGCGCCCTAAAAACGATCAAAATGAATCTACGCGCCCCGCTGGAAAAAAGTTGCGATTGCGAATATTACGCCGCATGCCCTAAAAATGGCAACTACGATGATTCGGGGCCTGAAAATGGCGGAACTGCGACCAATCGCACTTTAGAAAAAAGAAAAAAAAAATGTTCTACACGCGCCCTTATAATAACACGGTTGAAAAAATGACGACTGAAAGCCATGAAAATCGTTTAAAAACTGACATTGCGAGCCCTGAAAATTTCCAAAATGACTATGCGTACCCTAAATGTAAAAAAAAGACACGGTGCGCCCTAATGACAGCCAAAATGACTCTGCGCGCTCTGAATACGGCAAAAATGACAGCGTGCTCTAAAAATGAAAAAATAACTCTACGTGTCACGAGGCAAAAACCTGCTAAATATTGTTTCAGACATCCACACCTGTGAAATTCAGTTTTTTAGGGCTCCAGTCAAACCTGCGAAGTTTCTTTTTTCAGAGTAAAATCCTCAAACATGAAGAATTCGAGAAGGAAACCACTCGCACTTCGCTTGTCCAAAGAGTCAAACATTTTTCTTGTGGAGCCGAACTCATTAAATGTGACTTTTCAAGAATCAATACTTTATTAGACCAGTCAATATAGACACAAAAATCGGGGTAAATCGCAAACATGCATGTAATTGATTTTTTTGTTGCGTGTTGTTAGGACCAATGAGAGCAGTTATTACTCAAGTTTGCCACCCTCAAAACCTTGTGCTTAACTCATGGCACTCGAAAAACTAAGAAATTTCATCACTTTTTCTGGTTTTTTAAACAAAAATACCAGAAGAAAGGGTTTTTCGAACATGACCACAGCATACATTGTCAAAGCCAACTAAATTTGCTACAATTTAAGCCATGCCCGAGCATCCTGGGTCTATTAGTTCAGGAAATACAGTCAATCAACAAAATACCTAATCTCGCCAAAAAGCGAGCTTTTATTGGTAGGTTAATTTTTCAAGACCCGTAGCACTCAAATACACGGTGGTTGGTACTTGGGTGAACAAAATGAGAGGGGTGATTGTACACCAAAAATGCAACAAAAAATTTCCACGGGTTTTCGCAAGAAAAACATCTGTAACATGGGAAGTAAGCGCCCTAGGTTAAATCCAACGACACCACTGAAAAGAGCACTCTTTTTTTTTTGTGAGTAAAGACTTTTTGTCTAATGATAGCGAAAGATTCTTTGAGTAAACTGGGAAAATATCAGGATGTTTTTAAAAATGTCAGTTTTTGACAACTGTTCAAAGCTAGACTACATTAGCCATGGTGCTCCCAGCACCTGGCAAGTTCCTCTAGAATTGTCTGAAGTAACTCAATTTAATACTTCATGCTTATGTTACTCCTGTCCTTTGCAATTTCTTAATAAAAATCCATTGTTATACCAAAAAATGAGGCAATTAGGCCCATTTTGAGTGCCTACAAGAAAATCAAGAGCCATTCCCAAAACTTTTTTTTTTCAGCTTAATTCACTTTTCCTATGCTAATCTATGAGGACAGACAAATAAAAGTGGAATAAGCTGAAAAAAATTTCTTGGAATAGCTTTCGTATCTTCTGTTAGGCACTCAAAATGGGCCTGATTGCCTCATTTTTTGGTATGACAATGGATTTTTCTCAAAATTTGCGAAGGACGCTGGGAGCACCATGGCTAATGTAGTCTAGCTTTGAACTGTTGTCAAAAACGGACATTTTTAAAAATATCCTGATATTTTCCCAGTTTACTCCAAGAATCTTTCGCACTTTGGACAAAATGTCCTTACTCAAACAGAAAAAAGTGTGCTCTTTTCATTGGTGTCGTTGGATTTAACCTAGGACGCATGCTTCCCAAGTTACAGCTGTTTTTGTTGCGAAAACGTGAAAAAATCTATTATCTCGATTAGGAAAGGAAATCGTACCCTAGGTTATAAGACAACTTTTGTTGCATTTCTGATGTTTAATCACCCTTATTTTGCTCAACCAAGTACCAGTCACCCTGTCCTATAGAATATCCACGCGAAAATAAATTTTAGGCAATAGCGTCAGATTCATATCGAGTTACTGCCTAAGAATTATTCTCGCGTGGATATTCTGTAGGACCATTATGTTTGAGTGCTACGGGTCTTGAAAAATAACCCTATCAATAAAATCCCGCTTTTTGGCGATATTACATATTTCTTGATTGACTGTATCTCCGAAAATTACAAACGTAGGACGCTCGGACTGGGCTGAAATTGTAGCAAATTTAGTTGGCTTCAACAATGTATACTGTGGCCATGCTCGAAAAACGCTTTCTTCTGGTATTTTTGTTTATTAACCTAAAAAATTGATGGAATTTCGTGGTTTTTCGAGTGCCAAGAGTTGAGCACAAGGTTTGCAAACTTGAGTATAAACTGCTCTCCTTGGCCCTAACAATGTACAAAAGAAAAAACAATTACATGCATATTTGCGATGTTTGATGTTTATATTGACTGGCCTATATGTGATATGGGTTTTTAAAGATAGAATACTGCGAGATTGGTTTTCTAGAGTACCGAATCCACAAAATTCGGTTTTACAAGGAGTCATGAACCCCCGAAATTGGCATTTTGATGGACCAAGGCAGCGAAATTAGGTCTTTAAATAGCTGAATCCACGAGCTTAAGAGTTTCAGGGTGTAAAACTTGTAATGCTTGGACGTCTGACAAACAAGCCCCACGAAATTGGGTTTTTTGAGGAGGTACTTATCCAAACTCGCAAGATTTGTGGTTTCCAGGACCAAAACAAAACCTCCGGTTCGTAGTTTTAAAGTCGAGAAAATCGAGTGTTCGATTCGAAAATCGAACACGAGAAAAACTCATTTTTGGAAACTTTCAAGAAAGCGCTATAGCAGCCACTCTATCGTTTTTTGGACTGGAATCTGCTTTATTTATCCGTTAAGCACAGTCCATAAGGAAGTAAAAAACCTCGTCTAGACCGCACTAGTATAACTTAAAGCAAAAAATGACCCTATAATGTTACTGAATGTGACCACCCCGAATATAATTGAAGGGGACGAAGGCTGTCCATCAGAGTCTATGCTGCTTTCTGTTGTCAGAGGTGGTCGTCATTAAATTAATGAATTGAGCATAAATTTTTCTTTCTTCTTTGTTTTTCAACAAATTTAAAAGCGTTGATCCAAAGAAATGAAAAATGCAATCCACGTATCAAAGTTTTTGTTTTAAAATGACACGAATTTATGAAAATCGAGGAAAATAACTCTTATAGAAGTCGAAAACGTGACTTTTCTTAAAAATCAAACGTCAAAATAATATATGAAATCGTCAAAAACGTGGTTAATTGAATGACTACATCGTTAACTGCCTAAAATGTGGTATCAGCCCGACCCCCCACACTCATCGCCGTCAGCCAAACTGGGAATCCTTGCTCGTACATTTTATTTATTTTGTAAATTCCAGAAACAGCAAGCCTCGAAGATCGTAAAACCGCACCGCTCCGATTATAGAACTGTATCCCGCATGGCGATTTATTTCAGCGTGGGCCCACTGTAAAGGTGGACGTTTTTAAGCGAATTCCACGGCTTTTCCTGTAGTCGGTGGATAAGTTGTCTTAAACAGACTCGTTCGAAAATACTTTTTAAGATGACCACCGTAAAACACTTGAAAATAAACAAAAAAATAAGGATTGAGTGGGTTTGTGGCGGGAGGGGGTGAGTGAGTAAGTTTAAGGGTACCGTCTAAAAGCCCCACTCTCTGGGAAATTTCTGCCTCTAATGTTCCACAATAAAGGATTTTTAAACCCCGCAAAAAAAACGTGCTCCGCATGGTGTTATGTTAAAACCTACTTACTATAATGAATACTGGCACTTTCCACGAAACGAAAGAGATGCTATTATGGACTACCCCTGAGTCACATTTCTGCCTTTTACACCCCCGCCCCACCACGCCAACAATGTAAATTCTCAAAAATGACCTTTTTTATAGACCCTCCGACCTAACCCACTTGAGTAATGGTGTGTGTTAGGATAGTAAAGTCGTAAATGACAAGGAGTTATCGACATTTTTCAGGGAGAAATCGCGTGTCTGAATCAGACGAGGAGGTAGATGGTGTACTCGTGAATCTCGCAGGTGAAAAACCGTCTGTCGTGAACTCACGACTCCATAGAGACAAAAAAATAAACGTGAAACATCCCTCACTTAATAAAATAAAGAGGTTGAATCACGATTTACGAACTCCTAAGTACCTAAATAAAAGAGTGTGTGTGTGGGGGGGGGGGAGATGCCGGTAGCGCGTCTTTCTGGAAGAAAAGAGTGTCGAAGAATACCGCACAAAAAAAAACCTTACTAATAACGCGAAATATATAAAAACTGTTCCCAGCTCGGGTCGGGCGAGAGCCCAAATTGCCTCAGCAAATACAGCGTGAAGCGTTCGCAAATTTTGCATTTTTATCCGTGGAAAAAACGACGGATTTGTTCGTCTTTTGTTCTCTCACCGTATCTTTGAATATTTGACGAGACACTCGTGCTACTCCGTTCATGGCGAATCACTATTTTTATTTTTCCCACACAGCGAACCCGATAAAAAATTAAAATGAAAGCACTTGAAGTGATCACTATTGGTTGTTTTTTTATTTACAATAAAACCTCACTACTCACGATTTAGAAATTTATTTATGTTACGACGTTTTTTTTTAAAATTTAAAAATAAGGCGAATATATCCCAGCGCAACGGAGAAGGAAGCCGGCTCGACACTGGCCCGGCGTCCTTTACAACAGGTTGTTCCAGTCTTAACCCATAATCGACTCCTCTCCATTCCCCTACTTCCGAGCCACCACAGGTCATCTTCTTCACTATTTATCCTCCGCAAACCCCTCACTTTGAACGTACTCCTTTTTTTATTTTCTTTTTTTTTTTTGTCGTTGTTTGTTTACGCCTCCTCGAATACCGAGGGCATATAGGGGAAAGCCTCTCTTTGATCATTTCCAGCGATTGAAACAACTTTTGGCCTCCAATATTTATATTTTTTTAAACCCACTAGACTTTGACGGTTTAGTACATCCTGAACGTCTATAAGAAGCTACCATGCCGAACAGACTCTGTTAGGATGCGTCTATCAATGCACTTATTCTACAGACAAAGCTGGAATAAGTATGGTTGCTCTGAGCGTTTTTGTAAACAGTAATGTAAAGTTATTCAAGCGATAGCTATTCTATAAAGTATCCAGTGATTAATAAACTCACCCTTAGGTGGCGAACACACTAGAGCGACACGATATCGTTTGGATATCGCCGACGCTTATTAACAGCGTCAAGGACAGATAGAAACTTACAACTGGAAATGAGTCAGAGTGATGTAGAAACGATATCGTATCGCCATAGTGTGAACGCCGCCTTAGAGTCATAAACGATCGTAACGGAAGGCCACCCCGTGCCCCACCAACTCGCGATTTTCGAACTTATTGTAGCACTAGAAGAACAATTTTCTGGTCTGTTAACGCTGTACTGCAGTCAATTAAAACGACATTTTGTAGTTAGTTAATTCTATGTTTACCTATTTCAACATATAAAAACAACGTGAATTTTATTGTATAACATGGTCATTACAGTAAATGCGTCTTCATCAAACCCCGTTGCTAAATTTTCAAAATGAAAAGAACTAAACTAATTAGATTGCCGACCTTTCTTTTTGTTAGACTACTATTAGGTGAATTAATTTATTTTACACTGCAGTTTTTCAGTACATACCTACATTACAGTAGTGCACATTTCAATAACCAGGTAGCAGTACCTGCAGCGAGTAAGTGATTAACACCTTGTTCTTCGGTGCAATTTTTCGTGGACTTGGAGGTGCTTTAGTAAGGCAGAGTACATATAGTAACTATAAGAAATTGAACATTTGATTGAATTGCAAAAATATGAACGTGGGAGCTCAAAACATTTAAGCCCTATTCGATCAAAACAAATATTGTAGCAAAATGTTATATTATTTTCATTGAAAACTGACGCATTTAGCTTTTCTTGTCGAATCAAGCTCGAAATCCCGTCATAATCAGCCGTTAGAAATCCGTCAAATAAGTAATAATTAGTAGCGTAACTATGTAGTGTAGCGGCCAGGGCGTCACACAGACCCGGGACTCCATCTGAGGAGGCTCCTGAAAAGCTATACATATATTAAAATTAAAGATGGATTTTTAGGTTTTACGTTCATGAACTTATAGGAACGAAATTCCGAAAAAAGCACTCATACAAGGAGCGCGGAGGAGGAGGAGAAAAATGTGCGAATTTTTGGCTTAAGCCCCTTTTACACGAGTTTTTTTTTTTTTTTTTTTTCAAAAACAGGTTCAAACAGAATTAAAACAGTTAATTTTTGGCAGCTGGGGTTAGCTGATATTTTTTTTAAAAATGGCTACTTTGATCAAAAAACTTACTCGTGTAAAAGGGGCTTCGTACACATGAGGCCTTTATACGGCTAAAATGTAAAAACCCCGTTAACTCACTGCTCACGGGCAAGAAAAAGCGGTAATGCAATGCGAAAAGCGAACAAAATATATCAATTGTGGCTAAAATGAAGAAAAACGCTTAATTGACGCACGGCACAAATAGAGAAAACGCCAATTCGTGATTTGAGGAGGACACTTTATGACTATTGATAAGAATAAGCACTAATTCACTGCTGAAACTGGGAAAAAATGCTAATTCGCTGCTATAAAAAACTGAGAAAAACGCTGAATCGCGGTTCAAATCGGGGAAACAACAATTACTCAATTACTGTTTGCCGGGAGGGGGGGAGGACAATTTATGAAAACGGATGAGAAAAGGCGCTAATTCAAGAATAGAAAAGAATAAAATCGCTATTTCCAAGATAAAACCGGGAAAAAACGATAATTTGCAGCTAAAATTGAGAGAAAAACGCTAATTCGTGAGGAATGAGGAAAATAATGCGTTAATTTCGCTGCTACAATTAAGAAAAAACGCTAGTTGGGACTAAAATTGAAATGAAGTGCCAATAATTCACGGCTGAAATAAAAATAATGTAAACATCAGTTGGCACGTGGTGAACTTTGTTCATCCCCTACATTTTCGCCGTTAATTTACAACTTATATAGTTCCAATTTGCCAAAACTTAAAGTTTTTGGGCATGTAATAAGGAAAGAGGAGTTTAGGGGCGGGGGGGGGGTCTGCTAGGCAAATTGAGGCACCAACGTAGTCGCGATTGCATCAGGGCCATAGGGTGGCTGTAGATGAGAAAAAGTTCCATCTCGTGGCTGGAAGTGAGATGAAAAATGAAAATGAAGAAATAAAGAAAATGGAGAAAAACGAGAAAAAAAAAAAAAAAAAAAAAAAAAAAAACAGTGCAGCAATGAAATATTTTTTAGATGTTTGTTATAAATCATTTAAAACTTTAATTTGTTTTATTTTTGACCTTTTTCTGTCAGATTGCTGAACTTTTCTTCCATGACGTTTCGTCAGAATGAATCCTAACGTCTTCTGGCGGAGGCTTTTGAATTTTTGTTTTAATTGCTTTTCTTTATTTTTAGTACATAGTTTCAGTATTATTTTTTATTGGGGAAACAAAACAATACTTACGAGCAAGACTCAAACAACACGATAAAACTTCAATTGACAACTCAACAATTACCCCCGCCCTATCAGAACATGCAAAACAATTTTCACATAAACCCGACTTAAACAACCCAAAAATACTACACATCGAAAATAACACTTACAACAGAAAATTCCTTGGAATGGTTGAAATTAGAAAACACAGCACTATGAACTACAAAAGAGACATTGACAACCTTTCTAGGATTTATACACCTCTCATCACCAATTTACACATTACACCTATTTCTAATAATACTTCATGAAACTATCTATCTACCGGACCATGTGATGATATAAAAAGGAAAAGCAAGTAAAACAAAAATGCAAAAGCCTCCGCCAAAAGACCATCCTTGATCATCCTGTCGAAATGACATCTTGTCCATGGTCGTGGAGGAAAAGTTCAGCAATCCGATAGAAAAAGGTCAAAAATAAAACAAATCAATAAAATCAAACCTGTCAAAAGAAAAAAAATCTTTAAAAACATGTATTAAACATTCAAAACAACTTTTTTAGGAGGCTGTAAAGGTCGCTTTTGCATTTGGGTACCAAATATTTATAAAACGTATAAAAAATTTGTTAAAATATTTTGTTTTTACTCATTTAATAGTATTTTACATATCGAGTGCATTAAGTACGATTTGATGCGCGAGTTGTAATTTAGTGCCCGAGGCGCATATAATCTACGCATGCACGAGGTGTATACGCTATTTTTCGCGCGACTAAGGAATAATGCACTGACGAACTTGTCCATGATTGAATGCCCCTACCTTGAATGACCTGCTCCTAGTGTTACCTCCATCCAGACCCGAAATGTTAATTGCACTAGTGCATTAGATTTTGTGCACTCGTGCATAATCCTCAACTTAATGCTCCACAGGGACGCGTTTAAGGTTGCACTTGATATGATAGTCGTGCGAAAAGACCTTTATTTAACAACTTTTGAATCATCGAAAAACATTTAATTAACAAATAATGAATATTTCAATAATGTGTTTTCTTTCATTTCAAACGTTCGATGCAACCATACAAAATTGTTCTCTCGAAAAATGAAGCATTTTTATAGGTTTAATGGACACCACACAACGAAAACAGAGCTTGTGAACGGGCATTAAAAACAAAACTGCGTTATTTCGCGGCAAACATTGAGGAAAAGTCCTGATATACGGCTAAGAATAGGGAAAACACAAATTTGCGGGAAACTGAGAAAAACCGCTATGATTCCCGGATAAAATCGAGATTAAGCAATTCTTCACTGCAAAACATGTAAAAAAAAAAAAAAAAAAAAAAAAACACGCTAAGCTGCGCGGCTACTAATGAGAGAAATGCTGATTCGCGAGCAGGTACACCTGAGAAAACCCGTTGATTCTCGGCTAAATCTGAGAAAACCCTAAGAAACCCGTAGCTTATTGCCATTCCCGTGATAAATAGAATACATATAGTGCCCTCATTCATGCCTAAAACGGATAAAAAGCGTTAATTATATTGGCTAAAGTTGACAAAAAGCGCTTATTCGCTAAAAAAGCATCCTTGATTGATTTCAAAGTTTAATGTGAGCAATAGACTTGTGAAAGAGCCCTCTTTAAGAAACACAAACTTTTGAAAAATGTGCAAGTTCCTCATCAAAAAATGTAATTCCTGTTTAACTGATTCATTCCATTAACATTTCCAGTGTTTTTTTTGGTTTGTTGCTTCTACAACTTCATTAGATTCCTTCGTCCTTCCAGTCCCCAACCCAATATAGTGCGAACTCGTCTCGATGAAATACCAATTTCATTCAGAAAGCTTTGCTCTTGAAATCCCCAATTTCACGGGCATTCTTCTTTTAAATAGGAAATTTCTACGACTTGGCTCCTTTAAAACCCAATTTCTGAAGTTTACGCTATGAGATTAACCAAGTTACATTATTTTTTATCCTACTCGATGTGAAAACGCGTGCTTTCATGACTCGCAACTGTCATAAAAATACGATTTTCATGTCTAGGCATGAAAATTTTTGCCAGAATTTGTCACCATGATGCGCTTCGGATAGCTATCGCATTTTGTTTACTATTCCTGCAGGGGTTTTTCTCGTTGCCACGCAACAAACCTCTTCTCACTTCTCCACACCAACCGATGTTGTTCCCACTCACAGAGGCGTTGTCATTTGTCTAGATGCACTTTTATTTTTATTTTGTCAAGTACGGATGGGCAAACGTTTTCTTTTTATTCCACCTTCCAGTTTTAAACTCAATACCTACTAATTTATTATTTTTTCCCCTTCTTGCGTAGGATAAAAAATAATGTGTACGCCTCGGCACAAAGGCGTATTCTGGGCCTCGGAAAATGTCCACTTTTTTTCTCGGCCCGGAAAAGTACGCCTTTCATGCCTAGGTGCACAATGTACCATTTCTCTTAGAAACCCCAGTTTCGGGAAGTTTCCGCCTTTTAAAAACCTCGTTCAAATTTCCAATTTCAGGCAGTTTTTTTTTAAAAATCAAATTTCGATCTCGATAGATGTTAATCGTTGATCTTTTGTTCAGTATTTGGCTGTTCAGATATCTTAATGGGAAGTTCGTTTTTTTATATTAATTTGAACAACAGGCGCGAAGTTTTTTGAAAGGATGCATTACCGGCCCAATCCCGGTGCCCCTCATCAGCAATCTTATCTCCACTACGGCTCTACGGCAAAACTACTTGAGATTTTCCGCAAAATTGAACTTGAGTTTTGCCGTAGTCAAGGCCGGATCTAGAGGGAGGCTGGCGGGTGCATTTACCCTCCCCCCCCCTCGCCGATTAAACGGGGCGCCAAAAAGGGTGAATAAACAAATTTTGTACCCAAGTTTTGAACAAAAATAAATATTTTCCGGAATGTTCAAACTAAAATAAATAACAAAAAATATGTCCTCTAGCCAGCAGATGCTGCAGATGGCGAGCAGCCGAAACCGGTTCGTTTTTGACGCACTTCAACGAGGGAAGACAGACAATGTAGGCTCCCAGGCTACAGCTTTATGCATGCATCACCTACTAACCCTCGTAGTTTAAGCAATCTTACTAACAATATCATTGGTTTTTCTCTTCAAAATCGCTTGCTTTTACCTAAAGTATTTGAACCAGCTTTGTGATTTTTAGCATGCTTGAAGTATCATTTAAAGTTTTCAATTGAATGTGACTGACTGTGTACGCCTGTCAAACAAAGACCAAAAAATGTCGCTTCCGCAGCTTGCTATCGGATAGAAAGCATTTCACTACTGCGAATTTAGATTTTTTTAGTTAATTTGCGATCGTATAGTAGAAATGTCTATCATCTCAGCGAGTCATTAAGTGTTAATTTCATCTTGTAACAGCTAAACAGCAGCTCTCGAGCCCATAGATCCGATACAAAGTTGTTTAACCTTAGTCAAGAGGCACATTTTGGCGCAAACGGAATCTCTATATCTGCTCTGGTTGCTGAGTTATGTCAAATTTTTATTTTCGAGGGGGTGATAGGCTGTGTTTGGAAGTGGGCATTGGTGAGGACTTGGTCTTGAAATCTTCCTACAGGTATATGGAACGTACATTCCTACCAAGTGTGGTCTTGCTTGATGATTATTAGCAAAGTTGATGTCGTTAACCTCCGGACTAAAAGTAAAAGCAATTCCATGGGTTTTGGTTGTTTTAAAAACCTATATTTCCTCTTTTTCAAAAATCACAATATCCAGGGTATGGGCTCATTGAAAAGAGCCATTTCGTGGGTCTTCCTCCCTTTTTGGAAATATCTATTGCACAGGTGCCCCATTCAAGACCAATTTCGCGGGATTGGTTCAGTTCACCAACAAAACAAAACAAAACAAATTCGTGGGTTTGGCCCCCTCGACAGGTCAATTTGGTAGGTCGGGCTCCTTCAAAAACTACATTTCGAGACCCATTCTGACGCAATCCAAGAGTGAGAGAGAGGGAGTATCGATGGCGGATCAGGATTTTATATTGGGAGGGGTTCCACCATAAAGCTGATTTACTCTTTCTTTTTATGAAACAATATGTTCCATCAGCCATTTGTCCATCATCTTGCCATGCTGTATGCCCCCCCCCCCCGGTTTTTAAATTGGACGCATCCACGAATAAGCGTTTCTTGTTTCTGAATTTCAGGACCGGATTAGCGCTTATACAACGATTGCCGGTAATTAGCGCTTTCTTCATTTTACCCATTTTTTGGTAGATTAGTTACCGCGTTTCCTCAATTTTAGCAGCGAATTTTCTCAAATTAATCCGCGAATCAGCCTTTTCCCCCATTTTAGCAGCGAATTAATTCTTACTTTTAATCGCGAAATATTTCTTATTTTTACCAGGGAATTACCGCATTTTATTATAATTTAATTTAGCCCCGAATTAGCGGAATTTTCCCAAATCTGCCAATTAGCGTTTTTCTTCAATTTAGCTGCGAATGAGATTTTTGCCAACTTTAGCCGCAAATAATGCATTTTCTCAATTTTCGCAGCACTTTTTCTCCGTTTTAGACGGGGAATTATACGTTTTTATTCACTTCTTCGTCATGCGGATAAGCGCTTTCTTTTCATTTTGCCTGTGAGTGGCCGCTATTTCGAAATTTTAGCGGATTTTCCCAAATTGATCCAGCGAATTAGCGTTTTCTCCATTTTTGCTGTGAATGAGCACATTTTCTCATTTTTAGTGGCGAATTAAATGTTTAATTTTAGTCGTGAATTCTTTATTAACCCCGCTTTAACGCATTTTCTCGATTTACATGTGAATCAAAGCTCTTTATCTCAATTTTAGCCGGAAATCTGCACATTTGCCTCAGTTTTAGCCGTGAATATAACCATGTTTTAATATAAGCATGTATCCGTGAATTAGCGTTATTTTTCTCCATTTGAACAGCATATTAGCACTTTTTCTATAGTTTTTCCGCGAACTAGGTATTTTCTCAAATTGATGGTTTGTTTCTCAATTATAGCCCCAAATCAAGGGTTGTCTTTCATTAATGCCATGAATTAGACTTTTTTCCATTTTAGCCGCGATTGCTCAACTTGGCGGATTTTCCCAAATTGATCCGTGAGTTAAGGCATTTTCACAAATTTAACAGCGCACGAGCTCTATATCTTATTTTAGCCGCGATTTTCTCACTTTTATGCATTGAATTTTCATAATTTCAGTCCCGATGTTGCCTCGAGAAACCGCGAATTGGCGATTTTTCAATATAAGCCATTTTTTCAATATTGGCAATATTTATAATTATTTTCAATATGATCCTGCTGATGAGCGATGGATTGCAGCTTTTTCTCAATTTTGTATAGCTCCGAATCAGCGCTTTTTCTCAATTATTGCCGCAAATTATTGTTTCACTCAATTTTTAGCCGCGAATTAGTGATTTTTTCTGTTTTTTTTTTCTACGAAACTGCACTTTTTCGCTATTCCAGTCGCGAAAATTAGCACTTTTCGTCTACTTTTTGCCCCAATAAGATTAGACGTAATTGATTTAACATTTGTTTTTGTTGTGTCGTTGTAATTATTAAATGAACAATTATTGTGACTATACTCCAATAAGATTAGCACAGTAGAACGCCTTCTCAATTTGGGCCTATAAAAACGTGGGGTTATCGTATTTTCTCGGTTTTATCCTCGAAGGTTTTTTAAGATATTTCGAATCAATAATTCCTAGTTGATTAAAAATTGAAATAATTTAGTGACAAACGCCAAGACGCCATCTTCTTAGGGGGGAGGGGGTGAAACTACCAAAACCTACCCCGTAAGTCCGCCACTGGGGAGTACGACCTAGAGTACGTCGTTAGAGCTAGTGAAAAGGCGCGCTGCAACTGTGTGATGGCCGTTGGGGGGGGGGCACGTACCCCCTTTAAGTAAAAAAAGCAAAACGTCATTTTTCAATCTCTCCAAACAATTATTACAGTAATTAATCTATGGCCCAGACTCTCCAGAAGCACCTGTCACTCGCTATTTTCCTGATCACAAGAAACCAAAATTGTTTCTCTGTACCTTCCGTTGCTGTTCCTAGTACCATGGCCTGTCACTTTTTCCCCTCGATAATCCAATCAGTCGCCTTATCTTCATTGAATAAAATGCATAATAAACCGGCTTGTTTATTTAAATTAATTTATTTTCGGTGATTTGTTCGTTTAAGGAACTTGGATTTGTCGTTGGGTAAATCAACAATTTCTGTAAAAACCCTTTTTGTGTGGAAAAAACTGTAAGTTTCAAGTGTAATTTCATATTGAGGTCATTAGCAGTGAACCAGGGCATAAAACTGAGTCGTTTCCAGATCTGTTTTTCTTCTCTAGTCAGTACAGCCAAACGATGGCACAACAAATCGGATCCGATTTGGTCGGCGTTCTCAAAGGATTTCAGAAAGTGACGGCCGAGAGTTGGCGACTTCAAGAGCGGTACGTTCAGAGGGTCTGGTCGAATTCGAGCGTTAAAAGTTTGGTGGAACATGCGAGGAGGACTGATTTTCAGGGGACCGGGAAAAATTTGCCTCAGCTACGAAGTCAGGTAGTCGAATGCATACAAAAGGGCTTGGATGCCAATTTTTCAACGGCGCATTATTATAGATTGAAAACTCAGCCAGTGAGGCCCTGCAACGGTTTTCAATGGTGTCTGAGGGTCTCAAAGTCCTGAGCACGTCGCTGAGAGGTTAGGCGCCGTTTTCGTAAGCCCTCCTCCCCCTACAGGGTCTTAATTTTTCTTATTTCGGTGAACTAAGATCAACAGCCCTCGTCATTTGTGAAAATCGAAGCGTCGTTTGAAGCGTATGGACCCCAAGGACCCAACATTGTCACCAGTGATAAACCGTTCATAGTATTGGATCCTTTAAGGGTTGAAAATGTGCCTCAAAGCCCGGCACCGTCCAAGCCCAGTGCTCCATCTCACAATGAGGAGAAGACGCGTCCATCGGTAAATCCAGAACAGGTTAATTACCCGAGCACATTACTCATTTTCATCCATAGCTAGTTCCACACGCCAAAGAACGTAAAGTACCAGCATCGAGGATCGGCCGTCTCGTCTCATTTGGTAGCCTGGCGGCTGGCCTTGGTCTGGGCACCGTTGCCGAGGTGACTCGAAGAACATTTGGAATGAATCAAACCTCGCTGATCGACAATCCGTTTCTAACGGAGGCGAACGTTGACCGCATCGTTAGCACTATGTGCAAAGTCCGGGGTAATCCGCCAATTTTGTTTTTTAGATCCGAAGTTTTTAATTGATGATGCATTGTTATTTAAGGTGCCGCCCTAAAAATTGGTCAATTGCTGAGCATTCAAGACAACGAGGTTATTCCGGCCCAATTACAGGCAGCGTTTGAGCGCGTACGACAGTCTGCGGATTTCATGCCTTTCTCACAAGTCGAGGTACCTATTTCATGCCCCCCCCCCTCTTCCGCCTATTTACTATCTAAATGAAGTGGTTAATTCCTAGAAAGTACTCCGTACCGAATTGGGTGAAGATTGGAGGTCGAAATTCGAGGAATTCGACTTGAAACCATTTGCCGCCGCCTCCATTGGTCAAGTTCACTGGGGTAAACTTCACAGTGGTGAAGAAGTTGCCGTCAAAGTGCAATATCCAGGTGTTGCCCGAGGTATTAAGAGCGACATTGAAAACTTGGTGTCAGTATTAAAAGTTTGGAACATTTTCCCTCCTGGTAGGTCTAACCTCATCACCCCCCCCCCCCGAACCCAGTTTACTAACGGTCCTGATTTTTTTTGTTTTAGGTGCCTTTATTGATAAATTGGTCGAAGTAGCTGAAAAAGAGCTCGGCTGGGAAGTCGATTACGTCCGCGAAGCCGATTGCACCAGGAAATTTCGTCTGCTTCTTGAGCCCTACCAACAGTATTACGTACCAAAAGTTTACGGTAACCCTCGCTCCCCCTCTATTACAGCTGTTATCCCGGCATTTACCCATTCCACCCGAACAGACGAACTGTCCACGGGCCAAGTGTTTACGTCCGAGTTAATTGAGGGCGTCCCAGTTGACAAATGCGACCACCTTGACGATGAAACGAGAAACTATATTTGCTCCCTAATAATGCACTTGTGTCTTAAAGAGCTCTTCATATTCAGATACATGCAAACCGATCCGAATTGGTCGAATTTCTTCTATAATGAGAAAACCAAACAAGTAAGGTGACTGTCCCCCCCTTCCGTCTCGAACGGACGATTCACGCAATATTTAAACAAAATAGCTGATATTACTGGATTTTGGAGCGACGCGAAGCTACGACAAAAAATTTATGGACAGCTACATTCGGGTGATAAAAGCAGCCGCTGATGGCGACAGACAGCAAGTTTTAGAATTGTCCAGACAGATGGGATTCCTCACTGGCTACGAATCCAAAGTACTACATTTGAATCGATTAAAATTGAAATTGTAACCTCCGACGTTTTTGTGTTTATTATTGAAAAACAAAAGGCGATGGAAAACGCCCACGTTGACACGGTGATGATTCTCGGCGAAGTGTTCAGCGATCGTGTAGAAGCGTTCGATTTTGGTCGACAGAATACGACGAAGCGAGTTACACAGCTGGTGCCGACGATTCTAACTCATCGCCTCTGCCCACCCCCTGAGGAGATTTACAGTTTGCACAGAAAAGTGTCGGGAGTTTTTCTCCTGTGCGCTAAATTAAAGGTAAGAGTGAATTGCAGGGCTATGTTTATGGACATATACAACACTTATACTTTTGATTCGGACGCTTAATTTTTCGAGCGTTCTTAGATGTTAGTTGGTTGTTTACTGAGAGATTTTATACGTCAAATTGTAAAATATAATGTTAATTTAACTTACCTACAAACTTATTTTTGACAGCTTTAAAAGCCCCTCGCGACATGAGGTCAAGAAAAGCTTCAAAATTGAGGTTATGAGGCGCCTTCAAGTCGAATTTGGGGAAGCCTCTAACCTCACAAAACCAGCAAAAAAAGTTTTGGGACCATTGAAGGGAGCGAATATTAGGCTCCCACAAACACAAACTTCTGCCCCGTTTGCTTCGTGACCAAGGGGGGGGGGGCAAACCTCACCAAACCATTACATAATAGGATACCATGTCAGTTGTGGTCAGGGCAGGTACCCCCCCCCTCCTTCAACAACGAAAAGGGTACAGTGTACAGTGTGGAATTGCTATCCGCAGAAGACATCGATGACCCTCTACCATGGTGTAGGAAACTAAACGTTATCATTCAGTCAGACCAAGGAGGAAAGTTATCAAGTTGTTTTTGTGGTTTTTAGCGTTACTTAGTGTAAATGTCGAAGTTTTGTGGGTCTTTCAACGAAAAAGTTTTTAAAGATATAATCGTCGACAAATTTGAATTCATTGATCCGTCCAAGGCTTACTTTTTGTCCCATTACCACACTGGTAACTATTTTAACGTTTTGTTTTTGTACCGAAGTTCTACAACGGAAACGATGTTCATCCCTAGATCATACTGAAGGCTTGAAGAGCCTAGAATTCGTCCGTTTTTTCACTGAAAATCCCACGACCCGCTTGTACTGTTCGACCATTACCAAGAGGCTGATCATAAAGGACCAGATTTTTGACGTCACCATCGCCGAGAATCAAATCATTGAGTTGGACAGGGATGAAATATGTCTCGATTTGAACGGAGTGGCTGTGAAAGTGACGCCGTTAAGAGCTGGGCACTGCCCGGGATCACTTATGTAAGTCGATGTGATGTGCCTTGTCTTAAGCACCCCATTGTGGGGCTCATTTCCGTTCTTCCAGTTGTAGTTACATGTTCAATGTTGCTCTTGGAGCCCATTAAGCCCCAGGGACTGGCTTTTCGTGCCATTGAGCGTTAGGTAGCCATCAAGACCTCGCCCAAGTGGTCGCTTCAGACTCTAACCCGGTTTGCACTCCCATTCATGACCCTAAGGTTTCCAGAAAGCTTAATTACATTTATCTTCGCCCCCCCCCCCTCAGTGGCAACTGGCCAACCAATCAAGACATTCTTGATTTGCATTTATACTGCCTGCGCTGCAGTCGGCACGACTTCCATGCGAGGAGGTCGTTTCGGACTCTTTGACCCTACTAAGCCCTTTTTCCAGCGTAGTCGAAGCACCATCACCATTTTGACCCCACTTTTTCAGTCATTCTACGGTGATTTTCCTCCCTTATTCGCACAACGGAACATTAAAAGTCAAAGCTGACCCCCCCCCCACTCCACGAGGAAGCCCCAGTTTCTGGGCCCCTCGCACCCGCTTATCGCTCGAAATCCCCTATTTTCCCCCTTCTATCAAATAATCTGCGGCGACTTTCCTTTCTTCGGACCATTGGACGAAGCCACAGATGATACTCCCCCCCCCCCAACAGTTTCTCCGAAGGTCGGTCTTCCCTCAGTTCGCTCGAAACCAAAATTTGCCGAATAATCAAGATTACAACCATTTTTCGGTTACTGTGAGGTGTTTTTCTTCCTTCCGACCACTGAAAGAAGTAAGAGCTTAGCCTCTCCAACCCCTCACCAAGCTCACTAACGGGACGCTGAGAACAAGTTAGAACAAATCGGATGTAGGGGGCTATGCGCCCAGCAAACATTCACGAAGATTGCCTTCGGTGCATTGCTGCATGACGCTGAGAACAATAATTTCCCCCAAAAAAGAATTGTTGCGTTGTTTTTACGTGTATTTCAAGGCGATTTTTTTCGGAAGGAAAAAGGCAGAGCTGAGGCGAGGGCTCACCCCCTTTGCCCATCTTCACTCGCTCTTCTGCAGTTTGCTAGTTTCCCAAATTCGTCGAAAACACGATTTTGTCCGTTTGAGGTGTATTCTACTGTGATTTACCATCCATTCGACTGTCCATGCATCTCCAGTTCTAGGTACTCCAATTCACTAGAAAACACGAATTGGTCACTTTTTTTATCGAATTCTACGGTGATTTTTCTTCGGGTTATAGGAATAAGCCAGAGCTGAGCCCCCCCCCCCTTCCTAATGAGCCGCTGATCGCTGAAACCCAAAATTTCGTCCAAACCCCATTTTTTCTGGTGCTCATCGGCGGTTTTTAGTCCTCGGACCTCTGGAAGAAGCCAGAGCAGGGCACTTCTTCCCAATGCCAGTTTATCTTCTGTCGCTCATCTACAATGCGCTGGAAACAAAAATTCGCCCAAAACGCACGATTTTTCATAGTTTTTTGGGGGAATTCTACGACGATTTTACCCTCTTTGGCCACTAGAAGGAGCCAGAGCTGTATCCCCACCCCCCTGTTAGGCAGTATTCTCCGCTCTTCCCAAGCTCGCCCGTTTCTTAGCTACAGTTTGCTGATGACAAAAAAAATCGCTCAAAACTCGCGAAGCCTGAGCTGAGGTCCCCCTCCACCCTTGGAAGTACTTCTCCTGCTCTTGTGCACTTCGCTGGACACTAAATTGCTCCAAAAAAGATGATTTTGTCCGGTTTTAGGTGTATTATATTGCGATTTTCCCTTCAATTGACTGTCCAAAGAAGATGCCAGGGCTCCTCTCCAGTTCTGGATGCCGTAATTCCCCAAGAAATTTTGGGGATTTTGTATCTTTTTAAATACTTTTTTATCGAATACCTACTGCAGCGATTTTCCTTTCTTTGGACCACAAAGAGAAGCCAGAGCTGACCCAACCCCCCACAATGAAACCGACCGCAATTCGCAAGAACAAAAACTCGATTTGTTCATTTTTTCGATTTTTCTTCCATTTGGGCCACGAGAAGGAGCCTGAGCTGACCCCTACCCTTGGTTCTTAGGCACAGTTTGCTGATATCCCCCTAAACTCTCGATTTTTCTGGTATTCTATGACAGTTTTCAACCCTATAGAATTTCGGACCATGTAGAGCTGCCCCCCTTCCCTTGAAAAATAGTCTCACGCTCTCGTGCAGTTCTCCGGATACCACAATTCATCGAAAATCACGATTTTGTGACGTTTTTCGGGGGTAATCTAGTGTGATTTTCGTTCAATTTGACTGTCCATAGGAAGATGCCAGAGCTGACCCCCTACCGCGCCGACCGTCTTTCCACGCTCCTCTCCAGTTTTGGATACCACAATTTACGAGAAAACGTGATTTTGTCCCCTTTTTTCATTGAATTCTTCGGCGATTTTCTTTTCTTTGGACCATAGAAAAAAGCCAGAGCTGAGCTCCTCCCCCCCCCCACTCATCGCACTTTAAACCGCTGTTCGCTGAAATCAAAAATTCCCCCCCAAAATACGATTTTGTCCCATTTTTCTGGTGTTCAACGGCAATTTTCCGTCCTCGCACCACTGGGAAAAGCCAGAGCTGTGCCCCCCCCCCCCCTATTCACTGATCTTTTCATTTCCGATCGAAACCACAATTCACGCAATAATCACAACTTTCCGTGACTTTTATGGCATTATACCGCGATTTGTCTTCTTTCGGACCATACGAAGATGGTAAAGCTTTGCCCTCCCCCCCCCCAATTTGGCATCCTTGGGGGCAGAAAAATATGCCATTGCTCAGTTGCCCCTCCCCTCCCCTTCTGCTAATTCTCATGCGCTTCTCTAGTTCGCTAAAACCGAAATTAACGAGAGACAAAAATTTATTTGGGTTTTCTTTCTTTAGGCCACGGGAAGAAGCCTGTGCTGACCCCCACCCTCCCCCTCCCAAATTCTTACGAATAGTCACAAAATAGCAACATTTTGGAGCTTAAATAGTCGTGAAATTGGAAGTTTCCTTGTTGAATATTCAAGAAATTCCAAGTTGCTTGTCTTAATTTCAGTGAAATTGTTAGTTTCCGGTCTTTATTCTCGCGAATTACGAGTTTTCGAAATTGTACGTGAAATTGCTAGATTCCGGGATTGTTTGAAAAGGTGCCGTGGTACCCTGGCTAGCCGGACACGGCAGCGTCCAATGTTTGAAAAATAGTCGCATAATTGCAAGGTTTTAGATCAATAGATCTAAATATTCGCATAATTGCTAGTTTCCTGGTCTTCGTAACATTTCTGATTCAGGTCCGAAGTCCCGCGAAATTGATAGTTTCTTGTCTTTACTGTCGTGAAATTACTATGTAGTTTCGGTTCTAATTATTATATTCGTGAAATTGCTAGTTTCCGTTCGCGAGATTTCGAGTTTTGGGCCCAAATATTTCCAAATTACAAGTTTCTGGTCTTTGTATTCGTGAATTAGCAAGTTTCGAGTATTCATTTCTGTCTTAATAACAGGTTTTGGGACTTTTCATTAGTGACCGCGGAACTCGGCCTTACCGACCAAGGCAGCGCCCTAAAGTCTGATGAATAGCCGCTAAATTGCAACATTTTTAAAACTTCATCCGCATATTCGGAAGTTTCCTGGATGAATATTTGTGAAATTGCAAGTTTCTGAGCGTTTTTGTTTTTTTTTTGTAGGCGCGCGAGCCCTGGGCAAGCCGACTGTGCCCATATAGCCGGGGGAACGTGTAACGGCAACATTCAGGGATAAATATTTGTGAATTTACAAGTATGGTTTCTAATTTGAACGAAATAACAAGTTTCCCGGCTCAATATCCACAAAAATAGCAGTTATGGGTGTTAATTTCAGCAAAATTGCGAGTTTAGGGTCTTAATTTAAGCAGTGTTTCAAGTTTGGGTGCCTTTTTCAGAACCTAGGGTAGCCGGCCCCAAAGGCGCCCAAAGACTGACGAATACCTATGAAATTGGAAGTTTTCCTAGCTGAATATCCGCGGCATTCGGGTCTTGGTTCCTACGAAAATGAGAATTTCGGAGAAATTGCATGTGTCGTGATCTTTTATCTTAGTGGCCATGGGCCCCGATCCAGCTAGTCCTGAGTGTCGCAAAATTACAAAATTCGGAGCTAAATATCAGTGAATTCGCAAGTTTTTGGGGAGCTAATTATCCTCAAAATTGCAGCGTTGTAATAGTTTTTTGCTCTTGTGAGCGGGAATAGATCATACAACTCTAGAGATTGATTGATAGTGCCCCCCCCCCTGTTCAATATTACCAAGGTCACATCAAGCCCTTGATCCTTCTTTCCAGTGGTGGGCGGAAGATGGCATTGGTAAAACAAGAATCTGAGCCCGACCCTTTCCACGAAAATGTCTTTCGTGACAATGAGGAAATAACATAAAAAAAAAAAAAAATCGGTGAAAAATTGTTTTCTTAAGAAAATACCTAAATATGACCAGAAATGGAATATTAGCTCGTAAAGGATTGATTTCGATTTATAATGACATAATAAAACTTGTCAATTTTTTGTGTTGGCTTAAACGGTCGGTCCATGACTCGTGACGTAGTTACGGGATTAGCACCCCTTCCACCCCTCAGCATCTATGCTGTTATCATGCTTGCCATTGCCACTACTTGTTGATCCCATTATCTCGATAGAGCTAATTTGTGATTTGTGTTACTGGATTTGTGTTAATTAAGATGCCGAAAGGAAAGTATAAAGTGTGTTTTGTGCCGTGTTGCACGAGTACTACAGTCAGAACTCCCAATAAACTGTTTATCACCGTTCCTGAAAAAAAACGAGCTTTGTGGATCCAACTCGCCCGTCGTGACATTGTCAATGATCCTTTATCCCCTAAAACACCTTTGTTCATTTGCGAAGACCACTTTAACGTGAGTAAATTTATATTGAAGTCAATTTCACTCCATGCATGTGCACTTGTACATCTAATAGTCTGAACTTCACAGCTTGAAAATGACGTCGACAATCTACGGTATGTTCGAATGTTCAAAGAACGCGGAGAAGCAGTGCGTGTGGTATTGAAACCTGGAGCCTGGCCTTCCAAGTTCGACTGCCAGAGTACCCAATCCGTTACTAGTAAGTGTGGTTCATAGTATAACTTTTTATATAGTCATTTGCTCTCACGATGGATCATAAGAGTATTTTCAATCCTTCCAGGTGTGGAAGATAGCCGGCCTAGTCGAAGCTTGCAGAGAGGAAAAAGCATTGTACTAACCGATGAACATTTGTCCGAACTGGCCTTACCCCCTTCTGTCGAGTCTTCAACTTCCACGGAGAGTCATTTAACTTCTGGTGCTCTCTGGTGTCCATCCTTATATGAGAATTTTTGCATCGGGGACGAAACATGTACGAAAGTAGACAGAGGCAAGTATATCCCTCTCCCTAACCGACCGCCAAATGTATCATGAAAAGGGAGAGTTCCTAAATTCAACACATAACAGTTTCCATCGTGATTGATCCTTCCCTCACATTTATCATGAGTTAGTTTTGTAACCTAATCAATCGGTAAGCAAAGTGGTGGATTTAGGAACATGCCCAATTTTTTTTTAAAGCGTGCCCTCAACCTCTGTTTGAAATTTTGTAGGCATTCAAGTGCAGCCACATGTTACAACCAAGGCTGTGCAGGTAAGATCAGTGTTCCGATTTAGAAGTGAAGCGACTCAAGTGGGACCAAAAGTTAAGTCGATCAGCACTTCGCCTATCAAAAGGGTGGCTGCCGAAGACGAGGGGCCTTCATTGAAAAAACGAAAAGGTTTGGTCGGCGACGATGGAGAAGAGGAAGAAAAAGAAGAAACGAGCGCAATTTCTAGCACCAATGGTGATGTAATCGCAACGTCTTCAGCTTCATTTACTGATTCATCCCTGTCTTCTCTGGAAAAATTCGACCTGACTGTTCACAAAGAGATGTGTTTACAATAGCGTTAAAGAATATTGAACGTCGGCCGAAATTGTTTTGGGGGCTTACTCCGGAGTGTTACAAGGTGGTGAATCTTTTGGAGAAAACGTCTGCAAGGGATATAATGATAACCCTTGAAAAGATTCGGTGTAATCACCAGTTCGACATTATGACTGAAGATTTTGGCTCAACGAAAATTGCAATTTCAATAATTTTTAGAAATACCCTGCCAAAAATTGCCGCCGAATTAAAACAACTTATAATTTATTGGTCATCAAAAAGGAGAATTTTAAAGCGGCTACCTGCACCGTTTAGGAAATCTTTTTATCAATTGGTGTCTATTATCAGGGCTGGGCGATCGGGCTGAGCCCGAAGGGCCAGTGCGGCCGGAGGGCCGATGCCCCACCCCCCCACTCTTTGACGGATCCTAGTCCTCCTGAGAAAACTGGTAACTACAGCCATTTTCATTTCTCGGTCGTTACAAACAAATCTCCCGATTTGGTAGCTACAGATTAATTTTTCTCGGTAATGGTCCCTAAGGTAAGCCTACAGAATCCCGGAACTGACCTATTGTAGCATAGGTACAATGAGACAAATGAGAACACCTGTCAAGTAGGGTTTTCTTAAAACCGGGACACCCTTCAACCCATGACTCAGGATGGAAGCCTGTTTTATAGCGTATAGCTTAGCCGTTGGTTCAAAATTCACTCATTGAGAACACCCAGATACACGTACTCTAAAGGCCTGCCGCAGCAGTTTGTGCCTCAGCCCTCATTGCTGCATACATTTTCCCCCTACTTTGCTGTCTTAGGTATATCTGCACCGATACCGATATTATGGTCTCGTTGCAATCTTCAGGGCACTGGGCGTTAGGACTTTATCGGGGACTTAGGCATTCTATCTCGTTAGATTCAGCTCAGCAAAGCAGATTGTGATCTTTGTATGTAGTTTTTCTCTCCGACTTGGTTGATATCAACCAGTGCCGGGCAACCGCCCGGGGGCGCCGTGTCCTTAGGGGCGCGTCTAGCAAAATGAGGAGAAATGAAGGAAGGTGAACGAGAAAAAATGACCTAAGAAGCGCATTTGACTTACGAATATTTCAAAACCATAAAATAGCCGAAAATTGAAGTTTTTTTCAACTTTAGCCGTAAATTACAGTGCTTTTCCTCTACACATAGTCCGCGAATAGGTGATTTTCCTCAATTTTAGCTGCGAAGTAGCGTTTTTATCCCATGTTAGCGATTTTTCTCCATTTTTGCCATGGATTGAAGTTTTCCTCGATTTTTGCAGCAAATTAGCGATTTTTTACCTTTTCAGCAGTGAATTATTAGTACTTTGAGCTGCAAGTATAGCGTTTTTCGTTAATTTCAGCCGCGCTCATTAATTAGTGATTGTTCTCAATATTGGCCGCTAATTAGCGGTGTACGAACTATTTTTGCCCCGCATTTACATTTTTTTTTTTTTTTTTTTTTTCACCTTTTAGTCATGGACTAGCGCTTTTTTTTCAGGTTTAGGCCCGAAGTTGCTCTCAGAAGCAACAAATTATTGTCTTTTGCTGAATTTTAGCGTTACTAAATGTCAGCGTTACTAAATTTTAGTTAGTCGTGAATTGGCATTTTTATCTAATATAGCCGTGAATTAGCCGATTTTTTTTCATTTGAATCCGCGAATGAAGGTTTTTCTAGACTTTATCCTCAAATTATCGTTTTTTTTTTTTGTTGTTTTTACAATTTCAGCTGCGAATGAATTATCTATTCTTTGGCCGCTAAGTAGCGTATTTCGTCAATTTCGTTAGCGAATTAGCTATTTTTCTCAATTTTTGCTGTGGATTAGTGTTTGTCCCAATTTTAGCAGCTAATTAGCCATTCATCTCAATTTCAGTCGTGAATGAGCATTTTTAGAAAATCAGCTGTGAATTAGCGGCTTTTCACTTTTATCCGCGAATGGGTGATTTTTCGCAAATTTCAGTTGGGAATTTGCCATTTTTCTCCATTTTAGCCCTGAATTAGCGTGTTTTTTCTATTGTGTTGCCTTGGCGGGTTTTCTTACCTTTTAGCGCTTGCAGAAAAGCAAATACTGGGTCAAGTCTCAATTTTACCAACAGCAAATTAGCGATTTTTTTTTCCATCTTAGGCATAAAATGGCATCTATACATCGCGAATCAGCGATTTTTTCTCAATTTCGGTCTGGATGTTTCATCGAGATACCGAGAATGAAGGCTTTTGAACAGTTTTGGCCACGAATACTATCGATTTTTCCCAACTTTTTGCTGCATTGGTACTTGCCTGCGACAATAGCATATTAGTACGCCTTTTCATCTTTATCCGCCTACGGACCTAAAAAAAACGCTGCGAATTATCGAACAATGCCTTATTATTTCGACTGTGGGTTTATTATTCATGGATGTAGTCAAATCCGGCTTGAAATTACATGAAAATCGATACCCCACACCCCTATGACCCCAAATCCTTTGAAAATCCCCATTTTGGACCCGCTTTTGGCCCATAAAACCCAAGGAGGTTATTTGATCAAACTGATCAGATGTTAGGACCAACTAGACCCCAAATGGAGTCTATGTGCGAAAGAACGAGTTTTTTCGAGCAATCCTAGTGCAAGATATGGCCCGGACGGCGGACGGACATTTTTTTTAATTGCAGATTTGGATTCTACGAACTTTGAAACGTAAAACTACAAATTTTGAGGGGGTGTCAAAAAAATTTCTTTGCGATACGATTACAAAGACTTATTATTGAGAAATAATAAGCCAAAAACTGGGGAGCAGCGTATTCTCTCTATTTTAGCCGCGAAGTTACCCCTAGAAGGCCGCGTTTTCCCTCAATCCCCCTCAATCAAGTCCAACTGCATGCCAAAAACTCGTTTTCTCGAACCTACAAACACGAACCTTCCATCCTTGATATCCACATTTTTAGGCCCACATATAGCCCTGGGCGATCCGGCCCCCTCGCTTCTATCTCGGTACGCTACTAATTCACGGGCAAAAGTGAGAAAAAGCGCTACTTCGCGGCTCAAGTTTCCTTAAAGCGCTAATTCATGAATGAAATTGAGCAAAATGGCTCATTAGCTGTTAAAATCAAGAAAAATACTGAATCACCGCAAAAACTCAGAATAACGTTAATTCACCGCTAAAATGGCGAAAAATCGCTAATCCGTGGCTAATTCACCGATAAAATTGAGAAGCGCTGAAGTGCGAAAAAACGTCAAATTCACGTCTTCTAAAGGTAGCCTTGTGCCACAAAGTGAAAAAATCGCTTAATCCACAGCCAAAAGCTTTACGTAATTCGCGACGAAAATTGGGGAAAAAATTCGTGGCTGAAATGTATAAAAATCTGTAATTTTAGCGGCTAAAATTAGGAAAAACGCTAATGAGTGGTTGTAATCATGATAAATGGCTAATTTGGGGTTAAATTGAGAAAATTTGCTAATTCACAAAAAATTGAGAAAATGGCAAGCCGAGGCATCCGGAGGCAACTTTGCAGTCAATTGGCAAAAAGCGCTAATTTACGGTAAAAATTGAGAAAAATCGCTAACTCACGGCAAAAATTGAGAAAATCGCAAGTACGCGGCTAAAATGGAGACGTATCGCTTATTCGCGGTTGAAATCGGGGAAAATATCTAATCCACGGATGAAACTGAGAAGAAGCTCTGAGGTGTTGAAAGAAGTGTGAAAAAAAAAAAAAAAAAGTTTTTCGACAAGACGGGTGGATGGCGCCGGCGCTTACTCTTAGTGTATAAGGAGTACTGTACTGTGGATGAAGACAATGCTATAGAATACAAACGCTGCGCACGAAGCGAGGAGCTGATCAACAAAGTCGTGACCTGTGCTGAATCGATCAGACAACGACATGTAGAAATTCGTCGAGCCACCAGAGCTTTGCATAAAATAGCGCCCAAGTGTGTCCACGAAGGTGGAGGAATTTTTGAAAACTTAAATGATGTTATGCTGTTATTTCAAGTTAAGGTTGTTCCTGTGAACTGATCTCAACCAAGTTGAAGAGACCAACGATGTGCAATGAGCTCCGAGAATGAGAGATACAACAGGAGGAAATGTCCAAGTCCATGTTCACCCTAACGAGCTCATGTGCTAAGGCTCGTTGTGAATTGAATCCTTACTTCAAGCATTGAGGGGAGCATGCTAAAAGGAACACGTTACCCTAAGAAAACGACATTTACCCTGACCAGTTTTCATTTTTTTGCATTTGTTTTGGGTTGCAAACTTCAACTATCAGGGCACCGTTCGAAAGTACACAGAACGGGGTATTAGCCGTCGATGCGTGCACTAGCAGCTGAGTGATAGTGATGTGAAATTTATCAGTTATTTTAAAAATCTACACTTTTTCACTTTTCACATGGCTGAAATGGCCTCGCGCATGCTACATTTTCTGGTGGTTTCAGGAACAGGATTTGTCTTCTTTCCAAATCCACTTTGTCTATAACCACCAACAATGAGCCGTGAACACGATAAATACCGTAAAAAGTAATGAAACTAGAAAAAAGTAGGAAAATGCTCATAGCTCGTAACCAAAGCATTCTCGGCTATGCGTCTACATGACGTTTTTGTGCGTCCAGGAACGCACTATCACCACTGCAAGTTTGTCTCATTCCTCCTGAACCACTCTGTATGTGTATACGTATATTGGGCCGATATTTTCCTGTACCCCGGGCCGGTCAAATCTGTGTATCCGCCCCTGTCTATTATAGATTGTTTGGAAATCCAAATGGAAAAACAGTCGGATCCATATAAACAAGCGATGTCCTGGAGTAACTATTATAATTGTAACTCCATCAAGTACTTGATTTCCTGCACCCTTAACGGGAGGCTAATTTTCCTGGTTTCATATGTGGCCGAAAGGAGCAGTTTTTCTCCATATAGTTATAAGCCAAATCGGCAATATATCGGCCACAGAATGGCGTATTCAGCCCGGAAACTTTGGAGAAGAAGAGCAATATGCTCTGCCACGCCTCTAAACCCAAATTTCGCCCATTTGGCACTTTTAAAATCATTTTCTTCGGATCAGCCCTTTCAAAACCCAAATTTCGCGGATTTAGATCTCACAGAACCCAATTTCGCGGGTTTCCCTCGCTCGAAAAGCCAATTTTGAGGCTACGGTTCTTTCAAACTCGATTGTACCAAGGCATGGCGAGAGGGGTGGACTGCCCCGGGTGGATGGTGCACGTTCGGAAGGCCCCCTTCCCCCCCGTAAAGCTCAAAGGTGAAAAAGTTGGGATTTTTAGGTTGTTAAGATGTGAACAAATTGCTAATTCGCTTCTTAAATTGTGAAAAGCGCTCGTTTTCGGCTGAAATTGGGAAAAAACGTTCATTCGCACCTAAAATTGGAAAAAGGCGCTGTTACGTGGTTGAAATTTGGGAAAAACGCTAATTCCCTCCAAGTTCTTTCGGGACTAAAATTGAGATAAAGTGTCTACATTTGACGGCAATGAAAATTGAGAAAGAGCTCAAAAATATTCACAGCAGAAAATGAGTAAACTCACGGATTCTTGAGGCAACTTCGCGGGTAAAATTGAGAAAAAGCAATAATTAGAGGCTAAAACTGAGAAATGATGCTCGTTCGCACGTAAAATTGAGGTGGTTTCCGGTCTAGCGGTTTCCGGAGGCAACTTCGTAGTTAAAATTGAGATAAATAGATTTGTAATTTAACGCTATGAAAGAAGTAGATTTCCGCCCCGGGACCCGTTAGTTTCTCCACTGTTTTCAAACTCCAATTTTTATGGATTTGGCACTCGTAGAACCCAATTTTACTGGTTTTTCACAGTCGAAAATCCAATTTCGCAGGATTGACTCCCTGTACAGCCAATTTTGCGTGGTTCAAAATTACAATTTCACGGAGTTCAAAAGAACAATTTCATACGCAATTCCCGTGGGTTAAGCTCTATCGAAATTCAAATTTTGCGGATTTGGCACTTAAAGAACCCAAATTTGTTGTTTTGACTAATTCGAGAACCAATTTCGCCTTTGTCTCCTTGAAAACAAGCTATTTGCCCCCCCCCCCTGGACCCCACTTCCTCTGCCACTGCTTCTGTCCATGTGAAAAAATCGGATCACTGTATAATTATATGGACCAGGGGAACTTGGA
This sequence comes from Corythucha ciliata, assembly GCA_038030265.1. Classification (NCBI taxonomy): domain Eukaryota; kingdom Metazoa; phylum Arthropoda; class Insecta; order Hemiptera; family Tingidae; genus Corythucha; species Corythucha ciliata. The sequence goes on along the minus strand of CM075941.1, from coordinate 17,691,154 downwards.
TAATAGAGCACCCTCGTCCCCTTGGTAACCGGGGGATCGGTCATCTTATGCTAACTTGCTGCACTCTAGAAGTCAGAAAGGGGGAGGTGGGTTTGGTTGGTATTTCTCAACTATCGTCGTTCAATTTTATTTATTTACTTATTTATTTATTATTATTTTCATCTTATTCAGGTTCATGTTCGAAGCGTGTGGAACTAAAATCCTCTTCACGGGTGACTTTAGATTCGACGTAGACGATTTGAAGGCGTGCCGCTACTACTTGGAGGACCCTGAATTTTTCTCAAACGTCAACACTCTCTATTTGGACGCGACTTTTGCCACGCTCGACTACGAAACTTTTCCGACCCGTGACGAGAGCTATGGCGAAATTAAGAAAGTCATTAAAACCCACTGGAATGACTACGACTATTTCGTTATTCATCGACCGGGTACTTTTTCTCTCTCTCTTTTGTTGAGAGTCCTTAAAGTTTATTTTATTATTAGAGCGAATTATATTATTATTTGTGCCCCCCCCCCACTCCGATATTTTACAGCTCGCATCGGTCATGAATTTATGGTTCCTCTGCTTCTGCGCGATTTTAAGAAGAAAATACATTTTCCCTTCTTCTATACCCAGCGTACCCTTTCCTGTATCGAACAACTGAAACTCTGCATAACGGACCGATTGGAAGATTCCAAAATCCACATGTGCGGTGTAAGTATCTCAGTCCCTTTCATCCAAGAAAGTGGCTAGGAAATCATTAAATAATTCATTTTTTTTTGCAGAATCAGAGTGCTTTTTCTTCTTGTGAGAGCGGAAATTGTCCTCGAGAATACGGGAAATTGAAGTGCTTGCGAATTGCGCCTACCGCGTTAAGATTTTCGGAGCATGCCAAAAACGAACGGGTAAGAATTCTCCTTCTCCCCGCCCCCACCAATGCGTAATTTTAAATTCAATCCTCCATCTCCCCTACAAGTCTACGAGCTACCAAGACGGCCAAATATGGCGAGTCGCTCTCTCCTGTCATAGCAGTCTCCGTGAAATCGCTCAATTCGTCAAGTTTATCGACCCGGCCAGGATTCATCCGTGTTACTTTCCCGAGAAAAAGACCAAGGAAGAGGTGGGCAAAATCCTTTCTATCGTGCTTATAATTGTTACTATTCACCCCCCCCCCTGTCCCCTCACCACGCAATCTCTTTTGCAGATCATCGAAAACATCGAGAGCTACATAATCCGATATTTATGACGCGCTGAATAATAGTGAGACAAAATTTTCCCCAATCCCGATATATGTGAGTCTTTGAGCGTTACCAATTGTTAAAAATGACATTGCGAGTCTCAGAATTTGCATGTTCTTAAGTAAATTTTTTTAAACACTATTATTGACAAGCCAGTTTTTTAGCGTATTTTTTGGGAATGAGTCCCATGGCGCATGCCCTTATTTATGAGTTTCCTTTTTTAAAGGACTTCTGAATTAAATTAATAAATTTTTAGATCTTTTGATCTTCATGGGTGAAAAAAAAATGTTATGGAGCGTATTACGCTCGTAAATTACTTGGAATTTTCTTCCTACCGGTTGAAAAAAAAGCAAAATCAATATTTTTTACATAACGCTCCCGATAAAATTTTTATCTTGGAAGATAAAATTGTATTGAGTACCTGTAACTGTAATCAATATCAGCGAGATTATTATGTGTTAAACTCATAAAAAGGGGACACGTAAAGATTCATATTTCAAAATTATTCAAAGAAAACAAAATTATATACCTATTTATTTATATAAATTTCCTTATTTCAAGCAATCACGACCCGAGTAATTTCTCTCTCACTCACTCCCACTCCTCCCGTATATTTTATTTTATATATATATTTAACGAGTGCCTTAATTATAACCACTTCTAGTCGGACGAGAGGGTCTCCCGACAAGTGTCTAGTGAAGAGAATGGCTTTGTACGCCAAAAAAAAAAAAAAAAATGATTTTTCAAACTTGTTTTTAAGCGCATAAGATTTAAACCATTATCACACACACCCGGTAGAGAACCACCGCCGTTCACAAGGGCTCTCACGTATCCCTCCCCTCGTCATGACATCCGGTTAGTTGCGATTTTTTTTAGAGTGGGCCCGCGTTTTGTAGGCAATAAAAACATGCACGGGCTGTTCAAAAGTGGTTGTTTGGAGCACTGTATAAGACCGCTCTTTATGGTGTTAACAAAAGGCTTCTGAACAAGAAGTTTGTGTGAGGGGGGGGGGAGAGTTAAGATTTCTCGTTCAGAGGTTCTCAGTGTAGAGTGGTACAAAATGAGGGCTTTTAAGAGGAGTACGAGGTTTAGACTGGTCTTACGAAAATTACACTTTAAATCGACCTAAATGTGTTTGGTTATTGAATGAGTTGACTTTGTGCTTGTGGGGAGGAGTGGGTCTGCATTGACGCATCGTTTGTTTGCATTTGTTTAGCCAAACATTCGTTTGTTTAACCTCCTGACTAGTTCTGTTCGTCATGACCACATTGTGTGTACGCCTAAACTCAAGATTCTGGTGCCTAATAAAACGGAAGCTTCGGTCAAACGAACGAAAAAAAATGAGAGTTCAACACAGCATGCGCCTGATGAGCAAATAATTATTCTCACGTGCCGGGCTGCGTGATTGTAGGTGTGTACACACACACACGTATTCGTGACGAACGGAGCTAGTCTGGAGGCTAAATAAACGAATATTTTGAGCAAACGATGGAAATATGCTGCTAAGCAAACCATTTTCGTTAATGTGTCGGGCAGCTTGAATTTAGGCGTACACATAATAGACGGGACGCTAAACAAACAAATTGTTGGGTTAAACAAAATATACAAAAGACGTTCCAACAGAATATGACACTAAGCAAACAATTTTACACATGTGACGACGGGTTGCGGGAAGTGAGCCGCGCACACACTTGTTTCTCGGCAAATTTAGTGATATAGAGGCTTAACGAACGAATATTTTGGCTAAACAACCATAAGGTTGACAGAATATACCGCCAAACAAACAATTTCACTCATGTGTCCGTCCGGATGCTTGAATGACTTGAATGCGGATGTTTGAATAGGTACACACACATGTGTTCGTGACGAACAAATAGCGAGTCTTGAGGCTAGACAAACGAATATGTGGGAGAAAGAAAAAAAAAAAACACGTTCCGAGTTCCGAGACAGAATTTGTTGCCAAACAAATGAGTTCGCTCATATGTGTACGGTTGCGTGTTTTTGCGGCCAATTTAGATATTTGGGAGGCTATACAAACGAATATTACGGCCAAACAAATGAATGGGACAGGTTTCGTTGAATTTGGAAGTATGTGTTGTGCCAGCTTGGTTCACGGCAATTAGGAACAGCGCTAATGCGCGGCTAAAAATGTAAAATCACTGATTCGAGAGTCAAATTGAAAAAAAGCGTTAATTCACGGCTATGAAAAGTAGAAAAAATCGTTAATTCACCGCTAAAATTTAGAAGAAGCGCTAATTCACTGCTAAAATGTAAAAAAAAACACCTATTCGTGGCTACTGAAATCAACTTCTTGACTAAAATTGAGAGATATTGCTAATTGTTGGCTCAGAGTGAAAAAATCGCTAATTCACGGCTAAAATTAATAAAACACTAATTCTCTGCTAAAATCTAGAATTAGTCATAGTCTAACGCTACTTAAAACTAATAATTCTCGTTTATTTAGAAACTACAGGGCCTCCTCACTGGTGATTTCCACCCCGGGCCGCGGTAGGTGTATGTCCGCCACTGCTTGCTCCTCGCCCCCACTACGATCACCAAAATTTACGGGAAGACCTACACCTGAAGGGCCTCGGGACGGAAATCTCGCGGTTTAGCCGCAAATTACTGTTTTTACTCCAATTTAGCCGCCTCAAATTAGCGAGTTTTTTGTAACGTATCCGCAAATTAGGGGATTTTCTCAATTTAAGCGCGAATGGGGTACTTGCATGAATGTCCGATATGGGAGAAAAGTATACCGATGAATTGGCACATGGAGAGAAGGAAATTAGCGGTAGTTGCAGTCAGATAAATGCATCTGGTGATTTTTAAATAAATTTCAAAGCTTTTCAGGAGGGGATGGATGGTGCGAGGAGAAATGACGTCAATGTTTAGATGTGAAGCATTTGAGAAATTTTTTGTTTATAAATAACAAGAAAAATTGTCCCAAAGAAAACATGTTTTATAGCCCCTCTTCCCCACACCATACACTCATTAACTAATTTTATCAACTGACCTTTGACGCAATCAAACCCCCACTCAAAATTTTTAACAATTCGCTTTAAAAAAACTTGATTGATTTCAATGTTTAATGTGAGCAATTGTCTTGTTGAAGAGCCCTCTTCAAGAAACACCATTGCTCGAGAAATGTGCAAGCTTCCCATTATTTCTCAGTTTTTGCCGAGAATTAGAGGATTTTTTCGAATTTATCCATGAAAAAGCGTTTTTCTCCAATTTAGCTACAAAATGTTGACTTTATCTTGAAGTGGATCAACATCCCAATAATAATTGTTTATTTTTTGTTGATGATTATTACTCATCTGACTAGAGTTTTGAAATTGAATAGTTCGGCTTTTGATTTTGTCGTATAAAAAAATTATTATAATTAGCGTTCGCTAAACTGGTGACCCCGACATTGAAAAAGACGTGATTTGACACAACGATGTCTTGAACGGAAAAGACGGACGGTCTTTTCCTCGACGACGCACCACCGCTTCTGCCCCTCAAGTCGATTGGATTCCATTACCTTCCGTTGACGTCCGTCACACACAGTGTCGCTGAACGTCTTCCCACATTCTGGAAAGCCGACCCCGAACTTTGGTTTTTGCAAGCCGAGACCGTCTTCACTGCTAACCGGATAACTAGTTCGACCCGAAAGTTTCAATAATGTGTAACCAAGTTCGACTACGACGTCCTGAAACAAATTGCCGATTTAGTTAAAAATCCTCCAAATGACCCGTACAATCAACTCCGCAATCGTCTGATTACGATTTATTCGGACTCAGAAAACGAGCGTGTCACAAAGCTTCTCGAAGGACAACAATTAGACAATCGTAAACCGTCCCAACTGTTACGCGAAATGCGTCATCTCGCCAACAATCACGTTTCTCAAGATATTTTCAAAACTTTGTGGCAGAAGGCTTTACCCACTCGAATGAAAGACGTACTTGTCGCCGTCGATCCTTCCGATCTCGACAAATTGGCCGGCATCGCCGATCGCATGTTCAAGGTTTATGAACCAACCATCTGCACCGTCCGACCACCTCAAGAGGCAACCGACCATGCAATCTACGATCTCGTCTCGCGTTTGGTCGAAGAAGTCGCTGCTCTCAAAACAGAAATGCGTTTCCGCCTCATCTCAACCCTATCTCGTGACTCATCTCGCAGCCCGAACCGATCCCAACATCGATCACCTTCTCAAACTCGATCCAACAGCGACCTCTGTTATTACCACACACATTTCCACGACAAAGCAAACAAACGTCGACAGCCATGTGCTTGGACCTGTCCGTCGAATTTCCAAAAAAACGAGTGAAGGTGACGACGGTTCAGACGGATGCCGTCACACTCAATGACAACCGCCGATTTTGTATTCAAGACAAACAATCTGGAAAACGTTTTCTCGTCGACACTGGTGCCATTGTATCCGTGTACCCCGCTGACCGAAAGCATAGGAAACCGACATCCTCGTATACTTCGTACGCTGCTAACAGTACCCAAATCCCAACCTACGGTGAACTCAAAATGACCCTCGCGACTTTGGCCTACTTCGCCCCTTCACCTGATCTTTCGTACTAGCAGACATTTCGAAACCCATTATCGGCGCTGATTTCTTGTACCATTTTTCGTTGATGGTAGACCTCAAGGGACACCAACTCATCGACACCGAGACGAAACTAAGCTCACGTGGTCACTTATGCTGTGATTCTACGCCAACAGTCCACGCTTTACCACTAAATGGCCACTGGAGTACCGAAATTCTACAAGAATTTCCAGCCGTCACGCGACCGTCCGCAGCACTCAAAACTCCTCGTCATTCGATCCAACACTTTATCGGAACAAGTGGTAACCCGGTTACTTCTAAATCTCGTCGTCTAGCCCCCGAAAATTACAACAAAGTCCGACAATCAGTTGGTTTTCGAAGGAATTCGCCTCCCTTCGAAGAGTCCTTGGTCTAGTCCATTGCACGTCGTTTACAAAAGAACGGCAAGTTACGACCCTGTGGCGATTACCGCCGCTTGAACTCCAAAACTCTCCCAGATCGTTATTCAGTCCCAAACATCCTCGATTTTCAGAACAATCTACGCGGCGCAAAAGTATTTTCGAAATTAGACCTTCATCCCCATTGCCGACACCGACATCCCAAAAACAGCTATCATCACACCCTTCGGCTTATTCGAGTTACTCAGGATGAGCTTCGGCCTCCGAAATGCGGCGCAGACTTTTCGGCGTTTGATGGACTCGATATTTCGCGACCTGCCGTTCGTGTTCGCATACATCGACGATATTCTAGTAGCCTTGCCCAACGAGGGCACCCAAAAAACGCATCTCCGCAAAGTTTTTCGACGACTCGACACCCACGGTTTGACCATTAACCACTCGAAATGTGTTTTCGCCGCTCCCGACGTCGATTTCCTTGGCTACCACGTTACAAGTTCAGGTATAATGCCAATGACCACTAAAGTCGATATCATGAAAACATTTCTAAAACCACAAACAGTAAAAGAACTCCACCGTTTCCTCGGAATGTTCAAATTTTATCGAAGATGCATTCCAAAAGCTGCCCAACTTCAGTCTTCGCTCAACCAAATGCTCACTGGACCAAACTAGACTCGTTCCTCCCTTTCTCCAAAAACGCCACTCGTTTCGGGAGCAGAAGAATCTTTCGAAAATTACGAAGCAGCTATTGGACACACGACTCTACTTGTTCATCCTTCATTCGACGCCGAAATTTCCCTCGCTTGTGATGCATCCGACTCCTGCATCGGCGCCGTTCTACAACAGAAGTCAGACGACCACTGGGAACCCCTTGGTTTTTTTTCCTCAGCTCTGACCTCCAAACAAAAACGATATTCTGCTTACGACCGAGAATTACTCACTGTCTATCTGGCTGTGAAGCTCTTCTCGAGGGCTGCCAATTCTCGATTTTGACCGACCACGAACCGTTGATCCATGGTTCTCTCAAAAATCTCGGATCGTTTTGGCCTGGAATGAACTGTCAAATTAACAAATGGAACCGCTCATGTCTCGCTTGCCAACGGTCAAAAATACATCGCCTCACGTCGACTCCTCTCGCAAGTTTTCCACCCGCCGCGCCGGTCGATTTGAGCACATTCATTGTGACATAGTCGCTCCTTTGCCCGTCTCGGATGGCAATCACTATCATCATCTCACCATCGTTGGCAGAGCTACTCGCTGGCCCGAAGCACTCTCTATCCCTGAAATATCCGTCGACACAGTAGCTGCATGGATTTACTCGGGGTGGATAGCTCGTTTTGGCGTACCCATTCGCATTACAACTGATCAAGGCCGACACAATTGGGAAGTCAATTATTTGCTAAATATTCTCATTTACTCGGCATTGAAAGGTGCAGAACAACAGCGTATCATCCCCCAAGCTAATGGTTAAGTTGAACGTTTCGGCATCGGACCCTGAAGGCTCATCAGTCGAAATGGTCACAAGCCCTCCTCACTGTTCTTCTGAGACTTCGCTCAGCTCTGCGCGACGACATCGGCGCTAGTTGCGCACAAGCCGTTTTCGGTCAACCCCTTCGTCTGCCAGGCGAATTTTTTGAACCGTCGCCGGCGTCTTCAACCACTCTAACAGCCGATTCGATTAAATCACTCGAAGAAACAATATCCCATTTTCGACCTGCAAAATTTGGAACTTCCACCCGACCTACTTTTCGTCACAGAGACTGGGACTCGCGAGTGACTACGTTTTTTTCAGACCGTTTAAAGTTCTCGAACGCGTTCCGAAAACTTTCAAGATACAACTTTCTGACCCTAGTCGCACATCCGTCGTATCGCTAGATCGCCTCAAACCAGCACATCTCATGCAAGATGTTCCGTACGGAAGTCCGGTCGGTGACGCGCTCTCGAGGCACAACTTATTACAAAGAGTATTTTCCGCCCGAGCGCGGAGTTTTCTCCCATCTCGCTCCGGCAACTGCAAGAGGGCAAGAGGGGGAGTGTTTTTTATTTGTTCTCTGTTTAACGGTTGCCCTTAAGGGTGTCTCGGGCGATACTCGTGGAGGGCAGATTTTCGTTCATGCTTGGTTTCTCTGCGACTAGAATTCGAGAAGTGACAATTTCTTTGTAAAGAGACTAACAGGGCAGTGTTCTACCATCATACATAATTTCCACCTTAATTTATGGCCAAAAATTCATTACAGTCCCCTCCCTACACTTCTAGAAAAATTTCTAGATCCTCCGACACAGGTTTTAGTGGTAAGATCTTGGCCGGATGTTTTTGATTTTTTCGTATAACATTTTTTTTTGGTCAATCGTTTTTTGTCGGAATGTTTTGTGGTTGAAGCGTTTTTGTAGTTGGAACGTTTTTGAGGACAGAAAATTTTTGTGGTTGGGCAGTTTTTATGGTTGGAACGTTTTTGTGATCGAAAGTTCTGTTTGTTTGGAGCGTTTTTATAGGTGGAACATTTTCGTAGTTGGAACGTTTGTGTGGTTGGAGCATTTTTGGGGTCGGAAAGTTTTTGTGTTTTGAACATTCTTGTGGACGGAACGTTTTTGTGGCTGGGCAGTTTTTGAGGTAAGAACGTTTTTGTGGTATGAACGTTTTTGAGGTCGTCACAATGTCATGGTAAGATCTTTTATGTGGCCAGATTTTCTTCTTTTTTTTGGTTGAAACACTTTTATGATCGATTGTTTTTAACTGATTTTTTTTTTTGAGGTTAGAACGTTTTTGAGGTTGAGCAAATCTTGTGCGTGGAACGTTTTTGTGGTTAGAGGTGGAGCGTTTTTGTTGATGGAATATTTTTAAAGCCGGAAGTTCTTTTTGTTCGGAGCAATTTTTCATCGATCATTTCATGTTGGTACGTTTTCTTTACCAACATGAAAGTTTATTTTGGTTGTAACGTCTTTGTCGTGTGGCCGCTGACCGCTTTTTGAGGTAGGAATATTTTCGAAGTTTAATTGTTTGTATGTTTAAACTATTTTTTTGGTCGGAATGAATTTGTGGTTAGAATAACGTTTTTGTGGTTGAATCGTTTTTTAGGAGTGAACATTTTTGTGGCTGGAAGGTGTTTGTGGCTGGAACGTTTTTGTTGGTTGAGCGTTTTTGTGCTTTTGGCGTGAATATTTTCATGTCAGAGGCTAGTTGAGGTAGGAAATAATACTGCAAATTCAAAGATTTTTCTGTTTGCGGGTGAGCGAGTGGGGTACTCTTTGATTCAAATTTTTGTTCAGCTCGTGAGTCATATGGACAGCGACTTTGTTTTACAGTGGAGGGGTATTATTTACGGCACCGCGTGCAACAAACTAAAGGGGGAAAACACCCTTCCTACTCCTGATATGTGAAAAGGAGGGGGGTGCTAGTGAATATGAACTCATATAAAAAAAATCTAATCAAACGTGGGTGGGAATCCAAAAAAAAGAGAGGAAGATAAGGTAAAAAAAATACAGGTAATCAAAAAAAATTGCTGATAAGTTCGAGCACCAAACTTGGATGAACCGCACAGTTTTAGTCGGAAGCTTCCAAGTGTCTCGTCATGTATGCGAACTACGATCAGGATCCGGGCTACGATCCAGCGTCTTGGCTCCTTCCGCCGGATTACCACACTGATGAGGGCTATGGGTGAGCTTTCCATTTTTTTTTTTTTTTTTTTAATACGCCGGTTTTATTTTAATTTTTAAACGACGCATTAGTCCTTATAAACCGGGAAACACAGGCTGTAAAACGTTACTCTCATTCTCCGAACCACGGCGTGTTAGAGCTTGGCAGTGGAATTGGGACATTTGGGGAGGGGGGGGGGGGTTATTAGCGGTTTCGGAGGAAACACTCCCTTGTTTAAATAATAATATTTGTTCAATCGTTTGTCAAAGCAAACTTAGATGTGACGCTCCGACGATATCTCGATTCAACTTACCGTTTTGAAAGGGATTTTCGTTTAATCCCCCGCGGAGGAGAAAAAGAAGCAGAAAAAAAAGGAAGAGAGCCGTCATTAATCGCTACATGGGCGCAGTAAGAAACCGATAACCAGGGAGGAGAGGGAGAAACTGTTTTAATGGCAAGAGGATTAAAGGCATAAATATTCTTAGCTTACACTTTTTTTTTGCCCCCAAAATGGAAAAATAGATTCATCTTGTGATTAATTTCGGCTTGCTAACTTGCCTGTAGGGCAACAACGCAATTTCACCATTGAGTGTCCTTATTTGTTGGCATTTCAATTATTCTTAATTCGAACTAACTCTGCGATGGAAGCCTGGCACAAGTCCACCCCCCCCCCTCATTCGTGACAAATTTTCAACAACTATTTTAACGGCCATGTAAAAGAAAATTTGTTCACTATCGCATGATTCGAGAGAAGCCTCCAAATCTGAAGGTTCTGTTCCGAAGTGATGTACAATTTGAAACTTTGGATAGAATTTTCTCTCCACTTATTTCCCTCGGTATTATCAGAGAAAATGATCCAGAAAACTGTCAATGTCACGTTAAAATGGGTATTTTTGTGATAAAAACACACGAGAAAACTGGTCACTTTGTTCCAGCACATCTCCTGGAGTATAAAGGATGCAGTCCGATAGGTTGCAGAGGCTTCCTCAACTCCCATCAACCACCTGGGAAACGCTGCTTACAAGAAGTCACTGAAAAACAATTTTAAAATTGCAATCCTTATTTAAATAAAATAATCGCCGCTAGTCGCCCGTTGGCTTACAACAGAGGAATCGGGGTTGGGGGACGGCCCAACACGAAGCGGCCCATGACATGGATCCCACCACGGGAAAGTTAACGTTAAATAGTGGCTAAAATGTTGAAAAACAGCCAATTAGCGTGCAGACGCGATTGCAACATCCTTTCGAAGATTGATAAAATAATGTGCTAATTTGCTAAAATTAAAAAAAAAGTCGCGACTAAAAAAAGGAAAAACCCCTGTTTGGGGATCAAATTGAGAAAAAGTGTCCATTTACGGCTGAAATGGAGAAAACGCGTCCACTTGCGGTTCCACGATGTGAAGTCTAGGCCAAAATTAAGGAAAGGCGCTAACGGCTTATGAAGGCCATATTTTCACGACTAAAATTGAGAAAAAAGGCTCATTTACGGCTGATTTGAGAGAGAAAAAAAACTCCTTTGCGGGTCAAATTGAAGAAAAATGCCAATTGACGCCTATATACATTGAGAAATATAGCACCGACTGACGGATGAAATTGAAAAAAGGTTATCGTTTGCGCTTAAAGTGGAGGAAAAACGTACATTCGCGGTTGAAATTGAGAAAAAATGCTTTTTCGTGGCCAAACTCGAGATAACACACCAATTTTGCGGTTTTAAGGTGGAAAGTCGAGGAAAAAATTAATAAAATTCGAGCTCGTTCACGGTAGAATTGTGAAAAAGCAAAAGTTTGCGGTTAAGCTTGAGGAAAAACGTGGATGACCTTTTTTTGTGCGCCCTCTCTCCCTCGAGAAAAATGCTTGATCCACGCCTCTCGTGGTGTGGAGGCGTCCCAGTTCGGTGCTGTGGGAACGAAAACCGCTAGTTGATCGTTTGCATTAGGGCGTCAAAAGTTCAACCACCGTTTCAGGCCGTTTTTGGGGGTCTCACATAGTCAGTTTTTGGTCATTTTTCAATAGGTGAATCGTAAATTGCGCCAATGATCTGCTCAATCATTTTTTTGCCAGTTTGCCATTTTTAAGATTGGATATTTAAATGATGCAAATAATTATTAGTTTTGCCATTTTTAAGACGAGATTAGTCCGTCAGGCTATTTACAGGGTGCCAAGGGCTAGTTTGCTATTTTTAGGCCCTAGGAGATCTTATGTCATTTTAGCCACTTTTCGAGGCCCGAATCGTCCGTTTTTCCCTTTTTCTTTTTAGTATGAACTGCTGGTTTGCTGTTTTTAAGGAGTGAACAGCCAGTTTGGCTGTTTTGGGCATGAATCGTTAGTTTAGAGGTTTTCGAAGCGTTAGAGCGGTCAGTTTTTCCATTTTTGGCATTTTTGGATCGCGGTGGACACCTTTGCAATTTTCAGCGCATGCGGATCGTCATTTCGAGCGGTATAATTTTAGTCATTTTAGTAGATCATAGAGTCATTTTTGCCACTTTTAGGGTGTCAGTAAGTCACATCAGACTATTTTCAAGGGAAAAAAGTCAGTTTAGTCAAGTTTAGGGCGTGAGCGGTAAGGAGCCTCTCAACTTGGCCAATAAATTGCCAGCTTTTTCAGAAAATTATACCAGCTTCGATACGAAACGCAATTTTCTCATTAAAAAAAAAAAAAAAATCACACAATAAACGTTCGATTTTCTCTCGACACCCCCCCCCCCCCGTTCATGATCCAGAAACTGAATGTTCTCCTCAAAGTCAATTCATCCTTTTAAACTGGACAATCTGTCCACCCCATCAAAACCTATTTCCTGGCTATTAAGCTCCTCTTTTATGAGGGAAAACCTCAATTTTTTTTCTACAGAAAACGGACTTCCCACTCCAAAATTGAACATTTTTGTCTGAAATTGCCAAATATTTCCTACAAACTGGCTATTGAATCAGAAAACTCGAAATTTAGCCCCTATAACCCTTTATAGGATTATTTTTGTGTGCTTTTATGCCCAGAAACTTCAAGTTTTATTCTCATTGTCTGAAGATTTGACCGTGACTTCACACGTGGCCTTCGGCCTTTTCTTCAGGGCCCAAAAACTGTGCGTTGTCGATTGCACCCTATGGAATTGTACATTCAGCCCCAGGATCCGAAACTTATAATTTGGTCGTTGTAATCACAACGACGCACACAAACTGGAGTTTCCCCTAGAATCTCATATACGACTTGCGGCTATTCAGGGCCTTTTTTTATGGGTTAGCTATGAAACCGATAGGACTCCCCCCCCCCCCCTGTCCCCGTGTTTTGTATTCCTCAGTGGGCTGGTAGTGCGGTTTGGTTTCCAAAAGCTCCCAAATTTTACCCGAAAAACACACAATTTTGTAAGTCTCATTCAACTGTTTCAAGGCCTGACTTGCGATTTTTCTCCTCGACTCCAGGGATAGGCCATCATTTTAGAAAGGCAACAAGGATAAATCGATCTTTCAACCTACTTTTTCCTAAGAAGAAATCTCTAATTGAGCGAAGCCTCGACAGCGCAAAAGGAATGGTTTCATCTAAGGCCCTCCTCCCTCCTACCCACGATTGCCCTTCACCCATCGTGCCTCCATTGATATTTTTTATTATTTTCCGTGACGAGTCACGGCGTTCTAAGGTTTCCTGTCCTTCAGCTTGGCATCCATCCCCCACCATTTTTTTTTTATATAGATTTGTACCGTTTCTGTACCGAGTAATTAGGGGAAGAAGGGTATGAATGGAAAGAAGGAGAGCGCTGCTATAACCGGATGAATGAGATTTTATTTGTCCATTAAGAAAACTTCGCTTGGTTCTTCTTTTTCATTTTTTTTTTTTTTTTTTTTTCTACTCCGTTCCATTCACCGTGAAGTTCTAAAAAATCATTAAGAGCGATGCGGTGGGAGAGGACCTCACACAGACGTCCGGGGACACGACGACTGTGTGAACTTGAAAAAACCACCACCACCTCCACTGTATCACAAGGTCCCCAATTTTGCTCAAAACTCCTTATACAAATGAACAAAGATTAACGGATAAATCCTGCGATAGAAAACTCAATTTGAAGTCCTTCAACATTTTTGAGTAAGGCAGATTAAAAGCCAAGTACCTACCTATCGTGTAGTGTGGGAGAGGGGTGGTAATTGAAATAGCCACTCCATTCTATTCGGAGGAGTTTTTTTGTTGAGTATTTAGTACCTACTTGACTCTATAGAGATCGTTTTAAAGCATTTTCAGCTTTGACGAATTTGTTCGAAGGATTAAAAGCCGAGAGAAGAGAACAAATATTGATTCTCAAAAGTACTTGCTGCCCCTCTGGAAGCGCTGTAACCACTTCAGCCCAGGCACTTCGATAGTTTTTTTTTTAAAGTACCCACTTAAAGATTAGCAGAATCTTTTAAATCTCTATTTCTTTTTTAGTGACTATTATAAGTGGGGTGGCGCTTAATAGGCGAATGATTTTCGTTCTTTTCGCCCAAATAAGGGTCTACCCCCGTCCCTCCTGCAGCCACCCAAAGAACCCATTTCAGTTACCTCGCCCATCAATTTTAACTTTGCACTCTTTTTCACCAAACAAAACACTAAAAAATTACATCCTTGAAGCGTAAACAAAATGTGCAAATGACCCTCAAACTGTTTCAAGCTGACAAATAAAAATTTATTTTTATCGCTAAGGACCAGGACCCCCCGCGCCCTGTTATACTGACTGTCAGATTGACACAGCAAACTGTTTCGAAATGGAAATGTATAAAAGAGACGGAGGATGGGGGAAGGGCGATTGGGTGAATCCTCTTTAAGTGCTGGTTTAGGGGTCAATATCTATCGACGGGTGTGGGGGTTGTGGGGTTAAATAAAGGGGTGTAATTGGTTGTGTGTACATGGGAATGAGGCAGATGTCTCCCTTACTTCACTCTGCCGCGCCCTTTGCACAGGCACATCCATAAAAACATCTGCCCTTATAAGGGATTTTATACTGGCTTTTAAAAAGGAGTGCCCTTTTTCTCATCGTTCACACGTACACACACTCACACATACATATATATGTATAAAAATTCAATCAATCAGTGATTATTTTTCTCTGTTCTCGTGATGCTTTTCAGTCACTAATAGACCTGGCGGTATACGCACGATGTTACCGGTGGATTTAGGCTGTAAGAAAAGGGAAATATAAAAATGTTGGTTCAACTGTTTTATTCAGGGCCGTAACAAAGGATTTTACGTGGAAGGCGAGACCCCCCCTCCGTCCAGGCCGAGCATAATTAGACAGCTATAGGGATAGGCATGATTATTAATTATCACGGAGACGAACTGACTGTTTCCAATAAGATGGTGACTCATCTGTATATGGTTACGACGATGGCTAGCATTTACAGGCATTTACGGATTTCATCTCACTTTCACGGATTTTGAAGTGAAAGAAAACAATTTTGCTGGTTTTTGCCCTTTTTAAACCCGGATTCGTACAGGTCTGGCACACAAAGAACCCAATTTTACGGATTTTGCCAACTCATAAAGCCAATTTCCCAGGATTGACTTCCGATATAGGAAAACAATTTCGTGAGGTTGACCTACTCTATATGTCAAACCGTGGCTCAAATCACAAAACTTTGATAAAAATGGCCCAAAATCGTAGACATCTATACCTCTGGGCTTTATTGCGGATTTCCGATCAGACGAGCTGTTCATCCTGTGAATCCTAAACGCCCAACTAAGATGGAAAAGGCATTTATAGACCGAATAAGGTGGACCGCACCGAGCCCCCGTTTGGATGGGGCCCCTTAACAGCATGAAAATAGAAAATGAAGATTCCTATAGCGCTAATCTAAATGGAAAAGCACTAATACTCGGCTAAAAATGAGAAAAGTTCTATATCACCGCTAAAGTTCAAAATTAGCACCCAGCACGCATTACGGATAAAAATGGAAAAAAAAAAAAAAAAAAAAAAAAAAAAAAAAAAACACTAACGCACAACTGAAATCTAGAAAAGCGCTAATTGCGGCCATCATTGAGAAAAAGCTCAAACTGATGGCTGTAGATTTTTAAAAACGCTAATTCACCGATAAAATTAAGAAAATACGCTAAATTCGCTAATTCTCGGCTGAAATTCAGAGAAAATTCTCAGTAATGGCTAAAAATGTGAGATAAAAAGAGCTAATTCACAAATTAATTTCAGAAAAAGGGCCAACGCGTCGTGGCTAAAACAACGAAAAAGTCCAACAACTGATTTGGATTGATTTGGAGAAAAAAAAACGCTGAAACGCTGATTCGAGCTGAAATTTATAAAATGTGTTAATTTATAGTGATAAAATAATTGATAATAAAAAAAAAACGCCAATTCGCGGCAAAAATGCGGTAAAAAATCACCAACCCGCGGCTGGTTGAGAAGAACAGCCCATTCGCAGTAAAATTGGGAAACAATTAGGCGCAAATTCGTGGCTGCATTGAGGAAAAACGCGAATCGTGGATTAAATTGCGAAAAAGTTCCAACCCGCGGCCAAAATTGATGAAAAAAGCTAATTACAGCGGATAACATTTTTGAAAAGACGGTAATTCGCAGCTAAAATTGATAGAAAATGCTCAATTCCGCTCAATGCTCAATGCCGATTCACAAATAAATTTGAGGAAAAGCGCTAATTGGCGACTAACTGCGACAAAGTGGTACTTTCGGGTAAAATTGATGATTCCCGGTTTCAATGAAGAAAAAACGATTATTTTTGGCTGAAATTGAGAAACGGCGTTTATTTAGTGATAGAAAAATGCTAAATGGTAAAAAATCGCCAACCCCCACGGCTAAAATTGAGAAAAACTGTCTAGTCGCAGATAAAATTGAGAACAAACCAAGCACTAATTCAATAAGACTAAAATTGACGTAAAGCGCTAATCGTGGCTAAAATTGACAACAATGTCCAATTCACGTCTGAAATTAATGTTTAAAAAACGCCAATGCGCGGATATATACGAGAAAACGCGCTAAATTTGCGGATGAAATTAATTGAAAACGCTCATTCACGGTAAGAACTGAGGCAGTAAAGCGGGTAATACACAGGCTTGAGCAGATTGAGAATTATTGTGCCGATTCGCGGCTAAAGATTGGAAAACGTTCGAATTCGCAGCCAAAATCGATAAAAAACGCTAAGTCGGAGATAAAATAAATCGTTAATTTAGGGCTGAAATAGAGGAAAAGCACTAATCACAGCTAAAATTATAAAAGTTCTAATTCACGGCTGAAATTGATTTTTAAAATCGCTAGTTCGTCGATTGTATCATGAAATGGCGCGTTAATTCGCAGCTGAAATGGTGATAAAACGTTCATTCATGGCAAAAATTGAGAAAATAAAGTGCTAATTTATGGCTAAATTTGAAAAAAAAAAAAAAAAAAACGCATGCACTACTGGCCATTCGCTGGTAAAATTAAGGGGTAATTCACGGCTGAAATTGAGGAAAAGTGCTAATCACGGCTGAAGATGAGAAAAGTACTGATTCAAGCCATTCACGGCTAAAATTGATAGAAAACGCTAATTCATGGATGATATCAATTTAAGGGTTAATTCATGCCTGAAATTGAAGAAGAGCACTAATCACAGTTAAAATTACAATAAGTTCTAACTCACGGCTAAAATTGATTTTAAAAAACGCTAATTCGATTCGAAAAACGCTAAAGGCGATAATTCACAGCTGAAGTTGTAAAAAAACGCTTATTCCAATCAATCAATTGAGAAAATGCTCTTATTCACAAAACTAATTTAGCGTTAATTTAGTGATAAAATTGATGAAACTTGAAAAACCCCGCGGCCAAAACGGAGAAAATGCGCGCACGCACATATAAAATTGAGACAAAATAAAATTAAGGGGAAAAAAACTCACGGCCAACATTGAGAAAAAGTTCTAAATTCACGGCAGAAAGTGATGAAAAACATCTAATTCGTGAATAAAATGAAGAGAATACGATAATTCGCGTCTGAAATTGAGAAAAAACGCCAGTCATGGCTAAAATTGAGAAAATGATTCTCTAATTGATGGATAAATTTTTAGAAAAACCACTGATTCCCACCGAAAATGGTGAAAAATTGCTCACGCAGGGCTAAAATGGAGGAAAACCGCCTATTTGTATAGATAAAATTGAAAGCAATTAAGCGCTGATTCTTGGCTAAAATTGTTACAATTGATAAATACGACGCAAATTCTAATACCCCCCCCCCTATCAGCACACCCATTCATAGTCTGGTGGTTCTAGTCAGGCGAAGGGCTCCCATGGTCCAGACCCTCTCCGCTAATTCAGACTATTTTGTCACTTCCCGAGTAAGAAATACCTTTTATATCTTTTTTTTTTGTTAATTCATCCATTTATTTCACAGCAACAATTTTTTTCCTAGAGTTAACATAACTACCCCACACACTGTATAAAATGTATAAAGCTATGACAATCGCCGCGCCCGCCGGATTTGGCAACCCCCTTGCACTTGATAATTTATGCAGAAAAATATAACGATAACAATGAAATACATAATAAATAAGTAAATAAGCAACATAAAAATATTTTTACTTAACAACAGCAGTTGCAGGGCAGGCGACTAAAATTATGAGGACTATGTAAACTGTGACTAGAAAAAACGCAGCCTCGCGGTTTTTTTAAAATTAATTTCTTCAATGACCACTTATAGAGGCATTGACGCCCATTTTTGACCGCCATATCGACAGACTTTCGGAGGCATAATGGACATGCATCAGTTTTGGAACAAAATGATATTAGATGTCTGGCAAAGGACCACATTCCACAATGAGAAACTGTCACCTGACCTAACTGTGGACAGTCAATTTCTAGCCATGAATTGCAATCAGAACTTCCAGAAGGACCGGTTGTGTGTTTTATGGACGGGTAGGGTGGGTTGCATTGGGGGGGGGGGCACTTAGCACAATGCTGCTCTTTACCGTGACCACGCCCGCAACTCTGCCCACACGCGTTTCCACCGCACACCGCGAGGAGGGTGGCATTTTCCCCGTCACTTGACGACAATGAGGCTTTTTAAAACTGGCTCGCGATTTTCGAGTTTCGTTCTTCTATATTGATTTTTTTCACCTCCGACAAATCTTCAAGAAGTGCACTAAAACGCAGAACAACAAAAAATCACACGCAACCGTACCAAATAGTCGGGTGGCCGGGCTTGAAGGCTGCGGTAAAAATATGCGTGATGTTGATAATAACGGGTTCTTTATTATCAGAGGCTTGAAGGATTGAAATAAACGATGGATGGGCCGTGTGTATACGTGGTCGTGGAGTGAAGGGGGAGGGAATAAGGTAAAAAGTAAATCAAAAAGGGTTGAGGATTTATGAAACGGCAGTAGTTGTCCTCGTTGGTGTAAAAACACCAGACGATTTTAATCTAAAAAGTTCTGAAAGCGATGATTTTTCACGGTACGCTATTGCTAATCGACTTAACAAATGACGAACGAGTAAATATATCTTGTATACACGCTAATCCTTGTTGATGGGCTTTAAGCATTTAGAGCACAATTGATATCCTTTGCAAAGAACACGAAATAATATTGTATACAGAGGTGGAGGTGGAATTATGGGGGGGGGGTGTTTAGAAAAGGGGGCGTGCTTTAATAACGATTCTGTTAGAGGAGTGGACCCTTAATACAGACATACTTACAGGAGGAGTTGATAAGGAGAAGCCCTTAGGTAGGTGGCAGTAATAAAAAGGTCTCCTTGTTGCGATGGGGGGAGGGAGGAAGGTGTAAAAGGGAGGAAAAAAAGGGCTGAAGTGCGGAGGTACACCTCCCCCAAAGATACAATATCGAGTGGGTTTGTTGAAGGGAGGAGGGTGGCTCCACTTTCCATTCTCTTGTACTCTAGTGGATCCCTTCTATGTGTAGTGTGCGCACCCTCGACTTCTCAAGAGAGGCGTGTTCTCAAGAGGGTCGCCCCCCCTTTTTTGGTTGGCCATTCGGCAACTTTTAGCCCAACCCAAGGGGCTTTCAAGTGGGGTCCCCAACGGGTTGGACACAAACAGTTCTCAAGTGGTGACGCCCGTTTGTGTATGCATCAGGACTGTTGGGGCCCCCGGTTTTTTTTTGGTTTTTTTAGTCGGGGGATTTTTTTTTTGTTTTGGTAATACCAAAAATATAAAATTTTGAAGTTAAAAGTGTCCGATGGGCTCTCCTCCACCGCCACCCGGTTCGACAACGCCGCCCACGCGAGTGAAATCATCCTCGTCATGTTGCTCGCTGTCATCATCGTCGCCACCACCGTCACCCATCTCGACGTCTTCGCCGAGAAGTCGTGGCGATGGTGTTTCGCCACGGCCCTCGTCCATTGTGACGCCACCATCACGACGACAGTCGAACAGTAACAGTAGCAATAGGCCGCGTACACCCTCAACAACGTCGTCGTCGTCAACGACGACAGCGACGACAACGCCTGTCACCGCGACCGCTGGTATCCCGCCGGCTCTATTGGCCTGGTGTCCAGCCATAATGCCTCCTTGGTGCCATCCGGCTCTACTCCCTCACTGGTCCGCTTTACCCAGGTAAACTGTTCATTTCGTACAAAATAAGTACCGCACAGTGGACATAAAAAAAAATGTCAGAACCCCCCAACCCTTCACCAATCCCTTTGTTGTACCCGGGCTTTAAAGTTCACCTCTTCACATCTTGACAATTTGCAAGGGAACAATAATTATAATTTACAAGGTTATGCAAAAACCTGCACGACCGGCATTGTAATGAGGCGTTTAGTCTAACGAAATACTTTAAAAAGTATTACGGCAATTAATTGAAATAGGTAAGTTTATCCAGGCGAGATTTGTGCCTTGAAATCACGACTCAAAAACGTGTGAAGAGTGAGGGACAACTCCCTTTCTGAACTTATTTGTGGCTTGACCCCCTCCTCCTTATAAAAACTGGCGTTTTGACAGATGCCTCCCTGGAATATAGTCATTTTATTTAAAAAAAAAAAAAACATTTATGTCACCTCACAAATCGATGATATTGTTTCTTTTATTGAGGCAATGGTAAAGTGCTGTTCGTGAGACTATACGGCCAATTCGTGGCTAAAAGTGCAAACAAAATTGCTAATTCATCCCTACTATTGAGGAAAACCATAATTAAAGGCTTGGAATCGAGCTAAAACGCTGATTCAGGAGTAAAATTGAGAAAATGTCATTTCGTTAGTTTCTAGAAGTAACTTCGTGACTACAATGGAGAAAAACGCAAATTTTAGCCAACAAAATTGAGAAAGTGCTGATTCACCCACGCCAAAAGCGTACATCTGTACAGCGATTTTAATGCTAAAATGGAGAATAACGCTAATTCACGGCTCACGGCTAAAATTGGGAAAACCCACACATTCGCTGCTGAATCTGAGAAAAAACGCAGATTCGAGACTGAAATTAAGGGAAAGCGCTGATTGTCGGCTAAAATTGACAAAACGCTCATAATTTGTGTTACTGGGGGACAACTTCGTCGTTAAAATTGAGAAAAATGCTACTCTGCGCCTAAATTTGAGACAAAAACGCTATTTCATGGCCCAAATAAGAGAGAAAAATGTATAATGTGCGCTTTATTTTAGAAAAACATCTAATTCGTGAATATATTTGAAAAGTGGCTAAAATTGAGAAAGATGCCAATCAATTCCCGGCTATAATTAAGAAAAAGCCCTCTAATTCGTGGCCAAAAGTGAATGAAATCGCTAATTAGCATCTAAAATTGAGAAAATGGACTCATTCACGGGCTAAAATTGAGGATACCTGCTTATTCTAGAAATTCGCACAGCTGAAATAGGAAAAAAGCTTTCATCCACAGCTAAAATGGATAAACCGCCCATTCGGAGTTTTCCCGAGGCAACTTATATAAAAACGCCAAATTGTGGCTGAAATTAAGAAAACTGCTAATTCGCTGATAGAAAACGGAGTAAAAGCGCTGATTCACGGATAGAAATTTTGAAAAAAAGCGTTAATTTCATGCGACAATAATGGATAAAAACCGCTGATTGCGGGTAAAATTTAGGAAGTGCATTAATTCAGTGCTAAATTTTTAATGTACATAAACGCTTATTCGCTGATTTAATTGAGAAAAAGCACCGCTTCATGGATAACATTGGAAATACACAGCTAAAATTAAGAAAAAGTATAAATTGGCGGCTAAATTTGAGGAAAAATATTCAATTTGCGGCTTAAATTGAGAAAAAACGCCCTAAAAGGGATCATTCGGTAATAAAACAATGAGTGGAGGAATAACGTAAAATAAAGCGCGACGAGCTACAGTTGGGCTAAAAAAAAGTAGTGAAGCAGTTGGGGGGAAGAAAAGTGCTATTTCATGGCAAAAATGTAATGAATGCGACAAATCGCGGCTGAAATTGAAAAACGCGTTACTTCAGTGCTGGAAAATAAAATGAATTCTAATTTGACCATCAAATTGATAAAATACGTACGTTTGGGACGTTCGTCCCCAAAACATGGAACAATTGCTAATTCGCGGCCAAAAAATTGCGAAAAATAGCAAATTACAGGCTAAATTTGATAAAAAGTGCTCATTCGTGGATGAAAATTAGAAAAGCTCAGCTGCGCGGATGATTCGCCCGCTGATATGAGAAAAAGTGTTAATTTCGCGCTGAAATTAAGAAAAGGCGTGATTTTGGGGCTCAAGTTGAGATAAAACACCCATTCACGGCTAAAATTTAGTAAATAAATCTATAATTCACAGATTAAATAGAAAAAATGTGCTAAGTCATGGCAAACATGTATTAAAAGCACCAAATGGGGAACTTGCACGTTTTTCAACCATTAATGTTTCTTGAAGAGGGCTCTTCCACAAGGCTATTGCTCACATATTAAAATCAATCAAGGAATTTTTTGGAGAGAATTTTTAAAAATTTTGATGGGGGCTTGGTAACGTCAAAGGCTATTCAATGAAATAGCCTGAAGAGGAGGGAAGAGGAGGGGGAAGAGGGGGGGTAAGACGAATTTTCAGGGGGGCAATTTTTATTGTTATTCATAGTTGGAGTTCCCTCTCATTCTTGACAAGTGACCATTGACGACATTTCCCCCCTGCACCATCCATTCCCTCTTGAAGAACTTTGAAATTTATTTAAAAATCACCAAATGCACCAATCGGGCTGCAACTACCGTTGATAAATTTCTGTCCATGTGCCAATTCACCAGTATACTTTTCTCCCAAATCGGGCATTCATGCAAGTTCCCCCCACTGGCTAAAATAGGGGAAAATCGGTACTTTTGCGAGTAAAATTGAGAAAATTCCCTGCTGAGTAATGTAAAAAATGAATAAATATATAGAGATACATATATATATGAATCCTGGAGACCACTGAATTCGTGTTCTAGAGGTTCTGAAACGTGAAAAAAACATGACATGACCCATGTTTGCCACCATCCCACGAGACCAATAGTGCATTTTCAGAATGAAATGCACTAAAAAGCCCTGATACGCTGCTGAAATTAACAAAAATCATTAATTCAATGCTGAAATTGATAAAAAACGTGGCCACACAAGAAAGTGTGGTAATTCACTGCAAAAATTAATAAAAACATGGCTAATTCACTGATTGAACTGAGAAAAAGCGCTTGGTACTTTACAACTAAAAATTGAAAAAATTCGCAACTAAATTCGGTTGCCTTGTTTTGCCGTCGCCATATTATTTTCGTCGCATTCTTTGATTTTTTTTTTTTTTTTTGCCATATTTCGGTGTCCTATATCGTTTCCTTGTGTCTTTACTACACTTGGTAGCCTTATTTTGTTGTTTTTTCTTGTGCCTTCTTCATTGTGCATTTTTCTCAATTTTAACGAATGTGGCCCTGACACTCAGGGCCGTCTTTACTTAAGTTAAGGTCCCGGGCCCGACATAGCATGGGGCCCCCTCTGAGGCGTGGAGGGGGTGGGGAGCTTTATTTCCCACGAGGGGTTCCCATGGTTTCTAAAGTAACTACTTTGAGTAAACAGCACTGTGATGTTTGCAAATGTGACTTGTCACTAAAAAAGAAAAATTTCGCGGCGTTTTGCCTAAAAGTCGTGTTGCTAAAAACCAATTTCGCGTCTGTTTGTAACTGTAAACCCAATTTCACGGGTTGCCTATAATTCAAAACAAAATTTTCTGTATTTTTCTCACCATAAGAACATTTTTGCACGCCTCAAGACAAATTGTTGCGGATTTCTTATGAACCCCTTAATTTTACGGGGTTGCCTAATTCAAAACCATATTACATACTGACGTTTTCGTCCCCAAAAAAAGTATTATTCGGCTACATTTGACCACTACGCCCACCATCAAATTAAACCGGTGGGGGGGAGGGTCAATGGCTACACAATATGAGTTTGTTGACAAAATCGTGCAATCGGAGCTTCACAAGAGAACACAAGTGCACAAAAGAAAAACTCATCAATTTGAGAGGATTTCATGTTTTCCAGGAAATTAGGCGTATCTAAAGCGAAAAAAAAAATGGGGCACACTCCTGCGGCGGCAACCACACAGTTTGCAGCGTTTTCTTATTGGGTTTTTCTATCTCACGCACTCACTCACTCCCCTCTCTTCGTTCTCTCTTTCTCAAATAGCAGAAGAGAAATATGGGTCTCAATTCTTCACCATTCCCCTAAAATTTCGTTCTTGAATTAAGGTAAGATCCACAAAATTCGGTGTTTGAATTAGCTAAATCCGTGGAAGTGATTATTTATATGGAAAATTTCTAGAAATTGATTTTTGAATATAGGTCGACAGCGCAAAATTTTATATTTCATGCAATGGAGCACGCAAAATTGCATTTTTTGGGGTAAGTCAACCCCGTGAAATTGGTTTTTAATTAGCAAAGAAAATGAGCGAAATCTTATTTTTGAAAAAGCCATGCTTTCCAAATTGGCTTATTGAGTGGGCCAAACCCGAAATCGTTTCTTTTTAGTGAGGCAATCCTTCGAAATCCGTTTTGAATGGGCCAAATATTCAGAAACTTGTTTTTAAAAAGAGCTAGACCCACGAAATTGCTCTTTGAAATGAGCGAACCTGCGAAAATTGCGATTTGAAAGGTGTCAAGCCCGTGAAATTAGCTTTATTGAACCTCGCTTGACTCCCCGCGCCATGGCCCAACCACCACCAAGCGGTCAGTACTGGCAACGTGTCAATAATCGGTGGAGCTGTGAGCGGAGCGTGGAAACCCTGATTCTCGGTTAAAATGAGAAAATGCGCTGATTAGTGGCTCAAATTGAGAAAAAAACGCTGGTTCGAGCTACAATTGACCAACACGAATTGACGGATAAAATTTAGATAAACGCGAATTCGAGGATAAAATTAAGGAATATCGTTAAATCATAGCTCAAATTTTAAAAAACCGGAAATTCACTGTTTCCTGGGGCAACTTCGCGGCTAAAAACGAGGCAAGTGTGTTTTCAGCAAGTCCAAAACACACGAAATTACGGGTTTAGTGCTTCAGCGAGAAAACACCACATTAGCGCTTTAGTTTGCCAAAGTCCGCAAAATTGGTTCAATAGCGTCAAGCAAACTCCATGAAATTTGCGTTTTAGTGCGAACCCGAATTAGTGTGCTAAAACCACGTAAATGTGGTTTTGAATTAGGCAACCCCGTAAAATTAAGGGGTTCATAAGAAATCCGCAACAATTTGTCTTGAGGCGTGCAAAAATGTTCTTATGGTGAGAAAAATACAGAAAATTTTGTTTTGAATTATAGGCAACCCGTGAAATTGGGTTTACAGTTACAAACAGACGCGAAATTGGTTTTTAGCAACACGACTTTTAGGCAAAACACCGCGAAATTTTTCTTTTTTAGTGACGAGTCACATTTGCAAACATCACAGTGCTGTTTACTCAAAGTAGTTACTTTAGAAACCATGGGAACCCCTCGTGGGAAATAAAGCTCCCCACCCCCTCCACGCCTCAGAGGGGGCCCCATGCTATGTCGGGCCCGGGACCTTAACTTAAGTAAAGACGGCCCTGAGTGTCAGGGCCACATTTCAACCGTGCCCGTGGTCCCGTTGTCTCATGTAACAGGACACAATCCAGACGCTGTCTACACTGCGCAGTCTGCGTCATCACATTATTCCACTTATTTATATCACGAACACAATTAATTTCAAGTTAAATATAATAAATCAGTTCTCGACGCATAATAACTCCATAAAATCCAAGAAAGTATCGAAAGAATCAACAAAATTATATAAAGCTGTGCACATCGCCCTATAAAAGTCGAAAATAAATCGGGTAGGTATTCCCCGGATTTCTTTTTTATTTTTATTGATTGGCATATCAACGAACTATATAGCGTGAGTGCGCTTCTCTCAACCCTAACCCCTTTGCTCCACCGCCCCTCCCCCCCAGCAAAACTGCCGGTAGTAAATCAACTTTTTCATCCACTTTCGGAGTTTCCCGCATCATGAATTTTCATTATTCGACTTTATAGAGAGGCTAGGGTTTTTCAAACATTATGAGAACCGCCCTTGATTAGCGACAGAAGGTTGGTAGGTGAGGGGGGGGGGTGACGTTTTGGATGAATTGAGTCTTTGAGCCCTCTGATACCCTCGACTCTATACCGCCACTATCCGTTCATCCATTTTGATTTAAATGAATGGAAAGAGTGTCTTGGCTTTCGAGAAAAGATTTGTGAAATCAATTGAGGGAAAATTGGTTGAAAGAAGCTACAAAAGGTGGCCTGGGAGCTAGAGGCCTTCCGGCGGTGGGGAGGGGTGCAGGATCGCTTTCGGAATGGAGTTATTAAGTATGGTTTCCTGCTGAGGGGGGTGGGCTCAAACCGCGCGCGGAGGCAATCAGGGTACTTCCTTTTCGAAACGATTTGATAAATGGGACAGGGTTATGAGAGGGTTGTTACTGGTGAAGGGGTGGGCATCCCGGTGACACAAACCCTTTTATACTATCTTTCCATCACTCTCACCCCCCCACACAGACTCTCTCACTCTCACACCATATTGTAGTTCCCTTTTTTCTAATTTTTCACCCCAAGAAGGGGTGGCCGGGTGTTTAAAAGCTCTCTCGGATTTATCTGATCTGAGATGATGTCGTAGTTATGACCGGGGGTGGAGTGGTGGGGTAGAGCAGGGGCATCCCATCCTTTTCTTTTCATTCCCATCGTTGTTTCATAGGAAGGAGAGTATATAGGCGAGTTTTATTGGGGGCCCCGACTTCACCTTTTACAAGAAGTTAAGGTATCCGCTCTTCCTGTCTCTTAACGACTTCAGGGTGGAAATTAAGAGTTGTTTTGAAACTTTTCCATTTCAATCTTTGTTTTTTCTTCTTCTTCTTTTAATGAACAAAGTAAAGTGTTGTAAGCCGCGAAACAACAGCTAAGAACCTGTCTTGACTTTTCAGTGAAGCGTGTCAAAAAAAAGGTGACCCTTGGTGGTGTAAAACGAAGCGAGAGAGAGAAAAAAAGAAAGAAAATGTTTCTAGAACTCATTGAAGGCATTTCACGCCGTGTTATCTCGTCAAAGTTTCTTCTCACACCTCCCCACTCACCCCCACAACTGCAACACACACAGGTAGTCAGAGGAAGTACCTTTTTGAAAAGACCACTGCTCCGGATGGACTTTTGTACTATCACCATTCAGTCGATGGGGAGGAAAGGCCCGCTACACATTTCTCGCTCATCTCTCTTCTCCCCCACCCCTACCTCCCACTGAACACCACCATAAGAATTGGCCATTGACGGCAAACTGAAGGATTCATTCTTTCCGACGTTGTTGATAACTTTGACCTACGGAAGAAGAGTCTCAAAAAGAACAGACCACAACTTTTTACTGTTTTCTCTCTCGTCTCTTTCCTTTTTTATCGCTCCTTCCCTCTTATTCGCAATCTTCAACAATAGGAGGGTTAATGAGGTGGAAAAGGCTACTCTTTTTTGCTCTTCGTGAGAAAATTCGCTTTTTTGTGTGTCTATACGAATTCCTACTCTACATCGTTACATCGAACGTAGGTTCTGCTGAAAAATTACCATTATTAAGAAAAAACGGTAATTCCTGGATATAAAATTGAGAAAAAACGGCGATCAATCGCTCAGAAGGCTTAGATAATACTGAAAAATGACAACTCGAAGTTTCTCGAGTCAATTTCCAGGCTAAAATTGAGAAAAATTGGAAGGAAAGCGAAAACGCGGATAAATTTGAGCAAATCGGCTAATCCGTCTGGACTCAAGTTGATTGAAATCGTTATTTTGCGGCTAAAAATTGAGGAAAAAACTGCAATTTAAGGTAACTACTGAGGAAAGCCACGATTAGAGGGCTTACATTGGGAAAAATTATACAGAGGAAACAACTGAATTCGTGCGAACCCGCAGAAACCGTGAAAAACCCGTAAATTTTCGGTTAAAATTTTGATAAAGCCCTCATTCGTTGCAACACTTGAAAAAAAAACGCTAACTTGCGGCTGAAATTGAGAAAATGTTCTCATTTGCAGCTAAAATTGAGAAATAGTGCTCATTCAGGACCAAAATGTAGAAAACATACTAATTTATGCCAAAATCTTAAATATTACAAAATGAGAATTTTAGGTCTTACAACGCTAATTAGAGGATAATATTGAGGAACATTTACTCATTTGCGGCTAAAATTAACAAAAATAGACCAGTTCGAGGTATCACAACTTCACGGCTAAAATAGAGAAAATACGACAACTCCAAAGATAAGGAAATGAAGAGATTAAGAAGAGAAGGCGCGCTTTGATAATCTTGAGATTAGTACGTGGCAAAAATGTCTAAAAAGCATTAATATTCGCAGCTAAAAGAGCGAAAAAGTGCTAATTGATAACATAAAGCGTTTAAAATGACTAATTTACGGCTAAAACTTGAGAAAAGCGCTATTTTATTGTTTTAATAGAGAACCAGTGCTAATTCGTGGCTATAAAATTGAGAAAAAGTGGCCATTATACGCTCATGATCAGCAGGCTCATCTATTACTAGCTGGTAGGCAACTGCCGGACTAAAATTGGGAAAAAGCGCTATTTCACTGCTAAAATTGAAGAAAAATCGATAATTCGCCGCAAACTGAAGGTGATAAAAAGCACTCATTCGCAGCTATAAAACAAAATGAAAAAAACAATTCGCTGATCTGAAAATCTGCTAATTCGCCGATTTGAGTAAAAGCGGTAATTCGCGGATAAAATTGAGAAAAGGTAGTTCGTGGCTAAAATTGAGAAAGAACTGCGAATTCGTGGACATATCTGAGAAAACTTGCTAAAACACGCGGCTGAAATTGAGAAAAACCGCTAATTCCACGCGGCTAAAATTTTGTAAATCACTCACTCACAGCTAAAGTTGAGAAAAAGCGCTAATTTTCGGCTAAAATTTATTTTGTTGATTGGTTGTACCATCCTATTTGTAAATTGATTGCATTTTGTCTTTCCTAAATAAATAAATATGAATTGAGAAAAAAGAGCTCATTCGCCGCTGATTCACGGATCAATTTTGAGAACATTCGCGCTAACTCACAGCTAAAGTAGGTAAATAGTAGGTATATCAAATTCACTTTAAAAATTGAGAAATAGCGCTAATATGAGGCTAAAATTGCAAGAAAGCCATAAAAGAACGCCATTTGAATTAGAAGAACAAATTGGATCCGACTTTGAGAAAATGTCCATTGACTTTCACTATGCCCATAGACTTTCACCACGTCTATAGACTTTCACTCACACCAGAAAATTTATTCCGACGATTTTTACCGCTTTTTAGTGGGTTTTGAAATAGAAAATTATACGGAAACCGCGGTTGCCCAGGAGGTTCTTCAATTAAAACTGTCCCGGATTTTTCGCACGTTCGATCCCCGTTTGAGGGATTTTCCAGGGACGAAATTATTACGCTTTCTTCGTGGCAAACGGCAAGCGACCTGGAGTTTGAGTGGACAAGGTTCGTCCCACACTGGAAATGACCTCAAATGCCCCCGGCTATTGTGGGAACCAGCACGAAAGTCCCTGTGGGAGCTCGCTGTCAATTATACGCATGCTGGGAAATTTGGAATGGTTAACTTGAACTGTCTGCTTGGAATAGTCGGTCTGGAATAGTCTGCTTGGAATAGTCTGCTTGGAATAGTCTGCTTGGAATTGTCTGCTTGGAATTGTCTGCTTGGAATAGTCTGCTTGGAATAGTCTGCTTGGAGTAATCCTCCGCTCGAATAGTGGGGCGAAAAACGCTAGCTTCAGTGTCACTTAATTAAGTTTTTGGTCAAAATAGGCGGTCTTGGTCGAAAAATGGTCATGTTGCAGGAAAAAATCTGTTTTCAGAGGCATAATGTCAAGTTGTGGGGTACAAAAGTGGTTCAGTTGAAATGTGAATAGTGGGGCGGCCTCGAATTCGGCACTATTCGTCACTAAGCTGTAGAGAGATGTATGAACTCGCCACCAAGGGGGGGGGGGGTTGTAGAAGAAATGAGATACCTGAATTCGTCACCAAAGGTTGTATTGAAAAATACTCGTACAGTGACAGGTCAGTAACAGCTACAGTTAACAACTGGCGTCGGGTCCGACTATATACTCGTACTACTATGTCCTACTATGTACTATACTACGATGCTACCTACTTCTTATTCTTTTTTTTTTGTCCTGTTTATAAAAGTAGCCGAGCAGCTTCACAAATTCCAGTCTGGAAATGCTACCAGTTTGGCGTTTGGCGATATTTTCAGATAGGAATTGTTCCCTCTTGCGGACATTTAAATCTTTATTTCGGGAACGACCGTCAGCTGAATTTTTGCTATTTAACTTAATGTAGGTAGAAACTTGAACATCTTGCAATACGTCTATAAATGAAAAAATGTCGGGGTGTGTATGGTAAAACTGGGAATTAAGTTTAGCATGGAAAGACTCGCATGCATTTGTGGTTCGCATCATGGAATCCGAACAAGCAGCCCACATGGTTGGAGCAAAAGTTGCTGATTCCGATATGCACGTTTCCACCGTTCGTGTAACAGTGATTGGACGTTGGACGATTGGAGTGACGAATTCAATCATTTCTAAACAAACAAGTCTTAGTCCAAGTGCCCAATTCATACATCTCATCCTCACGCTAATCTCTGACCCTCCCAGGTATAGGTGATTAAGTGACGAGTTCGGTGACGTCCGAATAGTGAATGCTCGGAATGGTCAGACTGCTTGGAATAGTGTGCTTGGAATTGGAATAGTCTGCTTGGAATATAGCGAAAAACGTTAGTTTCCGCGTCGCGTTATTGGTTTTCTAGTTGCCATTCACGATCTATCTAAATCTTGTAGATCTTGCACATGAGATAATGGAAATTTTTAACTTTTATCTTCGTGAAAGTAAGAACTTGATATTCGTGACTCAGATTGCGGAAAAGCGCCTATTCGTGGCTAAAATTGACAAAATGATCTAATCCCCAGATCCGAATCGCTGATCCATGGTGTATCAGGGTCCTTACACGGCTAAAATTCATGAAAAAAAAAGCTAATGTGCTGCTCAGCGGCTAAAATTTAGAAAAAGCGTTAATTTATACCAGAAAATAAAAAACAAAATAAACAAAAATTCGACGCTAAAATAGGAAAAACGCGGTAATTCACGTCTAACACATGGAATAGTATATTTCACAACGAGTGAGGAAAGCGTCACTTTACGCGCGAGTTGTGTTTGGCGATCGACGCTCCTCGCGAGTTGCGAACGCTGTTTTTCGCTTGGCCGACCAAATGTGAGGCAGTTGACCACGACTCACTCCAAACACGTCACTCCTAACAGTGACGGAAAGTACTTTACATCACTCCTAGCAGTGACGTAAAGTAATTTGTTCACTCCGTGACGTCACGTAAGCCATAACACACTGAGATTAAAGTGTTTCTTTTGTGGTGAGGTTACCATGGTAAAAATAGTCACCTTTTCTGTGGGTCAAGCGAAAACCAACGATATATAAACCTGCATTGCTCATAGCGGACTGAAGGGGCGTGGAGGGGCCAAGTCGTCCCCTGATAAACAATCACCCTGTTCCTCTCCCTGTGTAGTCTGTAATGGCAACACAACTCTCTTCTGGTATTTACTTTGAAACTCCACCCCTCTCATCCATTTGGAAGCTTATTTGATGGCTATTTTTTATCAGCAGTGATGAGCAATCCAGTTCTTTTAAATATCGTTGGCGAAAACTCATTAATACGCAAATAAAATTGACAAAAAACGATCAACCGCGGATAAAAGTGTAACAAATCTTTGATTTGTGGTTAAATTTCGCGGTTTCTAGAGGCAATTTCGGCTGGAATTGAGAAAAGGCACTATAATTCATCGCTAAACGTGAAAAAAAATTGTTAATTCGCGACTAAAAAGTATACTAAAAACGTTAAAGTTTGGCTAAAAGTAAAAAAAACGCAAATCCGTATGGTTTTGAAGGCAAATTGATTTTTAAAAAGAGAGAAACTGCTAATTTCAGAGAAAAAAAATATTTCATTGCTAAAATTAAGAAAAAATGCGAATGCGGGGCTCAAATATATAAACATCTTTAATTCGCGGAAAAAAATTGAGAAAAGTGGTCAAAAATAAGTGGCGGAGAAAGCTCAAACAAATTGTTTGTTTATATTTTTTATAAACACACAACAACAAGTATAAATATGTATATAAACGAATAAATAAACAAGTAAACTTGCTGATTCATGGCTCATATTGAACAAAACGTCAATTCGCGTTTTCTGAGGAAATTTCGGCTGCAATTAAGAAAAGGCACTAATTCATGGCTAACAGTGATAAACATTACAAATCCGCGGCTAAAAATTATAAGAACAGTAAAGCACAGCTAGGATTGAGAAAAAGTGCGATTGCGCGCCTCCATAATCGTGAAAAATTAATAATTTGCGAGCAAAATTGAGAAAAAGGGCGAATTGACGATTTCTAGAGGCTAGGTGCTCAAAATCAAGAAAAAGTGCTAAAACATAGAGGAGGAAAACAGTACTAAAAAAATGCGCGAATTAACGATTTTTGGCGGAAACTTTAGCGAAAATCTGGAAAAAGCGCTAATTCGTTGCTAAAAGTGAAAAAACAAAAAACCCTGCTAATTCATGCGGCTGAAATTTTACCATTACTCGAATTTAATGTAAATTCAGCTAAAATTGGAATAATCGCTAATTCACGTCCAAAATAAAGAAAAAATCTTTAATTCATGGATAAAATAAAGAAAAAACGCTCAATTCGCGTCCAACAGTGAATTAAATGACAAATTCACGGCTAAAAATTACGGAAAGGGTAACTAGCGCGGTTGAACATGGAAAATAGCGTGAATGCATAGCTAAAACTGAGAAAAATCTCAAATTGGCGGCTGAAATTGAGACGAACGTGAATGCACGGTTTTTTGTGGGCAAAGTAAAAAAATGCTAATTACACGGCTGAAATAGAGAAAAACGGGAATTCGCGGATAAAACGTAAAAAAAAAAAAAACGCCAATTCGTGTTGTCCTGAGGGAAATTTACCTAAAATTGATAAAAATAGCCAATGCAGGGGTAAAAGGGGGAAAAAATATTGCTAGTTCCTAATTTGTCGCTTAATGTAGACGAATTCGGCTAAAACCGATGCAAAGTGCTAATTCACCGATAAAAAAAGCTGATTTTCGAAGCTATAACTGAGAAAAACGTGTAAATGCGTGAATACAATTGAGAAGAAGTCATAATTTAGCGGTACGAAAGTTATATTCATCCTTTATTTAGGAACTAAGAGGCCTGAAAGAGATTTATGCCCCGGCGGGCCTCGATAGGTGTAGCCATGCAGGCCCGCCACTATTACGTGCATACAGGAAGCTAGGAAACTGTAATTCACCTCCAAAATCGAACCACGTGAGGTTAATTTCCCCCTCATGTGTGTAAGTTAACAGGTAAAACGGCAATAATCGCTGGAATGTGCTTCCATTGTTAATTTTTCCTAGGGTAAAACTTGTCTTTTCCATATTTCCCTTGAAATTGACGTCAAACCTCCACACCGTCCAACACTTTCCAACACTTCTCTTGCCCCCCAGGCCATTGATTTCAAGAGCATTAAACGAAGGTTTTAGGTGGTCCTCTTTATCACAGGTGTAAGTACGTGATCATGACAAAAAGATGTGAGCCATGGACCCCGATCCTCCTCCCCCTCCCCTTCCTTCAGTAACATTTAACTAGAGAAGTATCAAGTGCCGGGTAATCCAACCGCCTCTTCGACTGGTCACGCATTGACCTTTTTTTCTCTCTTTTTCTTTTTTTTTTCGCCCATAGGGTAACGTGAACACAGGTAGGCAGGAAGTCCTCTTACCTGTGTGAAGAGGGTGTACCTCCTTATCTGAGGGTCCCCGTAAGGTGACAAAGTCATTTTCAAAGTTCTTTTTTTTTTCATTCATTGACGCGGTGGACCTTGACACACAGGTAGGAATTTTGTTTCCCCCCACTTCTTGTGTTTCGAGTGGTGTGGGAGTGTGTCAAAATAATTTTTTTTTTACAAAAAAAAGGGAAAAGACGGAGCCCAGCAGTCTGGAGGGCCCAAGCTCTTGAAGGGCCTCTTCAGTCTTGCCCTGTCCTTCAGATTTACAACTTGTCCATTAAGGGACTGAAAGGGTTGATAAAAAACATTTTTTTTTTTTTTGGCCAGATTATTGGATTCGATTAAAATGCCGCCGCAAGGACGATCGTCTTTTCACATAGTCGACATCCTCGACTTGAATGATCCAACCAAAACTCAACACCACCCTGAAGTGGCGGCGATGCATCCAGCCAACACTCACGGTATGATTTTTGTGATTTTTAAAAGCCATTTTATCTTTTTTGACGCCGCTTTATTCTTCTTTTTTTTTTAATAGGCGAAATGACAAATCTTCAACAGTTGGGCAGTCACCCGGGTTTAATGTTTTCCGGAAATCATGTTACGACACCCATGGAAGCACTGCACCACCATTGGGGGAGCTCGATAACCGAGCTCAGAGGTGAGTTTTTCTTTAAAAACGTTTTAAAAGAAACTCGCGATAATTGGATAGTACTAATCGGGAATCTCTGATAGGTGGGGGGGGGGGTTGGAGAAACAGCGGCTAATAGACTGATCATTGTTTAAACGTAAACGGGATGGGGGAAAGTGAATCTTTTTAAATGAGTGGGGAAACGTGGAAAAACAAAAGGACGAAGTGACTGTGAGGGTGGGTGTTACAAGGTCAATTAGTTAGTTTTTGGTAGCGAACAGTCTCCGTATAAATACCCAATCCCTTTTTAAAACATCCCCTTCGGTGTGGGTGTTAAATGGTGGATAGGGAACGGGCGCGGGGGAGGTATATTACAAGGGAAAAGAGGGAGCTTTCCTGCTGGGGCGTTGATTTCAATCCATCACACGGCCACTGATAAACTAATAACGCCCAGAGGCCCTTTAATAACAAGCATTATCCCTTTTCGTAGAGGGATTTCTGCGGTGGGTGGGTATGATAGGGGGGGGGGTGTATCCCTTTTCTAATGCCCTACAATTGAATCCCAGAAGCCCGCGGAACACCCTTTTTGTGCCACGTGCTCAATTCATGGGATTACATCGCGGATAGTGTAGTGGAGGGGGGATGACAAGGCCATTGTTTGATCGCCTTTTTGGTTTTCATTAACGCTGAGTCCCCGCTCCGCCTACTGTTAGAAACAAATTTAACACCTCCCGCGACGTTAAAATTAACCCCCCCCCCCACACTCAACCGCTTTATTTCGTTTGAAATGGACTCGATGTTGGGGACATTTTAATCTTATTACAACGTTCGAGGTGCACGCGTTAAACTTAAAATATTCCATTTCATGTTTATCCTTGTCATGTACTCAATTCTCATGGTTCTTGAAACATGAGTGGGGCCCTCTACTACAGTGCATGTTCAACCTCGCGTTAATTGCCTTTTTATAGATCCTCACAAGTACGAGATAGTACGTGACTCGAAATACATTTCAAGAGTTATTCGGGGGCGAATATGAGAACGGTGGTGAATGACAGTGGGGAGGGGGAGGGGAGCTTTTTACTCTTTCTTCAAGAAAAAAAGTGACAAGTGGGCGTGAAAAGTGCTTGGTTTATACAGCGGAGGAAAAAAGGGCCCTAAAAACCTCTCTCTGATGCCCATCTCACGGCGCACCCACCGAATGTAACTGAGCCCCCACCCCCCTCTGGGCCGACACCCAACCATCATACCGCTATATTTGATCAATATAGGAGTCACGCCGCGGTAGCTCCGAATACCCCCAGCCCCCACTCCTCAACCATAACATCACCTGCTCTTTTCCGACGAAAATCCCTTCCCCGGTGCTTATATCAATCTTCATTAAATAAAAGGATTGCCTCTATACCCTTGGCAAAGTAAATGCATTTACCCTGTTTCACAGAACACACAATTTCTCCTATTTTACAGCGCTCTGTATTCCTTTGTTTGAAAAAAAGACACTCCCCCTCCAACCACACATTTATAGCTGCGGGGGAAAACGGCGACGCGCAGCCGTTATTGTAAAGCTGTTGAGGGTTTGACCCACCAGGCAATTCAGAAAGCTAAAAACCGTCAGTTTTGTCCCCAGAAACTGCATTGGTTGAATAGACGACGAAACTTGAAATATGGCCCTTAGAGTGAAACTTATGAGGTCAAAAAATTGACGATTTCGGGGAAGAATTAGATTTTTCAATCCGAATAAAGTCCAAAATTGGCCAGCCATCAACCGTAGGTGATTGAGCCAGTGAACCGGTCAGGTATCTAACATGATGCAGAAGAGGGGGCATGCGTACCCGGTGGCAACCACACACAGTTACAGCCAGTCTTTTAGGGCAGAATTTCTTTGTCACTCTCACCCTTCTCTCTTGAAAGAAAGGTTGGGCAAGCCTTGCCAACCGTGAGGTTTCTTAAAAACTTGAAAAGTACCAGACCCTCGAAATTTGTTGCTTGAAAGAGCTGAAATTTAAATGTAATGGGCAAAACCCGTGAAATTGGTTATTTGAATGAGTCAACCTCGCAAATTTGCTTTGTGAACCACAAGGGCCACGAAGTCCTGACAACACCCTGACCTTGCCGAAGATCTTACCCCCGGAGGGCCACGAAGTCGATGTTGGCTACAAAGTGCACTAAATGATCAGTTCGGGTCCATGCTCGGTCCATGCGCAAACGCCAGTGGTCAGTTTATCGTTTCAAGGGATTTTTTGTTCAGATTTGACGGCAAGAACCGTCTATAGCCTCTGTAGGGGAAAAATGATCAGTTTGGCAATTTTCAGACCGTGAATTGGTAGTATGAGTACGCCATTTTTACGACTTAAATAGCAAGTTTTGGTATTATAGGGCACCAATCGTCAGTTTGGCCATTTTTGCCGCGTGAATCGTCGATTTTGTCATTTTCAGGGCAGGATCCATCCGTCTCAAGGGCTTTTCAAAGCGCGAATCGTAAATTTAACCATTGTAATAGGCCGCGTATAGAGTCAGTTTTAACAATTATAGAGCGTGAATAGCGAGTTTGATAATTTTTCATTCATTCAATTCGTCATTTCCAGGGCAAAAAATACAGTCATTAATGATATTTTCAGGGCTGAATGGTCAGTTTTTCAATGGTCAGTTCTACCGTTTTTAGAGTGAAAATCGCCAGCAGCTGTGTGGCTGTCAGGAACGGGCATATTCTGTTTAAGCATTTTCAAGACATGAATCGTCAGTTAAGCTAATTTTAGAACGCATAGAGTCTTGCAGAGCCAGTTTGGCCATTACTCGTGACTATGGGCGCATAGTCACGAGTTTTGTCATTTATAGGACGTGGATAGGAAGTGGAAGCAAGGCGAGAATGATCAGTTTGGTCGAGCGACCGTTCAATTTTGTCATTTTCAGGGCATTCAGTTTTCAGACCGTGAATAGTCACTTAACCATTACGATGAGTTCGTAAAAGTAATTTTGGCCATTTTTAAAGCTAGAATAGCCAGTTTTGCTATTTTTACGCGCAAGTAGTCATATTTGCTATTTTCAGGGCGAGAATCTTCTGTTTTTTTTTTATTTTTAGGGCGCAATTACCAGTCAAAAACCAATTTTGCTGGCTTGGCTCCGTAATTTTGCGGGTTCACACGGTCAAATACCAACTTTGCGGGGTTTCACTCCTTCAAAAAACGAATATTCACCAATTTTTAGTTCAGTCGTTTGAAACCCCAGTTAGGCTCTTTCTGCCAAAACCCCTTTCTCGGAGTTTCTTCATTTCAAACCCCAATTTCGATGGTTTGACGCCGTCAAAGTCAAATTCTGAGGGTTTGACCAGCATCATTCACCATTTCAGGACGTCAAAAACCAATTTTGTGAGATTCAGTCGTTTGAAAACCACAGTTGTCCCTTTCAAAAACCCATTTCCCAGGTTACATTTATTTAAAAAAAACCCAATTCCGATGGTTGGACTGCACCGTCAAAAACCCTGTTTTCAAGTTTGACACTGCGCCAATAACAAATTTCACGGGTTGGGCTGTTTATTGAAAACCCAATTTCACGAGTTTGACTCGGTGAAAACCCAATTTCACGGGTTTGACTCGGTGAAAACCCAATTTCACGGGTTTGACTCGGTGCAAACCCATTTTATCGGGGTTGACTCGGTGGAAACCCAATTTCACGGGTTTGACTCGGTGAAAATCCAAATTCGCGGGTTTGACTAGGTAAAAACTTAATTTCACGGGTTTGACACTGTGAAACCCTTAAAACACGTTGATTTCGCGCTTTTGGGTCTCTCAAGAACCAATATGATGGGTTTCGT
Source organism: Corythucha ciliata (assembly GCA_038030265.1). NCBI lineage: Eukaryota > Metazoa > Arthropoda > Insecta > Hemiptera > Tingidae > Corythucha > Corythucha ciliata. Next base: position 17,652,717 of record CM075941.1, on the reverse strand, counting down.
AAAAATCTTTCCGAGAGTGTAACTCATAATCAGTCAAAAAACCCAATTTCGCTGGTTTGACTCTTTCAAAAAGCCAATTTCGCCGAGCTTCCTCAATAAAAAAACAAACAAAAAAACAATTTAGCCTGTTTGACACCGTCGAAGACTAATGCCCGTATTTATGAACGTGCCTTGACATTAAGGAACCCTTGAAATTCATTAGAACAGATGTTTTTATTGTGAACAAAACTGTTCTGAACGGTTCCTTGACTCGAGGAAGCTTCAAGGAACGTTCATAAATACGGGCCTAATTTCATTGGATCCGATCGTTTAAAACATTAATTTCACAGGTATAATTCCTCAAAACACCAATTTCGCTCTCCCAAACCGTTCTATCGGATTTTTTTTACTCAAAAAGTCGTATCGTGAGGGCATTTTCACTGGTTCCTGTCTTCGAAAACCAAATTGGCGGATCTTTGACTCTTTTAAAGCCGCATTTTGGGAATTAGGCTCTTGGAAAACCTAATTTTGACCGGTTTAGCTCTGTCTATTCTGTAGGAGCAATTTGGGGGACTTATGCCCTGTATTTATGAACGTTCCTTGACATTAAGGAACCCTTGAAATTCATTAGAACAGATGTTTTTATTGTGATCAAAACTGTTCTGAACGGTTCCTTGACTCAAGGAAACTTCAAGGAACGTTCGTTTTTTTTTTTTTTTAGGGCGCAATTACCAGTCAAAAACCAATTTTGCTGGCTTGGCTCCGTAATTTTGCGGGTTCACACGGTCAAATACCAACTTTGCGGGGTTTCACTCCTTCAAAAAACGAATATTCACCAATTTTTAGTTCAGTCGTTTGAAAACCCAGTTAGGCTCTTTCTACCAAAACTCCTTTCTCGGAGTTTCTTCATTTCAAACCCCAATTTCGATGGTTTGACGCCGTCAAAGTCAAATTCTGAGGGTTTGACCAACATCATTCAGGACGTCAAAAACCAATTTTGTGAGATTCAGTCGTTTGAAAACCACAGTTGTCCCTTTCAAAAACCCATTTCCCAGGTTACATTTATTTCAAAAAACCCAATTCCGATGGTTGGACAGCACCGTCAAAAACCCTGCTTTCAAGTTTGACACTGCGCCAATAACAAATTTCACGGGTTGGGCTGTTTATTGAAAACCCAATTTCACGAGTTTGACTCGGTGAAAACCCAATTTCACGGGTTTGACTCGGTGAAAACCCATTTTATCGGGGTAGACTCGGTGGAAACCCAATTTCACGGGTTTGACTCGGTGAAAATCCAAATTCGCGGGTTTGACTAGGTAAAAACTTAATTTCACGGGTTTGACACTGTGAAACCCTTAAAACACGTTGATTTCGCGCTTTTGGGTCTCTCAAGAACCAATATGATTGGTTTCGTAAAAATCTTTCCGAGAGTGTAACTCATAATCAGTCAAAAAACCCAATTTCGCTGGTTTGACTCTTTCAAAAAGTCAATTTCGCCGAGCTTCCTCAATAAAAAAACAAACAAAAAAACAATTTAGCCTTTTTGACACCGTCGAAGACTAATTTCATTGGATCCGATCGTTTAAAACATTAATTTCACAGGTATAATTCCTCAAAACACCAATTTCGCTCTCCCAAACCGATCTATCGGATTTTTTTTTTACTCAAAAAGTCGTATCGTGAGGGCATTTTCACTGGTTCCTGTCTTCGAAAACCCAAATTGGCGGATTTTTGACTCTTTTAAAGCCGCATTTTGGGAATTAGGCTCTTGGAAAACCTAATTTTGACCGGTTTAGCTCTGTCTATTCTGTAGGAGCAATTTGGGGGACTTATGCCCGTATTTATGAACGTTCCTTGACATTAAGGAACCCTTGAAATTCATTAGAACAGATGTTTTTATTGTGATCAAAACTGTTCTGAACGGTTCCTTGACTCAAGGAAACTTCAAGGAACGTTCATTTTTTTTTTTTTTTTTTTTTTTTTTTTTTTTTTTTTTTTTTTTTTTTGAGGGTACGGACTTGGATCTCGGACTTGGAGCGCGCAAGGAACGTTCATAAATAAGGGCCTTAGTTCCTTTAAAAAAGCATTTCGAGGGTTTAACTCGGTCTCAACCAATCATGAATTTGTTGTCAAGTCGTTTACAACCTCCGAGGGTTTGGCTCTCTCAAGAAACAGTGAGCAAGGTAGTGCACATCTGGGATCTGGGCTCGAAAATATCGGCCATAGACGCTGAATGCGCGTTTGAATTGGAGGTTTAACCTTAAAAACTACCTATTTCTACATATTGGAGGGGCTATTTCCTCTTAAAACCGTGAGAACCCGTAACAAATGTGGCCCGGACGTAGGAAATCACTCCTGCATTGGTGATTTTGCCCTGAATACTGACTATCTACCACACAGAGGTGGTATGTTCACAGGCAACTTATAAATCGGCGCGGTTATTCAATGAAATGGCGATTTTTTTTCTAACTAGACAGTCAGATCCCGCAGATTCCGTGAAAATTGAATTGCAATACACTGAAACTACCAATTAACCGGGGTGAAACTGGCATTTTTCAAATTTCGTACAACAAAACGGTGTCTGAAACTTCCATATTGACAAATAGTCACATCTATTCCCCCAACTTCACGCCCCAGCTGCAGTGATTGGTGAACCTTTTTACACATCCCCCTCCTCCTTCGTCATGCTTTAAATCCTAAGCCTCCCCACCCTACTTCAGCGTCCAAAAACAACAGATGTACTCGCTACTATACTGTTGGTACCGGGTAACCGACACCTTTTATGGAGCTATGACAATGCTTCCCTCCTCGGGACCCCCTCCCCTATATGGGTAAACTACAGATACACGTTCGATATATTGTTCGCTCTTCTTTCTCATACAATCTCGAGGGGTTGGTTTTAAAAGGGGGAGGGTTTCCTCTCTTTCACACCCTATACACCCCTGGGCGATTTTAATGCTTCGTGTAAAGGGCTAGGATGGATCGTCATGATGACAATTTTTTTTATATTTCTTTTTTAAAAGTGAATACGATGAAAATGTTTTCCAGGACATCAACAAGCGAGTCCCGACTCTACCTCGCCCGGCGTGTCGGACAATATGACCGAAGCGAGCGGTCAGATGATGCCCAGCGTACCGTCGTCACCCGGCGGTATGAAGATGAAGACGACGAGGACGCCGTACGTGAACAAATGAGCAACGGTCAGGGTCATAAGAAACGCAAACGCCGAGTCCTATTCAGTAAACAACAGACGTTTGAACTGGAGCGAAGGTTCAGACAGCAGAGATATTTGTCGGCTCCTGAACGCGAACACCTCGCCTCCATCATTCATTTGACGCCGACCCAAGTCAAAATTTGGTTTCAAAATCACAGGTAAAATACTCACACCTTTACTCTCCCCCACCCGCACAGCTATCAACACCACTGACAATTTGACTAAACTCAAAATTTGAACCGTCAAACAGGTACAAAACTAAAAGGGCTCAACAAGAAAAAGGCATGCACATGGACGGGAGTCACAGTGGTGGTGGTGGTCTGACGTCACCGCGACGAGTCGCCGTCCCGGTGCTAGTGCGCGATGGCAAACCCTGTACATCGGGCCCCAAAGAGCAGATCATTCCCTCGTATCCACCCCTGTTACCCAGTCACCACAGGGGTTGGCAGTGGTGACGACGACAAACGGAAAACCTTGCCTAAAAAAAGAAATTAACAAAAACCAAAGAACGCCCTTTTTTAAGGGGTGTAAGGGGGGGAAATTTTTACCTTTCGAAATTCCTATAGCAACTATCAATTTAAAGTCCACGAAAAAAAAAAGTGCAATACTTTCCTCAAAACCATACATATTTAGATAAAATTTACTACGTATTTTCTCCCGTCAAAAATTGCTATGATCTCTCATAAAGTTGTGATAACTCAAGAAATAAAAGACATTTCGACGGCAGCACCTATACTTATTTATATTTATAGCTGTTTGTAAATTGTGTATAATTAATGTACAGAATACCGCGATGAATGAAGATGAATGGGTCGGCGGGTAGGGAGGGGGTATGGACCTTTTGGAAAAAAAATAGACAATTTAGAAGGAGCTAGTTTAACCGATGTGATTTTAAAATCAAGATGTTTTTTCTTTTGTAAACCTTGAGTGTAAATAGTGATACAGAGTTAAAAAAAGAAGAAATTAAATTGATAGAGCGTTTATTTATTGTCTTGTAAATAAATATATATATTAAGATTAATAAATGTCTGTGACGATAATTTTATTTGTTTGGCCAAACCCAAGAACCCATCCTTTAATTAAATCTTTCACCTATAACGTTGTTATCAATAAGTTAACAAAGGAAGCACTCCTCTATAAAAAAAAATTGATAACAAAGTTTACATTAACAAAAAAAGCTAAGAAAAAGGAAACTGCCAACGTTTACGTGATGGCATTGAAGGTGAAATCGATCAATAAAAAACCAACGACGAAATTTCCTCGATGCAAAAGGTCGAACGTTAATGAAGATAAATTCAACAGGTAAAGGTTTCGATTGCACAATTTTATGATAAAACTAAACTTATTGAGGGCACAAAAATATGGGTCGAGTTTCTTGTGTATTGTTGTATTGTGAGGGGGGGGGGTAGGGTTGGCACGGATTGAGTCCGCACCTCTTCTCCTCTTCATCAACCCATTTATAGCGTTAAAACGACCTATTTTTTTTTTTCAAGATTTCATTCTGAGTAGGTCAAATTATAAGGTTTCAACCGCGGGTGAGTTGGAGATTGAAAGGTGTGTTCTTGAGGGGGTAACCCTCCCAGCACAATAAAATGGAAGCGACATTTTCGTTTCACAAAAAGGGTGAATAAACCCTCCACCAGGTGGGCGGAGTTTAGGTTCGGGTAGGGTATACTGTTGAGAAACTCACAAGGGGCGTTTTAGAGCTTGTTTTCACTGCTAATGGAGAGAGAGAGAGAGTGAGTGAGTGTGAGAAGTGCACAATCAATTGACGTGGGAAGGGTCGGTGGAGAAGAGGCGGTCTCCCCCAGCACTGAGATTTGTACGTCTGCATGCACTGTTTATACTATATAGTTACATCATAAATAGTGATTTCTGCGGTGAACTATAGTCAGTGTTTGATAGCAGATTATAATAAGAGTAGAAAATCACCAGTATGCGAGAGAAATAAACCTGAAAACCCCGAAATTTGTGTGTGTGTTTAAACTGTCACATGAGGGTGCTACATTGAGATTTTCAAGGCTCTCGAACAATTGTTTTGGCCTAAAAACAGGCAGTGGGGCGGTTTTCTGAGGCTGTTGAATCAAGGTTCCTTGAATTGTGCCTTTCGCGTTCCGCGTATATAATTCACGCATTTTAAGGGCCCAACGTAGAGAACGTAGGGGTGGGGGCTTTAAAAACGGAGGGAAGGATCCATAAGAATGAATACGTCTTTCATCATTTCAAAGTTAAAAAACTTTCTTTCAATATGTACAAGGATTTACACTCCATTTCTCACTTCAACGCCCCCTAACGTTATAAGCCGCCCCTGTCAATTATCCTTATACACGCTGGAATGAACACAAGGAAAGCGATTTTGTAGTCCAATAGGTAAATAAATTGCCTAAAGTTGGTATTGATGCGGTGACAGCTAAGGTTGTCAAGGTATGTGTGTGTTGCGTGAGAGGAGGGGGTTCAAAGTTGTAGGTGGCCCGTTAAATAGAGTTATATGCGGGTTCGTTTTAGCGTGAAATCCTTTTAAAGCCGGCCCACTATATTGTGATTATGGTGACCCTGGCAGGGATAGCATATATTGCGATGATTTTTTTCTCGATTCAATGGCGAGCCAGCAAGATCCGCCCGTGCAAGACCATCTGTTGATGGTTTTGGTCCGTGTCGAGGCTCATCATCCTTGGACCTCACGGAGCGTCGATTGCACGGCCACCACCCACGGGAAGAATGGTGGGGCTGGATTCACGAGAAGAACCCTTCAACGCTCAGAATCGAGGCAAAAAATTCACAAAAATCACTTTTAAGAGGAGTGAAGCCCACGGAATTGACGTCTTAAACCCCCAAATAACTAATTTTTGACGGCCGTAACCCGCAGAACTGGCAAGAGTACAATACATGCGATATTCGTTCTGTCGCTTTCGTTCTTAATCTCGCGGAAATTGTTTTTTTTCGACTAGTCAACCATTGACGGATTTAAGGGAGGGAGTATAGGGGCATAGCCCCCCTGGTTGATCGTATTATCCGCCACTCCCCAAAGATAATGTTTCTCAAGCCCCTTTTCGAAAATTTAAAATATACACATTTGAGGCTTTTTCGTTTGTCATTCTGCGTACTGCTCCGAACTGCCTGGAGTTGCCCAAAAGCGTTCTTTTGTCATCAAAACATCTGGTTTTGTAAGCGCGACGTCAATCCTGAAAAACTCTCTGACCTTATGAGGTCAGAGAGTTTTGTAGCTCTCCAACTCCGACCAAAAAACAGTCGAACCCGGTTTGTGTCTTGTCACTGGGACTAATGGGTTAGGTCAGTTAATGCGCCCCTTTCCCATTGTAAGAAGGCGACAATCACCGTGCGACGTAAGAAAGGCCCGGTCACGTTCAAGACGCCGCGTCGGTTATCCACTGCCCCACCCGTCGGCTGTTGTCGCAGACGGCCACTATGACAACACTCAGCGTGGACCCCGTGAAGGTGAGCGTTTTACAGAAGCGCAAGTGGGCGCACGGGTGGCGCAGGATGAATCGTCGTTCCGTCGAGGTTGGTATAAAAAAGGGGCGATATAGGGAAGGGAACTCTATGGGCGTAGCCAGAGGGAGGCAGCTGCCCTCCCCTAGATTCGAAAGAACAGATTTAGTGGGTCAGCTGCCCACCCCCAGATACCTTCGTCGATAAATCCTTTCGTCGGTGCTCTCATAAAAAAATCAATTTCGAGGATTTTGGTTGCTCACAAAATGAATTTCGCAAGGGTAACATAATTAAAAAACCAATTTCGCTGTTTCTGCGAAAATACCGTTTTCGCACATCTGACACAATTAAAAAGCCAATTTTTCAGATTTTGCTTCTCTGAACAAAAATCACCTGAAATACCCAGCTTACAATTAGCGGTAAAATTGCCAGATTTTGGCCACAAACACAATTTTAGAGCCTACTAAAATCTCCTCTTCTGTGCTAAAATCACCATTTTTGCGCTTAAGGGGCCAGGTCGACAATGTTGTTATGGGTTTGAACGTTTTTGTATGCAAAATTCAAAATTTATGATTGGGGTATAAGCTCATAAGCTCAGCAAGGACGAATGGAACATTGAACCCATGAGCAAAAATTGCCAGATTCAAGGTAAACCCACTTTTGTGGAATCTCCAGTTTTGCAGTGAAAACACCAGTTTTCAGTTGACAGTTGTAGGGTAAAAACTTCAATTTGAGGTTATAATTTGTCAGTTTTGTGATAAATTTGCCGGTTTTGAGGTAAAACCGCCAGTTTCAGGATTCAATTTATTTCTTTTTGAGGGAAAACTCGCAAAAGTATCAGTATTGTAGTGAAATCTTTAGTTATGTCTTGAAATCGTCAGTATTGTTTTGAAATCGTCATTTCTCAAGACAGCGTCGTTAGGTTTGGTGTAAAATCATCCGTTAACGGAAAAACGCTAGTTTTGCTGTGATGTAGGTTTTGAAGCAAAATATCCATTTTTGAGGTATAATGATCTTTTTTGGGAAGGAACAGCTAGTTTTTCGGTAGAATCGATCAGTTTAGGAATGTTTTTGGGAATGAAATCGTAAGTTTTGGAATTAAAACAGACAATTTCAGGGTAAAATTGTCAGTTTTTCAAATAAAGATATTCATAAAAACACTTCAGGTTTAGAGTATCGTCGGTTTTGTGGTAAAATAACCCATTTTTGGGTAAAATATTCATTTCTGAGTTTTAACCGTTTTGGGGTAAAATCACCAGTTTTGTAGTGACGTCACCAGTTATGGGGCAACAAGGCAGGTTTTGCGAGAATTCGCCTATTTTGGTATAAAATCGTCACGTTTGGGATGAATTCGTCAGTTTTGTAGTAACATTGCCGGTTTTCAAGGTAGAGTCGTCCTTTTTGGCCTAAAATCATCCGTTTTGAGGAAAACTGTATTTACAGTGTGACATTGTCTGTTTTGGAGTACAATATCCAATTTTGAGGAAATCGTCGTTTCGGGGCTTAAAATATTCATTTTTGAAGTGAAACAGAAGAGTTATGGGTTAAAATCGCCTGTTTCGTGGTGAAATATTCAGTTTGGTGAAGGGGAGGGGATAGCACGTTAGCTTTGGCGAGAAATCGTACGTTTTTGGAGTAAAACTTTAGGGATCAAATCGGCAGTTGTAATGCAAAGTGTCTGTTTTGGTAAGGTAATTCGTTTTCCATCAGGTTGGGTTAAATCCACTAGTTTTATGGTGAAATCATCAATTTTGGGGTAAAGCCTGGGTTTTGAAATCGCCAGTCGTGCTGTGAAATCCTTATTAACACATCGGCTTTAGCGTGAAATCATCAGTTTTGAAGTAAAATATTGAGTTATACATAGAGTGAAATCTTCAGGTTTTGGGTAAAAATCGCCAGTTTTGAATTATAAAACGTTCAATTGTTATGGCTTTCAGACAAGACGTAGATGAAAAGTCGGCCACTCGTTCTTGCACTTGCATCGATTGCCGTGGGGAAACATTGCCAATTTTTGGACAGAAAAACAAGAATAGGGAAACCAGTAGTTTCCCAACGGAGATACTAATTTTGATGGATTAAGGCCCTTTTCGTGAAAACTCAGTTTCCGGGGAAACATAATTTGACGATTTAATGAACTACCAGTTCTTTTGCTGGGGTCTCTAGAACATCCGACATCGTCTGCCCACCACTGGATGAAGGGCTGACTACGCACCTGGGGGATTCTCCTCACGGTGAGTCACGAGGAGATTCATGATGGGATCGTGAGCAGCGGCATGTTCCAGCCTCCAAGATTGCAGATAAATGTTCCCAGCGGTTGGCCCAGGCCTGGGAGATTCGTGCAAGCCGTCTAGTATCCACGCGGGTGTTGCAGTGCGGACGTCATTGTACAGGCGACAATTCAGGGGCATGAATGCGAGGGAGGTATTCCTTATTCTCGGGTATCATATAACATAGTCAGAAAATTGAATCAGAGTGTTCAGTCGCCCGCGTAACTAACAGAGAGCCGATGACTGTATTTGACCACTGAGCTTGAGTACCAGTGATCTCGTCGAAATTCTAATATTAAAAATAAAAATTAAAAAGTGAGAGAAAAAGGGTTTCAAGAATCGTGGGTAGTCAAGAATTAAAATTTAAAAAGGAAACTTATGAGAGAGGGTCGTCATTGGCTCAGTGTCAGGTCAATAGCGTCGTTTCCTTCCCTGCCGCGTGGAGGCACACTCTGCGAGACTGCTCTTCCTCCACGCAGATGGTTCTGGTTGAGCAGGATTGCTCCTGGCGAAGCAGAACCGCCTCGCGACAGTAATCTGAAAAGAGAGAGAAATTGGTGGGACCTCTTACGAGGTCCGGGAGAGAGGACAAGTCTAAGTTAGTCAAATGGCTATGGTGAAGTCAGTGCTCGACGTCATCGCACACGTCATCCAATTCGCACTGAGTAGAGAGGGCAAGGGAGAAACGCCGCGGCATGTTAATGATGAGGAGAAAGACACCCCGGTAAACAACTATCAAGTCTCGTGTACGAAGCCCCCAACTGGGCTTCGACAGTCGGCAGATTTCGTAAAGTCGAGAGACGCCTTTCGCCGCCGTCAACCTGGAATTGGTAATGAGACTGAGGTTCTTGGTGAGCCAGACACCAAGATGTTTAAATGAGGGCACTAATTCGAGGCTTTGCTCGTACTTTGCTCGGGGGGGGGGGGGGTCAGCCAGGGTCCAGGCTTCCTTTAAGAAGGAGTATCTGGGATTTGGCCGCGGATAGCTGGAGACTAGTGCCGGAGCAACAACCGACAATGATACTTACAGCCTCGTTCGCTTGGGTTTTAATCCGACGCCCATGCTCGACGACAAGGTCATCGACATAGGCGACTATTATAATTATAAAAATCCTATCCGCGAGAGGCTTTCGAGCAGCGGATCCATTCTGACATTCCAGAGAGGTGGTCCGAAGACCGACACCTGAGGACGGTCGCTGAAGTAACTACTAAGGAGTGCTACGTTATGAGAGGGAACCTGATGGGACCTAAGAGCACCTAATGTACTTGACCAATGAATGGTGTCAAAAGCGGTATTAATGTCAAAGTAGAGCAACAAGGAATAGGCCTCAGTGGACGAATCCACGTTGGACTGAAACGCCTAAAGCGCATCTATCGTTGACAGACCGGATTTGAAACCAATCTGGTGGCGGGACAGGGGAATAAAGGGCCGGAGTCGTTTTACAACGATTTTCTCCATGATTTTTCCACCATTCGAAAATAAGCAGATTGGTCGGAACTTGCCTGGCTGACCTGCCTTGGCTAGGGTCACTACTTCCTCCGCAGGGGCACAGTGGGAGCCGCGTTGGCGGAAGGTGAAGCGAGTATTCAAGGAAAAATAAAGAACGACAAGGATGTTGGGGACAGGACCCACCAAACAATCACGAAAAAATTGCACCGAATGTGCGATCCAGTCTCCGCGATCAGCCCGGCAAATGAGCAGAGTACGAAGCCGATGGACCGCCGCCACAACATCCCCAGTCCCCGTTTCGTCATCGCGGTTCTCATCAGTCCTGGTCAGCCGGGTCCTTCCTGACTCGGTTTTGCTGGGTCGGGTGGTGCGCCGGGGGCGGATTCGTAGTACAATGGCACATCCATTCACAGGTGAGGGGCGGTCCATTGGCTCCGTACTCGGCTCAATTGCCGGGCTGATGAGACCAGGACCGAGTAGCTGAAGGTCTGAGGTCGAAACGGAGACTGGACCGCACCTTCGGTGCAATTTTTTTAGTATTCAAGACACCACCGCCCCTAACGATTTGGGACCCCACGACAAAATGCCGCCACCACCTCTTTGACTCTCTGACCACAAAGGTATCCAACCACAGACACTCAAGCCACAAAACACTATAACCACAACTCACTCGAAACATAAAACACACACATCACAACACAACCACGAACCACTACTTTCTTCCCAACTATAACACGTTCTGACCATAACACGATCTTACCATAAAACGCAAGAAATTCAAACCTTAAAGATCTGAGACTACGGATTGCTCAAACCATAAAAAACTCTTATCTCAAAACACTCCAACCACTAGACGCTCAAACTAAAAACGGTCTAACCACAAAACGCTCTAACCACAAAACGCTCAAACCACTAAAAGCTCTGACTAAAACCACAACAAGCTCAAACCACAAATTTCTCTGGCCACAACCTTAAGACAATCAAACCACAAAACGCTCTAACCACAATTTTCATCGCACTCCAACCACAAAACGCCCTAGCAATAAATTGTTCAACCACAAAAAAACTCAAACCCAGTTCGTGAGAGTCAATTTGTTCGTTGTTGTGGATCGTGAGAGAGACAACCCCTTACATATTTGATTTGAGATAGAGCCAGACCCTCGAGATTTGTGTTTTTGAACGTACCAAACTACGAGATTGGTATCTTCAACAGGCCAAATCTGCGAAATTCGACTTGAAAGAGTCCAATAGGTACCTACGCAAAACTAGTGGTTTTGAATGAAACAACCACGTCAACTTGAATTTTCAAGTCTGATTTCAAGGCCAACCTCACGAAATGGTTTTTGTGAGAGACAACCACTCGAAATTTAGTTTTCAAGTCGAAGCCCAATCACCGCCTTCGACGAGTAGTCACTGTTTACTGGAGCCAATAATTGGTAGGGCTCAAATGAATTAAGTACGACTCAGGGGCACGATTTCATCTGTTTTTCCACCGCAAACGGATAAATTTTGGGACTGAAAAAGTTCCAGTTTTTTGGCCGTTTCCCAGTGGCCGCAGAGGATAATTTTTGGCTTATAACAGTCGGTCTCGATGTGCGACTGCCAATTTGGATTTTCTGACCAGACAAATAAGATGTTCCTAACGGTTGTCATTTCTACATATAGTTACATCGTATTTTTTTCTCGTTAAGAAAAATAATGGCTCAATCAATCTAAATAGAGGGCGCGCGTTACTCACTGCAAATAAAAATGTCTCGAATCACCTCAAAGATGGGACAAAAGGGAGACAAAACTCTATAAGTGAAACGAGTGAGTCCAACCCCTCCCCTCCTCACAATTCTTCCTTTTGTCACCGAATGACCTCATCTAAGTAAACTGCACTAAATAAAATGAGTTCTGAAACGCCACGTTTCTTGAGTTTGACAAGCCTTTTTTTCCAATAACTGGGAAACAGGACGACTCCACCCCTCTTTGAGCTCATCCTCCAGGCCATTAAACGGTGTGAGTTTGTCTTCGGTGACAATAGGAAAAATGGCTTGCAAGGGGGAGGTTTGGAAATGAAAGGGAATCGCGCAATTTTAAGACTTAATTGTAATAGGTAATAGTTTGTGAACACGAGCACACTAATTCGCTCGTGGGTGGGGGGTAATAGCATCAATATTTGATTTGAAGAAATAAGGAGTATGCGAGGGTGTGAAACATCCCTTTCTTTTCCTTTATACATATAGTGCCCCCCCCCCCCCAGGGATCTCGCGGGTGAAAGATTAATTCGTATGAAAGCCTATCCGGTTTTTGAATCATCGTCTGCTGTAGTTTTTTTTTTTTTTTTTTTATCGCTTTCAAACCTCGCCGAGTCCAACTCGAAGGTCTCAAGTGCTAACAGCCAGAGTTCGTGACCTTCTCTTTACGTATTTTGCTTCAAACAGTGGCAAAAGTGTCATCTTCTCTAATTACGTCGGGTGTTGCGGGGCGATGGATGCGTGTCCTAAAATATAATAATTTACGGCGCTCTTTTCAAAACTGAGGAGGTACATACCTATACAAATTCTATTGTCCGTATTTTCTCTTTGGTTGAATATAAAAAAAAAATGTTTTCCTTTGTCCACTTTGTATCCTTCGCGAGGGCTATGACGGAATATTCAAAAAAGAGAGAAAAATACGATGATTTGCCTTTGACTGTGCTATTTTGTGCTCACTCAACAACAGAAAATATTCTCGGTCTCTGGGGAGGCCCATCCGCCTTTTTTCACGCCTCATCCACATTTCATTGACTGACTCTTTGAAAAGCCTTATTCCCCCCCAGTTGTGCTCATCTTCTCTCCACAACAGGGTACACAACTCGCAGTCCTTCATTACCCTTCCCCCTTCCTTTCCATCCTACTTTTTTTTATTCTTCTTTCACGTTTCATTCATATTTTTGCGGTTTTCGACCACCTGAGCTGTGGAGGTAGCCTCCAAGTGAATGTAAAGCCGCAGATAGTTTTCTAAATAGGTGTTCAAAAACTCCTTTTCTTTTCTCCTCCAATTGTTGGCGGTGGGGGAGTGGTGCGGGGGCTGTGTGGGATGGTGGCCGTGATTGTTAAAACGGACAAATTGCTTGGAAGCTGAAGGGGACTCCCACGGTGAGAGGAGGAGTGAGAGAGGCCTTGTTTGAAAACAGGGCCATTGTGGTCTTGTTACGGGGTTGACGTATCGCTTTGAAATTTTTGGTGAGGAAAATAGCTAAAATAGGGCTTATGAATGCTCCGTATATATACTATAAGGGGTGGCCACTCGCTTCCACCCACACTCACCCTCACCTGCCTCTTATATTTAGCCCCCTTTTTATTATAGTTTTACAACCGAGCAATGTCACAAAGCTCTCAATTTCTTGAATGGAAACTACGAGTAAAACCGTTTCGAGAGGTTCTGGGCGGTGGGCGCTACAGACAAAGTATAAAAAAACAAATAAAATAGCTTAGACATTTGTTGAGTTTAGCAGCCAGTTTCTAAAGTTTTTTTTTGCCCCTGAATTATGAAAAATTTGGGTAAATGTGGACAAAAAGTGACGTTAAAAACGAATCTTTAGGATTTTAGGCTAAAATTTTTAGAACGCCTAAGCTCCCAGCCGATGACTATGGCGACGTTGTTCACGGAATTACACTCCGCTTGCTGTTGCACAATATACAAACGTCACCGCTTCGTGGGGCATTTCTTGGCGTCGCCAGTCATCACCTTCCTTCTATAGAGTGACGGGGACCACGGTGACGGTGCGATCTACGATCCCAGTCAGGGCGAACGTCGATGGCTAAAGACATGTGGAGAGTGAGGTGGGCCGTGGTGGAATTACTCATAGACGACGGTATTTGAAAGATTCAAGTTTCAGTAGCTCATTAAATACAGAAATTTGTGGTTTCCACTCTGCCAATATTAAATTTTGTGTGTTTAGCTCGTTAAACCTCTAACTAAGCGAGTTTATTTTAGTCATAAACAGACTCGATGGGGTGGGCTCATTAAAAAGTGAATGCATCAAGGTTGGCTCATTTTAAAAACTTATAAACGTTGAATCCATTAAAAAAAACAATTGCCTTAGTTTGGCACTTTCCAAAACACAATTTCCTGGGTTTGGCTAAGTCAGAATTCAAATTCACGAGATTGGCTCAATCAAAATTCAAGTTCGCGTGATTGGCTCATTGAAAAATGTCAATTCACGGGTTTCCTTTCGTATCAACATTTAATTTTGAGCACTCGCCTCTCTAAAACATCAAGTTTCGAGGGTCTAGCAAGCTCACTTGAAACTCTAATTTGGCTGGTTTGGGTGAGTCAAAAACAAATTTCTTGGTGCTGGCTACTTGAAAATATAACTTCGTGAATCGCGCACTGAGTCAAAATTCAATTTAGTGGGATCCACAAAACTGTTCATTTGTATAGTGAGACTGACAGCGTTGCCAATGGGACAAATTTCCCGACAGATCTGACGGATTTTCGTATCGGAACTTCAGGGTCGTTCAATGATTTTTATCGTTATAAATATATGCATTTAAATACAAATAAAATTAAAAACCATAGAAAGGGAGAATGAGTACTTCAGGATAGCGGTAAAACGTAGCGAGTTTGCTAAGATGGGAATCAAACCGGTTCACTTGTTCGTGGAGAATGGACAACACAAATTCAGCCGTGTATGACATCTTTTAATCAATTTTAGCCGTGATCTGGCGCAGTTTCTTTATGATTTAAACCGAAAATTAGAGATTTTTCACAATTTCGATCATGAAATTGAATCGACAATTCGTGAATTAGCGCATGTCTTTAATTTTTAGCAATATGTACGAATGAGCGTATTTTCTCTATTTCAACCAAGAATCAGCGCTTTATCTCAATATTAGCCGCAAAGTGTTTTTTGAAACTTTAGCCGTGAACTAGCGCTTTATCTCAAAGTAAACCGCCAATTAGGGTTTATTCAACTTTGGACGCGAAATAACGAATTTTCTCACTATAATAGCCAAGAGTTGGCGCTTTTTCTCACCTACTGCCACGAAGTTGCCTGCAGAAACCACCCATTACTATTTTATCGATTTTTGACGCGTTACTAGCGGCTAAGCTGTGAATTAGCGATTTGTCTGAATTTTAGCCGTAAAAGAGCCTTGAAATTGCATTGAGATACCAAGGTCCAACAACAATAAATGTCCAACCACAGCACAGATCAAACTACAGCCAAGGTCCAACCACAGGAAAGGCCCAGCCTCAGCAAAAGTCCAACCACATCAAAGGTCCAACTACAGCAAAGATCCAACCACAGCCAAGGTTCAACCCCAGCAAATGCCCAACCTCAGCAGTGGTCCAACTACAGCAGTGATCCAACCACATCAGTAGTCCAACCCTAGCAGCGGTCCAACTTCAAAAAGCTCTGACCAGAACAAGCACATCACTTCCAATATGGTGAAAGCGTAATCGCCCCAGAGCCAAGCACTCACACAGTAAGTTCTCTGATGTTTCCAAAGTCAGGTCGCAGAACCTGCAGATGTATACGTCTCAGACTTCTGGTCCAGGTTCTGTGACCTGGGCGTACTGTGTGAGTGCGTGGCTCTGGGGCGATTACGATTACACCATCTTGGAAGTCACGTGCTTCATCCGGAAGACATCTCCAGGATTGCTACGGGGAATGCAACTTCATTGAGGAGTGGTGGTAAAGGACGCTTGGAAGCCAGCATTACCACATTAGATCCTGAACAGGTCTAGTTGGTAGGAGATAGTACCTAGATAGTTTCTTTTGGGCTTTCCCCCCCTCACGGAAAAAAGGTCAACTATATCAGGTAAACCTACCACAGCCGTGATCCAACCAAATCAGTGATCCAACCCCAGCAGTGGCCCAACTTCAAAAGGCTCTAACCACAAGCTTAGCTCTTGGTTGGAGGCTTCTAGTGCCTCCAACCATAGTAACGTCCCACTCACAGCAAGTCTATAAACCACAGTAAAACTACGGTCATAAAGGTAGTCCAATCATAGAAATGGTCCAACAACAATTAGCTATTAAGCTCCAAGCAACTAAGCTCCAAACCACATCAAAGGTCCAACCACTGCAAAGGCCCAACCAATGTAAAGCTCCAACCCCAGCAAGTGATTTGGTATTGCGTGACCAAGACCAAGGCGGTCTTGGTCTCGGTCTTGTATAGGAAAGGGTGGTCTTGGTCTTGCAGTGAAATCATAGTCTTGGTCTTGCAGCCATGGTCTTCATCTTGCGGTCTTGCAAAAATGTACGCAATGTGTGCATAGTGTATGCATCGCGATTAAAATCGAGTGTAATAGTCGTGTAAATGCATACATATAATATCATGATTTAGAGTACAGAGTAATCAACTTTCGGATTTAATGATTTATTGCGGGGTTCAAGTTTTAGTTATTGGCGGGGGCGGGGGTCCTACTGGAACCCGTGTGTTCTCCTTGGGGTGTTTTAAAGTGAGAAAAATGCATGTCGATATTTACGTTAAAAGTAGACATGTTGTCGATAAATGACTTGGTTGGTTTGTTGGACTTGGGTGGGAGGGGGGTGTAATACTGACGCTGTTAGCAAACTTTTCTACAAAAAAAGGTAATGTCGGAAAGAAACAAGCAAGATTGGTGATAAAATGCGTAAATAACGAAATTATTTCATGATTCGGGTCAAAGGAACAATTTTTGTTGGGTCTCAATCGGGTGAAACCATAGTCTTGGTCTTGGTCTTGCGAGTAGTGAGTCGGGAGACCGGCCTTGTCTTGCTCATCAATACGCAGCAAAGCTCCAATCACAAAGAAAATCCAACCACTGCAAAGCTCCAAAGTAAAGTTTTCCTTTATTCTCTCTTTTCTTTCTTTTCGTTCTTTTCTTGATTTTTAAAATAAGGGCCCCCAGAAATGTCGGGTCTTTAGCTGGGGATAACAGACTCAGTGCCCCCCCCCCTCTCTCTCTCGACAGCCCTGCCCACTATAAACGCTAAAGCCTGCTCCTGCCGATCCCACCACGCCGGGCACAGGAGCAATGTTTTATTCACGAGTCAAACCCGTGAAATCGACGTTTTAGTGAGCTGGAATAGCAAACATAGTTTTTTCAGTGTGCGAAATAAAAAAAGTTTGGTTTTTAGTGAGCCAGACCAGCGAAAAACGGATTTTTAGCGAGAAAAATCCGCATCTGTCGGTTTATTAGTGAACCAGAACTCAACGAATCCACGAAATTTGATTTTTGACGTGCCAGACCAGTGTGAATTCGAGAAATTTGGCACAAAAGGCGTTTTAGTGAGCCATAGTCGAATGGTTTTTAAGTGAATAATGTGAACAGAACGATTCGTTTTTCAGTGTTTTTTTTTTTTTTTTTTTTTTTTTTTTTTTTTTTGTTAGCGAATGGGACCCGCTGAATTAGTATTATGGTGAGCAAGTTTTTTTAGTGAACGAAATTCGAGAATTGGCGTTTTAGTGAGCTAAAATCGCGAGAATGGTTTTTATGAGCCAGGCCTACGAAAATAGCGTTTCAGTGAATGACATTCGGCAAAGTGCTTTTTATGTGAGCCAGATCCGTGAAAATGGGATTTTTTTTTAGTGAGTGAAACCCCTGAAATTGGCGTTTTAGCGTATGAGAAGATGCCAGACAAACCAAAAAGCCTTGAAAATCGTCAACATAGGCTTTCTACGAGCACTCTCGAAGTGTGAAAACAGCCCCCTCCCCTTACCCACGCTCTTTCAGAGACCAAGAACGACATAACGAGAAGGAATTCACTACTTTTTGGCGACACGCTGTCTGCCTTCGTTAAGTTTTACCTGAGCTCCTATACGTGGGTGGGCCCATACTGCAAAAGAAAAGAAGGCGAGGAACTTGGTTTGTGTACACTTAAGTGTCATTCAAAGGGAGGAAGTACAGAAATTAACAATTTCAAAGAGTCTCTGGTATAACAACGCTGTTTGAGCGTTGTGAAAAGGGAAGCAGTAGCAGGGAAATTTTCGTGACAGTCAATCAGCACTCTCGCCAACACCGTTTAATTCCCCCTTTTTTTTACTGTAGTCAATAATGAGACGAAGTCACGAAAAAAAATTGGAAAATTGACAGTGTGTGTCAGTGGATGGAAGAGGTTCGTGTGATTATCTCACGAACCTGTAACGCGACGCCTTCCGGCTTGGTCAAAAGGTCATATAAAGAGATTTTCATCGAATTTTAATTGCCTTCCATTAGCCTGATGTGTCTCTCCCCCCCCCCCATCAGGTTTTTAAACGTAAAAAACAACAGCTTTAGAGCTCTATCAACAAACAAAATAAAAAGGGAGTTTTTCAAAAAATAAAAAAAAGCTCGCTTAAAGGGATCTCAAACAAGAAAAAGAAAAATCACGGTCGGATCCCCGTGAATCCTTTAGCGTCGAGACAAGGGAGGGCACGAAGCCTGTGAAGCACCGAGAAGGGAGCGAAAGCAAAGAAGGGGAGTCGAACAAATAATCCACTTAGTTGAGAAACAAGCAATATACGCCCATGGGTATGGTTTAAAAGTGGCTGAACGGTTGGCAGTGTAGGGTGAGAGGGTATGAACGGAGGAGGGTGGGCAAAAGCAATTCACTTAGCGACTCATAGCAGCTTCTAACACTACAAAAACATATTGCAGTCTCGCTTTTCATGAACCTTTTTTTTTCCTTCTCACTCTCTCTCGTCTACTCCCTTTTATAACATCGAAAAAGAAGGAGCGAGTGATACTCCTTTGCGATGGCTGAAGATACGCATTTTGCAAGAAAAACAATGTACCTAATTCAATTAATTTCAATAGAAACCTTCACGTTATGATATCAAAGGGAATTCCTCGGTATTTTAATGATTCATTCCTTTCCTCCCTACCCTCCACCGCCATGAAACTCTGTTAAGCCTTTACGATGAATCGAAAAAAGTTCCAACTTAATACTCGGAGAAGACCACCCCTTTTGTTAAGGTCCCTTCCAGTGCCGGCACTTTTACCTTCTGGAATCTTAATGAAACATTGTTGAATTTTTATTCCACTTCCCATTAAGCACACCTTTTCAAGTGCCGGCCAAACGATTCATGCCCTTCTACACCACCCTTCCCCTTCCCATGCATCATGCTAGTACCTCGTCCACACGCCCCTCATAAGCACTCTCTCTTTCTTTTCGAGAAAAAAACCCACAACTGCTACTAGAAAAAAAGAAGAGAAAACTCCCATTAAGCTCTGCGACGAAGGCGATACTCTATGGTCGGAGGATGGGCAGGCTTTTGTATGGCGCATCACAGTAGCCCGCTTTGGATGATTAATAACGCTCTAAAGTTGGGCCGTGTGTGTGGAGAGCGGAGGAGGGATCTTAGAAGTCGCTTCTTAGACAGAAGAGAAGTTCTTACCTGGACGTTTCAAAAAAAAAAAAAAAAAGACAACCACTTCCGGCCTCCAATACATTCTTTCCTCTACAACTTTCTGGTTATATTTTAGCAGTTTATAGTGAAAGATCAAATGGATAAAAGTAATCGCGCTAAAATTCCAATTTTTTTACGTTGGTCACTCGGGGTGCCACCCAAGAACTCCTCCAAGTCCTACGTCAATCAAATAGTCACCACAACTGCCAATAATTATAGCCTCAAACAGACAGAAACCGACGCGACTGAGACGATCAGTTTCCGCTAAGTGTTTCTTCGACTCAAAGTGAAACTCGATACGCTTGCATTATTTTCTCCCTGCTAAACTCAAGAAAAACTGTCATTTCTTCCAGCGAGGCACAGGTGACGTCATAATTTGCGTCTTTTTTTCTATGTTTGGACTGGGATAGCAGACCTATTGCTATATTAATGGTGACATCGGAGGTGGATCCCCTTCAACGTCTCGTTTCAATTGTCCGGATTCACCGTGTCGAGAAACCCGAAGAGAAGCGTTTCCATCGAATTATAAATGTTGGCCATGGTCCCGGCCAAAACGACTCTAAACGGGGTCATCAGCACCAAAAATGGAGCTTTACATGCCTTGTCGCGGCTAAAATTAATTAAAAAAACCCTCATTTGACGATAAAATCGAGAAAAGTAGGTACACAATTCGTGGTATCTGGAAGCAACTTCCAGGGGTTAAAATGGATAAAGAAATCCCCCCCCCCCGGATATGCGTTAATGGCAATCAGGATTTGTTCAAAAGAGGGGCTTGAGAAATTGGGTGCTTTATTTCTCAACTGAAAATGTCTTCACAACCACTCGCACCACAACAACAGCTAAATTAACTATTCCCACCATAAGAACGCCTAGGCTGACTGTTCGCGCGCCCCAAAATGTCAAAACTGACGATTCACGTCTTGAAGTTGCTAAACTGACTATTTGTCCCTTAAAACTAGCCAAACTAACTTCACACGCCCTAAAAATGGCTAAACCAACTATTCTTGTGGGCCTCAAAAATTCCTGGGAAGATCATGATTCCCGCCATGAAATGATTCGCGCACCGTGAATGGCCACTGACGATTTGCGCACAGACTTGACCATTTGCGCCCTGAAATGGCAAAACTGACGATACGAGCTTTGAAAATGCTGCACCGATTATTTGAGCACTAAAAATAACCAAACTGACATTAAGAGTCCCAATATTGGATTAACTGTAAATTTGCACCCTGAAACGCGCGCCAAAAATGGGCTAACTGACTGTTCTCGCCTTGTCTTAACAGACTATATGAACGGCAAAACTGACTCTCTACGCGCTATATAAGAAAATCTAAACTGACAATTTGCACCTTGAAAATGGCAAAACCGACCATTTGCTCGTCAAAAATAGATAAACTGAGCCCTTACGCCTGCAAAATGTCTGAACTGTCTACGCGTGCCCTAAAAATAGACAAGCTGGCGGCTATTCACGCCCAAGAAAGGCATACTCGTTCTAGCAGTACATGGTTTACGCTCTTAAAATTTCCAAACTGATGATTATTCGCGTCCTGCAGAGTTTACAGTTGGTGTTAATGACGATTCTCGCCTTCAAAATGGAAATATGGACCAAAAATGGTCAAACATGGCTATTTGCGCCTTAAAACACCAAATGCGCGCATTTATGCACTGACCCTAATAGCACAAAATTCACAGCAACGTCATAGTTACGTTGCTAATTCACAACTGAGTCACAGCGCAATGGGACCATAATGTGACGTTGCAGAGATGTTGCAAAGTGACAAATACGCGGCAACGCAATGGGGTCACAATGTAACGTCACAGAGAGGTTGCAAAGTGACAAAAACGATACAACGCAGTGGGACCATAATGTGACGTTGCAAAGTGACAAATACGATCAGCGCGATAACGTCACAATGTGACGTCGCAGAGGGGGTGTGAAGTGACAAATACGATACAATGGAATGTGAACACAATGTGACTCCGCAGAGGTTTTTGGACGTGAAGAATATGATATGTTGATGTGCACCATATTTGTCTCCTTTTAACCCCTCTGCTACGTCACATTATGATCCGATTGCATCGTGACTCAATTATAAGGTATAAGGATTCAAAAAAGTGAGAAGTTGTCAGAAAGCTTATTTAATACGCAAGTTTTTGTGACACCATGCAGAGCAAAAAACAGTTCGATGGGAGTCCAAAGTTTAAAAGAGAGAGTTTACGAAAATGAGCGTTTCTAGTGGTATTAGGCAAGTAAGCACGATAACCAATCAGAAAGCTTATTTCCCTGGCTTCCGGAATATTTGGGTACATTTTTGGTAATCAAGATGGGGGGGGGGGGGAACTGCATAAAAACTGGAATTAAACGCGGTCTTCCCGAGCGTTTTGTCTTGTAGGATAATTTTGTGTTGCTGTGGTGTCGATACCACGTACTAACACATGTTTAAATTTTCATACTTGCTGAGTCAACAATCATAGTAAAGGCCCGTTCTTAAGCTCTATGTTTGTGTTGTGTGGTTTCTATGCATCCTATCAAAATGCTTCATTTTTCGAGGGAATGAATTTGTTTGGTTGCACAGAGTCCACACAACGCAAACATAGAGCTTGTGAACGGGCCTTAATGAAATTTTTGATCAGGGACATGAGACACTTGACATGTCCTCTTACGAAGCAAACGGGCGAAAGGTCAAAACCTGTTTTTGTGCGTCCAATTAATTTGTTATATCGTGAACGTTATTAAACGTTAATAACCCAGTGAGGGTGCGTTGTCTTCTCACCAATAAGTTGAAAGGTACGTATGTAATTTTAATGTTTTGCAATCTCCTGCCTTCCTTTCGTGGGTCTTTTTATGTAGGACTGAAGGTATATGACTGTTGGGCTATGTATGACAGAATACTGTGCCAAAAACACTTCTTTTCTACACAAAACGAACGCATTTTTAACTACCATGTTCACAGCCGTCATGCGTTTTGCCAATTTTAGAAAGGAACTGTTTGAAATTGCTCTTCGATGCTGTAAGTATCACTTTGCCCAAATTCCTGTGCCTGACATGGTTCAGTGCACGGCAGTTTGTTAACACCAGTTCAACATTCCTTAGGTACTACACGCCGGGCAGAGACTGGGATTCCCGCCAACAAGCAGGTGCTCATTTGCGTCAGACGTGTGTGGCTAATGTGCGGAGCCTGGTGATCACCACACTCTACCAAGCCTTGAACAGTTTTCATCGGTCAAAACGCTTACGTTTGGCTTGCAACCACCACCAGTAGTCGACTGCCAAAAAAGCCGAAGGTGCGCCCTAATGGCCACTTTGGAGTCTCTGGTGAGAAGCGCCGTAAGTTTGACGCGGCCAAGTATCAACTATCAAGTGTGGGCATTATGTACATTTTTCAAAATTTCAGAGCCTTCCACAGCTTCGGCCCCATCACAGAACAGAGGTGCTACGACGTGATCATCAGTCTTCTTTTATCTGCCTCATCTGCTCATCCAACAGGATCTGAATGCGGCACGTTTACGCACTTCGGACGCTGCTTTAAAGGAGTAAAACCCACACCTTTTCTTCTAATAAAACAATGTTTATTTTTAAATAATTATTTTCTTTCTTTTCAACAAGGTGCAAAATAACGAGATGCTCAGAGAAAGCCCTGAGACGTAGTCATTTTTAGTCCCAAATGACGTGCCTAAGCCCAGGGTTTTCTCGGAGAATCCAATTATTGCACCGTTTTAATCCCAGAAATGCGACAGGTGCGATGTGACCTCCCTGTGACGTCACAAGGGGTACATTGCTGCAACGTTGCAGTGACGTTACAAATGTAGGTCAGACGTCTTGTTGTGTCGTATTTGCGATGTCTCTGCGACGTAACACTACTTACGTCCCATTTTTAACCTCAGTGTGAAGTCACAATGTGACCTACGAACACATCACGATGTGACCTCTCTGTGACGTCACAAAGGGAGTCACAGTGGGCGGACATATCTACGTTACTGCAACGCTGCAGCAACGTTAAAAATGTTAGTCACATGTCTCAATGTCAGTCACGTCACTGTGACTGTTCTGCGACGTAACTGTGCTATTAGGGGAACTTGGGCCGCCCCCCCACTACTCCCGCCACAGCACGTCCTAAGGACTGGATAAACGTATAAACTGACAACTCTACTGCTGTAAAATTGCTTAACTCGCTAATCTCACCCAAAGAATGGCTAAATAGACCATTTGTGCTTCTAAAATGGCTAAACTGAGCTTTCACACCAGAAAAATGGATAAACTGCTGACGATTCGTACATTTAAAATAGCCGAATCGATCATTTGCACCTTGCAGGCGGCGTAACTGACGACTCATGCCATGAAAATGCCTAATCTGACTTGCTGCACTGAGAAATGGCCAATCTGGTCATTCGCGAAAAAATGGCTACACGGTGGCTTTCAGTTTCTCGTTCCGAGTATTTGTGAGGTTGAATGCCAGTTCTTTGGCTGAGTTAGGGTGCGACGTCTCAAGTTTCGTGGTCGTATGACCGGGTTTTGGGAGGCTATAAGTTAATAGCTTTCAGGCAGGGATTTGCGTGCGCAATTAACAGTTTTACTTCGTGTTCCAAATGTTTGGGATGGATGGAGGGAGGGAGGGACGCTATTGCTAACAGATTATTGTGCTACGAAATCAACAGTTTCGTTAAGGGGTCCATACAGTCCCAATAAATTTGTGCAATATTTTGGCGTTTACCCTACACGTTCGATTTATTGCGCAATATTTGGGGTTTTACTTGATTTTTCCGATATTTTCAAACGAAAAATGGTTTGCACATATTGTGAAACCCATCAGTAATTGCTTGTTTTTATTGAGCCAATCGTGGAATTGCGGTTCTCAAATTGCCAAAACAGCAAAAGTGGCTTCCCTTAGTGCCGAATCCACGGAGTTGCTTCTATGAAGGCCACAAACGTGTGAAATTGCTTTCTTGAACCCCGTGAAATACGAGGGAATTAATCCTTCAAAATTAATTTTTCCAAGGGCCAAATCTCTGAAATGTGGGCTTAAAGGGGTGAAAGCTGTCAATTCTAGGCATCTAACCAAGACAATTCTAGTCAAGACCAAATTGAAGAGGAATTTGACTCTGGAATCAACTCTTCCGTCCTCCGGTTGGCCTTTTTGGGTGATTAATACCCGAGAATTTGGTTCTTTGGGATCCAAATCCACGAAATTAGGGCTTTGAAAGGGCTAACCCCACGAAAATTATACATATTTTAATGTGCTCAATGGAAATTTTGGTCCAGAGGGGAAAGTATATTTCATGGCACACTCTTGCTCTTCCCCTCCAAGTTTCTGCTCTGAATAGTGTGAATACGCCATTTTACGGTCGATGTAGCCGATTTAGCTTATAGCACGTCGTTTGTCTAATAAAACTGTGTCGATAGCCTCAGGACCCAGGAACATTAATCTTAACTTAATCTATTAATTAACCCAGAAACAAGAGAATTTCCTGAAAAGGCAGTACATTTGGTGAAGAAATTGGAATTTAGGCCTCAATAATTTCGGGGGGGGGGGGTAGATCTTAACTTCTCAGATTTATGCTCCCCAAATGCCGGATTACTTCCGCCGCCACTGTACGTGTATGGGCCGGTTTATTCAATATTATTTTAAATAAAAATTAGGCTTTAGCCCTTTCTATAATTGTGGTTAATTAAAAAAAACTAATTCGGCTCATACCACGTTTCACCGCGGATTTTCGCTCCTCAATAATCAAATGTCGCCGACTTCCCATATCAACCCCCCCCCCCTCCGAAACCGCTAAACTGAGCTTTCACACCAGGAAAATGGATAAATTGCTGACGACATTAAGTAAGCCGGCATTAACAGCACCCAAAGTCTGCCACGAAATAACATCACAAATGAGCTCAAAATACGCGAAATAACTGCAAATTTTGGGTCCGAACATTAAAAAAATCGCTAGCTCCTGGTCTATATGCGCGCGAAATTGCAAATTTAGGAGTTTTTTTTTTTTTTTTTTTTTTTTTCAGTGACTTGGGGTTCAACTTGTACCGTAGCGCCCAAAGCATGGCAAATATTGCGCCGAAATTACATCATACTAAAAATCTGCGAAATTTCAAGTTAGAGGGATAAATCGTTGCTGGTTTCTATATTTTCGCGAAATTGCAAGTTTCTGGCCTTTATTTATCGTGAAACAGAAACTTTCTGTAGTTGTTCTTTTTAGTGGGCGCGGATGCTCTGGGCGACTATATGTATAGACAGACGAATAGCCGTGTAATTGCAACATTTAGAGTGCGAAAAGGCTGGAGACTCGATAGGGACACGATAGGTATCGTGTTGCACGGCGAATGCTCTCTCGCTCACAAACAAGATTCCCAGTTTATGTATGTCCTTAAGCGGATACAATTTAGAAATCACGCTAATGTGCTGTTCTTGGAGGACGTACGCTATACTAAAAGTTTAGACAGAACACTAATATTACTACTAATAAGCCCTTATTAATTGTTAAACTTGTGAAAATGCTCTAATTCACGTTCTTTAGAAGCAATTTCAACACCAAAATTTAGAAAATACGGAGGCCCCTCGACTTCTAAAATGTACACACAAAAAACACTGTGTTGCTCTTGGAGTAATTACGCGGCTAAAATTGAAAGAAAAACAAAAACAAAACAAACAAAACAAAACATAATTCATGGCTAAAATTGAAAAAATGCAAAATTCACGGCTAAAAATGAGTAAAAGCTATAATTTGCGGCTAAAACTGAGAACGATCTACCGTAGGGAATGTTTTTTATTGTTATTGTCGGAAATTGAGAGAGAGGGGATTCTCGATACTTCTGTCCCTTCAATCTCGTATGGAATATTTATTCGAATTCACATTCACTTCATCGAGAGAACTTCTTGGAGTTATACATTCAGTAAAATTACTTTCGTAAGGGCAGTGTGAAGGAGGGGGGAGACTTTCAGAGGATACATCATAAAGAAAACGCTCAATGAAATGTAAGGGGGTGGGATGGTCTTCTACAGAAAAAAATAAAAGAAAAAAAGTGGAACATTGATGGAGTGTGGTCCTGGTGGAGTTGGTTCGGTGGAAGGAGGGAGGGGGTTGAACATATTGCCCAGTGGCCCGTGATTCTGGATGTTTTGAGGGTGGTGGTGACGTTCGTGGAGCTTATCTCTCTCCTCTCGGCCGACTGCCCATCGTCAATGTGTGTTGGCGATGCTGACGAGGCAGTCACCCTTCTCTGCAGGCGAAATATCATCTTCGTAGATTATTACGTTCGAAGAAAAAAAAAGAAGAGAAATTCGTGAGATATGGACCCGCTCTTATAGTTCAATCTGTGGATTTTTAGTGTGAAAACACGTGATTCAACCAAGAAATATTCATATCGGAGGGGGTAATAAAATCGTCCCCTTCCCTAAAAGAGGTCCTTCTATTTCAACGGCCCTACCCCTCTCCATCTCTTCCTTTACGACCTCTTAAACAGACATTATCCTAATCGAAAAGCTCATGTTTTACAGACCTGCCTCGTATTGATTGCCTCTCTTAAGAGCTTTGAGACTCTTTTCAAGTTTGAAAATGACTCAATAACCACCTAGGACTTCCATCTTGCCGTAACAAGGTCGAAACAAAGACCCTCCCCCCCCCTGCTTCTATCCCGACACCATCACTCATTACCAGATTTTGTCTGTGTTAGCTTTTATCTTTGAAAAACCCCACCGAAGTTTTTTAAAGTGCTATTTGTCTTGATGCGCAGTTGGGGAGGTTTCGTTTGAATTGAAGGCAATCGTTTTTCAGGGGGGTTTCGGCGCTTTTGATGGAAACACTCAACTTGTTCCCAAAGGAGACCGCGTAATTGGTTATAATTTCTTTTCAGGTGGTGATGCAGAAGGGGTTGGGGTCCACCGAGTAAACAGTGGCTCCTTAGCGTTTTCTCTCTCTTTCCATTCTCTTCTATATAAGTGTCCCTTTTTTTTCCTCTTTCTCGTTTCTCGGACGAAAAACGCGCTTCTCGTCTGAAAACAGCGGCTGTAATCTTCTTTAAAGAAGTTTCTCCCATTCATTGAACGAGAGGGACTTCAGGTAGTAACTTCCCGTCACTTTAAAAAAAAAAGAGCCGAAAAGTTTGGTTAATTCCGGCGCAAGCCTCAAAAGCGTCTCACCACTGGCCTCGATGACCGTATAGTCGTTCT
Organism: Corythucha ciliata; assembly: GCA_038030265.1. NCBI lineage: Eukaryota > Metazoa > Arthropoda > Insecta > Hemiptera > Tingidae > Corythucha > Corythucha ciliata. Next base: position 17,624,842 of record CM075941.1, on the reverse strand, counting down.
CGTGGAATCGAAGATTTCCCCTCGTTTCTAATTGCCCATCCCTTTGGACACTTCCGTTTTCTTTGGTGTAACAAAAAATCATCCGAGCCCTTCAGTACAAGTCTCCGGAAAAAAAAACCCCTCCTGGAAAACAGATTGCGAGAATCAGAGATAGCGTGAAGAAAACACCCATAATCGTTCCCCCTGCGATTGGTGAAGGGGGCTGGTAATCACCGGTACCTAAAAAAAAAAAAAAAAACTTCATAAAACAAGGGGGTGAAAGTTGATGATATGAACGGTGGATGGTGGGTGGAGGGGAACACCTGCAGAGTGAATCATAAGTTTTACAGCTGGAATTATCAGGTGATTGGTAAGATGAAGGGGGTGGTGGTTGTATTTAATAGCCGTGAAATACTCGCTTGTTTTTACTCATCTTTTGTTGTTGTTAAGCTCCCCCTTCCACCAACTAGCTTAGTTATTTTTCTAATCACTTCATGCTGATGTTTTAGAAGCCCCGTTGTTCATCCGTGAAGGCGGTGGGGAGGGGTCAGGAGTTCACCTGCGCTTAATTGGCCGTGTAATATATTGCCTCTTCATTTTCTTCATATTTACCTACTTAAATGGTACTGAAAGTGTCTTTATGAGCGAAAAACAAATATACCTACAACGAGCATAGCGCATAAAGACATTGTATTTGTGTGCCCTTTTTGTGTCATAGCTCTGTCGCGAACTGCCAAAAACGCAAAGTAGGGCGGTGGCGCAGTTCAGAAAAACGCGAGTGTGCACTCCAAGGATATTTTATAGCTCCAAATATTGCAATGTCGCGGCTATTTTTCTGAGCCGAGTATAGTTGGAGGAATCCCGGAGCCCACAAAAAAGGCCCTAAAGCTTGCGATTTCGCGAAAAGTAAGATCCGGAAATTGCAATGTCGATTTCGTTTATGTTTCACCCCGAGGCTTCAAATTTTGAGATAAAAAACTTCAATTTTCGCCTAAATGAAGACCCAGATATTCAGCAAGGAAACTTACAATTACGCGGGAATTCAGTCAGGTTAACTAATTTTGTTTGGATAAAAATCTGGGAAACTCCAATTTCGCGTATTATTGATAGCACCATGTTGAGCGAGAGTATTCGCGCTGTGAGATTTAAAACGTTTAAGGAGAAGTATTTATTCAAACGGTTAATCGTGTTCCGGGAGTGAAACTTATACGTAAGAAAACCGAGGAACGAAGTTTAGTTTGGTCGCCATTCACGGGAAGCGCTACATGTTTTTTAAATTACATTTTAAAGATACCCCGCGGCCCTCCTCACCATAAATGTCAGTTGGGCGAATAAATTTGTGAAACTTTGCAATCCACTCCATTCACTCCAAGTTGACGCTGTCACTTTTGAGACATGTGCGAAGTTGAGCGAATTAAATTATATTTTATTTTTTATTATTTTTTTCGAATATATTGGTTGCGTTGCAAAACTCGGGGCTCGTGTTTAAGCACTGAAGTGTAGAATTAAGCGCTTACTGGAGTTTTGCAACGGTGCTTTGTATCGCGATGGGACGTGTTTAAGCACTTACTCAGCGCTGAGTTAGATTGACAGTTTTGCAACGGAAAAAGATTAAGTACTCATGAAGCGCTGAACAAGTCTGGAGTTTTGCAACGCGGCCATTGTTGTTCGGCAAAATGGGCCACGAAAAATGTATCGTTCCCGGATGTTCGTCGATGTATGAAGCTGGTGGTGTGATCGGTTTTTTTCGAATTCCAAAGGATGGCAGGTTCGCTGATTTTATTTTTCCAAAATTTAGACGACTCTAGACGGCAAGTTTGTTTGTGGTTTTACTAACGCGTACATTTATTTGTGTCTCTGAGAAGTCAAGTTTTAAAGAAATAAATGGGTATTCAAGCAATAATTTGGTTTTTCATTTATCTATTTCTGTGAAAATTCAAGGCTGGACTGGAAAATGTTAATCTCATACATTTTATTAGTGCATTTCATCATTTTTTAGTCGTTTTCCAGAAAAAAATTGGATGATTCAATTTGAACTTGAAACATCTGAATACGAAAGTGAAAATTAAGGTAGACGGTAAAGGCGAATGGAGGAGGGGAAGGGGGTTCGGAAGTTCCCCCCGTACGTCGCATGGTCCACCGAAGGTTCGGTCGCTATTCACTTGGATCGCCACTGTCGCTCGAAATCGGCCTCACTTTTTCCCTATTCAGATTCTTCTCTATAGAGTATTAAACCGCTCCCCGATCGTGTTCATAACAATTAATACAGAACAGGGGGCCTGTTCTGCAAAATTTCATAGTGTTCCTAGGAATATCCTTTCCACCCGTCCGACCCGAATTAAATCACATGTTGATGGAAAGAACGGGTGGAAAGAGACAGTGATAGTGACAGTCAAAAGTTATAGAACAGGCCCCCAGGGATGAAAAACAAATTGCAGGGAGTCGTTTTAGTTATTGGCTTGAAGCATTAAATTATGATTTGCTCAATCCAAGACACCATTTGTTGCAAAGTTTATGATATGCGTCAGGCTTTGGGCGCTGTCGGGGTAACCGGCTAGCCCGGTTTCTGGAAATAAAAGGTACGAAACTTGCAATTTTGCGAAAATAAAGATTAGAATCTTTCAATTTCGCGGAAACCATGGACCGAAACTTTCAATTCCTGCTGTTTATCCCCGCAAACAAGAAGTTTAACCCAAAATTAGCACTTCACGTATATTTTCCATCAAAACTCACAATTTCACGCCTATTTTAGGCTTTAAATCTCGGCTCTTTGGCCACTACTTGCAATTATTTATTTATTTAAACTTGCGATTTCGCCGATGTACCGATTTTCTTTTTCTGTGCTGAAATACACGTTTTTATATTATAGCCAAACAAATCAGGTTCTGATGGCTAAATTTTGACTTGAATAGTCAGTTTAGTGGGCGAAATTATCAGTTTCTAAGTGATTTCGCGAACTTACTGGCAAAATGCAAACAGATTCTGGCGAGAAATGTGCAATGGCTTCGCGGGAAAGGCCGCAGATGAAGCCAGTTAGGATAATACAGGACTGTTCTGACAGCGAAGAGGAAAAAGGGATGGAACACCTCTACAGAAAATGTCTAGGAGAAGGGGCTGCAAGTCTGGGCTGTACGGAGCTAGGTATATAGAGCGCATTACAGATGGTCACGAAGAAGGATGATGATGATGCGGGGGGCTGGGTTCGGCCGCCATTAAGAAAAGGAAAGGCCGCGGAGAAGGGCCCTTGAGGGTGGCAAAAGCTTAAGGTCATGCGACTTTTCTGAGGATCAACACCTCAGACGATTATCAGCTTGCAGACATCCGTGAATTTGGGGCACTTATAGGGTCTGAGAGCTGTATGTGGCTTATTGTTAGTGGGCCTGTGGAGTCTGTGGCTGGCCAGGCACGTGTCGGTTTTTTTAAAAGCCAATTTGATGTATACCGCTCCTTTGTACATTCGATTTCACGTTGGTTGGTTTACTCAAAAAACCATTATCGCGCGGGTTTCACTCTTTTAAATGCCAATTTCGCGAAGTTCACTCCGTTATAATTATAACCGATTTTACTCTTCAAAAAAGACCAAATCCGTTCTACCGTCCACTCTCTGAAAACCACCATTTTCTCTCTATGAAATCAACCATTTTCATTTTTTAAATACCACCAATTTTGATATTTAAAAATCACCAATATTGCTTTCTAAAAACAACCAATTCCGCTCTGTAAGACCCACCAATTTCGCTCCTTAAAAACCCATCCAAATTTGCTCTCAAACCATAATTTCGCTCATACGAAAACGACCAATTTCAATTTAGCTAAAATTACCATCTGTTTAGCTCTTCAAAACTATAAATACACGAAATCGCTCGTAAAAAACCACCTATTTCACTTCTAAAACACAAATTTCACTTATTTTGCTCTTTTGAGAACAATTTACCTAACTTGTTTAAAACAAATGTCGCTCTTTAAAATAATTTCACTGTTTTCAAAACCAATTTTGTGAGTTTGGTTCTTTTGCAAGCCGACATTTGCGAGGCTTTCACCCCGGATGGCCATCATTCTCTTTAAATACCACCAACTTTGCTAATTAAAAACCATTCATTATGAGCTGATTCCGTTAAAACGGATACATTTAAATCAAAAAGAGAACACGCGAAATGGGGTTTCCAGCCATCGCGAAAATAGGTTTTTAGTTAGCCGCGAAAATGGGTATCTAGAGAGTAAATGACTTTTTTGTGAGCCGCGACCCGCAAAAAAGGGGTTCTAGGCTGTGTTCAACATGGGAACAAATGAGCGCCTAACGTCGTATTGCGATCCGTAAAATTTGGTTTGTATCACACAAAATGCCGCGAAATTAGTTTTTTAGCAAACCAAAAATCTCGAAATTAATTTTTTGTTCCTCAGAATGGTATTTTGGTGAGACAAATCCGTGAAATTGGTTTTATAGTGAGCCAGCTTAGCGAAAATGGCTTTTTGGCGTGCACAAAACGCAAGATATAAATTCGTGGGAGAGCGAAATCGTGAAAATTGATTTTTTTGTGAGTCTGCAGATATTTGTGAGTGAAGAAATTCTTCTTTCACTTTAAAAGACCCGGACCATCGAAATTGGTTAACTATATAACAGCATCTCCGCTGCCTCCATATTGTCAGAGAGTCCAAAACTGCCTGACAATGTTGATTCGGTTGAGCTATAGGAATTAAATTGAGCCAATGGGGGCTCAAGCTTAATGTTATTTGTGGGGGTTGGTGCTGAGGAGGGGGGGAGCACGGCCTAATTTCATGCTCCGTGTTCAGTGGCTTGGAACAAATTTTTTTCCTGTCGGTTTATTCGAAAAAAAGACGGCTAAGACGTTTAGTTTGTATCCAGAGCTTCAGGTATTCGCATTTATTTACTTTGATTATGTCATTTTCACACTCCGACAGGGGGAGAGAGAGTTAAATGGATAAGAATTACCTGGCCGGGCTTGTATTGCTTCTTTCTCTTTTTTTTTTTTTTTTTTTTTTTTTTTTTTTTTTTTTTTTTCTCAAGGTGCACAATTGGCGAACGATGGCCTGGGCATATTGGATTATCCACGCCCGACAAAAGTGACGTGTTTGCACTGATGAGGAGTGCGGTCGGTGTTGGTAGCGGAGGAAGGAAGGGAATAAGGGCCTAACCTAGTGGAAAATTGCCCACACATATATCCCACCCCCAAATACAAATGTCGTTTTCCCTTTTTCACCCTCTCTCTCTTTCACTGTCTTTCAGTCCCTTTTTCGCTTCAGCCTATGAAGGGAGAGAGACAGGTACGAAGGCGAGCAGAAAGTAGAAAGACTATTTGATCGCTTCAAAAGCGCTTCCTTGGGGCTCGCCTTATAAGAGGATCCTTCGTTTTTACGTTCAAACTAAATGGATAAGGTGTTAAGGGCGGGTAAGGGGGCCAGGGGGGGGGAGGTTCATTCATCTTGAAGAAACCATACGCCCTTAGTTTCACGCCCACATAAGAAAAGAGAGAGAGAGAAATAGTTAGCACCCGGCACGTCAATTCATCCCCGTATAATATTGCGATGAAAAGCGCTGTGACCACGAATAGCTCACTGACAATGAAAAGATGCTGGGACTATAAATTCTACCGCCTTTTGAAGAAGTTCTTCTCAGAATGACACGAGCGACCATCTGTGTATCGAAAACTGTGCGGTTGTAAAGAGGGGGGGGGGGCTATTCAAACCAAATAAAATTCGCTTTATGGAAGCAATATACATATCGTGAAGTCGAAGAACTTCTTTTACTAGTCTCAAAAATAAGGGGGAAAATCCGGTGTAATCGAACTGTGAGGGCTTAAGGAAAGAAAAAGTATAGTTTTTCTGCCTATAAAAGTCCTTTTTGGATTAGGAGTTGTAACGAGTCGTGTCCAATAAGAGTCACTCTAACGGGATAAAGGGGGATTTTCAATTGAGACCTTGTTTACACTTGATTCTTACTTTTCGGGGATTGTTTAAAAACTTGTCTACAACACGGTATAGTAATAGGGTGTCTTGCAGTGCTGTGCTGGTATGGTACGGTGGGCGGAGGGTGAACAGGGTAGTAGACTTGGCGTACAACTCGTGGAACAGGGTGGGTGAGGGGTACGGTGTTAAGGATAAGTTGCTCTTGGCAACCGAGAAGCGGCGCCGCCTCCCGTTTTAACTGCCGCCGCCTCTTTCTAGATTTTCCTTTCCAACTAGGCGAAGAGGAAGATAAAACAACCCGAGCTACTTCGATCAATTGTTTTCCTTTCATCAAATTCCATGGGCTTGGGCATGGGCATTTATGTTCAGAAGTTTAACATAATAGTGATATCGACGTAAAAGCTATTATTTCGTAGTTCAATTTCTCCGTTTCTGTATGGACTACACCCGTCTAAAAGTGCGACGAGGACAAAAATTGTCTTTTTCCCCTTCTTGTTCCAAACAAAGTTTTTAAGAGGAACGGAAATGCCGCCCTTCCAGCCTCAGTCGGAAGAAGAAAACTCTTTAAAACCCACTTAATCAACTGTTTAAAATGGTTTCAAGGGTGAACAGTGGCAAGTGTGGGGGGGGGGGAAGGGGAGAAGAAAAAAAAGAAGCGGAGATGACCAAAAGCGGTGAGCCGGCCCCCGTTGAAGAAAGAAAAGAGGCCAGATGTTACCGACTCTGTGAACACCTAGAACACCGTGTAAACACACCTTCTCATGTCACCTTCAGTCATGGTGTCCAAAAAAGAAGAGGAAGGACAATGTGATGGAAGTGCTGTACGGTGGGTGACGGGGGGGGGGCGCATTATTACATTTTGCTTCCATCCGTCCCTTTATCCCTCGTTTCCCCTTCAGCATCAATTCGCCCGAAAAGCTGTTTCCCTCTTATTTCCTTTCTTTGTATAACACACTGAATAAGGAACATTGTAACATGTCAAAAAAGTATCCAACTTTTTTTTTTTACCAGATTCTTCTACAGAAAAGAGAACGCGCAAAGCTAACAGCTAATTACGACGGGCGAGGGGGGGGGGAGGCATTTCTTTGGGCAAATAGCCGCCGGCTTTTAACACCCTGGATAAATAAATTTCCTTTTCTGGGTGTCATCGCAAAACGATAATTCTTTGAAACGATTCAAACTTTTAAAAATTCAATTCCAAACAGAGCGGGAGGGCGGATCAGGCTGCCTCGCGCCTAATCCCAGACTAATGAAATTTAAAAAATTATACTAATTCGCGGATAAAATTGGGAAAAAATACTAATTTGCGGATAAAATTAAGGAATAGCGTTCAATCACAGCTAAACTTGAAAAATCAGAAATTAACAATTTCCGTGATGGGCAACTTCGCGGCTAAAACGACACAAAGCACTAATTCACGGCTAAAATTAAGAAAAAGCCCTCATTCATAGCCAAAATTGAGAAAATTCAAGATGTCCAACGGCCATTTCATGACTGAGATAAAGTGCTAATTCATGGCCAATGCGAAAGACAGTGATAATTGGTGACTAAAATCGAGAAAAAAAAAATCATTCTGACGACTAAAACGTGTGAAAAGTGATACTTTAGAAAAAGCGCCCATTCACAGCTAAAATTGATAATGGGGGACTTGCATGAATCTCAGATTGGGAAGAAAAGCATACCGGTGATTTGACCCGTGAACTGAAGGATAAAAACGGAAGTTGCAACCCGATTGGTGCGTTTTAAGATTTTTAAAAAAAGGTTCAAAGTTCTTCAGGAGGGGATGGATGGTGCAAGGGGAAATGACGTAAATCCTTATTTGTGAAGCATTTGAGGGAACTCTAAAATTGTTTGTTTACAAATAACATGAAAAATGTCCTTCCAGTAAACGCGCCTAACCCCCCCCTCCCCGCATCATGCATTTCAATAAATAAGGTTTGACGTAATCGAACTCCCACTCAATATTTTTAAAAATTCGCTAAAAAAGCATCCTTGATTGATTTCAAAGTTTAATGTGAGCAATAGGCTTGTGGAAGAGCCCTCTTTAAGAAACACCAACTTTTGAAAAATGTGCAAGTTGCCCATTCGCGACTAAAATTGGGGAAAAAACGCTAATTCTCTCACAATAATACACTTTTTTTTAGTGATAGAGCCTACACAAAATTGAGTTTTCAGCAAGCCCAAACCGACGAACTTTTGGGTTTAGTTCTTCACTGAGAAAATACCGTGAAATTAGCGTTTTTGTAATCGAAATCCCCCCAAAATTGGTTCTGTGGCGAGCAAATCCCACGAAATTTGCGATTTAATGAGCCATACTCACGAAACTGCTTTGATTTGTGTGCTAAAACCGCGTAACTGAGGTTTTTGAACAAAGGAACCCTAATCCCTCAAGATTTTGGGGTTTTCAGTGAGTGAAATCAGAGGTATTTTATTTTTTTAGTGAGACAAACAAGCGAAAATGATTTTTTTTGGGTGTCTGAAAAAAAACAGCATAAAATTAGGTGTTAAATTAAGAGCGACCCTGCAAAATTGAGTTTTCAGCTACAAACACCCGAACATTGGTTTTTCATGAACAAAACAAACCGCGAAATTGGGTATTCGGTGAGCCAGAACTGCGAAAATGAAGGGTTAAGCGAAAAAATCCACGAAATGAATTTTGTCTGTCGAAATCAACAAACACGTTGCTCGTATGTCAGCAAACATGTTTTTCTGGTGAGTCAGACCTGCAAAAATGAGGTTTTATTACGCACAATCCGCGAAATTGGTTTATCAGGTACAAATATTTTTTTTTTTTTATTATGCGAAATTGGGTAAATGATTTTATAGTGAGGCCGACCCACGAAAATGTCTTTTTGGCTTGGTAGGTCGCACGAAAACTTCACACTAGTCCAAATAAGGTGATGCTGATCATGACTCAGTCGTGGAGAGGGGCACAGCGTGGGAATAAGTGAGCGCGTCCTCCACGTGAATGTGCACCATGCTTGAGTGGTATCTGCCGTTTTTAGCATGATGTTAAACGGGGGGAGTTGATGACGTTGCCATGGTTCAAGATCCGTGGGCATGAGAGAGGTCAGGACAAAGGCCTCTCTGTGACATCAGGTAAGCTGGTTTACTGTAGGGTTGAAGAGCGGCCGTAAACTGTGCTGCTTCTGAATGCCACAGTGATGTTTTTAACTAGGCCGGACTTTCTATGCAAAAATTTGACAGCATTCATCCTGGAAGCAATGGACGGGTGTAGCATCATCCAGTCCAGTAAGACTCCCATAGCAACGGGAGAAACTTTGTAGATAAACATTATTCGAAAAAAAAGACTGGAAGTGTTTTTCCGTTCGAATGCGGTTGCAAATGATTTCTAGCAAGGCAGTAATACTACACGGAGACCGGACCTGGAGGTGTGTGATAGCTTTCTGCGTACTTTCCGGGGGACACTTAGGTGACACCGCCCTGAAGCTACAGCTGATTGCGAATGCTCACCATACCATCTGGGGGAAGCAAATATGTGAATGCCAAGGGTTTCAATTTTTGATGATGCATGACCTGGTGGTGGAAATCAGGGATCGACCCCCACCCTCGTGACAAGTGCTAGGAGTGAGGTATACCGGACGTTACTCTGGCCAGCCCTTTTCTGGACAGTTGCGTCAGGAACTGGAGAGTCTTGTCAAAAACGTCCATGTCTGACAATGGTTCAGACCCCATGGGCTGATTTCGTTTGAGGTAGAGTTTCCTAGAGTCAGAGATGCAGCTTATTGGCCTCCCAAGAACGTGGATTAGGGAGTCTTTAACAGAGACAACTCGAGCAGGCAGGAAATGTCCGAGACTGACCTTGACGCACAGTGCCAGGCAAGCCTGGATATGGTGGCGGATGTAGTAAATTCAGAGATCTTCAGTGTGCACTGGAAAGCTGTTCTTACAAGATGAAGGAGAGGAAACATCCATGTCCCGTGGAGGAACAATGAGCTGGAGACGCTCAGAAGATAGACGAGGAGGCTTCACAATAAGGAGATGTCCTCACCCAATGAGGAGGTGTGCTCTCCCCCTTTTGCTCCGGTTTCTCGTGGTGGACGAGCTTCTTTCTATCCTAAGAGAGCAGGGTTATGAGGAAGATGGTTATATGGATGATCTTGCGATTCTGGTTAGGGGCAAATTCGATTACACCATATCTGATAGGATGCAGGGTGCCATTAACATAGCGCAGTGATGGTGTCACAAGCGTGGATATAGGGTCAACCCTGAGAAGACTACCCTTGCTTTGTTCGCCAGGTGGAGGAAGCTCCAACTAAATGAAAAATTAAAGAGGTAAATTAATTAACTAATGTTACCCGGGCGACTCGGGAAGGCAAAGCCTAACACAATTCGAGCTTCGAGAAAAAATTGACTCCCCGGCGGGATTTGAACCCGTAACCTCTGGAATGCTAGTCCAGTGCGCTGCCCATTGCGCGACGGTGACGCTCTTGGGAGACTCAGAGGGAGGAATGAACATAGCCAAACCCCACCCAGGGCTAAAATTCGAGTAAAATTAAGATAAAAGAGATAAAATTGGTGGAATCGTGTTTTTTAAGAAGTCATATAGGCGAAATTAGTTCAAATCGACACATTGCTGTCCCGCAGGCCGCATCTTCCAAATATTCACGCATTTGGCTCTTTAAAAAAGACAAAAGACATTTTAATAGATTTACTTGCTCCTTTGAAACTCATTTAATGGGTTGGTGGTCCGGGTGGGAAAAATTAAGAGGATCTACGAGTTTGACTCCGTTGGTTCAGACAACAGTATTCCGTGGGTTAGATTCTCTAAAAAAAAGGAAAAAAAGGAAAAAAAGGAAAAAACAAAAAAAAACAAACAAACGATTCCTCGATTTTCTTGTCTAAAAAACTCAAATTTCGTAGAATGGATCCTTTAAAAAAAACAAGTTTTGCTGTATTCCGTCAATAACAAACCCAATTTCGCTGTTTTGGCTCTTTAAAGAAGCAACTCCACGAAGTTGGCTCACTTTCGTGGTTTCGCCCATCCAAAAACCCATAGGTATTCTTTTTTATTGAGGGAGCCCTTTAAATTGGAGCTTAGAACGAGTCAGCCCCGCAAAATTGGTTTTCTGAAGATGCCAGACCAGCTAAATTGGGTTACTCGCTTAAAAACCTATAGAGAAATTTGTTGTTTTGGTGAACAAACGCCGTGAAATTGCTTCTTTAAAGAGCCAAAACGACGAAATTGTGACTTTTGTTGATGGATTCTTTCAAAATTGTATTGAATATTTCTGTAGAGATACGGTGGGGATTTGAATCGTCCTGAGCGCAGTTTTCACGGGGGCCGATCCACTCCCTAGCCCGACACTCATGACGTTTTCCATTTGCATACAATTGAGCTCTGGAGCTGAGCATTTCCACCCGTCTTCTCTGAAATTATATCATATAGTAACGGAGAAGACGGGTGGAAATGCTCGGCTCCAGAGCTAAATTTTATGCAAATGGAAAATGCCATCGGAAGGGCCTTCGTTTCTATGGAAATGTCGAACAACCAACGTTTAGGCAATTTTTGATTCCACGGATGTTTCGATCGTAAAATATTATTTTACCCATGTTCGGCCTTCTAAAGTTAAGATTTCGCTTCAAACACTGATGTCCTTTGCAGTTTGCAGGGCTCCATTACAGGACAGAAAAACCCCAGACATTAACTCATCGCCACTGAAAGTATATAGTCGTTACTGCTGGTGGGTTGGGAAACTGTGCCAAGAGTTTCCTGGCTGAATAGGCAGTTTCTGGAGGCAAAAAGGGCTCATTTTACAGAGAATCACGATTTTAAATGTGTTAGATCACGATTTTACCTTATTGATCTCGGTGATGGTGACCTTTGGCCGTATTCAGAGATCTTCCTTAACATAAAGCCGCCTTAAAGTGCTTCAGAAACAGGTGTTGCATTTTAATAAACCGTATGATCTTTGCACAACTTAAGTTAAGGCTCCGATAAGGGAGGTTTCTGAATACGGTCATTACTGTCCAGACTTATAAACTGTGAAAAACAGCTCAGTGAGGGCATATTTATCAAGCAATTCTCTTATTTTATTTAGAAATATGTATAAAAACATAACTCACTAATGTTATAGGGGAGGCTCCCCTCTACCCCTTCTTAACGCGTTACCAAACCTTGTTTCTATTTCGAAGTGGACCATAAATATTATACGTTTGTTATTCCTTTTGTGAAACAATAAAACTCTCGGGGGAGCAGACCTTGCACTCCCGAAAATGCCTCCCGGAAACCCCTTCGAATTGATCTATCGGCTTGCGGAAATTATGCGTTAACGGGGTGAGTACGGAATGAGAGGGGGATGGAAAGGCATGGGGGTCGACGACGTTGTAAATGGTTCGTAGGAGCTTGGGTCAACAATGGTGGGGTTGGTGGGAGGGGTGTGGTGGCTTCGATAAATGAAAGGGTTTCCCTTTGTCATTCTTCTTGAAGCGAGATTGCCTCCCGTGCGGGTTACGGGTATAAATTTGAGGGTGGAGAGCTGAATACAAAAACAATTTTTAGGTCCTTAAAGCAATTATAAGTGTTGTATTTCATTCTAGTTGTGTTATTTTGGTATTTTTGGGAGGTTTTGGCTCATTTAGCTTTGACCCTGAGTAGCACCAAACCATCCTCTATGTATACGAAGATAAGCAAAGCTATAACGTTGGAAATGTATATGATAGCGTTTCCGTAAAAAAAGGGGGGGGGAGACTATGTTTGATGAGTGAGGTACCTTGGATGCGACTGGGTGGGCTTGCGAGGGGGGGGGGCTCTCTTTTTTTAAGTGATATTAATGACTAAGCCACGTGACTTCCTCTTTGCGGAAACAATCAGAGCGGCCATGGTTGCCGCCTTTTGTTTGGTCGTCTGCCCTCCACAAAACCATTACGCGCGTATTTTCTGCCCCCCCCCCCGCATCCCACTCATTTTCTCTCAACATCGTTCCCAACTCTTCGCTTATTATTAAGAACCCCTCCCCCACCACCATACCATCGTCATCACACGCGGTGGCAATAGCTGGAAAAGGGTATCACCTTTCCCACACCTCGGGGGCATGATAGCCCCCACCCTACCACACCACACCCACTACCACTGACATCCCACCCTTTTCCCTAATAGTATTTTCTTTGCATTTCACAGAGTCATTACGATTCTCTTCCGACAGGCGTCTCTACGCCCCCCCCTCGCCACCTCACACTTCCGATTCCCCATCAGTTATAGGACGATCGAGCCGTAAAAAGCTTCTTTTTTTCTCTTTTTCAAAGAGCGTGCGGCACTTAATATAGCTGTTGATCTAGGTGGGCTGATTAAATAACACGGATGCCCCCCCCCCACCACCACCTCAACAGCGAACGCCTTCCACCCAGAAATAGCTATATCGAAAACTGATCTGATTTCAAAGGTTATTATTGTTTTTCCGCTCCCAACCATCAATTATAGTGAAAGTTACGCGAAACGCGTTGCTTTATGTCTAAATTTCTACCGGAAATCTGTACAAAGCGCGGCTATTTTTTTTTTCATTTTCCCCAATCGTAACACATCATCTCGCCCTAAATAAATGGAATCACTCAGTAAAGGCGATTTATCTTTACAACAAGGAATATGACCATAAAGTGCGAGATAAACAACAAAAAAGGACACGTTGACGGGAGGGAGGTGCAGCCGTTTTTATCTAAACACTTCTAGGCCAGTGGTCCGAAGGAATTTCGGCGACGCTAAAGCATGAAAACACTGATTGATGAGCATTTATAGAGGGCCTGGTAGACCCTTTTTTGAAGGATCATAGAATATGGCCGCGGGAACTTTCGGCGAAGTTTCTTGCGGTCGAACACGACGTCTTAATACAGTTTTAAATGACTGAAAGTAAGTAATTAGTCCCTCGTTTTGGTGGATGGGAAGGGGAGACGCCGACGCGGTTTTTGTTTGAAATTTATTACTTTTGAACCCTCTCCTTCATAATTTAAAAACGCTCCCATGTTCCACTATAGCGAAGGCGATTTGTGTTCTTAAGGCGCTCCTTGATGTTTAATAAATCCCTCACCGCCCTTCTTTCTCTTTTTTCTTTTTAATATTCCCGCCCTTTGGTTTATAAGGTCATTTACAGGCTACAGGCCCTCATAATCCTTCGGCTAAAACCTCTACCCATCCCTTCCCCACCGACATTAACTCCTCTTCATCGTTTCCTTCTTTGACGTCCTTAGAGCTCCCCACCCCACCCCGTCGCTCCAGACACCCAGCTTCATATACCGCCGAACTATTTGTTTTCTAATAAAGATAATACTTTAACGCTGTTCTCTCTTCGAAACACCCTTCTCCCCCCGCCTAAAAACATCAGGGCGGGTTTAGAAGGTTATTAGCTGGATCGTGGAGCGTCGGTTGGGGGTGTACTGGTGGGGGTTAATAAATCCTCACTTCCGAGGTTTATACGATGATGAGTAGGGAATATTAGTATATAATATTGGACAAAACCCGAGCTGTGATGCTGTAAAAACGTGTGATTATGAATGTTTTGTTTGATGGTTATTTGTACTATAGAATTGGTGAGGGGAAACTGCCTCTTATTGGTGACTGAGAGTGCATTAATTTTATTTTTATTTTTTTAAATTTCTCAAATGAAAGGGGGGAGGGAGGTTCACTGCTGGCCTGACTCACGCCAATTGCACTTATACAGCCTTTGGTCGTGCAGCAGGAGAGTGAACCTTTTCATCTCCAACCCATCACTGTAGGAGTACACCCCGATATCATGGTCGAACATCCCCTCCCTCCGCAGTAATGTTCTTTTCAAAGAATAGTAAATCAGTTCACGGTGAAAACCCTATTTATTTACATTTCTCTGGTCTCAATGTTTGCATCTTACAGCCCCCCCCCCCTGAATCTTGCAAATATTTACTTTTCAAAAAACTTATCGACCGATTAACCTTCGAAAAAGGAAGGATGAGAGATAATAACTACAAAACTCGGTCTTAGGACAAATAAAACACTAAAAAAAAAAAAAACAATTAATTTTTGAAGTTTTTCCTTATACAAATACGACGAGCTCCATTTAATTTCATTAACTTTTTTTTTGTATGAGTTGACATACGTGCCACTCCCCCCAACCATCACCTCCATCCGTGACAATGTCTGTGGAAGAGAGCACGGGAGTGCAAAACCCCCTCTAGGCAGGGGGTAAAAGTCTTAGATTTATACTCAACACCCGATGGTCTGAGGGATGACATCCGGTGGTCCAGCGGGGGAGAATCCTATTGTTGACGGGGGTAGATATTTTTTTTTTTACGGAATATAAAAACCCCTAGCCCTAGTTCTGTTAGTCGGGGGTTGGCCGGAGGGGTGGGGTGGGGGATAAAAAAGTAAAATAACAAAGCATTGCCAAGCCGGAAGAGACGGACTAATAAATTTTTTTTTAAAAACTGAGTTTAAAAAAAGAGAAAAAAAAAACTATAAAAAAATCCGGGGTGAAGAACGGGCCAAAAGAGATTTGTTGATGGCTTATGTGTGATGGTGGGGGAGGGGGTTCACCTTTAGTTACGTTATGGCAGCACTTTTTTTGTTATCGTGCACAAACAATGAAAATAATTTGTAGAGGAAAGGAAAATAAAAAACGGGGGAGAATTTACGTTTCTGTAGAGTGTGGCAGCGACAAATGGTGTAAAATAGCGCCATCACACGTACCGAGAATTATTATTTTTTCACTGGGGTTCAAATTAGCGTAAAACGGAAGGAGCGTATTAGGGAGACCATGCAGGAAGGACTCCTTAGGAAGGGATGAGTGTGCATTTCATCGTACGGTATAATGAGTGGGGGGGGGAGGTGTAAAAACGTTCATATATTTTGGAGAAAATGTTCTATAAATCAAGAAAAGAAGAGTTTTACGATACGGGAAATCCAAAAAAACCAATACGGAAGACGAACATTCGATTGAACGACCCATGTCTGCGGCTATAGTGATACCGCCAGCCAACCTACTATAGACAACCCGAGCTCGGCCACCGAGAAAATCTACCAAAAGCCAACAACCATTAAGAGAGCCCTGGTGGCAGACACTCAACAGGCCTTTGGAGGGAGGTGGTGGAGCGACCGATAAACTCAATTTAAGTGTGATGCCATAGGACCTCAGCGCAACTTGCCAGAATCGGCCAAAGTCCGACAAAAGCCGATAAATTACAAAATAATCGTTTTTGGTCACTTTAACGCCCGCTGGACCTGAAATTCGTTAGTTTTTACCAAGGGGGTTTTCCATAGCAAGTATACAGACAAGTTCATTTCACGAAGCGGAGGTTCTTGAGGTGCGGTTCACATCGTGGCGGGGGTGGGTGGTCAGGTAGTGTCACTCAGGGGAATTGGTCAAAGAGAAAGTGATCCTGTCATTAGTGTAGCTTATGGATTGAGGTATACGGGCGGGCTTCGCCCGCCAAATTGATTTTTTAAGGCGTCAAACCTTCGAAATAGGTTTTACAGGTGAGCCAACCCCACGAATCGTGTTTTTAAAATAGTCAAACCCATGAAATTGGGCTTTTCAATCACAAAACCCTTCGGGAAATTAAATTGTCGAAGAAGCAAACACGAACAATTGGCTTATTAAACGACTCAACAACGTGAAATTGGAACCACCAGAATGATTTTTGAACGAATATGGGATTTTTAATCATTTTAGCAGAAGTTGCCTCTAGAAATCGCAACTTGTGGTTTTTCCCATTTTTGCAGTTAGTGCAATTTTTTCCAGTTTTAGACGTCAAGTAGCGCATAACCTTAATATTTACCCATGAATCAAAGCTTCTCAGTTTTAACAGAAAATTTGCAATTTTTAGGAATTTTAGCAGCGAATTGACGTTTTTTCTAAATTTTATATGCGTGAATTAGAGCTCTTTTTTTCACGATTTTAGCAGTGAATTATCAGTTTTTTCACTTTCAGCCATGAATTTGCACTTTTTTTTTTTTTCAAATTTAGCCGCGATGACACTTTTTCTCATTGGTTGCGTTGCAAACCTCGGGACTCGTGGTTAAAGCTGAAGTGTAGAATTCAACGATATATATATATACCTGGATTGCTCACAGTGGAGTGGAGGGAGGTGGAGGGGGCAGGTCGTCCCCTGGTAAGCAATCACCTTGTCCCTCTCCTTGTGTAGTTATGGCAACACGGTACTTATTTTGAAACTCCGCCCCTCTCATCCACTTGGGAACTTAACTGATTGCTATTCTTTATCAGCAGTGATTAAGGCCTATTCACAAGCTCTATGTTTTCGTTGTGTGGTGTCTATGCAACCTATCAAAATGCTTCATTTTTCGAGGGAATAAATTTGATTGGTTGCGTAGACTCCACACAACGCAAACATAGAGCTTGTGAACGGGCCTTTAGCAATCCAGTTCTTTTATATATCGCTGGTAGAATTAAAGTGCTTAATGGAGTTTTGCAACGGTGATTTGTGAGTTTTCACCTCCCCGTTATCAAATCCTGAAGGTTAGTACAGTCCACGCGCCGAAAGAATGCCCCTGAGAAAAGAATTGTGGCACTTGTATTACAGTCTCAAAAACATTCGGCTCTTCGATGATCGACAGAGTTCCTATCCCCTTTGCAGGTTGGTGGTTTGCCTCCTTGGTGAGTGGGCGCTCATCTTTTTTAGAAAAGGCTGTAGTAAATCAGACGTGGGGGTGGGTGGAGGGAATTTTTCGTTAGGGGCATTCTTTCGGCGCGCGGATAGTAACTTCCTTTCTTTCATTAATATTTTATTTTTAGGCTTTTAGCTTATTTCAATAAGCCATTACCCTAAAAAAAATATTAATCAAGTTGTATGGCTTAAAAACTAATAATAGGTATTCATTTCCTTCATTTTGTTATCAACCATCGTTGAACTTTTACCACAACTTTGAAAAAGAGAGGGTAAAAAGGTTTCATCGCGACAGGGTCGGATCATGGGGGGGGGGGACTACCGGGGCTGTAGCCCTGGGCAGCAAATTTTGAGGGGGGCAAAATTTGAGAAGTAATTACTTGAAATTTAGACGACCCTTGTCTTAGGACTTTTCAAGGGATTACTCCCCCCTCACCGCGCCACCCTAGTCACGCCTGTGAATTCGAGAGGGTGGGAAGCTGAAAATAAAGAATTAAACTTTATTGAAGCTAAATACTTACTATTTTTACTTGTTTCGAGTTCCGAGAAAAAATTGCTCCCAAGGCAATTTTCATAATTGTCCGGTGGGTCCAAACCCCCAGCGTCATTCGCGTTCATTGGCATTCAGCAAAAATTTCATCTTTCTGCCACATAGTTTCTGCAACATAGTTTTCCTCCAATAACTTTTAGAATCCGTTCTCTCGTTACTTGTTCGACTTAAAAAGCCTTGGGGAAGTTGGCCGGGGGGGTTAGCCACACGGGGCAACAAAAACAAATTAGCCGGGGGGGCGGGGCAAAAAGCATGATCCGGCCCTGCATCGCGATGAAAAAGGCTATCGAAACACCTCGGAACGTGTTTTGTTGGATTATTAAACACTTACTCAGTGCTGAGCAAGATTGAATGTCTTGCAACGGCAAAAGACTAAGTGTTCATTAAGCGCTGAACAAGTCTAAAGTTTTGCAACGCAGCCATTAACAGCGAATTACCGTTTTACTAATTTTTAGTCGCGAATTTTCAATATTGCCAATTTTTGCAGTGAGTTAGTGCTTGTCTCAATTTGATCCGCGAATTAGAGCTTTTTCTCCATTTTAGCAGCAAACTTACATTTTAATCCATTTTAGTCACGAATTAGCAATTTTTTTCTCTCTTTTAGATATAAAAATGCTTTTTACTTACTTTAAGCCGTGAATAAACGTTTTTCTATTTTTCAGCCGTGAATTCGCAATTTTTCTCACTTTTATTCATGAATAAGAACTTGTTCTTCATTTTAGCCGCGTATTAAGGTTTTCATCATTTTTAGCTGCGCTTGATCGCTTTATCTGAAACTTAGCAGGGAATAAACGCTGTTTTCCAACCAATTTCGTTGGTTTTGCTCTGTAAAACACACAATTTCGCATACTATAAAAGCTATTTCTCTCCTCAGGAAGGCAATGTGCGAACTTTTCGCACTGAAAACCCAATTTTGCTGGGATTCTCACTTAAACAGAAGTTTTGCAGGTTTTTCTCGCTAAAGAAGCAATTTTAGGAGTTTCGATCACTAAAAAATCACAATTTCACGGGATAGAAAGAATAATTTCGTAGGATTTGCCTACTAAAAAAGCCAATATCTGGAGTTTCGCTAACAAATTTCACCAAGGGGTATGGTCGCTAAAAAAATAATTTCGTTCGCTATAAAAACAATTTCGCTCGCTAGGACAGCAATTGCACGCACTAAAGAACCAATTTCGTGGGATTTACTCAGAAAAAAAAAGCAAGTAAGTGGTTCTGCTCTTTAAAGGCTGGTTTACACGATGCTAGTGACTGTAACTGTAATCAGTAGCTGGCGCCAATTGACTAGTCCCATGTAAACATCTGATGGAGCCAGTCCCGTGCCAGTCTAGTCAAAAAATGTCTTGCCAATCGACTTGCATCGGATGTAGCCAGTGAGCATTCCAGTATTATCTCCCACCACCCATGAATAAACTTGCGCCAACTGCTACCGTACAACGGCTGCTTGTTTTTCTCGTGGCGAAACCCTTGGCTAAACACAATAATTCATTTTCAAACGAGCAAAAAAAGTGAATTAATTTTTCCGACGTCCAAACTCCACGAAATTGGCTGTTCCAACGAACAAACCGGCAAAATTGCTTATTATGTAGAGTGAGCTAAACCAGCCAAAACTGATGTTTTAAGGCGCCAAATGAACACAAAGTGGCTTTTTGACGTCTGGAGAACTTGAAATTGGTTTCTTGAAGAAGAACTCCGCAAAATTGGATTAAGAGTGGGACAACCAAATGAGATTTATTTTTAAAACATATCCTTACCCGTGAAATTGTTTATTTTTGTTGTTTTTTCGAGTGAGTCAACCCTGAGATTTTTTTTTAGGAACCAAAGCCACAAAACTTATTATTTAAGTAGCTATGAAACATGAAACTCGCTGTTTTTCAACGATTAACCCCCATAAAATTGGGTTTCGAGTAAGACAAACCCGAGAAATTGATGTTTAGGAGACTTATACTCGTGAAATTCGGGGTTTCTATAAATGGGTTTCTTTAACGACTGTAAGCACCATGAAATCGTGGTTTTGAACATGAATGTGAACCTGGCCCGACCCATTACGCATACCACCGTGAAAACTGTCCAACTCGTTTGTTCATCGTTTTTGTTTAGGCAAAGTTTGCGTTTGTTTAGCATTTCAATTACATTTTTTTTTTTTAAGTTTAAAGATGGGTTCAACCAACTTTACGTAACCCGACCCATGAACGGAATCGTTTGTGTAGTGGTATATCTCTGGATGTAAAATCGTTTGTTTAGCCGAAATTATCGTTTGTTTAGCCTTCAAAGAACAAACTTGGGTGCGGCTAATTTCATGCTCCACCAGCCATGAACGAACTCTTGTTTCAATTGAAATCATTAAGACTAGACGATTTCGTTCATGGGTTGGGGAGCGTGAAGCTAGCCGCACCAAAGTTTGATTGGCTATGTGGTTTAATAGGCTAAACAAATGAATTTTCGGCTAAACAAACATAAACAAATATATTAACGATAATACTAGAAAAGGTGCTAAATAAAAGGAGGGTTTTATTAAGAGCAAAATCCATGGGAATGGTTTTTTAAGAGATAAATTTGCAAAATTTGGTTCTGAAATGACGAAATTAGTCTTTTAGATGAGCCAATATCGTGAAAGTCCGTCGTCTCAGGACTTTCACATTTCTGCCTGACTCATTTCAAACCACGTACTCGTGCAGGTCTCATTGCCAGGTGTAGCTACCTTATGTGCTTGCTGCTTAGGTCAATGAGTAATGAGAGCAATTCGACTTTTACTTAACAGGCAGAATATAGTACGAAGATGAGGAAATGTCAAAACACTCATTGTGAAAGTTTGAAGATTCGCTATGTTATGTAGACGACTCGAACACCCTCTGGTACATTCCCCCTTCATCCCTCGCCACAAAAATACGGCACGTGGTGAAAAGGAAGTGAGGGGTGGAGACAAATTTCCCTCAATTACCAACTAAAATTCAATGGCCAGAAATACTCCCTTCCTGTCGCTTTTCTTGTTCGACCCATCTCATTCTCATCCTTATTCGCGTCCCTATATGTTATTGCAGATTCAATAAAAGAAACAAGTTTCCGAATCTCCCCAAGAAAAGAGGGTTACTATGCTGCCGGTGAACCGTGGGGAGGGGGGTTGTATCTCGGGGATGCAAGAGACCGTAGTAGACTTGACTCTTCTCGTTTCCGCCTTGAACCCCCCCCCCTTAACCAACCGACCCTTTCAAACAATTCTAAATCCCTTTTGTGTCAGTTTCAAATGAGACGCTCGACTCGTAAAAACAGTTGTTGTTTAGAGCTACTACACTCGGACCTCCCGCCCACCCAACCAATCCTCATCCCTTTTTAAGGAGGAGAAGGGCCGCACGGCTATTGTCCCTTCGGGCGAGTTCCCTTTTTACGCAAAACGATACTGTGCGAGGAACGACGTCGTTCCCTTGTTCTCGCTATTCTTCAACTGGGTAAAGTCCAGTAGTATTTTTTTTTTCTTCGGGAGCGAAATAAAGTTTTTCTTTTCATGATTAAATCCCCCCCCCCCCACATACAACAGACCAAGCTTTTTAAGATCTTCCGACGTTAAAACTTGAATGTTTGAAGCAAATGTAAAAAGGCTGTCGCAGAGGAAAAGGATAACGACAAAGTTTTTAGTTAAATTGTCCTTTTATATAGGGCCAGAGCATTAAAAAAAGGCGACGCTTGAATACTGGAGCGCGCAAGACTAGCGTTTAATTATGAGAATTCGGTAAATAGCTAGTATCGTTAAAAGAAAACAAAATGACATATTATTTGAAGTTTTATTCGATGAGAACTTCACTCAGCAGATGAAAAAAGAGATCCAAAAGTGGGTGGAAAGGTGGGGGAACACCGCATTCTAGGACTCATCTTTTAAATGGCACTGGACAGTAAATCAGTTTGGCCTTAAGGATGCTCCCGCCTGTTATTAGTCATGCTTTATTAGGAAACTTAACAAAAATACAGAAAAATCTGGTGGACGTTAATCCAGAAATTATAAATATTCATTCCATGACCTCTTAAAGCACTTATCATTTTCAAATCCTATTGACTTATGAAGAGACGCGTTTTATTTTTTTTTCAACAAAAATATTAAAAAAGACGCTTGTTCTTCTTATACTTTCAGGTTTTCGAAAAGTTCTTTTTTAAGTGCAGTAGCCTTTGAGAGGATTTTTCTAATAAAGTCCTAAAAGCTTAAGCTTATTTGTCAACTTAGTTCGTCGTTCTTATTCCTTAAAAGCTCACCTCTCTCGCGTCTCGAACGATATAAAAATTGATGCTCTTCAAACGCCGAAGTTTTCGAGCCGCGTTTCTGGGATTTTTAGGAATTCTTGTGTCCTACCTCCCCCGGAGGGGAGGTAGTGGGAGGGGTTAGCGTTGTAAAATCTTTAAGCGGTTTAAATCTTTATAATGAGCCTTATCTTGCCGAGTTCCATGACACCCCCCTCCCCCTCCTGAGTGGTGGTGGTGGTGATGATGATGATGAGAACGACACGAGATGGGTGAGATGATGGGGCTTAAAAAAGTGGTCGATGATGATGGTGAGGGGGGGGGGTAGCCACTTGGTTTCGTTGACGTTCGAAATATTATCCGAGTTGTTCCTACACACTCCACAGGCTACATCCAAGGAAACTTAAATCGTTCTGATAATATTGACGTATTTTGAACTATACGAGAAAATTGGACCTCATGGGATAGTCTGGCAGATAACGAAGTGTGATGACTTCATGAAGCGTGATTTCGCACTCTATTCTTGTTTACATATCAATTAATACGTTACGGGGGGGACGGAGGGAAAAAGGGGGTCGAGTTCACCCACGCTAAACTATAAAGGGAAGGTTGGAGAGGGGGACAATGAAGAAAAGCCAAAGTGACGTCATGACAGGAAAAAGGAAGTTCTCCCTTATGCATTCACTTAAGGCCTCCCTTATTTTCTGGTACATTCACCACCCCTATCGTATTTTTTGTGCTCGATTCAAATGACGGCGGAGGGGGAAGGGAGACCTAGTCTTCAATGCTGCTGACCCGGCGAAATTACTCCCCATGCACATATTTACTGGTTCAAAGTCAAAGAGCGAAATGACTTAACCGAATGAAAGATATACAATCGAAAAGTGTTTCGCAACTAATAAGACAAGTAAAAAGTAGTTTCAATCAATCTCTGGAAACCACCCCTTTAAGATGTCATCCCTTTGGAATTAAAAAGCTCGAGACGTCCCCCTCTCCCATACGAACTGAGCCAATTAACCCGCTAAATGAGTGAGGCCAGAAATTGTTTTTTTTTTTTTTTTTTTTTTTTTTTTTTTTTTTTTTTTTTTTTTTTTTAAAGAAGGGCCCGCGCACTTTGTCACGCGTTAGAGATGTTTTGTCGTCAGGAACTCATATGTCTGTAAACCGTCATAAGTCCCGCCGTAAAGTTTTAGTCCTCAACAAGTGCGTAGTGTTTCTTAATCTCAAGAACCGGGCAGCTTCCTTGGGAAGATTGCACTATGTCAGGGACAGAAGAGGGTTGGCACTTCCTCTCCGCTGCCCCCCACACAGCAAGATTTCAGTACAACACGATTAAATCTACGAGTAGCTTGCGCGTGGGTCTAGAAGCGTTCAAATTCACCTTCCAGCACCGCCACCAAAGATACAGCGAAGCAAGGGTTCTATAGCGAGCTAAAACCCATAAAATTTTATGTTTTGGAAAATGCGAAACTCTCAAAATTGGGATTTTCTCACAGCAAAAAGTCGAAAAATTAGTTTTTTAGTGAGCCAAATCTGTGAAACGGAACATTTCAACGATGCTACCCCGTGAAGTTGGATTCTCATAGCAAGTCAAAACTCACAAAATTGGCATTTCAGTGAAATAGAATCGCAAAAAATTGTTTATTAGTGTACAGTGGCGGATTTATTGGGTAGGTGTTATGGGTTTAACCCCCAAAGATGGGGTTAAACCCATCAGGGGTCAGGACAACATCTGTAGATAGATTTCTTTTATCTTCCACCAAAGGACAGTCCAAAGGACCGACACTGGACGAGAAACTGGCAATTTTGCTTGCATTTAAGACCCTAAATTGACAATTTCACCGAAATTAAGACCTGAAAATTTCTGTCTCGTGGATATCCAGCCAGTAAGCTTTTTAATTTCGTGGGAATTTTGTCAGGCTTTGCGCTGACGAGACTGCGCTATAGACAGAGTACCTATTTCGCCGCCACAAAAAAGGCCCCGAAACATGCAATGTTGATTAAATTAAAAATTAATATTCAAAACTTACATAATTCATCGAAAGAATTATGTGAACCGAGAATCGCGTTGCCACAGATTTCAGACTCCGGGATCTGTTTAATCTGCTACCACGGAAAAAGCCTCAAAATTCGCGATTTCGCTTAAGATAAGGTCCTAAACTGGCAAATTCGCTTAAATTAAGACCCGAAAATTTCAATTTCACGGATATTCTGCCTGGAAATTACACTCAAATGACCCGAAATTATAAAATCACAAATAATAATCGTCAGGGTATTGGCGCAGTCGGAGCCGGCCATATCCATAGTCCATATGGTGTAGCAGTATACGTGTCAATTTGCAGCTCTCTATCGTCATTTCACATATGGAATCCGCAAGCTTTTATTGGAATCCGCAACATGACCTATGGTGACAAGTACTAGTAATTTTGAGTAACTATCACGTAAAGTGCCATTAAAAGTTACTGGTATGGTATAGCAGAATACGTGTCAATTTGCATATCTCTATCGTCATTTTACATATGGAATCCGCAAGCTTTTATTGGAATCCGCAAATTAGTACGTCCCCTCTATCTACGTCTCACAGGCGTGACGAGTTCGTTGCGTGGATCAATAGTTTTTTTTTTTCATGTACTTTAGATGAAAAGTGGATGCCGCTGGAAAAAAACGTAATTGGACGGCCAACGAGGAAGATCAAAACGATCATTTCAATCACCTATATACAACTTATTGGATCTTCGTAGGTAGGACATAAATTGTGATGCATGTCTCATGAGATATCGGGTTCGTACAAGGGTTAATGCAACAATTAAACAGCTATTCGTGAGGCTATGGGCGCAGCCGATGCCGGCCAGACAAAGTCCGGGCTCACTAAACAAAAAAGGGCCTCAAACTTTTGCAATTTCACTCAATTCGAACCGTGAAGCTTTCTTAATTAAAGCCAGGAATACCAGCGGCTTAAAAAACCATGAAATTTCCATTTTTTCGCGGATATTTTCCTTGAAAATGTTGTGACTTTTCAGCTGTAATCGTCAGGGCACTCTTGTGGACCGTTATACCTCGGGTTCCACGGCAAATAAATCGAGTCCCCGTTAGTTTCAAATTCACGAAATTATAGTCCAAGAGCTTGCAATTTTGTTTTTTAAAAACGGATTGCGCGAAACGGTTGCGAAATTTGTAATTTCGCAGTTTTTGGCAGTTGGACAGGTGCATAGTACATGTCAAAAAGCGCTATTCCCAGTTTCTGTTGCTTATGCACGGATGATTTGGAGAAAAACCCCCCATTTGATGCTGTAATTGGGGAAAACACACCAATTCGTGGAATCTGCCTATCTAGAGGCAGATCTAGGGTATAATGGAGACGAAGCGCTTTATATTTTTGGTAGGTATTTATTTGATACTCTAAAATTTATTTCACATCCTGAAATCAAGAAAAGTACTAATGTAGGCTTCTACTAGAGGTAGTTTCGCGGCTAAAGTAGAGAAAATAATTATGCTAATCCTCAGTTTTCGTAGTCCATAAATAAATAAATCTGGAAATTCGGTTCCTGCACACTAAACATCTTAATTTGCCATCTTCGAATACAAAATGTCGTTAGTTTGGCTCCTTCAAACTATGTTACTCATTTTTGCCATTTCATGCCTTTATTTTACGTATTTCGATTATTTCAAAAATCAGTTTTGCTGGTTCAGCTTAACTATTCGACAAAATGGAATTTAAAAAGCTAAGTTGACTCATAAAAAATCGCGCCAGCACCCTCCCACCGTCATCCATTGGCTTTTCCGAATTTCCGATGTCCGTGGGACCCGAGCTGACCATTTGCCTTCTTCTTCCAAGCGCTGACGCTGTAAGACTATGTATTTCAACGTTTTCAAAGAGCAAAGTATCGCTTTTGCCAAGTGGTTTTTGAGTATTTCGAAAAGGTATCGGAACTCTTATACACAGACACACAGTCTGACCAAACAGTCCGCCAAACACATTTGATTTGGGGTCAACCGCTTATCACACGCACAGCTGACAACGGCGCAAAAAGGCTCCAGGAACTTGCACCTCTATGCCCGCTAAGCGGCTTACTTCAGGAGGCATGCACAGTCCTCCACATACAGCTATGAGGGCCAGACCCGAAAAAACTTCAGGCGATGATTCCTATGCTTTTTTCAATATTTATATTCGTCACGGATTTATATATTTGTCACATCAATTTGTCTCAATAGCTGAAATGTTATATTGCACAAACACGAGAAAGCTCCGCTTTTAGAAGTTTCGAGTTGACCGCATCCCGTGATTTCGCAGCAATTCAATGTAATTGTAAACTACTGCCATGCAATACATTTCTATAGCTGGAAAAAAAATAAAGAGTTAAAATAAATGGGTAGAGTTGAGTACAGAAGGGGAGGGGCCTTCGGTGGCTCACAGACGATAGCCAATTCTTCCGTCATGTACCAGATGACGTGTGCCGTGTTGATGTGAACCGCTAGTATCAAATTCAATAAAAGGATCAACTGGGAGTGCCAAATAAGGGCGATTTGAAGTAAAATCCACGAGAATATGATATCAGGATTTTTCTGGAAGGAAAATTAAATAATAATACATGAGAAAACTAAAGACAATTTTACTCATCAGGCATACCAGTTTGATCCCGTAAAGAAGAAGACCTCCGAATGCAACCTGCGCAAAAGTGGATTCCTCCAAAAAGAACGTCGATTGGATATCTGATAAGTTGTCGTTAATGGACAGATTTTTTTTTTTAATAATTATTTTTTTCGTAATGCGTTCAGTTGACTCACCCAGAGGAACAAAATTATCCATTTCATACTCATTCGTCGCGTTGGTCATCTCTGTTAACGACGAATTTGTCATCGTCGTCGTCGCATTGGCGTGTTCGATCGTTTCATTCGACAAATGAGCCGGCAGTTCAGAAGAAATTTCCGGGAATGGAATCGCATAGTAGAAAAAGGTGACGAGAAAGCATAGTGCGTAAACCACCTGCGAGTGCGAACAATCCGCTTATGATTTATTTTAAAGGGGGCGGGCAGAGGGTAAGCGAATTCCCGCATTTCGTTACCATAGAAAACAGTCCGATAATTTTAGATCCCGTCTCGAGTGTGCAACCAAAAAAAGCGTACTTCATTTTCGGTACGCAAGGCATTTTTTACTGTTTTAAATTTCACCTCACAAATACTGTGTATTTTGCACCACAAATACCCCACTAAACGATATTGTAAATAAAGCTAAACTGTTTAATCCCCCCCCCCCACCGGACACCACCCCAACCCATGACAACCCGCAACAGATCTCAGACGCCATGACCTGTGGCGATGGCAACGCGTAAGGGTTATCGGGCGGGGTCGCCTTTTACGCTAGATATTATAGAAAATACGTTCGAAGCCCCCCTCCTGTCTCATTACATTCTTGAACGTCTGCGAAGCTAAATAATCGTCATTAACGAATATGTATAGGGCTGAAGTTTTCATATTTATTTGAGCGAGAAGCGACCGTTTTGACATGCAGCAAAACAGTTAAAATTACATTCTTGATGGTTCGTAAAAGCTTTTTTTTATCTTTAAAAATAAATAATAAATAAGTTCATTCCTTCTATAGGTACCAATTGTTGATTTTTACAAAAATCGAATAAATTATTTTTAAAATAAATTAATTCCGGAAATTTAAACCAAAAGTTGGTCGTGTTGTTGAACACCTTTCAACCCCCGTTGTTAAAGCTGTTGGCCGATTAGAAGTTTAATCGTGGCGTGGTGGCTGAAAAAAAAAAAAAAAAGTTTACGACCGTGAGTGGTGTGTGAATGAGGGGGTAAAAACTTACAGAATGGTCGGATCGGGTGGTCACGCCATAGATAAGTTCTTTTGACCGGTGAAAGGTAGCTGTCGCGCAAGTAGAAAGGATTGTGAGCCATGGGGACGTAGGGAGCTTCGAAGGGTTTGTACTGTGGGTAGCTGTACCACCAGGGGTCACGACTGAACCTCGACAGCGGGATCCAGTTTTTCGGCTCGTACAAGTCGGGGATGTACCTTTTGCTGAACCCTCCTCGGCTGTAGATCGGTGTACCTGTGGGTTGTGTGGAGGGTGAGAGGTGGGAGAAATACAAGTTGAGGTTAATTAGCGATCGATTTATGGATTGAAAAACGTTGATTTTATTATGAATATGTCGTATGTACACAGATGAATGAATACAATCTTCCATGATCTTCATAGACCTCCACATTGTACCAATGTACGATATAACTTCACCTCTGACGTCATTCTTCACTACTTTCAACTCCTCAAAATCCGAAACAAAGGCCACAACTCAACCCCACCGAGAGCCATGGATGGTTGTACGCCAACATAAAATCACCCGCGTTCAGCGAGGGGTTGGACCTCGGAATTGTTGAGCGATGGTTATGGATGGATGGCCGGGTCAACACCCACGCGTTTCCATTTGCAGAATAATCTATACTGGGGCAGTTCATTTCTACCCGTTCTCGTCAGACCAATCAACCCCCCCCCCCTCTTCAACCTTTTTACAGTTTTTGCACTGAATGCGACAGTTGGTGGTTGATTGGAAAATTGATGGTTTTTGGGGCAGCACAGCAGTATCTTTTCAAGGTAACAACAACGGGTTGGGCCCGAAAAGCTTATAAAAGACGGAAAAAATCTACTCCAGGCATCGAGATTCGAGGTCTGTGCGCTGTTCCTAGGAAATTATTTTTTGGCAAATCCGCGGCTGTAATTGATTTTTAAAACGGTCGGAAACGGTTGAAAATGAAAAAAACGCTAACGCATAATGGCCAAAATCAAGAAAAATCACTAAATCATGCGTAAAATTGAGAAAGAACGATCCTAAGCGGTAACATATTTAGGAAAGGGCATTTTCAGGTCAAGTCCATGGCAAAAATTGACAAAAAAAAAAACGGTAAGTTCAGTACACCACTCGGCCAAAAGTGAAAAAAATCGCTTATCAGCGGTCAACATGGTGAAAAAGCTCACGACTAGAAATAATAAAAAGTGCTCGTTCGCGCTGACATTGTGAAAAATCACTCATTCGTGACTAAAATCGAGGAGAAACGCTAATGATTCGTGGGTCAAATATGACGATGGGGAAATAATAATTTATAAAAATAATTCAAGGCCAAAAGTGAGAAAAATTGCGAATTCGCGGCAAAAACATATTGAGAAAAAGTAACCCACGGCTAAAAGTGAAAAAAATCGCGTACTCCCGGCTAAAATGGTGAAAAAAAGCTCGATTCGATCGCGGCTAATGCCCAGAAAAAGACCCTGCTTCGCAATAAAAAAAGACAGGCTTGATGAGAGAAGTTACCAGGGAAATTGTCGATGTTATAAATCAAAATTTAGTTTGCAAATGGTCATTGAACCTCTCTCTCTCTTCTATTTCTCATAATTATGAAACTAAAATTTCATCCTCAAAGCATCCACCAACCCGCACATACGACCATTTCATTGAGGATAAAGGCGAGTAAGTAACAGTGCGGTTTAGCTCACCAGGCTGCAGCACCTACTGGCCATTTAATAAATAGTGAATTCAGATTTTGAAATTTTCTAGGAAAGGAGAACACAGCGTGAATCGTGCTACGCCCATGTCGAAGAGACCAACAAGAAAAAAACTATTTTTTTGTTATTTTCGTCACTAAAATGTGTGCGTGCACGCAAGAAGGGCGCAGAAGCGACAAAAATGTTAAACGCCTGAATAATATTTTGTGGATTTTAGATGGTTTTCGAACAATCTTATTTTTTTGCAGCCAAACTGAAAGGCGTCAGACCCTCCACAGGGGCGAGGTGAAATCGTTCCGAATTACTGGGAGGGGTGTGAACTCCTACCCTCCCCTCACCACTATCATATGGACCGGTAGAACGTTGACGTGACCCATCAAGCACATAATCCCGTTACTTTGAGAAGGCCCCGAATTATTCCAATCGATTAAAAAATGTATAAAAAATTAACCATCCAAGCGAGAGTGTCAGAGCGAAATCAACGGCAATTTTTAGAGAGACAAACACAGTTTTTTTTTTTCTTTTTGTTACGAACTAAGGCACAGTCGAGGCACATAGTCTTTCACGAAAACGCTTTTGATTGGATAGTTGGCAAAACCTGCAAAAAAAGAAGAAGAAAATGCGTTGAGTTCAACAATCAAAAAGTCCTCAACGCATCGACATTTTTATAGAAATCTAGAAGGCTAGATTATCGAATTTTGCTCACTTTTGGCAGTTTGCTATTCGCTATTTGGCAGTTTTTTCGTGGTGAAAACCAATTTTCACACCTCTGCCTCACTAAAATTTTTTTTTCTTAA
Source organism: Corythucha ciliata (assembly GCA_038030265.1). Lineage (NCBI taxonomy): Eukaryota > Metazoa > Arthropoda > Insecta > Hemiptera > Tingidae > Corythucha > Corythucha ciliata. The sequence continues at coordinate 17,594,252 of CM075941.1, read as the reverse complement.
ATCTCAAATTTCGTTCACAAGCTCTATGTTTGCGTTGAGTGGATTTTATGCAACCATACAAATTGTTTCCCTCGAAAAATGAAGCATTTTTATAGGTTACACAGGTTTATAGGAGACACCACACAACGAAAACATAGAGCTTGTGAACGGGCCTTAAGAAACCAATTTTCCTGATTTTCCATGAAAAAAAAACAAACTTTTCCCGCATTGTCGTGGCTCCTGAAAAATAAGTTTTTTTTTATAGATTTTTCCAACTGAAAACCTAATTTCGCGGATGATTGTTGCTAGCAATCCAATTTTTTCGGGGTTGTCAGATTAGGAGACCGATTTCGCTGATTGTGCGCCCTAAATACCGATTTTATTTGGTTTGACTCACTAAAAACCCATTTTCTGGGGTTTCGCTCTCTCTTAACACTTTAATTTCCTAATTTGTCTTGCTTTAAAAAAAAAACATCTTCCCAGATCCCAGATTTGGCTCACTGATTCTGCTCTCTAAAATCCCAAATTTTCAGATTTTTCTCAATGAAAAACAAAATTTTCGCGCGTCGGGACCATAAAAAATAAATTTCACGAATTTTTGCAGCTGTTGCTGATAATCCAATTTTACGGGCCGGCCATAATTCAGATTCCGTTGATTTTTCGCACTAGAACACCCCGTTTTCGCAGGTTTACTCACCAAAAAATTATTTTTTTAGGTTTCACTCTGAAAACCAATACTCGCTCGCGACCTCACCCAAAACCAAATTTCGTAGCTTTTGACTTGCTGTAAAACCCAATTTCGCGGGGTTATGCCCGTGTACGTGGATTTCGCTCACACTTATTATAAATAATTTTGGCCAATTATTGCAATTATGGGTTCTGTTCACTATACATATAGCGAACCCCATATTCGCGGGCTATTGCTCACTTAAACCCCGCAATTTCGAGTCGGCAGACAGACAGAGGGAGGGTTAATGCTAGCTCCTTCAGTCCCTGAACCTTTCCATAAGACCTACAGACACTATTTATTGGGGCGATGTTGTGCAGTTCCAAACTTGCAATGAATTCAGGAAACGAGATGCCTCTCCACTTTCATTTATTACTTTCTTATACCAGTTCAATGATATAGGAATCATCCTCAGTAAGAATAAATAATTTGCGTGAGGTTGTTACACCTCGTCGTCAAAACACTAACTATGTTTTGGTGCAAAGTCAGTTTCTGATGAGTGATGACCATGAATTGACGATTTTAATTTCCTGACCCCAAAAATATATGCCTGCAAAAAGGCAAAGGTACCCCTAGATCAGTGGCTGGCCACGCTCTTCTTTACCACTCCCTTTTGCCACGAACGTAATTGCCGTAATTGACTGATTTTCTTGCGGCTTCTCTCTCAGGACTCAGGAGTGACCAAATCAAATATAACGTTGCATGCCCTTGGTTTTCCACCGTTCATGCCGCGCGGATGGGAAGGGATGCCGTAAAAACCGCTAAGAAGGCGACCGAAAGACTGAGTCATAGCATTTCCTCTTGGGGGGGGGGGGGATGAGCAATCGCATGAAGAGGCGGCTCATCAATTAGGCGGAAGCAGACTTTTGAAAGAGCCTAAATCCGTGAAGTTCGATAAATTGATTACTTGAAGGTAAAAACTCCACAAAATTATTTATGTTGTCCCGAATCCACAAAATTATTATTAAACGGAGCTAAACACGCAAAATTCATTTTTTCTAGGACAAAACCCTGCGAAACTATTTTTTTCAAGGCACACAAAATGGATTTGTGAGTGTGCCAAACCCGCGAGTTTTTTTTGTTTTTTTTTTTTTGAACCTGCGAAATTGGTTTTTTGAGTGAGCCAACCCACCGAAATTTGGTTTTTTGAGCACCCAAGCCCGTGAAATTGGGCAATTCCGGCCATAGTCAATTTCACGAGAATTGTACTGGTAAATTTTTGTTTTAAACGACGCAATACCGCGAAAATGTTTTTTTGGATGAGACAAAACCACGAAATTCCTGCACCGTCAACCCAGGAATTCCTCTTTTTAGTGGTCCAGCCCCTAAGGAAGTCATACTGTTCAAGGGGCAAGTCTGCGGCTAACATTGATAAAACGGCAATTCGCGGTTACTGGAGGACATCCTCACGGTTATACATATAGATGAGAAAATCACCATTTCAAGACTAGAAAAGAATAAAACGCGAATACACAGCTACAACCAGGAAAAAGCGGTAAATTGCGGCCAAAATTGAGAAAAACCTCTCATTTGCCACTAAAATTGAAGAAAGACGCTACCTAATTCGCTATTGCTAAAATTAAGATGAAGCGCTAACTCTCGACTCAAGTCTGCGTGAGGCAGTGAAAATGTGAGGCGTAATTCTAATGTTTTATTTTTTTGACTTTTTTACTAGTTTCAATTATTATTTTTGCTTTATTTTTTACGTTATTTTATTTTTTGGTTTATAAGGCATTCCTGAACCCTGATCTGACACTCGTCCCCTGTGTCACAAGATCTTAGCTTTTTGGGGTTGGACGGTGCGATGTATTAAAATAAATAAATCAAAAATAATAAAATAAATGAAAACTGAAAAAAAAAAACTGCTTCAGCTAAAAATGAGGAAAAGCGCAATTGAAAGCACAAAAAAAAAACGCTGATTCGCATGGCTAAGAAGTTTATAAATTTATAAAAAAACGCCGATTCTCGACAATAATTGAGAAACTGCGCTAATCGCAATTAGAAACGCGCTATAATTCACGGCTGAAAGTGAGAAAGAGCGCTCATATTAAAAAAAGCTTGGCGGCTAAATTGAGATAAAGTGCTGCTTCTCTCGGTTGAAATAGAAAAAATACGCATATTGCACTTAAAAAAAAAATCAAAACGCCAATTCGTTGCTAATAAATTTAAAAAATGGGCTTAATTCGTGGTTTCTTGATTCAATTGCATGACCGAAATGGTGAAAAAGCTCTAAATTAATGGCTAACGTAGAGTAAAAGTGCCAAATCACGGCTAAAATTAATAAAAAGTGGTCAAATGCTAAATGGACAGCTAAATGTGGGTTGTTCATGCTGCACAAGCAAGTGAACCGGTTGATTCCAGAGCGTACTAGTTAGAGTAGGCCTACTAGTCAGATTTGATGGGAAATCCATTAAATTGGCAACTCTAAACTACTGACTCAGCAGGTCGGCGTAAAGAGATGGGAAACTTCACGGCCACCAGAGTTCAAACGGAAAAAAAATTGACCTTTTCCAAAACCTAAATACGCGGTTCGATTTAAAATGTTCAGTGTTGTCAGATTTGAGCAGGCTACGCAGTTCATATACGGGTAACACTCAATTGATGAAAAATGATGGACAAAAATAAATAAAAAATTACCTGTGTAAGTGTACAGCGGGACTTTTGACCCGTCCGGACCGATCGTGTACTCCTTGACGAACGGTTTCTCGTATCCTAGTCGTCGATTTTGCGGATTTAAATATTTATGGTCGTGTTGACGCCCTTCAACGGCATCCCATTCGGACATGGGCACGAAATACTCTGTGAAAATAAAAATTAGTTCGAATAACCTTATGAGGCGTCAATTTTTGTTTCGATTTGGAGGAAATGAGTTTCATTTTTAATTGTCCGCAATTTAATTCGCAAAGCAAAGCATTTTTCTTTTTAGATGTGAAATTATAAAAAAAAAAATTGAAGACACTTACGATATTGAAAATGGCCCTTCTCGTCGTGTTTGAATTCACCGTGAACGCGTGTAATGTAGTCGGTGTCCGCTGGTTTGTATCCCCCACACAGTTTGGGAGAAAACAATAGAAGAAGAAGAAAATAAAAATTTAATGCGCTTCTCTATGTGTGTTGAAAGACGTCACAACGACGCGACGATGGGAAAAACGGACTTTTTTGCGTGCCAAAACGAACTAAGGTACTTCGAGCGGGTCGCTTTTTCTTTACCTAGATCCCCTCTGTCTCATTCCCCTCGGGCGCCCATCATTTTATTTTATTTTAATCAGTGAACTTCATGGCTTGTCTTTTTTTTTTTTTTTTTTTTTTTTTTTTCTGGAAAGAATCCAAAACTACGGCTCGTGTAGAAGTTATAAAATGTATTTGAGCAAAACGTGTAGGTTTAGGAACTTGGAAAATTATTATTTAAAGCCCGTATCTCCCGTGATTGATTGTAATTTTATCCCCCTCTCCCAGAACCAAAACCAGTGTCGCAAAAATTGAGCGAGTAAAAAAAAAAAGTGAAACTTGACTTCCAAAAATACTGCCTTCTGTCCTCCTAATAAAGCTGCCAATTTGCGATTTTCCCCCACCGCCCCCCCCCTACAAGTTTCCGGAACGCAATTGCCTAATTGGGTGACGGGAACGAGCTTGTACGTACGCGTGAGGTCTGCCAAAAAAGTAGAGTCGTCGCCTTTTTCGCGTGTCGTGAAGAATTGATCTTCGCAAGTTTTCATCCTATACCCCCACCCACTCCATCGCAGCTCATTTTTCTCAAATTTTCGACTTATTATTAACTCGAATACTCTACCTGTCTTAGTTGTTTTTTAAAACCGTAGAGGGCACTCCTTTTTTTATTTAATTTTAGTTTTACTTCTTTTAATTATTGATGAATGAAAAATGGTTTGTTAATAGATTTTATCTACTTCTCATTTTTTTTGTTTTGTTATTTCGTGGAGTCAAACTGAGCGCCTTTGTACAGCTGGCGTATAAAGCGGTCTTCCCTAACCTCCCCCCCCCCCAGAATTCCATAATGAAATTATTTACATTTTTTTTTTTTTTTTTTAATGTTTTCATGCTTGGGCATTTCCCTCCAAGCGAATGGCGTGGTCAAGACAGAGGAGAGCGATTTTTTTTCATGAAGGAAAATACGAGAAACAAAATGAACAAATGACGTTTCATTCCCGCATGCTTTTTTTTCTTTCATTTCCCTCGATTTTCATCGTTTAAAATCTCATTTGACCATGCCAAAGTTAGGTGGTTAGCTAGGAAATTAAATAGAAAAAAAACACACACACCCTCCACAGTCTTCGAACGGTAACTTTTTATTTGTCATAGAAAACGAAAAAAAAATATAATAAATAGAACAAAAGTGACAACTGGGCATGATATTTTGTCCAAAAAAATTACATTTTTGTCCAAATTTTGAAGGAAAAAGTGCCCAAAATTTTAAAAAGACCCGTTTTTTTAATTCGACAAGAAGGCGAAGGGGCTTTTTTGTGGCTGCTAAGTCATCGAACGAACTTACAATTAATTAGAGAGCAAAATCGATTATAATAAGCCAAAAAATTCAAAACTACCGATAAATATTTCGTTTTTAACATTGATATTTTGGCATTTGATTATTAGCGGGAGGGGGGAGTACGGTAAATATTTGTTTAAAGAATCGCTCCCATACTGAACAGGGTGGTCGTTTTGAGTGGACGAGAAGGAGTAGTGGAAGGAGAGGGTTTTGATTGGTAGGTGGGGATTTTTTTGTTTTGTTTCGTCGACTCATTAATTAATACCTACCGTGACGCGGAGCGCGGGCAATGCTCGAATAATGATGCGGGTAGATGTTTCTCGGCGACAGGCCGTAGGTTTCCCTTGAAATGGGCAAATAACGGTAGCCAGGTACGGAGATTCGATCGGACGGGTGAATGGGGTCGTCGTAGATGGACTTGTACGTGGGCCACGTCGACGGGAAGTCGACGAGAGGGCGAAAGATGCCCCGCGATGGGTAGCGAGAGTAGTGAGTGGCTTCTGGAGCACGAATGTCGTCCGTTCCTGGAATAGAGGTGGGTTGGGGTCGGTGAAGGGAGGAAAAATGAACAAACTTAACAAAACAGTTCAATCAACAATAGTGGAGGGGGACTTTGCGGAAGGGTGAGGGGAATACTATGCTCGGTCATTCAAGTTAATAAAAACCACATGGCGTAGGACGACACATATCTTGATTATTCTTGTCTTATTCCCCCTGCTTCAGGCAATTCTATTCAAGTCCACTGTTTGGACGCTCCACGACGACAGTTTCGCATGGTACAAAAATGGGATTTTAGGGGCAATACTTAGTGGAATGGGGTGTACGTAGTGTACGTGACCTCGACTAGGAGTGGACGTGGCATAGGAATGTTCCAAGATTTTGCCTGGGCAAAAGATATGTGTTTGAATGAAGGGTGAGGGGGTTGACCCTCCCGACATTCTAAGAAAATTGCAGTTTCGTCATCAGGCCTTCAATCCACTGGGGTAATCCGTCCTGTCTCCTCCTATCGCAGAACCTACGGACTGATGAGAACCAGGGCCAAATAAAGAACCTGTAAAGCAGGTGATCGCATGGCTATTTTGGGCTAGGGTATTGAAAGGCACGAACTGTTAGGGGATAGTTTCACCTCGCTTTAAAGGCCTCTTTGGCTTCTCCACAGTATTTACACCTCCATTCCCGCATAATATTATCTACCCCAATATGGTCGATGGGACGATGCGTTCGGTTGTACAGCTGCGCAAATTCATGGGTGAAAGTAAGACAAACGGTAATTGATTAATTATTTAAGTATAACATTGTAGTATTTTATTGAAATATGCCGACTAGTTTCGGGCTAAATGTACCCCAATCTCAAGGTCGAAAACAACTTAAAGGAGACGGAGGTGATAATCAAAAATTGTAAAACAAACGCTCATTCACGGCTACAATAGAGAAAATACGTTAATTCCCTGCTGAAATTGAGAAACCTCGAAAATACAAGGCTTTGGAGGGAAAAAATCGAAAATTCGTAGCTAAAATAGAAATGGGTGCTAAATTTGCGACAAAAACTAAGAAAAAAGGCCAATTCGCGGTTAAAATTGATAAAAAGCGCTCATTCCACCTAAAATCGAGAGATCGTCCATTCGTATAGTTTCTAAAAGACTTTGGGGCTAAAATTATAAAACCATCAGGACGAGACCAATAGTGCATTTTTTTACTTAAATACACTAAAAAAAAGGGCTAATTCGTGCCTAATATTGAAAAAAACGCTAATTATAGCGGCTAAAATTGAGATAACGTGCTAATCCGCCGCCCAAATTGGGGAACTTGCATGAATGTCCGATTAGGGAGAAAAGTATACCGATGGAAGACCCCCTCTCTTCGACACATGGGGAGAGGGAAATCAACGGCAGTTGCAATCCGATTGATGTATCTGGTGATTTTTAAGTTCAAAGTTCTTCAGGAGGGGATGGATGGTACGTGGGAAATGACGTCAATGTTTAGATGTGAAGCATTTGAGAAATTTTTTGTGGACAAATGACAAGAAAAATTGTCCCAAAGAAAACACGTTTTACCCCCTCTTCCCCACACCATCCATTTCATTGAACAGCCTTTTGACGTAACCAAGCCCTACTCAAAATGTTTAAAATTTCGCTTTAAAAAAGTCCTTGATTGAATTCAATGTTTAATGTGAGCAATTGTCTTGTTGAAGAGCCCTCTTCAAGAAACACCATAGCTTGAAAAGTTCCCCATTTGTGGCTAAAACCGAGACAAAACCGATAATTAAAGGCTAAAACTGAGAAAAGCGATAATTGTCAGCTATAATTGAGGAAAAATACTAATTTATGGCTATAAAAATGAAATTGTCCCTAATTCACGACTAAAATTGAAAAAAAAAAAAAAAAAAAAAAAAACGTGCCAATTCACATTGAAATCTCGGCAAAATTTCAGAAAAAGCACTTATTCATGGCAAAAAATTAAGAGAAAACGCTCATTCTCTGCTAAAATCATGGGATCTGCAATCCGTGGTCTCTAAGACGCAACGTTTTGACTGTAATTACGAGAAAGCGCTAATTCGTGTCTCAAAGTGAAAAATTCGCTAATTAGCTGCTAAAATTGAAGTGTTAATTCACCGCCCAAATTAAGAGAAAAACGCTAATTCTAAGCTAAAATTGAAAAAAAAAATGTGATCATCAGCAGATAAAATTGGGAAAACGCGCTAGCTCGCTTGGCGAATAATGCAAAAATCTCTAATTCAGGATAAAATGGAAAAGCAAGTGCTAATTCCTACTAAAATGGGGAAAAGTGCGCTATTTCACGTCAGAAATTTAAGAAAAAATGCTAAATCTCGGCTAAAATTGAGAGAACGCGCTGATTGGCGGATCAAATTGAGAAAAAACGTTCATTCGCGGCTAAAATGGAGATAAATTGAGCATTCGAAGCTAAAACTGAGAAATTGTCGCACCACCAGAGAAATTGGGCCATGGGGGAATTTTCTCAGCACTTTTTCCTTATAGACGTCAGGCCAACCGATTGCTGCGGTGGTCGCCACCGTGATTCCACACCTATACCTACGGGGGCGTAGGTAGGAATTTGTCCTGGGGGGGGGGAGGTATCAGATTCAAATCTTGGCACGTCGGGGGGGAGGGGGTTCACAATTTAGCCATCAATTCAGGATAGTGCCTTCTTCCCGCCCAAACTTGATGCACAGGGTACACCCCTGAATCTACTGCGGACATCTTGCTGGTCCACATCCATCGTAGACTTGTCCGAGAACAAAATTACTATTATAATCCCTAATTCATCCAGACATTCCAGAGTTTTCTTTTCGATGAATTCTCCCCCGTTTTGGAATGAGTAGAGGCTTTGCCCGCCAGTCTCAAGAAGTCCTACCGGATGCAGATCGACAAAACCTTTAATATAATGCAAAACGCTCGCTTTTAACCAATTTAAGACGCTGGTGGCCATTCAGTGAAGTTGAGGGGAACCGACTATATACATTGGTCAAATGAGAATTCTCCACGGGACTTACGTGATCAGCTCACATCAAAATACTAAGAGAAAATGGCCTTAAAAATCACTTAGATAAGGGGCGATTTTGGAGGAAATGTGGTTTCTCGACACACACAACCCGAAAATTCAGAGTATTTTCAATCAGAAGAGATGATGAAGATAATTAAATGATTTTTTTGAGTTAAAACATTAATTTTATTGCAATTTTCCCGGCTAGTTTCGGGGTATGCACCCCATTATCAAGGCATCCAGGATTCCTGGCCGAGACAAATCTCTGTGTCACATGTCAACACAAAATTCCCAACAATTCTAAGGACGGACGCCCAAGGAAACTACTAAGTTCCAGTAAAAGTACTAGAACTTTTCGATAACTCGATATAGCTGTCAGGAAATATTCTATAGATCAGTGCGAGTAGTAACTGTAAGCATTTTTAGCGTCCTCGGATCATTTTTTATGTCTATTCCGCAAGCATTACGGGTTTTCTGCCAATTAGATCCTCCTATAGTCTGACGAGAGGGGAGTGGGAAGGAAAATGCACTTGAGCGCTGACTCTTTTGAAGCACTTCACAAATATACGCACCCACACACTGATACATTTTAGTGGGGCAGGAAAAATGAAGAAAATTGAAATGAGTAGCTCTGGGGGGGGGGGACCTATCAACCATATCCTCCCGTGCCTACGCCCCTAACAATCCGAAAACAGAACCACGTTTTTGTGGTTAGACTTTTTTGTGGTTGGACCTTTTCTCTGGTTTGAACTTATCTGTGGATGACACGTTTCTGTGGTTGGGGCGTCATTGTGCTTGGGGTATTTTTGTGGTTGAGGAATAATTATTGTCGTGGTTGGAGTATTTTTGTGGTTTGACCTTTTCGTGATTAGAGTTTTTCATGGTGGGAGCTTTTCTGTGGTTGAAGCATTTTCGTGGCTGGTGCTCCAACTGAGGTTGAAACCTTTCCATCATTGGAAAAATTTTGTGATTGCATTATTTCTTTCTTGTGGTTGGACATTTTTGTGGTTGGAGCTCTTCTGTGGTCGAAGCTCAACTGTCGTTGGAGCACTGCAGTGGTTTGGTGTATTGGCGTAATTGGTGCTTTACTGTGGCTTTTTGTGGTTGGAGTTTTTTGTGAAAAAACGTAGGAGCATTTTTGTGGTCGGAGCTTTCCTGTGGTTGAAACTTTTCTGTGAATGGAGCATTTTTGTGGTTGAATCGTTCCTGTGTTTGGATCATTATTTCATTTGAAGATTTTTGATTTGAGCTTTTTGTGGTTTGAACTTTTCTGTGGTTGGGGTTGAATCGTTTCTGTGACTGAAGCATTTTAGTGGCGCTTCCAAGTGGTTGGATCATGTTTTTGATTGCGTTCTTTTCATGTGGTAGGACGTTTTTAAGCTCTACAGGAGTTGGAACAATGCTGTGGTTGGTGCATTGATGTTGTTGGAGCTTTACTGTAGCTTTTTGGGGATTGGAGTTTCTTGGGGATGGAGCATTTTTTTGGTCGGAGCATTTCTGTAATTAAAGTTTTTGTTTTTGTTCTGGTTAGAGCATTTTTGTGGTTGGAGATTTTCGGGGGATGGAGCTTTTTATAGTCGAAACTTTTTTGTACCTAGAGGACAAATCAGGTGCCCTAACGGGTGGAATCCTCCTCTTTGATTTATTCGCGGCCAGTATTCCAAAATCAACCCCCCCCCCATTCAACCCTTAGTGTCACCCTATTTCTCCGGAAGAAATCAGCAATCGCTTTTTTTTTCGAAAATTGTTAAACAAACCGCGTACGTTTCAAAACGTCTGAATCATGAAAATCACATTCAAAGAAATTACCCAACAGTCACACTTTACAAAAATTCTATTCGAAAAAGAACCGCAGGACCCTCAGAGTCAGAGAGATTGCAGTGGGAGAGGGCGGTGCCTGGGCGAGGGGTTTGGAGAACTGAAAATATAACGCGCGTGTTTATTCCCACGCAAAGAATGGCTAAAAATATGTTTTTATAGCCAAAAACGTAATCAGAAAAAACTTTAAAAAAGCTCCTCAAAAATAATCGATTCAGATCCATCCTCTACAATCTACATCACCACGTCACGTCACCTTTAACTTGAAATTTTGGGCTAAAACTGACGATCACTTGTTTCAACTCGTGCGGCACTACAAAAAAAAAAGTCGGAAGGTTGCGCGGGGGGAGGGGGTGCACAATGCTTCTTTCTCATGCAACAACCCTGTGAACGCGGACTGGGACCAGTACTAGACGTACACAAATTGTGGTGCGGGGAGGGGAGCAATGTTCATGCTCGTGGACTTACAAAAAAAAACTATTATTATTTTTACCTAAAGAGTAGTCTTTACAATGTTTGAACATATCCGTTCGTTGTTCCGAACTATAATTATTTCCTGCGAACATTTTTTTTTTTAATATTTTGGCTTAGGCTGGCCGTCGCATGGGTGGGTGGGGTGCGCTAAAAGAACGCGTGGAAAAGGGAAAGTATTGGGGGAAGGGAGAGTTTTTTTATTTATTTATTTTTTTACCTTTTAGTGCTCTGACGTATGACTGCCAGAATTTCGCCTTTCTCTGGATTGGCTCGTTCCTCCCGATCATGTCAAGATGGTTGTGGAGCAACATTTTGTTCGTTTATTTGTCCTTTAAAAAAATTTAAAATTAACCCCCTCTCCGCTGTAATTCTGTAAAAAAAAAAACAAAAAAAACATACATATTTCCAATTTGAAAGTGTACAATGCCCTCACACAACTCTTTTCCCAGAAGCCCGGGATTTTAAATGTCTTACGGGTGGGTTTAAGGGGGATCATATCGCTCACACATTTTTTTTTCCGGGACTTCATAGCAGGAAAGAAGGTGGGCTAGCGGTGGGATGGGGAGAGAAACTCAAAATAGAGAACACGAATTGGAGAGCTGACAACACGCTAGACCTATTTTCTGTGGAACGAATGTATACAGCGAACAAAATAATTTTCGGGGGGTAACGGCTGCGGGGGGAAGACTGATGGTGATGATGGAGAATCCCCCTCCCATTGCGCACCACCAAACGTCAATTACAATGACCCTCAACGAAAAATGATGATGATTTTCATGGTGGGGAGGGGGGTAATACGAGACGGGACGAGTGTCGAATTTCTTTACCGATTGATTCGTTAGGTAAGGTCAGTTAGGGACTATTTACTTTTTAAAAATGTATTTATTTATAGACCGCTTGTTAGACAGCTCAGGTGCTGGTGAACCCCACCAAAACACACGAATAAAATACTAAATATGCCGTCCTACTTTATGATATCACCGCACTATTATAAATTGTTGGGGAATTGGGACCGGAGTGATCGTTTCCTTTATTTATAGAGCCCTCGCACGACCCCCCTCCTGTCCCGCCCATTAGCCACCACCGCTGCTACAACAGGCAGGGTTCGAAGTGGCTGCCTATCCCATAAAATTCCACCAGCAGTGTTCTAAAATTATTTAGGGTGTTTAAAAGTGACTCATTGAGGGCCACTCCTAAAGAAAAAAAAAAAACAAGAATTTCAGCTTGCTGCAAAAAATATAAATTTAGACTTTAATTTGAGGGGCGATGTTATGCTCCCTCACGCCCAGGTTGGTCGGTACAAGGACTGTCAACCTCGAAGGCTTCATGTTACCATTTTACTTACAATTTGTTTTTGAAATAATGAAAAATTCGAAATCAACTCGTCTTTGCCCCCACACTGTTTGTCACAGGTCACTTTTCACTAATTTTTTATTGGAAAACTCCGTTTTTTTTAATCAGAACCAAAAACGTGTTAAAAAATATTCCAAAAATCCCAGGGATAAGTTTTTGTATGTCTTCTTCTTACTGCTCACCTAAAAGTGTATAGCTGATCGGAAGGCACCCTCTTATTTAGCCACTTGCACACTAACTACTACCCGACTACTGAGCGAAAAAAAGTTTTCTCCTCTTTCTATGTATGGACGGGCGGGTACCCCCACTCCTATCCCAAGCTATTTTTTATTTTATTTTTCCTTTCACTTCTTTTTCGTCTCTTCTTTATCTTCTATGAAAAACCCAGATCTGCTTATAACTATCCCCGGCCCCCTCAGTAACACCCACTAAGATTTCTAGCATAACTCAATTTGTGTAAACATCATCTGAACTTTAGCATAACTATAGACCCTCCACCCCACCCGCCCACCCCAGTGTCGCATCATCGCTGAGAGACCTTCATAATCGAACAAAAAAATATGCGTTTAACCGATTTTAAGTCTCTTCAGCTGCCAGCCAGTGCGTCAACGTCTGGTTTGTAGAATTTAAATAAGAACAAACAAAATCGTTCCAAAAATGATGTAACAGCAAAGTGTGTCGTTTAATGAAAACCCCCAGGGCTAAAGTCCAAGGACGTTTTCTATATAAAAAGGAAAAACTGGCAAACGTGATGTTTCATGTTACACAAGGGCTCAACGTGACGGAGTTAGGGACCTGTGGTGGTGTGGGGGTGGCGGGGTACAGTCGGAGATTTCACAAATTCGACTGTCAAACACGTAACTTTTCACGTTAAACTGAAACTAAAAGAGTACGGTGAGAAAACTGTCCACTTTTACACCCCGAAATTTGGTAATGTAGGGCTCGTGGGCGTTGGCTACGGTAGGCAAGGACCTGCAAAGCACTTTGTGCGTAGCGTGTTGTAGCCTATCGTTTGTTCCTTTTCTCTTGAATTTTGCACGTCTCCCACGAACTTTGAAAGTTTTGATGTTAAAATTGGAAGAAAGAGGTTTGAGATTAAATCATCCTAATGTGCGAATAGGGATAGGGAATAGGGGGGAGGTAATTAATTTATCTCATGATGGTCCCTGAGAAATAGAATCTAAGACTGAAGAATATCTCCCCCCCCCCTCACATACGAACAAAGTTCCTCGCACTCTTAAAATGAAAAGAAAACCAATTTAACTTGCCAGACTCTCTCGATTATCTGGGAGAAGCACCCGTCACGTACACAAACACTATTCTCCCAAAGTAAGAAAACAAATAGTCTCGCAAGCTGTTTACCTCGTTCTAAATGATTCCGATCTTTTTAAGTGAAAATACCGGTGTTCCTCTATCGAAAAAGAGATTTCTCTCCACCCCTCCCCTCCCAACCCTTCACAACCAACCATTGAATATCCCTGGCATGTGTTTTCAACAGAAGTCCAATAAAAGTTTAAAGACGAAGATAAAAAAACGAGTGCCGCTCGCCGCATTTTCTTCGCCTCTTCATTCATCGATCGATGTTTGGCACCGATTCCCAACTTCCCAAATCGTTCAAATTTACGTTAAATTTCTTTTTAAAAAAATGTTGAACAAAAAGATTCGTTTATTGGTTTTTGAGGTCACCTGGTCGCTCTAAACAAAAATAGGTTTCAAGGTCTTTTTTTTCGGAGGCCCAAATAGCCAGTCGTTTGTTATGTTGCAAAACTAGGAGTGAATCTGTCTTTTTTTTTTACATTTATGACGTCATTAGCGAAGCTTTAATTCTTATAAACTGAGTTACTTGTGTGAAAATTTTGGGGTGGTGGTGCGGGAGTGAAAGAGGAACAACAAGGGATGAGTTAAGCGTTCAAAAAAATGGAAAAAGAGCAAAGAGAGCCACAATGGGTCAAATTAAGACCGCTAGTTCAATATACAACGCGCATCGTACGAATTTCAAGAGTGATGTTTTGGCAGATCGACTACATCTTATCCACTCCTATTAATAGTACAGTTTGGCCTCCAAATCGCGTTCTGTTCAAGTTTGATTTTATTTGAAACGAAGAAAGAGCCCTTTTTTGCATGGTTTTTATCCCCGCTGCAAACACTCTCACACCACCCAACATTTGAATTAAATGCAACCGACTTTACTAAAACACTCGCAAAAAAAGCCAAGTGGGCGGTTTCATTCGCGAATCTCTCTGTTTAGTCAACAAGTTTTTACAAGCTTGGAATATCCTACGTCAAACACCTCTATTAATACATTGTGACGACGTTAGGAAAAACGGGAACAGTTATTTTACAGAACGGGGAGTACTACTCTACTCCCCTGGTTGGAATATGATTTCGTAATTTTGCGCGAAGTAACGCGTTCACGATTAACCAAAAAAGATTCGCCTAATCATTCAGGCTCACCTATATATTGGCGCCATTCCCATTTTTTTGCCCTCCCTGGGTGGGGGTGGTTAGTCCGGGAGGGTGGGGGAGTAAATTAGAGGGTCGCAGTCAAGTTGCTTTCGGGATGATTCGTGATATAAGAAATCATTTTTGACAGGGGGGCAAGGGCGGAGAATTATAGACAGAGGGAGAATGTAGCCCCGTCTTTACAGTAATGAGGCCAGGGCCTAAAATGTGAAGAAGGCGTGTCACGTAAGTCTGCGAGGCTGTTTTCCCCGAAGGAAACTTTGACTCTTTTTATTTTTTATACTTAATATCTTACTATACTCATTATCAGTTTTATTATGGCAAAGTGACGGTTTCCTACATGAATTCTAGCACTAAGGGAATGACCATTTTGGTGGTGGATAGTAACTCCAAGTTCCCAACAACCAGGTTCGACTGTAAAACTAAAGGAGTTTCTGGATGGTGAGGGAGGGGTAGCGGCGGACCATCCAGTGACGTTTATTGTTTAACAACCTACTAATCATGCTCAAAAAACTTCCTGTACCATTTAAAACGAAATTGAATGGCTACATTTTGTAGCCATTTGAGCTCATTAAAGCGTTTTTGCCTATCGAGGTTCCCGTGTGGTTCGAGTCAAATCTCTTCCATGAATTCTAGGGTTATAGGCATAGACCGCCAACCGTGGAAAATGCCTGAAGGGGAGGCGGGGTTGTTTTAGTCAAAAGAAGTGGACATGATCCCCTCAAAAACCACAAACACTGAAATTCTGCTCTATAAACAAATTTTTCGCTGCAAAAATGACCATTTTACTTCCATGTTTCCTATGGGAATGGAAGTGTGGTGTTCGTGAAAAAAATCGAGTCCGAGCTTACATTACATTAATAATGTACAACCTCAGAAAAGGTGAAAAAAGTGGTTTTCGGCATGCCGTCGGTCTGTCGCTTTTTTTCCCGATACATTGCATGAAAATGGAAACATGGCTATTTCTTGGTATGAGAAGCACAAATCTGGCCTTTGTTTTGAGAAAAAATTATCTTCACTTCAGAACAAGTGATTCCAGAATTTTTTTGATATTTTTTTCGGAATCCTCGTGAAATTTCCTTGCGAATTAATCGAAAAATGAAACTTTTTTTGTGGGCCAAAATCGTCGTTTTTAGCGCAAAAGGACCAGTAGCAAAAAGTGACGGTCGTAATTGCAAAAAAGCGCCTCTAGAGCCCCTTTGTATCTTAATTGCAAATATTTGTACCCGAAAAAAAATGAGATTAAGAGAAAATTGTGGGAGGAGAAGGATTTGGCGTGACTACGTCAAAAATTATTTGCCACAGAATTACATATAAATCTAAATCTGGATGTTTCTTGGCGTGAAAAACGGGAATATGACCATTGTTTTGAAGGTAAATCGTTTCCCAAGCATGTTTTCCTCGTAGCGGAATAATATTTTCGGTATTAACTTCGAAACAATTGGTCCTGGAATTTTGTAACTATTTTGTTAAGATTTCTCGTTCAATTTCCATGCGAATTGGCTACAACAAATCCCTTTCACATATATGTTCCCTATGTATGTGTAGGTCACAAGTGCTCGAGAAAAAAAAATTCTAACCGAAATTTTTTAGCACTTCTTTTAGTTTCTTCTAAATTTCCCGAAAATGAGTTACTTTCGAGGAAAATCTTCACTCACAAAACTTGTTGAGCGATAAATTTCCAACAAATTTTGTATTTAAAGTAGTTTTCCACGATGAGTATGGAACGGGCTACAGCCTTTCAAAATTTTTATTCCAAAATGGCCAAAGGTCCTAAAATCGCCGGTTTTCGACTAAGTATTGCAGTTTGGACTGTTTTCTATTTTTTGATTTTCTGGTATGAAAGAACGAAGACAAACAATTGAAGGAGGATTGAA
Organism: Corythucha ciliata; assembly: GCA_038030265.1. Classification (NCBI taxonomy): domain Eukaryota; kingdom Metazoa; phylum Arthropoda; class Insecta; order Hemiptera; family Tingidae; genus Corythucha; species Corythucha ciliata. Next base: position 17,577,559 of record CM075941.1, on the reverse strand, counting down.
AATTGAGTGACGATAGATGGTTATAATCGTTGATGGATAAGGGTCGGTAACTGAAGATTAGTCGATGTGGACTGAGGGATGATTATTGATTACGTGCGATGCAGAATTTTGGATTTAAAGTTATGAAAATTTCGGTGTTTGAGGAATGAAGACTGCGGGATTTTTTGTCATCTTGTATTTATAGGTCAGGGAGGTTGTAATAGAAAAATGAAACACATGTGAGACGAGATGAGATTGACTTAATGACATCTAAAATTTATGCACATATGGCTGTCAAAATTCATTCTCATCTCGTCTCACACGTGTTTGACTTTTCTATTACAACCCCCAGAAGTGTTCGAGAAGAAAATAACTCCGAAAATGCTACCTCTTCAGAGGTAAATTTTTGGCAGCCCAAAAACCTAAATGTTTTGGCACTTCTTTTAGTTTCTTCCAAGTAACCCAAAAATGAGTTACTTTCGAGGAAAATCGTCACTCACAAAACTTGTTGAGCATTAAATTTCCTACAACTTTTGAATGTAAAGTAGTTTTCCACGACGAATATGGAACGGGCTACAGCCTATCGAAATTGTTGTTCTAAAATTGTCGAAGGTACTAAAATCGCCCTTTTTCGACCCAAGTATACTCATTGTGACTTACTTTGGACTATTTTCTAATTTTTTGTGTGTGTGATTTTTGGATGAAAGAACGAAGACGAATGATTGAAGGAGGATTAAAAATTGAGAGACGATTGATGGTTATAGTCGTTGATGGATAAGGGTCGGTAATTGAAGATTAGTCGATGTGGGCTGAGGGTTGATTATTGATTATGTGCGACGAAGAATTTATTTGGATTTAGGGTTATGGAAATTTTGTTGTTTGAGGAATGAAGACTGCGTGATTGATGATTCAGGGACTGTGTAGAGGACCACACGATACTTCCGTGTTCCCGTTTTTGGCGTTCATCAATAATGCATACAAAAAAAAAAAAAAAAGAAAACTTCCATAGCCGTATCAATTTTTTCAGTGCTCCTACCCCTCCAATTTCATGCTGGTTAAAGGGTAACATGGGCGCTCGAGTTTTATTTCGCATTTGTCGACTAACGCGCCCATGTTACCCTTTAACCAGCATGAAATCGGAGGGGTCGGAGCACTGAAAAAATTGATACGGCCATGGAAGTTTTCTTGTTTATTTATTTATTTTGTATGCATTATTGATGAACGCCAAAAACGGGAACATGGAAGTATCGTGTGGTCCTCCACACGCAATCCCTGAATCATCAATCACACAGTCTTCGTTCCTCAAACACCAACATTTCCATATCCCTAAATCTAAAAAAATTCTTCGTCGCACGTAATCTTTGTCAGGAAATCCTCCGAAACGCGGCAATCTCATAATGGAAACTGCGATAAACTGGGATGGAAAGATAATATTACACCCCTGAAACAAACTATTCAAGCTGAAAACCTTCAGCTCTAAGAACCTGTTTGGTTCAGCTAGAACGTCTATTTTAAACCCGGACGGTCCTTGTTTCGTGATTTAGAAGGTGATAAATAACATGGAAGTAATAAAAAAATGGAAGAAAGGGTTGCCAAGGCAAAGAGGAAAGAAGGGAGAATCGGTTCTCATCTTCCCAGAAAAGCATAGGTCAGTCATGCAGAGAATTATCAATTTAAGCCCGACGAGCTCAAAGGCAACTACGCCAGAGGTTCGGCTAACTTCCGCGAAAACTGGCAGAATCGGCAGCAATTCACCGCTAATCCCCTAAAGTGAATCAATCTGTTTGGAAACTGAATTTGCTCACTTCTTGATTTTGCCTCTGAAGTTGACTTATCGGCCAGAAATCTGACATTTTTGCGTTAGAATCTTGGCTTTCGGTCCCTCGAGTGAGTAGTACTTTAACCTTGAAAGAGCACATTTTTTGACAACACGCTTCCTTCACGCGGACAGGGGCGTAGGTACGGGTGGATATGGGGGATAGACCCCCCCCCCCGCCACTGAGCTGCAAGTTTTAAATTTCTTCATTCTTCCCGACCACTAAAATTCATCAGTGTTTGGGTGCGTTTATTTGTAAAGTGTTTCAAAGTGTTTGAGTGTCAGCGCTCAAGTGCATTTCCTTTCTACTCTCCTATCGTCAGACTAGGGAGGATCTATAATTTGCTGAAAACAACACGTAATACTTGCGGAATCGGCACAAAAATGATCCGAGGACGCTGAAATTGTACACAGTTACTTCTCGCACTGATCTAAAGAATATTTGCTGACAGTTATATCGAGTTATCGAAAAGTACTAGTACTTCTCTCCGAAGAGTCATTTATTGCGGAAACGATATGTAAAAAAAATAGAGGACGCTTAAACCACACACAGTTACAGTGCTCACGCCGTTTGAGAGTATATTTGCTGAAGGTGGAAATGTTCAAAGAATTCTAAATCGGTATTAGGCCACAAGCAACTCATATATTATAAATGTCAAAAAAGGGGCGTTTCGCGTAGCAGTTATAGGCAGATTTTCTCGACTCCAAGCGGCCCGGCGAAGTCCGCGTGTACCGCGGAGCTTCCTTGGACTTCAGGCCTGTGGATTGCGTGATCATCATGTGCAGGAAAATTGGTTCAGCTTCTGTAAGCGGGCGAAAGTGGCCTGTAACACTGTAACTGTGGCAATATCTTCAACGGCTAGTTTTTATTATTTAATGAAAGTTGAAGGAAACTTTAGATAATTAAATGATTTTTTTGTGTAAAAATATTCATTTTATTGCACTTTTGCCGACTAGTTTCGGGGTATGCGCCCCATTATCAAGGCATCCCTGCAGAAACAAATCTCTCTAACTCAATGTCAACACGAAATTCCCAAAAATCCTGAGGACGGACGTATGGTCATGGAAACTGGTTTCTCAATTCTTCTCGAAGTTTCTATGTGCGTCCGTCCGTTCTCAGGATTTTTGTGTTGACATTTGACTGAAAGATTTGTCTCGCCAGGAATCCAGAATAGCAGGATGGGGCGCACACCCCGAAAACCGGCAAAAGTGCAATAAAATGAATGTTTTGACTCAAAAAAATCATTTAAATTATCTTCATTGCCTCTTCTGATTGAAAATACGCTGAATTATCGGGTTCTGTGTGTGAGCAGTGCCGTCTTTAGGTGGGGGCCCGACGGGACTGGGCCCGGGGTCCCGCGTCAAGGGGAGCCCCGGATTCTTCAGATTGTTTGCTAAGGCTTCTTTTTGTTTCTGAGGGCTACTTCACGACTAAAAACGAGGTAAATTGCGAATTCACGGCTAAAATGAAAAAAAGCGCTCATTCACAGCCAACGTCGACAAAATTCACGGTTTTCAGTGACTGAGATAAAATGATAATTCACGTCCAAAGTGAAGGAAATTGCTAATTCGGGCCTAAAATCAAGAAAACCCCTAGGTGTATTGTCGACTAAAATGTGTGAAATGCGCTAATTGAGAAAAAGCTCTGATTCACAGATAAATGAGAAAATGCCAATTCGCGAATAAAATTGAGAAAAAATTCTTGGCTAATAAAATCGGAAAAATCGCTAGTTCACGGCAATGGCGTAGCCAGCCTTTGATCTAGAGGTGTAAGGCTTCCCGTGAGCACAAGTTAGATGCATCTCAATGACTACTCTGGGATGAATCCCCGGAATGAAAACTCGGTAGGTAGTTCATCAACTCAGAACTCGTCGTGGGAAATCGTTTAATTCAACCCCAGAAACTGATTTAGCACAGATAAAAATAGTCGTTTACCGTTAAACTAACATCTCTTATGGAAAACTGCCGTTGTTGCATTTTTCTTTTCCGCCCAATAACTGACAACTTATCCCCCCAAAAGTGGTATTTTCTGATCTAAACTTGAAATTTTCGTATCCTGGGAGAAACTGCGGTAATTTAGTCCTCTGCTCTAGATTCTTCTGTCGTAGAGACGAATGGCTCATTGTCAGGATTCGAAAACTTGCAGGCCTGCGTAAACCACCAAGTTTATAGTCGTCAACAAGCGCGTAGACCAGTTCATGTTCTTATAGGAAAGCGCAGCTTTTCTGAGAAGGTCGCCTGTTGTCCGGTTCTCAAACGGCTCGCACGAAATTGAGATTTTAACGGAACTTTGGCTTTTTAGGGGCATTTGAATTTTAAAAAATAGTTATTTCTGTCTGTGAAATGGAACATTTCAATTAGACAACCCCACAATATTGGGTTTTCAGCACACCCAAAACCCACAAAATTGGGTTTTCAACAACAAAAAGTTGCAAAATCTGGTTTTCATCGTTAAAACAGCCGCAAATTTGGGGTTTCCTTGATCCAGAACCCAGAAAATAGGTTTTTAGGTAACAAAATCCGCGAAATGGTTTTTATGTAGTGGGCGAAATCAGCAAATCTATGTTTTTTTTAGTGAACCAGACCTGCAAAAATTGGTTTATACTGCGCAAAATCCGTGAGATTGATCTCTTTCACACCACCTTGTGAAATTGGTTTATCAGCTACTCAAATTGGAGAAATCGTGTTTTTTTTTTCTTAGTGAGCAAAATTATTCTTCGTGCTCACCCACGAAAATGTCGTTTTGGCGAGATAAATATGAAAGATTTTAGAGAGCGAAATCAGATAAATTTGTTGCTTGGTAGTATTTGAAAGACACATTTTTCGAAAAATGTTTAGGGAACCCCACGAAATCGGTGGTGACACTGTAAGATTTGTAATTTTTTGTAGTATTGTCTAGTGGTGGGCAGCTGCCCCTCTTACGGCTGCAATTTTGGGTCACGGCGAGGGCAAATGCTCACCCCTGTCCCTCTCGTGAGGCAACCCGTATGGTTCCCGGCAAATAGTGGAAAAAGGTGTGGCAAGTAGGTGCCCTCCCCCCACCACGGAGGGGGCTTAAATGTTGTCCGGGGCCCTGGGCCCCAACTTTAGTAAAGGCGGCACTGGTGTCAAGAAACCCCACGATGCGTGGATCCGTCCATTTCGAAATTTTGGTCATTTCCTCCAAAATCGCCCCTAATCTGACTGAGTGATTTTTAGGGCCGTTTTCTCTGAATATTTCGTTGTGAGCCGATCACGTGAGTCCCGTAGAGAATTCTCATTCGACCAATGTATGTATATCCGGTTTCCCTCAACTTCACTGAATGGCTACCAGCGTCTTAACTTGGTTAAAAGTGAGCGTTTTGCATTATATTAGCGATTTTGTCAATCTGCATCAGGGAGGACTTATTGAGACTACAGCGGACAAGCCTCTACTCATTCCAAAACGGGGGAGCATTCATCGAAAATCAAATTCTCGAATGTCTGGATCGGGGGCAAGTCTACGATGAACGCAGACCAGCAAGACGTCCAGTAGTTTCAAGGGTGTACCCTGTACACCATCGCATGTGTACCCTGTACGCATCGCGCCCTACTGGGCGGGAAGAATGTACTATCATGGAATGATGGCTAAAATGTGAAATCCCCTCCCCCCCGACGTGCCGATATTTTAATCCGATTCCTATCCTTCAGGACGAATGCCTACCTACGCCCCTGCACGCGGAATGTCAATGATCCCCTCTAGAAACTCAGCAGGAATGCTCCTAATGTAACTGATGTTGGGGGTTAAAAAATCTCAGAAGCTTAGGGCTGATCTGATGAAGCGACGCCCTGAACGGTTCCTCAGCCCTGAAACGCTCCTTTTCCATTGTACAAAACCACGTATCACCCGTTGAAAAATAGCAATGTCACAGCAATTGAAGCCCGAAAATTCCAGTGCCATGGCTGTGTTAATGTTTCATTGGAACTTTAATTTCGCAATAGCTGTACACCCACCTCCGCCACTACCCCAGAACCCCCAAATTGATTGCGTGGCTTGTCAAACCAGCAAATTCGTGACAATTTATCCCAGAATCTTGAAAATTTTGTGATCATCCTACACTATTAATAATACTAACTAGAAACTATTAATAATACGAGGCGATTCCTTCCAATTTTAAATTTTTGGCCATTTTTGCCTATAACCCGCCGAGGGCTTTAGGTCCTTTTTAACCAACCTCAGCCAAAAATGCCCCCATAAGGGGTTGTCGGCAATAGCCTATCGAGGCCCATGTGCGCAGTTCTTTTCTCTGAGCAAGCTTACGGGTAAGTCTACGTCTGAAATTAAGAAGCCACGCTCATTTTTCGCTGTTCTGTGGGCTATTACTCGGCTAAACGTTTGGATAAACTCTAATATTCCCGGCTAAAATTCAGAAAAAGCGCTCATTCGTAGATAGAATTGAGAAAATGTGTCAATTCGTGGTTTCTGATCCAAACGTTCTGGCCAACATTGAGAAAAAAACACTGGCGTGAAGTTCCGGCAAACCCGCGATTAAAGTTGAGAAAAGTTAATTCATATTTAAAGGCTGGAAAAATCGCTGATTCGCGGCTAAGATTGAGAAAAAGCGTCAACTATCCGCTAAAATTGAAATAGAAACACGTTGACTCACGGCTAAAATTAGGGAAAAGTTCTATTTCGCTGCTAAAATTGAGAAAAAGTGGTCATTAAGCGATCAAGTAAACGGCCATATTTGGGGTTGAAAGAGCTACAGGCATAAAATTGTTTGGAAGCGCCAAATTAGCGAAATTGATCCTTAAAAAGTGCCAAACCACGAAATTTTATTTTTTGGAAGAACCAAGTCCTTGAATTCGGCAATTTGGGCAAACAAAGGACGATAAGGGGCCTCGTGGAGATTTCCGCTCCGGGCCCCGATAGATAGAGCGTGGAGGTCCGCCACTGATCCTGCTATTGCATAATTCACTATGAGGCTACTGCGGCTTCGTATGAGTAGTATGAAATGAGGGGAAAGAAGAGAGAGAGAGAGAACATTTATTTGCTTTCTCTTTTCATCTCTCCTGTTTCAATTCGTCATATCCTCCACCCCTCCCCTAAAAAGATTTCTTAAGCCGCCCCTCTAAATTTGCCGTCCAGGGCTATAGCCCTGGTAGTCCCCCTCCTAAGATCCGGCCCTGACTAAACCTTTTCCTTCTTTTCAGCCCACTGCTGGAGGCGTGACACAGTAATTCAAGCGTGGCGTGTAAGGTTGATCTGCCACGTCGAAAACCATACTGCGCATCACAGATACTTCAACCTTTTCAAGGAAATTCGACATCTGCTTATTCAGGAGGCCTTCGAAGATCTTTAGAAAAACGCAAGATATTGTGATTGGCCGGAAATCTGACAGACCTGCGTACTATCTTTCATTGGAACCGAGATTATTTGGGTGATTTTGAGACACTTGGCACCACCCCCCGCACGAAGAATCAAGTTGAACAGGTACGTTCAAGGCTCAACGATTTCGTCTCCAAAATGACGAATTATTTGAGCTGTCTGCAGCCATAAGCATAATCATTGTTGAGAGACAGTTCACTGAGCCGGTCGGTTTATTCAGCAGGTAGAAGTAAAAACTTTTCTTTTTAAAAGTGAAATAGCATATCTGGGTCTTAATGTCGTGATCATCAGCCTTGGATGTCCAAGGAAAAGCCTCGACCCACGACGCAAGTGGCCCTCGCCGCATTCACCGTAGAGTTGGGAATTTCGGCAAACTCAACGATCAGTTCGCGAAACGCTAATTTTTGGCCTCTTTGAGGACAGAAGCTCTCAGACGTATCTTCTGGGGCGTTCAAGCCAAAACTGCCTTCACTTTTCAACTCAGCACGTCCTGAAGGACAGCTCATTCATTGTGTACGACGCAAATCGAACCACTTTGAAAAATTGCTAAAAACAAGGGTGACCAGACGTCCTACTTTTCCCGTCATGTTCTACTTTTTAAGCGTCCGGGGATGTCCAGGTTCATTTTTCAGGTGTCCATCACCCTCTGTCAATTATTATGAGCCATTGGCCAATGGACCAGAGGCTCTATAATAATCGGAACACTTCGAAATAATGACTAAAAAATTGCCAAAATCACCCTGGTGGATCGGTAAAAATGTACAAAATTTAAAAAATTAGACGAAACCATGAATAACCGGGATTTTCGACTGGGGTAATCTCAAAATAAAGAAGGATTTTCTACCAAACTAGCCATCGAAGGAGTTCGCACAGTGATTCCATTATTTTTGGCCGTTTGTGGCTCGATTTCAACAGAAATTTTGTGTTAAGAAAAGCTATCACCTATAAGGCTGAGCCCTAAAGTGAAGTCTTTTGATTCCAAAATCACCATACATTTATAAGTTGAGGCTCTAAGTTTGTTGGTTTGACTGACGTTTATGAATTTGGCCTACACAGAACTCCGCTGTGAAGTAATTTTCAAAGTGGCCGCCAGGTTGCAGCACCTCCTTGGAAAATGGAAGTAAAAATATAAATGTTTTTCAAAATGTCTGTAGGAAACCGACAACAAATGAACAAAAACCTCAAGATTTGCACAAGGAACCTGTTGATTCTTCTTTCACGGTTTTCAACTACGTTTATACATCCAAATCGTGAAATAAGGAAATTATTAAACTTAATCACAAGTTGTTGCGTTAAATTGGTATACTAGCATCGGAAAAAATATGCCTTTCATGAGGTCATGATGCTCTTGGGGCCATGTGGAACACAGAAACCGCGGCAAGAAGACTCGCGAGCCAACAAAGCCCGCAAAGTGTAGGCAAAATGCGCATTTAGGGCCACTTATTCCCCTTTCCGCTTAGTAGCACGTTATCCAATCCCTCAGAGTACCGTTGCGGGCATTTAGCCCCAGAATTCCCCAGCAGATCTATACTCTGTTTTGTAAGCCCCTAAACGTCCCATGAGAAATTTTGAGATTACAGCGCGGTGACAGCGGTTTTTTAATTAAAATTCGACCTTTGTTTTTTCACAGGGCACCTAAATTGTGACGGGTCATCGGCCGCAGATTAGCTAAAAGGACTCGCAGGGCCTGGTCTCTGCTTTTAGAAAAGTTTCCTTCTCCACCATCACCGCCGCCGCTGGGGTTGTCCAGAACGAAACATTTCTCGGGCTTCACCGGTACTTCAGGCACGTACGACCTGATCCAGTTCAAATAGGGACAGGTGAACATATAGGTGTGAACGATGCTTTTCGAGCCGCAGTCCATGTCCGAGGGCCCTTTGTATTTGAACCTTTCAATGTAGACTTGGTGAGCTATTCCGACGAGCTCGTCTAAAGAAATTTAAGGGAGGGAAATTTCAAAATCGTTTCTAACGGGAAATGAGTAGACGGGCACGTACCTTTACAAATCAAAGGTCCACCGCTGTCACCATCGCACAGGCCTTTGCCGTCGTCATTTTTCAAGCACAGCATATTTTTACGCTCTTTGGCCGTTAAACCGTGACAGGCGATTTTGGATTGTACGGCGTACACTTGAAGTTTATGGAGGAGAGTGTTAGTTTTGCTACGACTTGTGTCACCTTTGAATTGAAGCGAAATTACGGCGCGTGTTAGTGGGCGGGGTGGGGAGGGTGTCATTATCATTACCCCAGCCACTCGCTGTACATTGAACGTCTTTATTCATTTGAAAAGGCTCGCCTGACACCGCTATGATGTTCACGTTCTCGGTCAATTCGAAAGGACTTAACACACTGACAACACTAAGGTCAGCTCCTGAAATCTTCACTTCCTAAATTGTTTCAGTAAAACGGTATTGAAATAACATCAGAACCGTCAGTGGGCTGGGTTTTTTTCAAACTTCAAAATGCGGGTGTATATGTATGGCTTTCGCTCGTCTAATTTGTCGACTCGGCGATGTTGTATCGTTAAAATCGACGATGCCCGCCAGTAGAGCGACGTTCTTGGCTTGAACAAGTTTACCCTCAAGAACATAGCAATGAGCCGCTCCCAAAACCCACGCCGAACTGATTAGACTCGCCGTACACCGTACCTGAATAGAGATAAAATAGTCCGTCGACGTACTATTTTAAAAAGAGCCCCCGTAAAGCGGAAGATAATGACTATGTACGTACATCCGGGTGAATAGAAGCGATCAAATAGGGGAAATCGCCGATCTCAGCTGGAACGCCGCCGGCTAGTCTGGGCCTTCTGCTATTGACGCTGGCCGCTAGTACGAATATTAGAAAAGCGGCACCGAGGACGTTATTTTTCATAAATGCCACCGAAAGACGTCACCTTCATCATAAGTTTCTAGTTCTATTAAACAAAGCCTTTCATATGCTTGAAAAAAATTCGCTAAAAGTCAACAAAAAGATGATTTTTTTGTTTGTCTCACGAGGTTCTTAAGGTAGTGGTGTTTGCTCTTATCGCGGGATGAAATTAAAGCGAATCACTAAAAATTGTTCATGGTACACGTTTATAATACACAGTTTTTCAAGTGTTAGTATTGGCATGTAACTAAATATTTGTAACAATCTCAATATTTAAACGCTACTACGCAATAAGTTAGTTTTTTAAGGGCTATTTTTCAACGTTTAAACTGAAAATTACAAGGAAATAACGAGAAATAGGCAAAGAAACGTAATACCCCTCTCTATAAATTGAAAAAATGTTGATTGGCACCAAATTTGTAGTTCGTAAAAAAAATGTATTATTTACATTGGCTTTCGTAAGAAAATTATGCACTAGAGAGAGCCAAGAATAGTACGCGGTTTTCGCTCTCAAATTTCTTGTTCTTAAACAGTTGACAAAAGGCCGGGCTTGCCCTTGTTCAACGCTGGATTAAAGCGCGACGTGACGGCGTACAAATAATTGACGAATTTGACGGGAGGTCTCAACTCGTAGGATTGCTTTGGTCGAGCGACGAGTAGCGTCGACTCAATCGTCGAGGTTACATAGTCCGGCAGTTCGGTCACGTTGTATCGCAAATAGGCGTCGTTCGATGATGATGTTTCGGCGGTGGGGTCTTCAAATCTGAAAAGGGGGGGGGGGAATAAAAACCTGCGGTGGGTTTGTGGGAGGGGGGGGGTGACACTAATTACTTGGCTTTGACCCTGTGATACAACTGTTCGGCGGACACGTGCTCTAAATTAACGATGACGACCGAGACACCAAGGTTGGCGAGTTCATTGGCGAGAGCGCAACTGGCTCCGGCGACGGCGTGTCGAGCGGCTGCGTACGCGACTACACCGGTGCTACCTTTTTGACATTCGCTGGTTAGGCCGACAGTTATCAGACGTCCTATAAGAACAAAAGTATGGTTCAATTTATTTCAGTTGCGTGAAAAACACGGTGAACCGTGGGATCAGGTGAACCTTTAGTGGCTCTCAGCAGAGGGAGAAGAGCCCGGGCCGTTCGTAGAGTTCCAACAACGTTAACTTTGAACATGGAATCCCATAGGCAGCTCTCTTGAGCTTCCAAGCGACCTTTGACTGCCACACCCGCCGTATTTAGTACTGCCCATAAACCTAAACCACAAACAAATAAATAAGTATTTAAATACATGCAGAGTTAAAAGGGAATCAAACGCCAACCGAATACTCAGTTCTCAGGGGCTGCATGGACGGGTCAAAGGTCAAATTGTTCGCCTACCACGGGTAGAGACCGAGCACACTCACCAAGTACGCACAGATCTCGAGTTTTCCTGATTCGGAATTCGGAAACCAATAACTCAGCTCTTCAAACTGGTTACATTTGTTCTCATGAAACATAATAGTACCTACTATTTTATCGACGGGAACTCTCAATTTTATCCGGAAAACTGACAAGAAGGTGTGGACATTAACCAATTTCGCCATAGAAACTGACTATTCAAGCAGGAAACTGGGAATTTGGCCTCCAAAACTCGACTACTGTGGCTTGAAAATTCCGGATATCACAAATGTGGCTCTTTAATTGACGACTTGGATCTACTGTTTACAAAATAGACAGTTTGACCCTGAAACTTGATGTGTGTCCCCGAAAACAAAACTTATTCGTCTGTTCGGCTCTTTTGAAAAACGAATTTCGTAGTCTGACTCTTTTAAAACACATTTTCGTGAATTTGGCCGCTCGCGGTGAACGATATGGGGGAGCTGATGGACAGCGACGACGAGGAATCCTTACCACGACCCTCACTGGCACCACAATTTGGGAGGAAATTGCCAAATTTTGGGGGTTTTTCGAAACAGTTAATCCGAAAATGGGAACGGATTTTTGATCAGAGTGAATTGTCACAGTGATTCTGGCGTTTTTAGCGGGTTTGACCCGTCATACGAATTTTTCTGCGGTGGAACAGCGGCCAAGCAACCGTCCAAGTCCATGGCAAAGTCCTAGGAAGAGCCTCAACACAGGTGAACCAGACTGGCCCACTGTGAAGTCGAGAAAATTGTCCGGAAGCAACGAAATAGCGAAACTCTCTTTCTTGCACACTTTAAATAGTGGCACCTAGAGGCTGGGCCCATCTGCGTTCCACAATTTACCACTGTCCGGGCGTCCACCAGCTCACATCGAAACATTTTAAAGAACATTTGATTGAAAAGACCGAGATTCGTGAGGAGTCCCTGCGAAATCGGTTCTGTGGATGAGGAAACGCCACGTAATCGTTTTTTGAGTGTTTGAATACCGCAAAATTGGACGCTGTCGTGGCCGGCTAGCCCGGGTACCGCGGTCATTTAAAAAAAAAACCAAACTAGCAATTATGTGGACCCGAAACTGGCAATTTTAAGAACATAAAGTTCAGAAAATAGCAATTTTGCTGAAATCAAGACCTGATAACTTGCAATTTTACGAATATCAGAAAACTTTCAATTTAGCGGTTTAACTCCAAAACCATGTAATTTAGTGGCTATTCGTCAGAATGGCTATGTGTCAGAAATTGGACACATGTCATGGCCGGCCAGCACGCGTTTCGCGGTTAATAAAAAAATACAAGAACTTATTGACAATTCGCAAGAATAAAAAAGCAAAGAAAATTGCAATTTGGCGAGAATGAAGACTAGAAACATCGCGAGACAGAAGACCAGAAATATAAGTCTCACGCCAAACTAGTGATTTTGCGAAATTATGGCCAGAAACTAGCAATTTTGCGAAATGGCTGGTTAATGGTCTTTATTTTCACCAAATTGCTAGTTACTAGCCGTTAATTTCGCAAAAATAAAGACCGTTAACCAGCCATTTCGCTGAAATTAAGCCCGAAACCTTCCAATTACGTGAATATTTAGCTAAAAAATGTTACAATTTATTGGACGCTGTCGTCCAATTGGGGCTAGCCCGGGGAATCACGGTCACTACCCCCCACCCATCCAACCACCAAGTATATAATCGCGCGAGAATAGAGACCAGAAACTGGCAAATTCACGGATATTTAGACCCGAAACTTGCAATTTCACCTCAGAGTGATTTAATTTCATCTCTATATTTTATTCGGCATGCTTTGGGCGCTCTCGAGGCCGGCTAGACTGGGATCCTCACCCAGGCCGATGAACTCACGTGCCGACGAGAGGTCCTTATTCGGCGACGATGCTCTTTCTTTGTATACTTGAGGCCTGTAAATTTTAAGTGAGCGTTTTTCAGAGCGAAACCCCCAAATTGCTTAACTGGTGAGCAAAACCCACGACATTGCATTATTTTTTGCGAGCAAAACCTCATGAATTAGTTTTTTAGCGACCGAAACACGCGAAATTGCTTTTTGATCGAGATAAATTGCTTTTCTACCGTGCACAATTGCGTTTTTAGGGGCTGAAATTGATGTTTAAGCGAGAAAAACCAGCACCCAGTTGGGTTTTTAGGGAAAATCCTTCGAAAATGTTTTTTTTGTTTGTTTTTATTTTAAAATTAGCGAGTCCCCCGAAATTAGTTTCTTAGCGATTAAAATCCCCAAAATTGCGCCTTTTAGTGACCAAAACCAGTGCAATTTCTTTATCAGTAAGGGAAATCCCGCGATTGGCTTTACTAGCGAGAGATATTGATTTTTTTCAGCGAGAAAACCCTACGAAATTGGTAGGTACTTAGTGAGGGAAACCAGAAAAAAAATTGGGTTTTTTGGGGTTTTCAAGGCCTTGCCACACAGAACACGAACTGCCGGGCGGACTGGTCTGCTCGCAAAAAAACACGAAAACGTGGGCTTGGTATACCCCATTGTCAAGGTTTTTCCGCGAGCGGAACAATCCGCGCGTCAATTCGCTTGCCGTGCCACACTGAACCTGAACGCGAACTGCTGCGCCGACGAGGTCCGCGTAAGAAAGAAAGAAAAACAAAAACAAAAAAAAAAACATGAAAACGTGGATGAGGCATAGCCGTTGCTATGGTTTTTTGTTGAGCGGACCAGTCCGCGCGGCAGTTCGCGTTCGGTGTGGCGAGGCCTTTAGTGACCAAGCCCCGCGAAAATAGTTTTTTAGTGACTGAAACCCGCGAAATATATATATGTCACGGTTAATGTGAGTAAACGGTAAATGCCCACATTTACCGGTTAATGCACACATTCCCCCGTGAAAATGTGCACATTCCCCCGTGAAAATGTGCACATTTACCGCTATACGCACTTTAACCATAACATATACATATATATTTTACGTGTCCAGAACCGGCGAAATGGCCTTGTCAAGTTGTCAGTAGGAAAACCCCGAGGAATGTTTTTTTTTTTTTTTTTAGCAAGAGAATAGCAAGAGAAATTGATTTTTTGCGAATGAAACCCACAGTGACAAACCCCCACGAAATTGCATTTTTAGAGAACGAATCTGATTTAAAGCTATTTAAATTCCCGAAATTCCTTTTTTAGAGAGTAAAACCAGCGAAATTGGTTTTTCAAAATGTAAAACCCGCGAATTGCTTTTTCAAAGTGGAAAACCCGCGAATTGCTTTTATAGCGAGCGAAATTGCTTTTCTAGCCTGCAGAACCGATAATTTTTTTATATTTTTGTACCACATAGTGAGCAAAGCCAACGAGATTGGTTTTTTTAGCTACCAAAACCAGAGAAATTGCTGTTTTCGTGAGCAACCCCCGCGAAATTGCTTTTTTAGTGCGATAAGTGAAACCCGTAAAATTGTTTTTTTTTTTTTTTTTTTTAATTGCCAAAAGAATCGAGTAGCCCTGCAGACTGCTGTTCGTCCTACTGAAACAAGCGCCAACACCTTGCATATATTCACGTTAATACGTTTAACTGCTTTCAGCGCCCCCCCCTCCCCCACCTGCCCCTTTACCCCTTAATCCCACTGACGACCCCCATGGATATTTGCTTTTTCGCTGATATTTAGACCCGAAACTTGAAATTCTGCAAATTTAAGCCTCACAATTTTGCAAATTTTGCAATCGCTTTTTATTGATTGATTAACTAATCTGATACGTCTTTCAATGGCGCGTATTCGCTATTTTTTTTTTAAAAACTTCGCTCTTATCCTCACAAAAATATAGTGATTCCACGGCTGTTTATTGCTACAAACACGCAATTCTATTCTACATAATTATATTCTATTGCAATTCAAACTATTTATCCCGAAACTTGAATTTTACGGTTATACGCATAACCTCGAAGCAATTTGTGGATGTTGACGAGGGCGAAATTAACCGATACCGTCTCACTGACACGTTTGACCGTTATTTATCAAGTCAAATTGTTTTTTTATGGACTTCAACTCACGTCTTATAGCCAAATCAATATCAGGTTTTCGAGGCTTAATATGCAGTTTTCTGCGCTTGAACGTCATTTAATTAATTTTTGGTCTCCAAATGTTTTTTCTCTATCCACGAGGCCGTACTACATATAAATACTGCAGTTTTTCGAAAGTAGAAGTTCCGAAGTATAGTATAGATAGAGGACCCCCGTAGTACCACAGTATAAAGCAAAGTAAGGCTCTAGCCCGTATAGACACTATAAGGTCACCGTAGTAAGAGAGTTAGAGCCCATAACCCCTCAAAGGTTAACGGCGCCTTAAGCTTTGATCCTTGAGATTTCTCCGAGCTTTTTTACAGGTTTAATCAAGTTTAGAATTGTATGTTTGCATATTGAGGGCAAACTAGAAAAATTGTTGGAGGTATCTTTCACTCTCCCCCACCCCCTTCCTTGTTTTGCATAACAAACGGTGGGAGTGGTGTGATGGGGCGCGGACTGTACGTGTGGGCCTGTTTTTACGCGTCTTGAGAAAGAAAAAAAAAAAATAGTTACGACAGGTGAAAATAAGTGAGGGGGCGGGGAGGGGGGCTTTTTCAAATCACGAACAGTGCAATTGTCTCAATTACACGGTCGGTCAAAAAATCATAGTGGCACGTGACTTTTTTCAGGAAGGAATTTCGCTCCCACGGTAATGCGCTGCATATACTCGCAAAAACTTCGGCGCAGCGCGATTGTTTAAAAAAAAAAAAAAAAATGTTTTGCGCTATCGTGTAACTGTGGCGACATTACGCCAGTCGTGTTGATCCGATGCGCGGGGGGTGGGGTGGTGCGAGGGGGTAGAGTGCAATATTTGGACGCCGATGTGAAAGTTGTTTTTCGCCGGTTCTACTCCGAAACGAAGCGCTATGATGCGTAAAAGGGGAGAGAGAGATCAACGATACAACCGTATCGTCTTCAGTTTCTAGTCAGGCAAAATAGGCTTTTTTTTTCCTCCTCACGCTCTCTTTCTCTCTCCTGTCCACACTTCTTTCACTTTGGAACGTTTACCCTTCGCTGCTGACAAATTGAGCGAGGAATTCTGAAATTTCTCTGGATTTATTTTTTGTTTGTTTCAAAGAGAACGAGCCAGTAAATAATTGTCCGACGTGAAAGCTTGATGTGTTTGGTTACAAATCTCATTTTTCCTAGGCGACTTTCCAGTTTTTTGGGGACTCCAAAGTTGGCCATTTTTCGGGATTCGATGGGACGATCTCTCTACCCTCCCCCTTGGCCGCGCACCACCGAAAAACCGAAAAGTTATTTTTCTCTTTGGTGTACCTGCTAATTCTGCGCCAGTAACCCCACATCCACACTACGCCTCGACCATAATACCGTCATCAATACAACTCAGCTCAGCCTTGTTCCATTAAACTATTAGGCCCTTCCCTTATAAACGCGACCTCATGCGTGGAACAGCTTTTATAATAATTTTCTAACGAGTTTTTTTTTCTCTCAATCTGATCCCAGCGCAGGCAAATTAAAATTCTTGGCGAAAAAAATGATTTTACGCAACGATCTGAAGCCTTGACGGCTTAAAAATGTCTGATGTGACTCCCGTAATGTTTTGTCCCTACTTGATCTAGGCGTTCGACCTTCGAAAACAACTTTTAATGAAGAGGGGAAAAAATGATCCTTCGAGATTCCAGGACATGATGTTTGAAAGTGAACAGTATGGGAGAGGGGTGGAAGGGAGAGCACTAAAAAAAAATGCGATTACGTTCAAGAAAGGGAAAGTCCGTCGTGTACGATTATTTTGGTCCCTTCGGAAGAAATTCCCCTATGTCGCTTGTAAATTTCCTCGTGAAGACCGTGGCAGACCGGTCCTTTTCTCACTCATTTTATCTCTCTCTCTCTCTCGCCCCCCCCTCAACGTGTGTGACAAAAATGAAAGCCTTGTTATTGCCTCACGTAGAAAGCTTCGAGGGGGACTAGATGGAACGCGACATCGTGCGCTCCCGTTTTGTCTCTCCAATCGGGTGCCTTGCATTCTCGACGACTGGGGGAAGAACAAACGAAATATTTTAACATTGTTGTACGTGTTCACAAATCGGTCTCGACCTGATTTTTCTGTTCAAAGGACGAATAATAATTATACAAGCGAATTTTTGTCTTCATAATGCACGCCTCATTGTATAAATTTTGTTTCGTGGAAGGAACAGAATGAAGGAAGTATGAGGACCTTCGTAATGAGCCAGCCGCAAATTATAAATCTTCAGATTATTAGATTCGAAGGTCCACAATTTCACAAAAGATTACTGTCGTGCATCTTGTCCATGCGCCACTTTTGGGTTTTACTGGTTGTTCAACTAGATCAATATCACAGAGTGAATCGAACCAAAGAGTGCGGTGAGGGAGTCGGAAGCCTTTTCAAATGACCTGAATTTTCACCACGTGGAAAATCCTCGACCCCCCTCCCACCATGTTCCCTAGGAACCTCGGTGATCCAAGCTTTAAGTACTTCTTTTGAAGGCTTTGATTAATCCTTTAATGGTCTCAAAATCTCCAACTTGAAGTAGCCTTACGTAACAACCAACAAGTCGTCCAATTAATTACGAAACACCATCTTTATAAAAGGTTTCCATTTCCAGCCACTTTACTTGAAAAGAGTTTGAGAAACACGGCGGTACGTTTTTGTTGGCAATAAACGTGAATATTGCCTCTTGAACACCTTTTTGTCATCACCCCCCCTCACGCGTCATAGTGACGAATTGACGCGGATGTAACAAGCTCGTGATGTGAACGCAACAATCGAGCACCGTAACTGACTGAAGTGAGATGTGCACTTTTTTTTATTTTTTCTAATAGAAAAATAATGACGATTGGACCGTGAAAAGTCATTCTCGAAATCATGTTTGTCCAAAGTATTGAACGCCATTAAACGGGACTTGAACTGTCGAGCCTACCGTTAAATCCGTTGCGTATTGTATTTTCCACGATGCATATAAAAGTACATTTCACGCAGTTTACTCCCAGAAGATAGTTCTTATTGGAATACGGTTATTTTTCGTTTACATTGTAAATTCAAAAGAAAAAAATTATGCTGATCCCCCCTCCCATGCACGTCCTGGTGACCCCAACAACCAGTGTCCAGTAGGGGGGGGGGAGAGCGCCACGGGTACCGATGCTCTAGGGAGAGGATGAAAAATCTGAAAATCGATCCCACAGAAACCAGAGTATTCGACCGGAAAACCAGATATGTTATAGCTCACAATCTGATCCTATAAGCCAATTTTGCCAATTTGGCTCTTTCAAAAACTAAAATGACAATGAGGGCTGTTTTCAACCCCATTTTTTTTTTGCTATTTCAAAACTAAATTTTCCGGATTAGGCTTGTTCAAATCCAAATTATAGGGAATTCCACTCTTTCAAAAACAAAATTTCGTGGGTTTGGCTCTTTCAAACCCCAATTTCACAAAGTTTTGATATTTAAAACACAAATTTTAGGTATTTTTCACCTTTGCAAAACCAAAATTTCGTTTGGCTCATTCAAATCACAATTAAACGGAAATTCACTTTTTCAAATCAAAAGTTCTTGAATTTAGCCCCATATATCTGACCCCAATTTCGTGCATTTACGCTCTATGAAATACCGTTCGTGGATTTAACACTTTCTAAAATGTCGAGTAGTTCTGAAAACTGGCTCGGCTCGTTCGAAAACCAAATGTCGTGATTTTGGCTCTTTTAAGCCGTTCTGACACCAATGTCAGGACAAATTTGCGTGAGATGTTTCGACCACAATGTGATTTTAGAGACATTTGATTTGCTTTTTACGGCCGCAAATTTGCGTTGGTTTGAGAATCGCTTCAAACTACAATTTCGCCGAGGATTATCTCTCTTCCATAGCCATAAGTCATAAATTTTGCTCCTCAAAAACGCAATTTCACTACAATTCGGCCTATTTCCACTGTTTAAAAACTCAGTTTCGAAAAAAACAGTCTCGCTGGTTGTGGATATTCGAAAAAAAAAAATGAATTTCAAAAGCCAAATTTCGTAGGCTATGCTCTTTAAAAAACCAAATTCAGCGATTTTGGAAGCATTTGGTCCAGCCCTATGCAGCCCAGAATCCTACACGAAACAGCAAGGTTTTGTTACCATTCTTAGCGGGCTCTTGCAGAGGCCGCCTTTTTCTCTAGGACAGCACACTAGCGATTTATCTCAATTTTAGACTTGAAGTTAAGACCAAAACCTGTGAACCAGCGTTTTTTTGGTCGATTTTAGCCTCGACGGCCTGACGAACCAACGATATCATCTCGCTAAACGCTCTTCTTTGCCCTCATATGTGTTTGGTTGGGGCCGGCTGTTCAAAAACCACTTTCACGGGGTCTCCTCATCCAAGATTACAATTTTCCGTTGTTTTTCCCCCACTCAAAAACCCATTTCTCGGTATTCCCTCATTCAAAAACCAACTTGGCGAGATACACTCGCCCACATATCACCAATTTCGCTGGGTCAACTGTCTTAAAATCTACGAAATTTGACGTGTTCTGGCTGGATATTTGTGGAATTGGAAGTTTCGGGAGTCAATTTCTGCTACCATTGTATCTGGTCTTTATTGACGTGAAATTTCAAGCTTCGGGTCTAAAAATTGCTAGTTTCTGTTTTTTTACTTTTTCGATAATTTTCAGATTTCACAGCTTTTTTATTAACGACCAAGAAACCCGGACTGTTCGGCCATGCCATTGTTCAAAGACTGACGAATAGCAAAAAGTGCTAGATTTTGGGCCTAATCCGTGAAATTGGAAGTTTTCTGGTTGAATATTCGTGAAAATGCAAGTTTGAGGTATTAATTTCAGAAAAATTGCTGTAGTTTCTGGTCTTTATTTTCGTTAAATTTGAAGTTTCTGGTCCAAATATCTACGAAATTTATAGTTTCTATTTTTATTCTTGCATGTTGCAAGTTTCGGGGCTTTTTATTTCTCGAAATCACGTTACACTGGCTAGACCCCAACGTTTGACGAATGTATATGTAGGTACACAAAATTGCAAAAAAATGTTAGAAAGATATGATGAATAATTCTGTTGAATAGTTCTGTTACGGCGCAATTGGGAGCGTGCTGGACTGGTAATCCAGAGGTTGCGGGTTCAAATCCCGCCGGGGAGCCATTTTTCTCAAAACTCGAATCGTGTTGGGCTATGCCCTTCCATCGACGTCCGGATAACATCAATTCGATTAATTTATTAATTAAGCAAAAAAATGTATCTAAGTATCCGCGAGATTTGTAGTTGTCTGGCTGCATTCGCGAAAATACATGTTTCCGGGTCTTATTTTCAGAAAAATTGCAGGTTTCTGCCTTTCTGGTCCTCATTTGAGTTAATTAGCAAGTTTCTGGCCTAAATATTCGAGAAATTGACAGTTTTTTGGTCTTTATAGTCTCACGAATTTGATATTTTCTGGTCATATATGTATAGTCTCGCGACGAAGTCTTCGTCATATGTATGTAAACAAAATTTTCTCCAAATGGCGTGAAGGCATTTTGAATGGCCGAGATCATTTGAAGAGGCGAAATTGCAAGATTCTGGTCCTCGATTTCGCGAAATGAAACTTTTTGGTTCAAAATATTTGCTAAATTGCAAGTTTCTGATATTTTTTGGCGAAATTAAAAGCTACCGGAAGTGACCGGGTACCACCCGGGCTATAGCCCGCCGCGACAGCAAGTCTTGAATGCAAGATTTTGGAACTGAAATATCCGCGAAATGGGACGTTTCAGGCCACATTATCAGCGAAATTGCAAGCTTCAGGCAATTTTGTCATACTGGGTGGGGGGGACCTTGCGGGAGTTGCGGGCTGGTAGAGTCGACTGTCCCCGTGGCATGGCGAATAACCGAGTAAATTGCAATATTTAAAACTATAAATATTTTGTGGTTCAAATTTTTTTTTTATCAAGTGCTTTTTGTGCTTAGAGTTTCGTGTGGTTTGAGCTTCTAGTAATTCGAATTTTTTGTGTTTAGATAAAATTCGGCGTGGTTTACCGATCAGGAGAAACGCCTAGAGTCTCAAGAGACAATGGACCTGGGTGGGGTTCGGCTTAGCTTATCCATCGGAGTACGACTCCCAAAGGCGTCTCGGTGGCGCAATTGGCAGCGTGCTGGACTGGTGATCCAGAGGTTGCGGGTTCAAATCCCGCTGGGGAGCCATTTTTTTCTCGAAACTCGAATCGTGTTGGGCTATGCCCTTCCATCGTCGTCCGGATAACATCAGATAATTAATTTATTGATTATGCTGAAGCTCAAGTGACTCGCTCTTTGAGTGCTGAAATGGATAAATATTTGAATTTGCGCATTGGTTGTAGGTAGGCCTTTAGGCAAGCACTTACGCGGCAAAAAGTTTGGAAAAAGCGCTAAGGGCTAACTCACTGTATCTCGATGCAACATCGAGAAAAAATCGCTTATTCTCTGTGCTGTTTTAGAAAACAGCTGAAAAACGTTAATTGACGGCGAAATTTGACAAAAACGCTTTTTTCAGGTTTCTGAAAAAAACTTCGTGGCTAAAATTGATAAAACGCACATTGGCGATTGGTGGCCAAAAAAAAAAGAGAGAAAAATCACTAACTCATGGCTAAAATTGAGGGAAAAAATGAATTCGCGGTTAAAATTGAGCGAAAGCCGCCGAAAAAATCGGCGGCCAAAACAAAATAAAACACTAATTTGTGGCTAAACTAGAAAAAAAAATAGAGAAAAATTACAAATTCGCTAGTAAATTAAAGAAAGTCTTATATCACGGATAAACGGTAAAAAGTAATTCTCGCATAAACTGAGCGAAAATTGACAGTAATACTAATTCAAGGCTAAAATAGAAAAAACAACAATTCGTGACTTCTGAGGGTCAATTTTATGGCTAAAATTAAGTTAAGCTCTAACTAAATTGGTATCGAACAGTGCAAAAATCGCTAATTCCGGGTGAAATTAAAAAAAAAAATCTTCGCTAAAATTGAGTTCGCTGCTAAAATTGAGGGAAAACGCTAATAGGCGGATAAAACTGAAAAATCACTAAATCGCGGCTAAAGTTGAGAAAAATCGCTAATTCACGGATAACACTAAATTGTGGGTACGATTGAGAGCAAGCTCAAATTCACAGCTAATATGGAGAACAAAGCTAATTCATGGCTAAAAACAAATTATAATTCACTGCTCAAATTGAGTCAGCTGGTAAAACTGAGAGGAAGCGCAAATCGGCGGCTAGAACTAAGGAAAGCCAATTCATTGCTAAAACAATTTTTAAAAAGCTAATTCCCGGCTAAAATTGAAATAACTTTGCTTCACGGCTTCTGAAGGTCAACTTTGTGGAAAAAATTGAGAAAAAGCGCTAATTCGCGGATAAAATTGAGAAAATTGCTAATTCGCGGATGAAATAGAGAAAAAAGTTTACTGTGTGGGTAAGATTGAGAATAAGCGCGAATTCACCGTTTTAATATTGAGAAGTAGTGCTACATCACGGAAAATATGTTGAAAAATCGCTAATTCATTTTCAGCGGCCGCTCGAAGCTTTTCGTGGACGGCGACGGCCCTGCTCCCCTGCGAAGAAGGTCAATCCTAGGAAGAGCCTCGACTGAGGCGGACCACGCCGGCCCGCCGCAATACGTGGTCAAGAAAATCGAAACGCTCATAATTTAAGCTTTGGTGTGCTGACGTAACTAACCCCAGTGCCAGCTTGGGGGGGGGGGGAACTCATTACCCGCGTCACCAATATTTCCCTATGGACCCAAAATATTACTAACACTTCGCTTTAAGCTTGTTCCCCACTGAGGTCCGGTGCTGTCGGCGAGGAGGGCATTCTTATATGGATGGGAGGGGGAGGTGCGCCCTGAGCTGAGCCCATGAAATACATTTCTTGACGAACCCAGCCCGCAAAATTGTTTTTATTTACGACTGATCCTCGCGAAATTGGTTTTATCCGCGAAAATGTTCATCTCAGGGGTAAACCTGGGAATTTTTTTTTCTTTAGGAAGCGAAATCCGTGAATTTTGATTTTTTTTGAAGAGCAAAGACCCCGAAACTGATTTATGCAAGAACTGAAGTACGCAAAATTTGCTCTTTTAAAACCCCAAACCCACAAAATTTTAGTTGTTTCTAATACTAAACATTGCGAAATTGTTTTTTTCAGCACCCAAACCAGTGAAATTTCCACGACTGAACTGAACCGCGCATGTTTCTGAAGAGCTAAATTTGTGACATTTAGGTTTCAAACGATCTTACACTGCGAAATTGGTTATTTTACAGGACTAAACATACCACAAAATTGATTTTCTGGAGGAGCCAAACCCGCGAATTTGGGTTTTTGAGCGATTTTTTTTTTTTTGAAGATCCAAATGGCAAACGCACAAAATTTTTGAACGACAAATGCCACGAAATTGATTAATAGAAGAGCCAAATCCATGAAGATTTGATTTTTCCAACAGTCAAGAGCGCTAGATTGGTATTTTGAAGGTGGAAACCACGCAAAATTGCTTTTGACTACCAACACCGGAAAAACGGACTTTAAAAAAGGATGAACCCAAGAAATTAATTTCTTCCATGACTAAATTTGGCAAATTTGTTTAGTGACTGACATTTGTGAAATTGTTTTGTTGTTGTTGTTTTTTGTAAACACCAACCCATCAAGTTGTTTTTCGTCTAAGTAGAACCCTACAAAATGTTTTTTTTTCAGGTGCCAAACCCGTTGAATTGGCTTTATTCAGAGCCAAATTCACGAGATGGTTTTATTTAAGAGCTTATTGGATCATCATCATGAGCAGAAGTCAGGACAGTGGCCCATGGACAACCAACCACTCGAACCAACCCATGAGCCCCCCCCCCCCTCTTATTTTCGATGCGTCCATTGTTTTGAGAAGAATACGCTCGCGGGCTCAGGAGAATGGGAAATAGTCCCCACAAGCCTTTATAGGGTGCTACTTTCCAAGTGTGAAAATCTGTTCACTGTACCTTATAAAAACCTTTCAAAGGTAATGGAAAGGGGATAAAAATAAAACAAACTCCAAAGAAATTTAAATAACAACTTAAACTCGATTAATCCGTTATTTTTTCTCTCTTTTTTTCTTCCTCGCGAGAAAGAAGAGGATTCGACCCGTGTGACCCAATAACTTCTCGGATGTAGTTCGATCTTCCAACTACTTCTCTTTTTTTCTATCTTCGAATGCCTTTTTAATCGGAACCAGTTCCGCCTGAGGCTCTTTTAGTTCCTTCTTCGAGCTATGTTTTCACCATTTTTCTCATTTGATTTACAATGCCAAAAAGGTATATTGTTAAAATCATCCCCGAGTTCATTCCACTCGCGTAGGTTGTTGGTGCTCCGGTGTTTAAAAAGACACAATGCAAAGACCGTCGTCACGATTGGAATCCTTAAAGGATGTTTCCCATACACTTCTAATGAGGTCCTTTAAATCATAAAAAAAAAAAAAACGCGAAGTAGAACGTTGGAGTCATGAGAATTTCAAATTCACTTAGCCGCCCGTTCTACATACACGGCCCTCCTTGTAAAGTTTCGAAGAAAAAAATAAATAAAAAACTTTCTATTGAGTTGGCGGAATTCTGTCAGTTAGGTGCGAAAAGTTATTTGTTTGCAAAATAATATAGCCTCGAAAACTGAATTTATCACGAACGAGTTGCATATTTTAAAAGAATGGACACGTCGTGCGGACTCAAATTCAGGATAAAAGTATTTTGCGTTGATAACGTAGTTAATAGTTTAGGTTTGGAGCACGTGAGTGTGATTATTCTGTTAAAAATAATTAGTAATAATAGGGAAGAAGCGCACGGATGACAGTGATGTGGGCCTAATTTTCAAGGTGATGGCGACCTTAAACTGTTAATTTAGTACACAGTTAAAGCTGTAAATATGCAATTATGACCTAGAAATCAGGGTCAGGGGGATGTGGGAAACGTAACAAAATAATCCCCCCCCCCCATTAATCCAGCACAATCGAATGAGGAGAATTGAAGGATGAATTTCCAATAATTTACGGGCGAAAAAGGTTGTGAAGCAAAGCGTTTGGCGCTTCGCGTGCTTCGTGATCACCCTATAGCCCCATACAGATGGTAACATACAAGAAACACGCAGGAATGCGGTCCTGGACTGGTGGGCCCCACCTTTTACTACAAATCTCAACACCTCTCGGTCAAACTCCTGCCCCCCCCCCCCCGTCAACGATTCGTCAGTCGTCTCTTTTAGAGATGGGTGGGGTGGGGGGCAAAACAAAGCGTCTCTTTGTCGAACAATAGGGGAATGAAAAATTAGAAAGTCAAACTTTTTTTTAATGAAAAATAACTTAATTTTATTCGGGCGTATAACCCCGGGTAAGAAAAACTAATTTACACAGTTTTTCCCATAAAACAAAAATAACAGCGTTTTGTAACACGCAAATTGTCCACGTACCTCGTGTTTTCACTAGCCCGTGACTGAGCCCCAGGAACTCCACCAGCGTTACTTTACTTGGTCGATGAACTTTTCTTTTCAAGTAATTACATTGTCCAAGAATGGACCCCCTCCCCTACCCTCCCGTCCAGCCCAACCACTGAAGAGCGCGTCATAGTCGGACGAATTCTTCCTGGATTTCATGAACGTGTTTCCTCCTGAAATACTTCCAGTGAATTACACAATGCTTAAAAGATGATTTAAAAATGGAGATTCTATTAAAATTGTCGAAGCCATTTCTTCCTGATGAGACTAACACGTTTCACCCTCGCTCATTTCCAGCCCGTAAAATAAAACAATAGGGGGCCAGAATCAATTCCTCCGAATCGTCCAGGGCCTCCTGTGCACACCGCCCGCACCACCACACCTCTTCCAATTGGAACAAGGTTGAAGAATGGTCGAATTTTAACCTTTTTTATTATTATAGGGGCACGAAAAGGGCTCGCAGGTCTCAAAGTGTTTCGAGAGCATAGCTAAACGGATGCAGGTTTTTTCTCTATGTT
Organism: Corythucha ciliata; assembly: GCA_038030265.1. Classification (NCBI taxonomy): domain Eukaryota; kingdom Metazoa; phylum Arthropoda; class Insecta; order Hemiptera; family Tingidae; genus Corythucha; species Corythucha ciliata. The sequence continues at coordinate 17,551,221 of CM075941.1, read as the reverse complement.
TAAAGTCAGTGAAATAGCTTTGAAAAGTAATCGAATTTCACAGTGATTGAGCCATTTTCACTATCACTATGAACCAAACTTTTCCTTCATCTAAAAACTTTTTTTTTTTTTTTTTTTTTTTTTTCACTGACTGATCAACAAAGCAAAACGTTCAATTATAGGTGCCCGCGAAAATGCCGCGATGTTCTTCTTTGAGTCACGCAGACGAGTAAAAATGCCCATCAGAAGCCTTTTGTTTACAAGAAACCCTAAAGTAAGAAACACCAAGTCAAAACGCATTAAGAGTGAAGTTATTAGATGGTAGAGAGGGGGGGTGAAGAGCTAAACGTCGCGAGAAACGTATTTTGAAACCACAGACCAGCCAATAACAGAATATTACCTTTTCAAGGCTTTCTATACGATAAACTTAAGACGAGGTAAACGCCCAATTACTTTATATTCTGCCACAAAATACTTTTGTGAGTTTTGTCTTTGTCATTGCGGGGGGTGGAGGGACGAAGGATAAAGAGAGAAGTGGGAAAGTTGCGATAAAATCAATTAAACAAAAAACCTCGCTACAACTGAAATGCTTTAAGTTGATTTCACTGCTGCAATTGATTACAATGGAGAGAGGAAAAACTCTTTAAACGCGTATTTTTCCGGTCTGTCTTTTTAGACACCGCTAAGGTCATGCCAAGCTTGTGGCTAAAATTCACATTTTAGTAGCATCTGGCCTCCACGAACCTAATGTACAATGTGATCGTTAATGATAAGGGCCAAATCTGATATAATAGGAAACCGTTGTTTGTCTTTAAGAATGGGGCAAGTTTTAGATTTTTCCGCTTTGTTACAATTCATTAGCAGACTTTCCAAAACTTTTCAGTACAGTTCCACGCCTTTCCTTCCACCAAATGTTCTTCATTCGACTAGCTAATTAACTGCGCTTTCCCCGCGGTGAGCAAGTTGCATTGAACGCAGCTCTTTCCTGTTCCGATTAATCCTATAGTACTTTACAATAACGTAATAAAAAGTCTGTAATTTCCGGCTAAAACTAGCTAAATGGAGTCCTTAAAAAATTGTACTAATCGGAATTGCAGCAGCGCACGGCTGGACACATTGTTCTGGTGGGATAAGGATGAAGGGGGGAGGTACTCCGCGGAGTGCGATTTTTGACAAATATCCGGTTTCAGAACTCTCCTAGAACCCAAAAATCGCATTCGCCTTACACGATTTGAATAACACTGTGGAATTTTTTGCTAAATAATTCATCATTACGACGCAGATGTTATAAATCAGCTACAGCTCGTCAATTTAAACGTGGACCTCGCCATCCTCTGATTACTTGATCAGCCCCTCTGGCTAGTTCGCCTTACCCCTTCCGTGGAATATCAGCTAGATAATAACACTTTATCTTTGGTTCAATAACACTTTTATCTTGAACAGCGGAACAACGAATTCGGTAACGGAAGTATAGCGGGAGGAGAATTTGCAACTAATCGAATGAGAGAGCGCTGGCCGCAGGTCCATGTTCTTCTTGACGGGCTATAAAATAGCTTTTTTCTGTGTTAAATAAAACAGAAAAAACAAAACACAACAATTTTTGGGTCAAAATCACGTTTCCCCGTGGCTACTGCCGCGTTTGCTGTACTGGCAGCAGCCCCCGAACAACACACACCCCTGACATCACACACCCTGACATTAATAGGTAACCGTTTATTGTGAACAATCCCCAAAATACATTATTATTGACGTCATTAACCAGGCAATAATATTCTACCCGAAGCGCAATTGTAGCCTTGAATTAGCGATTTTTCCCATGTTTTGCCACGATTTAGCATCTATCCACATTTTAACCGCGAATTGGCGCTTTAGCATTGCTTGAAGTTGCTTCTAGAGGATCACGAATTGGCTTTTCCATCTATTAGCCATGGATTAACATTGTTTTTCAATTTTAATCGTGAATTGGTGCTTTTTGTACTTTTTTGCAACAAATTCACGAATTTTTCCGAATTCTGTCTTCGAATTATAGCTATTTTATTGTTTTTACCCCACGAATTGGGTTTTTTACTTTTAGGTATAGCCATGAATTAGTTCTTTTCTTCCTTATCAATTTTATCCGCGAATTAACACTTTTGCACAATTTTTTCACATTTTATACGAATTAGCGATTTTTTTCAATTTTGTACGCGAATTATCACTTTCACTCAATATTAACCTCGAATTAGTGGTTTTCCCCGATTTTAGCAGCGAGTAAGTACAGTTTCTGTTTTCTGTGGATTAGCGATATTTCTAAAGACGGTCTTTCCTAAATTTCAGCCGCCAATGACCGCTATTTTTCAATTGAAGTCGTGAATTAGCATTTTTTCTCATATTTAGCAACGAACTAGAGTTTGATTCACAATTTTAGACCTGAATTTTCGTTCTTTCTCTATTTTAGCTACGAAGCAGGCTCCAGAAACTTTGAATAAGCGTTCTCTCAATTTTAGCCTCGCGATATGGTTTCTAGAAACCGCAAACGTTGGGGTTATTTCTCAATCTTATCCGCGAATTAGAACTTAAACAAAATTGTATTTGCCAAAGAGCGCATTTTCTCAATTTTAGCCGCATAATTAGCGATTTTGCTCAATTTTTTACGTGATTAAAGGGCCTTTTCTCAACTTTAGCAAATTGAAGAGATTTCTTGTTTACATTTTATAGCGATGAATTAGCTCTTTTTCTTCACTTCAGCCACGCGATATGGCCTCTAGACGCTGCTAACTGAAATTATTTTTTATTATTTTATTTACGAACAAACACTTTTTCCTAATTTCTACCGCAAAATAGTGATTTTTCTCAGTTCTGTATGCCAGTTAGCGCTATTTATCAATTTTAGCCACGCGATGTACCATCTAAAAACTGCCAATAGCTTTGTTCCACGACTTTATTTTCCAATAACAGCATTTTCTCAATTTTAGAAGCAGGATTTGCGCTATTTCTAAACAAGCGCTTTCTTCAATTTCAGCCGCAAACAACTGCTGTTTCTCAATTTAATCCTTGAATGCGTTTTTCTCAATTACGTGATTAAAGCGCCTTTTCTAAAGCACCAAATGTTGCGATTTCACAGCTATGTCCGCGCCGAGGTAAGGCCGGTTTGCCCAGGGCGTCCGCGCCCACTGGTTGAAAGGCCCAGAAAATTGCTATTTCTTTTAAATATCGAACAGAGTCTTAAAAGTTCGCGAAACAGACCAGAAACTACCAATTTCAAGTATGTGAAGACCTGAAGCTTGCGAATCTACAAATGTTCAGCAAGAAAACTTCCAATTTCGTGGATATTTATTTCTGAAATGTTGCAAATTTTTGGTTAATGTAACTTTGGGCTCTGTCTGTCACGGCCGGTCTGACCGGATTCCGTGGTCACTAAAAAAGTGTCTGAAACTTGTAACTTCACGCATATAAATATGTCAGAAACTAGCACATTCGTGAATGCTTCTTAGACCTCTGAAATTTCGCAGATTTCGAGCTCATATTCATGAGTATTGTTATTTTGTGGTAGAACTTGGGGCACTTCCGTGTCTGGCCCGGATTCCGCGGCCACTAAAAAGAAACCCCTGAAACTTGCCATTTTTAGAATATTCACACCCGAAACTTGCAATTTTGCATATTTTTATTTTCTAATGTATCAATTGACAGCAATAACTCAGCGGATTTGCATGCATGCAATTTGATTATTGAATGTCTTATCTTACAAGTCGTTTTACCGGGTTTCTCGACACGTTGATTCTGTCAATCGAGGACGAGATGGGCGTTTTACCCGCCGTGCTGCAGTTTTTGATCCGAGATGTCTCTCATAGCGACGCCCTTGTAACATTCAAAAGTACAGCACTAGCCCAAAGTCTCGCCTTAATGGTCAAGCCACGCCTGTGAGCTTCTAAAAAAAAAAATCTGCATGGATTGCCCCCCGAAAAGACGCAAATCATATCCGAATCTCGTGAGCCGAATGGAATTTTCAGTCATTTTTAGGGTAATTTTTGTGTGAAAATGTTTAAATTTGAGCAAGACGCAATGCTCAATCAACAAATGCAGGCGATCCCGAGTATAAAACGCTCCTTAGGGGCCCGCCATGCAGCGCCTCTAACGTGGCTGAGTATGGAACGTTTTGCCTAGTGTCTTGCTTTGCCTTGCCTTGTGGTTTTGGTGAATTTTCCCGACTCCGCAGAGGGGGCGTTTCAAGGTCTGCGTGCGCTGTTCTTAGGGAAATTAAACGAGAAGAAAAAAAGTAAATATTCGGATTAAATTGGGGAAAAACATTCATTTGCGGCACAACTTGAGGGGAAACGCCAGCTGTATCAAGAGATGCCACTACGCACATCGTCCAGAATTCATGTCAGTGGCTTAAATACTAACTCGACCTCGTAAATTTGGTATTCGAGCCTCTTTCTGGTGCCAAATTACAAGTTTTCATTTGCCAAAGAGGCTAGCGGCCGCAACGTGAGAACAAACAGAATTTATAAAACAATGACGAGATGACTAACTTGTGTTACCTTCGATCCCTCTCATTACTTAAACGATGCACGCATTTTTCTTTAAAACAAAGGAGTAGTATCACGCACTAACTGATTTATTTACCTGCCCCCCCCCCCGGACCAGTTAACGTTAACCTTTTTGTTTTGACTGTGTTTATGAGTGAGTGCAAGCTGCAAAAAAACGGCTATTAACAGAAAAGAAAAAGGTGTTAATGAAGAGCAGGTAGGGATGGTTGGTAAGTGGTTTTAACGTTTTATGGAAGTATGTCGATATGCATCCATTGTTTGTTTCTCTGCGACTATAATTTTAAGGATGCGGCTCGGTAAAGTTTAACCCACACTTAGCCCGCTAATTTAAGGGAACTACCGCACGAAAGTTTATTGGCCTCCGTTAGAAAAACGGATCGTCACAGTGTTAAAACAACTGCAATTAACCCCCCCTCCCTTTCTCATTCACTCACATCGTTTCATATTCACTGTATAACCCTGGACAATGGGAACTTGGGCATTCATAGGTAATGTGGAAAGAACTTTTTCAAAAAATCAAGGTCTTCTAAAAAGAACATTTTATAAAGGTTCATGAAATTGGCACCTTTCCCCCGTCTCGAAAGGTTTCTACACTCATAAGGTTTTTTTTTGCTATTTTTAGCCCAACAGAAGCCTCTCTTCGATAGGAAAAAAGGAAGCTTTTCGTGTGTTTGTCAGTCTAATAAACAACTTTCTTTTGACGCGAGTGGTTGATGGCGTGCGGTTGTTCCAGGATGGGGGGTGGGATTGAGCTCTTAGTAATTGAGTTTCTTCAACTCAGTGTGCTATGCTATAGGAAAAAGGACTATATGATGACCTAGAAATACGCGTTAAATAGCTTAGAAAGGGATTAACTGCAATTCAAAAGGTTTCACGAACCACTAATAGAATTTTGTAAACAATACCCCCTCTACCTTCTCAATCCCGGCTACAATCCATTTGTTTCCTTCCATTACTTTCGTAGAACGAGGATCACGTAGGAAACTTGAAAGAAAAACCGTTGTTTTTTTTTTTTTTAGCTTTTCCCCGCCAGAAGAAAAATACCAGGAGGTCTCGGATTGTTTCAGGTCATTTAACGTTCAGATGATACCACACTAACGACCTCAAAATGGCGCAATAGAGACGATAGAGCAAAAAAAAACAAAAAAAACTGTGTCGTTTCGTCGGGTTTCTTGCGGCTTTACGCAAAAATTGGACGAGGTCTTTATGGGGTGGTCTTGTGGGTGCGATTTCCAAGTCGAGTAATACCCGCAAACGGTTTAACAGCAAAAATTCTCACGATTCTTTTCCCTTTCAAAAGATACAATAAAACATTGCGTGAGATCCCCCCCCCCCATCATACAATCAAACACCTCCTTACTCATACACGTGAAACACTAACGCCATTTTAACGCAATGTTAACCCGGCCTTGACATTAGACGGGTGGGAAACCAATTTTACTGCACCGATACAAATAAATTCCACGCTTCGTGGAATCCTCGTTTTTAAACGGTGTCATCAGTCATGCGGTATGATGCCCCACCCTGTTTTTTGTTCGCCCTGTCACACGATTGCCATGAATTAAATGGCCGATTGTAAAGTCAAAATAGAGGAGGCCAGCCAAGCCCTGTTGGGGAAATTGAAGTTGATTCTATGAAAAATGACCTTCAAGTCTGCCTGGCATAATGGTGCATGGAATACAACGAAAATAAAACAGGAGGTGCAAACGAGGGAACCAGGGAAGTTGTTTTTTTTTGTCACGCACACCTGTGGCTTGACTGTAATAAATCTGTGGTGGACCGTAAAGACAACAAAAGGCACTGGATGTGGCTAGAAGTGAGCAAAACCAAACAAATCAAGTCCTCTCTCGTTATAATCGTCCTGCGCTGAAACAATGTTGGGGGAATGTCCTTAGAAATGGAGAAAGACAACTGCCAACAGTTTTTCACAAGGACTTTCGATACTTTAATTTTAGACCGCCCGCTTCTTCCTTCATGGTTACCTAGGGTTGCCAGGTGTCAGAGGGATGAAATCGGGGCACCTCCGGCCTTCCCAAGGCGCTTGAGGCGGGGGGGGGGGGTGACCAGTCTAATACAAACGAATAATTATTAGGTGTGTTCCAGCAAGGTGTTCGGGGTTCATCCAATGTCTCCCACCAAAGTCTTCAGATCGTCATGTCGTGGATTCATATATCCCGAATTTCGAAAATTTGGCTGGCCGATGAAGGCAAATGCCCCAGGCAGACGCTCATATTCATATTCAGATCCATAAAACCTATCGAATGAGACCAGTTACAATGAATAAGTTCTTCCACGTAGCGTACCGAGGTAGAGGCAAGGGGGCGGACGGCCCCGGGCCACCGACGAGGGAGCGGAACACACCGGGCCACCGACGAGGGAGCGGAACACACCGGGCCCCCGAAAAGCTTAAACATACGGAAAAATGATGATTTTTAGATTCTACAATATTCATGGATGTAGGTATGTCAAAAAGCTGGACAGCGATTTGGCTTCTTCCTACTAATTCCAGCCCATATCCGACCTGGATAATATAACGTTACAATAAGAGATATCAGCAAAGAGTGTGGGCTGAATATTCGATTGAGCCCCCGAGATTGCTTTTCTGGTGGCCCAAACACAGAAGATTCCCAACTTCTTGAGGAATATTCGCGGCTAAAATAGAGAAAATACACCGCCCCCAGTTTCGTCAGGTCCTTAAGCGCACTAACGTACTGATCCGCAATTTGCTCACGCGACAAAAAACTAGGAAAAAACGCTAAATTCGTGGCTATAACTGTGAAAAAGCGCTGATTCGTCGTGGTCTCACGATGCAACTTCCAGATCAAAATTGAGATAAAATCGGCCATTCCACTTCTAAAATGTGGAAATCAACTCAAAAGTGTTGTTTTTGGGGCAACTAAAATTGAGAATACCCTGTATTCTCACTGTTACTTGTACAAGGCATTACAAGTAGTAAAAATCGTGGCTAATATCGACAAAAGCACCTCTAATTTGGGTTAAAATTAGGCAAAAATGAGATATTCACAACCGAAATTGCGAAAAATCGCACATTCGCATATAAAAAAGAGAATTGATACTAATTCGCTGTAAAATTAGCAGAAAACGCTATTTCACAGCTGACATTGCAAAAAATCGCTAATTCGCGGATAAAGTTGAGGAAAAACGTTAATCCGCGAATACATTGAAGAAAATCACTAATTTCGCGGCTCAAATTGAGAAGACGCAAATCCGTAGCTTCTGAATGATTCGATGGTCAAACTAAAAAACAGCGCGAATCCATAGCAGATAATAGAAAAATCTAAAAACAACGCGGGTGAAATTGAAAAAAATCTCTAACTATAGCACTGCTAAAATTGAGAAAAACACTAAGGCCCATTTTCACCAACAAAATTGATCTCGTTTAAAGTTGATCGTGATTAGTTGCCAATAGCAACCCACGTGAATTCTGATATATGTCTTTACACTGTAATCGCGATTAGTTATTGATCGTGGTTTTAGAAGTTGGTGAAATCGGGCCTAATTTTCAGCTCAAATTGTGAAAAAGTGCTAATTCGCTTTTATAAAACTGGTTAATCTGCAGCTGAAAACGATGAAAGCGTCAATTTGTGGATAAAATGGAGGAAAATCGCTAATGCAAGCGATAGAAACGCTATTGCGCTGCTAAAATTGAGAAAAAGCGCTCACCCGCCGTTAAAATTCTTGGAAAATCACTTAAGCCCCGGTTTAAAATTAAAAAACGCAAATGCGTAGCTTTCGTTCAAGGCTAAAACTAAACAAAAAAAACGCTAATCCATAGCAGAAATTAAAAGAAAAAATGCCAATGTGGGACTGAAATGTAAAACAATCCAGCTAATATTGAGAAATTCACTAATTAGCCTGGCATAAAAAATAAAAAAAAACTCTGGTTTTTAGCTTAACTTGGGAAAGGGCTATTCCCTGCTAAAAATGGAAACAATGGCTAGTTTGCAGCTAAAATTAATAAAAATCGCTAATTTGCTGCTAAAATTGAGGAAAATCATTAATTCACGGCTAGAGTTGAGAAAAATTTCAATTTGCGTCAAAAGTTGAAAATACTCCAATTCGCAGCTTCCGCAGGACACTTGGAATTTAAAATTGAGCAAACCCACCAATTCATGGCTATGGGGGAAAAACCCGCTTCGCGGCTAAAACTGAGAGAGATCGCTGATCCATATCGTGAACAAAAAATGATAATTTGTGGCAACCATTTAGAAAAACTCGCTATTTCTTGGCTAATATTGTGGAAATTACTTTAAAAACGATAATTTTCAGCTCAAACTGAGTAAAGTGCTAATTCCCTGGTCTCTGCTTAAACAAAATGGAAAAAATCTCTAGTTTGCAGCTAAAATTGATAAAAACGCCAACTCGAGGAACGGAGGAATGTCAAAAAACATAGCTATGATTCACGGGATGAAAACGCTACGCTACACGGGGTTCGTCCCTTTCAGCCCCAACTTCGCACGTACTAGGCACTCAGAGACTGACATGGTGGTTTTGGCTAATTCAATGTAAGCTAGTTATATTAAAAATCGCCGGTTTGGCTCATTATAAAACAAATTCTGCGCATCAGTCACGTCAGATATCAATTTCGCAGGGTTGCGTCCCTAAAAAAACCAACTTGACGGGATTACACCATTTTGGTTTCTCCTGAGTTTCTTAATCTCGCGGAGTTGGCCCATTCAAAGCAAATTTCGCGATAATCTCTCGCCCCAAAAGCAATTTCACGGGTTTAATGCATTTAAAACCAAATATTGCGCTACTGAACGTTTCGTTTGATCAGTCAATATCTAACTTTTTCACCGTTCAGATACGTTTTTAAGGCCCGTTCGCAAGCTCTATGTTTGCGTTCCGTGGATTCTATGCAACCAAATTAATGTTTTTCTCGAAAAATGAAGCACTTTGATTGCTTGCATAGACTCCGCAGACGCATGGCCTTAAAACTGGGAGGGGGGTCTTAAAACTGTACGTGTCGGGCCAACTTCACGCAACCTGGATGATGAACGAGCATTTTATGGTTAGAGCATTTCGTGGTTACAGCGTTTTGAGGTCAGAGCGTTTTGAGGTTAGGGTGTTTTGTAGTTATAGTATTTTGGGGTTGGCTAGAGCATTTTGTGGCTTTTTAGAGCATTTCGTGGTTACAGCGTTTTGTGGTTACAGCGTTTTGTGGTTACAGCGTTTTGTGGTTAAAGCGTTTTGTGGTTACAGCGTTTTGTGGTTACAGCGTTTTGTGGGTAGAGTATTTTGGTGTTCGTTAGAGCATTTTGGTTTTTTTTTTTTTAGAGCATTTTGTGGTCAGAGCGTATTGCGGTTGAAGCGTTTCGTGGTAAGAGCGTTTTGTGGTTAGAGCATTTTGTAGTTAGAGCTTCTCGTGGCTAGAGTTGTCCGAGCTCAAGCACGTAAACGTAACGTAAAGCACGTAAAAAGAAAGAAAGAAAGAAAAAAGCGAGTTCCCTCTAGAACGATAGCACGACACCTCAAGTCGAGTGTCCCGTTTTTTCTTTTTTGACCCAGCAAATTTCGAACTTTGGCTCGATTTCGTAAAATTTCGAGTTGGCAACCTTATCCCTTTGGTTATTATTATTATTATTATTATTATAGTATTACCATTATGTTTGCCTCACAGCCACGCACCTCCCCGAGCTGCCAGCCCTCACGTTAAATGCAGAATAAGCTGTGTGGCACGGCTCGCAGGTGCCTACATACGGGTGGAGCATAAAGAGCCACGTGATGTTCCGACGTGACGTGAGTTTCCGAAGCGTTAATAGCCCCAAAAATGGTTGTAAGTTTCAGGAAATGAATTGCCGGTTTGTAGGCCGCGGTGTTGTGTTTTGTGTTGGGGGAGGATGGATAAGAAACTTCCAGGACGCTACTTATCATGAATAAACGGTCAAATCTTGTTTATTAGCCTACAAAAACTGGCAATTTAGACTGACTTAACTAGTGTGTCTTACCCCGACCGGTTTGCTTTCTGTGGTATACTTCACGAAGCTTCGTACAGTGGCCGCCACAGTCCGAAGCCTCTCGTGTTGTGGCGGTATCGACCGACCAACGAGCCGGCAGCGGCTGGTCTCGGTGAGGATGACCATGACCATTCCACAGGGGCACATCCACCATATAGGGTCGATGACTGGAGACAGAGCCTCTCTGGCAACCATTGGAATATCATTATCCAGAATCCAGAGACCAGTGACCCGTGGACAATTACTTGACCCCCCCGACGGTACACTACACCCTCACCATTGGTCACTTTAATACGTTCGTGGGCTCAGGAAAATGAGAAAATGCCCCCTCAAGCCCGCAGCGTTCCTTCTTTCCAAATGAAAAAATCTGGTCACCCGCCCCCCTCGTCTTTGTTTACCCCGACCGAACAGAATTTTCAAGTGATCTCCAAACCCTAAGCCCAGAGAACTCGACTCTCGGACGAATGCTGTTTATTTTCATAAAAATTCGAGCACTATGTCCCCCCCCCCTTCCTCACTGCACCATTACCCAACCTTTCCTCTAATTAAAATTTTGTTTAAGACCACAACAACAACACGATCTTTTCGACGATGTGTTTTTTTTCTTCTTCTTCTTACTTCTTTTGAATATAAAAAGGAAAAAATGAGCTTTTTTGAGGCGCAGTACAGAGACTCACAGGGATCCACCCTGTTCCGAAGGAGAATGAGTCATTTTCACTTGAAAGAGAATATCCTCCTTTTTTATTCACTTAATGACCTGGAACAATAGAAGTCACTTCCCCCTCACCCCTCTCCCCTGATCCATTACCAGAAGTTTCCATCCCCATCGACTTCACCACAAAATACTCCCGGGGAATTTATACGGATCCGACCTTGAGAAGTTCTTCGAGGCGTCGCGACTGAATTGGTGCACTTTGCGCGCCAGAGGAAAAGCGTATAGGGCCAAAGCCGAAGGTGGTCGCCCTCCCCACCCCCACACCACAGACGCGACACCCCAGGACACTGTCGATTAATTCAAGACTGTACAAGACGAAACGACGCGACGGAAAGGGTTTAAAAATGGGTTTTTGAGCAAAAGTTTCATTAAGTTTCGAACTGGTGTTTTGTTCGAGTTGCGCAAACGAGCTAACTATATGGCGATAAAACAGCAATTTGTTGGTGGCAGGAAAAAAAACGTTACAACATTCACTCGTGTTTTTTTTTGCCTTTCTCCCGCTGGAAACTTGTAAAAAAAAAAGTTCATCCAAGGATTTTTTTTTAACGAGTGTAATAGTTTCAAATGAATCAACCCCCCTCCCACTCTATCAGCCACAGCATCCGTCAATCCATCAAATTCCGTTAAAAATAATAAAGCTCGTTCGTTTAACTGTACTCTCGTCCTCGTGTACGTTTCCTAACGTCACGCGTTTGTTGTTGCAACCCCACGACCCCTCCCTTCATGGTCATCAGTCGCACATTCGTGTCAAAAGGTTCCGCTCATCTCATGGAAAGCGATTTGAAGATTAGAAAAAAAAAATTAAAAATGGATCGTACGCTATTGTTAAAGCCGCGAGCTTTTTTTTATTTACAGCTAAAATCTTCGCGTGTGTCATCTCGCGCAGCAATTTCTTACGCCCGCCCGCGCCCGTGCCCGCCACCGGTAGATGACTTGTGTCCTTTTTTTTCGTTAACCGCAGTGACGATGACAGATGTAGGTAACTCTTTAAGAAAGCCCGTCACGTTTTTTTTTTTCCTTGCTCTAGAAATTGACCGAGATTAACACTTAATTCCCTTAGAAGACGTAAAAACCTGGCCGTTTCTCGAAGCCTAGAAACGAAATTGTCTGCTTTTAGAATGCCGAAACATTTCAAAACGCATAAATTGACCTTTCTCGAATCTCGACGCCACTTTCATAAGCCGTAAATCTACTTTAACCTGACTTATTTCGCTAGTTTTCTTTTAACAACAGGAACTTTCAAAAGACACTGAAGCCCCTTGTCGTTATGGGTTGACAATTTCTAATTATAGCCGTCTTAAATTGACCCGGATTGAAACTTGAGTTTTTGTCGACGTATTTCCAAAGTGCTGTGGATGGCTGTTGGTGATGGGTGGGATGGTGTTGTGTGGAGGGGGGGGGTTACCCAGAATCTTTAACAATAGGCACAAAAAAGAATCTGTGTACCTGTAACGACGTGATGGGTGGGGGAAATCCTAGAAAGCTAGTTCTTTTCGGCGGCAAAAGAATAGACTTTGTTCCAGTGACACCTGTGGAACGAGTTCTTTTGTGACTGAAGAAGACGAAGAAGAAGAAAAAAAACGGGTCTTCTCGGATCTTTTTGGGCAATACGCAAGTGTATACAGCCCCTGAGGAAGGCTAGTACAAAATTAATTGTTCCAGTCTTCTTTTTCGCGCCGCCACCCCTTTCGCAATTTTTGACTTTTTTTCAAGCTACACGTCTTAGAGTTCATCCAACGGAAGAATGCGATACGGACTAAAAGCCAAAGCGAGATTATCTGACCATAGAAAAATCTTTGAATACAATAGCAGTCCCCCCCTTCACAGCCACCCTCGACTTCAGAAGCATACTGCATGGTATAACCAGCTTCCTGATGGACACATTTTGAAACTGTTTTTTTTTTTTATAGTGTTGCACTAAAACGCGACGTAACAATCATCCAGGCATGGACCACTCCTTTTTCCTGTGTGTGTATAAGCGTCGAAGTGTAATTGCGCTGCCCCGCGGTTCTCTCTCTCCTTTTTTTTTACGGTTTGAGAGCTATATCGTACAGAAGGAAAACAGAAAGTAAAGTAGCCGTGCATTAGAGAACGCTGTGTCACGTTTTAAAAGTCCAGCCTATTTGAGAAGAGCCTATTTATTATAGTTTGCTTTCTAGAAGAGAAAAGCAGTGCAGTTCACTTAAATCAATCGGAAATTCCTTCATTTTTAAAATCAACAATGTTATTCATAGTTAAGCTGAGCGTTATTCAACATTGCTTTGTCAGGACTTCAATAGCTAAAAGTGTATTATTATCGCATTGAGTGGATTTATTCAAAGAGAAAGCTTTGACAAGAGGTGCATAAAGAAGAGTTTTGTTGTTGCATAACAATATTAGTGAGAGAGAAATAACGCAGAGGACATTCTCAGTCTTGAAGAAGACGAAAAAGAAAAAAATTCTACTGTTTTGTAAAGAGCTCTTTGAAAAAAGATTAGCAACAACTTTCTAACAAGTTTCACAGCCTGGAAGGTCACTATCTCTGACCTTTTTCGTGAGACTAGAAGAATGTGGGGGTCCTAACAATTTTTCAGATGTTAAAAAGATGGGTCGACCCGTTCGGTTCAACTTCCCCGTTACCTGGAAAACCTTTTTTTCTTTTTCTTTTTTCAACAAAAAAAACTTCTCATCTTTATATTCGCACCGTGGAAACGTTTTTAAATCTCCACGGTAGTAGGCAAATGACGAATAAAGACGACGCACCGTTAGAGGATGCCCTCAGGTGTGATGGCCTAAAGAAGAAAAAAAAAAAACGCTAACTCATGCCGGCCTGCAAACGAGCTTTCTTATAATCCCCTCGGGTTGTACAAAATTGGGAGCAAAACAGCGAGGACTGACAGCCAAACGGGCTATGTGCGACGCGTTGCATTGTGAAACAAGAAAAAGAAAAAAAAAAACTGTGTCATGTGGGTCGTTGCCTATACCTTAGATTTCAAAAGGACCCTTTGCAGACGTCGCGTGTTATACAGCTCTAAATCCTATTTTTTTCCACGCTAATTAATGAAAAACCGACGAAGTATAATAACAGGAGCAGTAAAAAACTCTATTTTGAAATAGAACAGGCGCTCGTGTTCGCGAAAAAAAAGAAGAAGAAGAATCTCATCAACTTGAGCAAGCGTGTTAATTTACGCAATCTTTCTAATTTGCAATGCATTTTTCCGTTCGCTCTCATTCAAATCTCTCGCTCTATCTCCCTCTCTCAGCCATCTTTCCTCATTGCCAACCTTGAAGATGCCTCCTGCTGGGAAACTCGAAAAAATCGATGAGTTTTACACGTTCAAAGAGAAAATTCTGTCTGTAGTTCGTTTTTTGGGTTAAAATATGATGAGGTTAACGTAAATGTAAATTATAATTTGGATTCAAGGAAACAAAAAAGCTAGCGTGAGCTTCTTTCAAAATAAAATGGGGAAGCACGGTGTTTGATTATCTTGTTACATTTTCTCGGAAGGGTTTCCTAAATATTTCTCTCCATCGTTGGGATACAATTAATACAACACACGTTAAAAAATTGCAATTGCACGTAAAAAAAAAAAATTTGCTGACTTACGAAATGATCTGGAGGGGATTGAGGTTTAAGCGTCGAAAGAGTCAAAATTGGGGAAGTTTTGAGACAATATAATACAGGCACTAGCGCTGAAAAATCGCCTTCAGCCCCTATAAGACCTGCACTGTGAACTAGTCACGCTCGTGAGCAAAACTTTACTCCTACTCATGACGTAGCAGGGGGGAGGGGGGCAGGCGTTGGCAGCTGCCCAAGCTTGCTGAAGACGATCGTATCATAACAGTATAGGCGATAATTTCTTCAAAAACCTTATTATCTCGGTGGAGGGGGGGGGGGATTTTTAAAAATAATTGTAGAGTGAATAAGAGTATCACTCGGCATAAACGAGTCCCTCTTGTTGTAAAAGTTGTAACCTACAGCAATCAGGAGGTCTGATTTTGAGTCACTCAAGGTAGATGCACCCAATTGAGTCCTTCTCGGAAACTATGCACCCCCCCCCTCTTTCTACCACATACGTTCTTTAGGCCTCGTGAGCCTCTTTACCTCATTAATCGCATGGACCACCACGCAGTACTGGACCAATAGGAAATTTGTGTACGTTTCTGGCTCACTTAAAACCCAATTTCGCAGGTTTCTGTTGATAAAGCCCCAATTTTGCGGACGTTTCTCGCCCAAAAAAAAATTTTAAGGGTCTGGCTCACTACAAAATCATTTCCCGAATTCTTCGTACTAAACCCAAATTTTCGCAATTCTGACTCCCTGAAAAAACCAATTTCTCGGATGTCACTCTGTAAAATAAACAATTTCGCTGGGTTTTCTCATTTTCCTTGCAGACTTAGTCTGACTGACCCGGAAATGAATTTGGCGGATTTTTCTAGCTCAAACCTAAATTTTGCGGGGTTACACCATTTTGCACGCAAAAATAACAATTTTCGAGGGCACCAATCAATTTGCCGTTAAAATTATAAAAAATACAACAAGTTGAGGTATCGGAAAGCAAATTGAAGAAGAGAAAATATGCTAACCCCAAATTTCTATAGGCCCTAAATAGATGCCAGAAATTGAGAAGGCTCGCTAAAGTCTATTCTTGGGGCAAGTACGTGGCAAAAAGTTTAGAACGATAATTTTCGAGGTCTTGAAGCAAAAAGAGAGAAAACATCATTAATTCAGCGGCTAAAAGTGAAAAAATTTGCGTCCAAGGTTTGAAAACAAAAATTAAATTAATAAAAACCACCAGGGCCCTATTGCACAATGTTTTATTAGCTAATATTACAGCTGTTTTATTAGCTAATATTAGCTATATTATTAGCTAATATTACAGTGCAATAGGGCCCAGGGCTAAAATTATCGGATAAAATTGAATAAATACGCAAATTATGCGACTGAAACATGAGAAACCCCGCTAAGACCCTGATGAAATTGATATAAGCTCTCAATCGCATCTAAACTTGAGAAAGAGGGCTATTCGAGGCTAGCACTTAGAAGAAACGCTGATTCGCAGCTAAAATGGAGAGAAACGCTGATTCACGGGTAAAAATTGAGATAAAGCATCTCCATTAGCAGCGGAAATTGAGAAAAAAACGTTAATTTACGAGTCAATTCACGAGCTAATTCACGGGAAAAATTTAGAATGAGCGCTGATTCGCGGCTAAATATGGAAGTAATATTGAAAAAACGCAAAGTCGCAGCTGCTAGTGACAAGGTCGTCGCTAAAATTTAGAAAAATCCATAAATTATAGCAACGTAAAAATTATATCACACAGAAATTGCCCCTGGCCGCGGTAGGTGGTTGGACCCAGGACGCTTTCCAGCTGGCTGGAAACTTCATTATGTCGAACACTTCCGATGCTCACGCGAAGGTATAATGAATACAACGTGAACGTCAATTGGCTGTTTTCGCAGGTACATAATAATTTGCGGCTGAAATCGGGGAAAATTGTCAATCCGAAGGATTTGCAGGTAAGTTTGCGGCTAACTAAGAAATTGCGCTATAATTTCGCTGTTCGTAGGGGGGGGGGTACGTTTCTGGCTCACTTAAAACCCAATTTCGCAGGTTTCTGTTGATAAAGCCCCAATTTTGCGGACGTTTCTCGCCCAAAAAAAAATTTTAAGGGTCTGGCTCACTACAAAATCATTTCCCGAATTCTTCGTACTAAACCCAAATTTTCGCAATTCTGACTCCCTGAAAAAACCAATTTCTCGGATGTCACTCTGTAAAATAAACAATTTCGCTGGGTTTTCTCATTTTCCTTGCAGACTTAGTCTGACTGACCCGGAAATGAATTTGGCGGATTTTTCTAGCTCAAACCTAAATTTTGCGGGGTTACACCATTTTGCACGCAAAAATAACAATTTTCGAGGGCACCAATCAATTTGCCGTTAAAATCATAAAAAATACAACAAGTTGAGGTATCGGAAAGCAAATTGAAGAAGAGAAAATATGCTAACCCCAAATTTCTATAGGCCCTAAATAGATGCCAGAAATTGAGAAGGCTCGCTAAAGTCTATTCTTGGGGCAAGTACGTGGCAAAAAGTTTAGAACGATAATTTTCGAGGTCTTGAAGCAAAAAGAGAGAAAAAATCATTAATTCAGCGGCTAAAAGTGAAAAAATTTGCGTCCAAGGTTTGAAAACAAAAATTAAATTAATAAAAACCACCAGGGCCCTATTGCACAATGTTTTATTAGCTAATATTACAGCTGTTTTATTAGCTAATATTAGCTAATAAAACATTGTGCAATAGGACCCAGGGCTAAAATTATCGGATAAAATTGAATAAATACGCAAATTATGCGACTGAAACATGAGAAACCCCGCTAAGACCCTGATGAAATTGATATAAGCTCTCAATCGCATCTAAACTTGAGAAAGAGGGCTATTCGAGGCTAGCACTTAGAAGAAACGCTGATTAGCAGCTAAAATGGAGAGAAACGCTGATTCACGGGTAAAAATTGAGATAAAGCATCTCCATTAGCAGCGGAAATTGAGAAAAAAACGTTAATTTACGAGTCAATTCACGAGCTAATTCACGGGAAAAATTTAGAATGAGCGCTGATTCGCGGCTAAATATGGAAGTAATATTGAAAAAACGCAAAGTCGCAGCTGCTAGTGACAAGGTCGTCGCTAAAATTTAGAAAAATCCATAAATTATAGCAACGTAAAAATTATATCACACAGAAATTGCCCCTGGCCGCGGTAGGTGGTTGGACCCAGGACGCTTTCCAGCTGGCTGGAAACTTCATTATGTCGAACACTTCCGATGCTCACGCGAAGGTATAATGAATACAACGTGAACGTCAATTGGCTGTTTTCGCAGGTACATAATAATTTGCGGCTGAAATCGGGGAAAATTGTCAATCCGAAGGATTTGCAGGTAAGTTTGCGGCTAACTAAGAAATTGCGCTATAATTTGGCTGTTCGTAGGGGGGGGGGGCAATTTCTGCGACTCAAATTTATTAAATATGAAAAACTCGCGGCTAGAATTGAGGTGAACCATTACTTTGCGATCTCTCGCTGATTGTTCCACACGATCAGGGGTAATGGGCCCAGCTTAGCGATGAGATGCATGGCACGTGTGGAATATAAAATTTAGGAATACGATGAAAAGAGGTTTGTGAGGCATTGACGCCACTATCCGTCGAGTCCTGGGGTTCAAAGCCCACAAAAAAACAATTGCAAACTTGCAATACGTGGGTATTTTATCCGAGAAATTTGCCATATCTCACTTTACGACCCAAAACTTGCAATATTAGTGAAATAAAGACTCGAAACATGCATTTTTGCCAGAATTAAGAACCGAAACTTGCAATAGTGCGGAAAATCAGGGGAAATTTATAATGTCGTGATTCGTCAGGCTTTGGCCGCTTATTGCCGGCCTGGTTTTTGCCGCAACAAAAAAAAAAAACGCCTCGAAACCATAATCTTGCAATTTTGCCAAAATGAAGACTTGAAATTGGTCTGAACTTGCAAACTCCCAAAAAAAAAAAAAAAAGCCGCGGAACTTGCAATTTCGCTTAATCCAGGCCTGAAACTTCCCATTTCACGGATATTTAGCTCTCCAAATAGCTGGGATTTTGGAGATATTCGCCAGTGAAAGTCATATGCTTCCTAGGCCATGGTGGCAGATGTTGCTAAACCCCACACAACCCTGCGTAACACTGGATGCGCATTACCTCAGAGTGGAAAAATGCATCGGTTCAAGCCGTATGGGGGGGGGGGCCACTTTCAAAGTCGAAAAACATCAGCTCATCCTTTTGTCCTGAGCTCACTATATACGTCAATGCGTCTATCAATAACCAGTGGTTATCGGGTCAACAATTCTAGATGTTAGTAGTATAATATCCCGCAGATTATAGTTTATAGCTGCCGGGGGAGGCGGGAGAATAATGAATGGAGCGGGGGACTCTTCCCGACTGCCCATTACCTTCAGCAGACCGAAGAAATAGCTTTCACAAATAACAATAATATCTACCGTAGAAAAACAACTTGCGGGGCTTTCTATCGTCAGTACGTGACAAAAACCCGAATGATTCCCTTCGATGATGATGATAATAATAGTAGTAACAATAACAACAGCGACAACGTCAAAAAGAAAAATCTTGGACAACGATAGGAGCGTGTACAGATGATTGAAAGAACGTTATTTTCGTTGAGCAGAGATCTGTCAAGCGTTTGTCAGTCACGTGGTTTGGTTTGATAGGGAGGGGTGCAGGGAGGTTGCAGTGCCGCCACCGTCTTGGTAATTTAACTCAACCCAAATCCCCCATTGTACTTTCATGTATGTCTATTGCTACGCTTAATTTATTTGCATAAATAGAAAAAATAAGGCCAGTGATCCAAAGTGAAAGGATCGTTAACACCAATCACTCCATACTCCATCCATGCCGGGTGAATCGTAGGCCGCAATATTATTTTTGTTTCTGGTCAACCTCAGCTCAGCCCCTATACGTTTTCACCACCACCAAAACTTTCTTTGAATGAAAAATGAATCCCTTTCATTTGATTTCGAGTGACACGCAGCCTGTCATTTTTATTGGGCTCCTATGGCCATTACTGGATGTGTGATGTGTCTTTCTCTTCAAGAGATACCACATAAATATAAAGTATAAATAATTGTTGCTTGACTGTCAATTATTTTGACAGGATAAAGGCAATAATTACTGTTAAGCTTCAATTAATTATTTTATACTGACGTGAGTAGTAAATGTGAAATTTATTTTCTATTCGAGCCTCTCAGGGGCTTTGCCCATAAAAAATGTTTGAAAAACACGTTCTCTCTGCTTCTAGCTATCGTTTCTTGTGAGGCGTTTAATAATAATTTTCCCCTTTTCACACTGCAAGTACTTTCTTCCCTAAAACCGGAAAAAAGTCAATTCTTTTTAATTTTTCCTTTCCGGACAGATTCCTCTTCCCCGCAAGCGAGTGCGATACGCTTCAACGCCTTTCGCCTTTTTTTTGTGTGTAATGCGGTACGGGGGAGGGATCCTTCCACCCTTCACAACAAGCTTGGACATTGCGGAACGATCCATATCCTGGATTCCGGTGGTACTGGCGACACAACCTCCCCCCCCCCCACCAATCTTATAGCCATGTCTCTTCCAATAACGCGCCTTTCAATTTCTTTTATTGCGTAAAAAAATGAGAAAGGAAGAAAAAAAAAGACTATTAATATATTTATTTTGACCACTTCCAGAAGTTCCTCAGAAACGTTAAATGAGAGCACTCGCTCACATTAAAAAAAAAAAAATCCTTCGATTTTTGCGAGGGCCGCCGATAATCGAATGACGGCCGGAAATAAAACGGCGTGTATAATAAGAATTTCAATGGAGATCGCCACCGTACGTCGTTCTTCGATTGTCTTTTTTGATTGAAAACCAACGGTCGACGCAAACTTTTTACGTACGCATGACGTGTAGGAATCCTCAGAGAAAACCAAATTCGAACAGTCACCGACGCTATCGTTTAAAACTGCGTATTGCTTTTTCTCGCGGAGAGCGTTTCAATGACACTCGCAAAGTGATAATAAAGTAAAGGATGAGCTAATGACGAGCAATTATTTATTTGAAAGGGGAGGGGGGTTCTAACTTTTGTAATCGTGGAAAAATGTAAGAAAAGAATTAGTTGGATTTTCCAAAGAATGCTGTAGCCTTCAAACGAAGTACCAAATTACGTCACATAACACATATAAATTAAACGCGCGGATAACAAAGAGGATTGGCACAATCGGTTCGTAATTTGATGTATTTTCTGTGATTAATCCTTGGGAAGACAAAGATTTTAATCTACATAACCCGTTGTGAAAGTCTTAAGATTCCACATATCATAGTATTCAAAGCCTGAGGTAATTGTATTTTCGCGCTCCTTATAAAATTAGTATACTTGTGTGACCATTAAAATACAGGTAAAAAACTGATCTGCAGAGCTCCCGAAGAAACAGAGGGGCAAATAATATGCGACGTAAGTAAATGTCTCTCTCTTCATGAAATATGTTTTTACCCCCCCCCCCTCCAACCACAACACCGTAAATGTATGCCATCAGAGGGCCGTATACGATGACTATGTCCCTCGACGTCTTCCTCATTGTTGACATCCACGATTTAACTCTTTGAAATTCACATCCATCTTGGATTGTACTTTGTGCTCATGAGTGCGGCCACCTGCGCTGCGGCGCTTCGTGCGAGGTTGGGGTGAAACCCTACGCGTCCCCCGGTCACCCGCCACCGATTGTAGCGTCAAAACTGCAATCAGACAGCCTGGCACACATCACATCAACCGTGTTTTGCTCTTTCAAATGCCACATTCCGTGAATTTGGCTACGTTTCAATAGCCGAATTTCATAAGTTTGACTCTTTCTGAAGAAGTTTCGCTAATTCTAGAAACTAATTTGGCATATTTGAAAACCAAATTCACATATTTGCTCTTTAAAAACGTGAATTTGTTGATTTTTGGTCTTTCATACCAAATTTAGCAGACAATTCCGAACATTTAAATCCAAATATCGTAAAATTGTCTCCTTTAAACCCCAATCCCTCGGGTTTTTACCCATACAGAAATGACTTTCGTGGATATTTGTCCTTTCAATACCATAATTCGCTAGTCTCCGCTTCTTGGTTGCCAACGCAATAATTGCGTGGAGGGTGGCTATTAGGCCGTAGAGAGAATATTCAGCCCATTGATGGAATTCAGTAGGGCCGATTAACCCCCGTACGCGCCCCACCACATACAACATGGATTTGGGATCTTCCGCCGCCCGGCCACTGCCAAGGTTCAACCACAGAAAAAGTCCAGTCCAGTCACAGCGAACGTCCAACCACAGCAAAGGTCGAACCAAAGCAAAGCTCCAAATACAAAATGATCTAACCACAGTTGGAGCCTCCAACCACAGCAAGGGACCAACCATACCCAAGGTCGAACCACAACAAAGGCAAAGGTCCCACCCCAAGCAAAGCTCCCGACCACAGCAAAGATCCATCCAGTGGAGCTTCAACCTCAGTAATGCTTTCCTTATTTGCTATTTTCCAATTTTTCTTAATTTCTGAAATCTGGGCCCTCAAGCAAGGCCGAGCCTGGGGGTCCGACCACAGCAGCGAAGGTCCAACCAAAGCAAATGTCCAACCACAGTCAAGGTCAAACCGCAGCAAACGTTCAACAGCAGCAAAGGTCTAACCACAGCAAATACTTAACTATAGCAAGGGTCTATCTCTAACCCCAGCAAAGCTCTTTTTACTTTTATGTTCTTACTCTTTTCTTCCTTTTCTTGGCCGGGCCGGGCCCTGAATGTCGGGCTCACGACAGGCCTCGAAGGGTGGACTGCCCCGGACAACTGATCAGAAAACGCCTCCTGAAAAGCATAAAGATGGAAAAATCGGGATATTTAGCGTGAATTCACAGTCAAATGTGAAAAAAAAACGCTAATTTGCTGCTAAAATTGATAAAAAAGCACTTTGAGACTGAACATGTAGGGGAAAACACACTAATTTCGTGATGCCTAAAGGCACCTTAACGGCTAAAATTTGGAAAACACGATAATCTCCATCAGTTTGTGACTTTGGGTCCTTGGGCGGGTAAAATTCAGAAATCACTCTATTGGGCTGTCCCACGCGCAATTTCGTGACTGAAAGCATCTAGATCCGCAATAATTGTCGGCTGAAATGAAAGAAAGCGCTCATTCTGTGCCTTAAATGAAGGACAAACGCTAATTCTCTATGCAACTTCCAGGCCAAAATTGAGAAAAATGATACTTCGCGGTTCACGGAGGGACTTGCACGTGCACGGCTAAAGTTGAGAAAAATCGCTACTGTTCGGTCCTTGGTGCCAGCCCGGGACTAAAGTTTGGATTATAGACGTGAATTTACAGCAAACATTGAGAAAAAAACGTTAATTTGAGGCTAAAATAGAGGAAAAGCGATAGTTTGCTACTAAAAATGAGAAAAAACAATAATTCATTGTATCAAGGCAACTTTTACAGCTGATATTGAGAAAACATGACGACACCCAGTTTTTATAGGCGGCTAAAATTAAGAAATCATCCTAATCGGCTGTTCTGGAGACAAAGACCGATGCTGAATGCTTTGGAAAAATCGCTAATTGGCGGTTAAAATTTAAAAAAAAACGGCCGTTTTGTGGGTAAAATGAAGAACAAAACGCTAATTCTCGATTTCTCGTTGCAAATTCCAGGCCAAAATTGAGAATAAAGGCTAATTCGCGGGTTCCGTCGGGTCTTACACACAGAAAAACTTGCTGTTTTTGGTAAAAGTCCGGCGCTAAAATCGGTGGGGGGGGGGGTTAATTTACGGTTAAAATTGAGTTCGAAGAGCTCTCATTTACCACTAAAATTGAGAAAAAAACATAATACTTGCTATTTGAAGGCAACTTCACGGCTAAAATGTCGAAAAAACCTAATCCCCATTTTGTGAATGTTCCTAGGCGGCTAAAAGTGAAAAACAGGGCAAATGGTATGTTGCTGGGGCAATTCAGTGGCTAAAAAACTTGAAAAAAGTGGCAATTTGCTGAGAAAAATTGCAAATTCGTGGCTATATTGACAAAAATATGTTTTTACGACTAGTTCTCTGAAAAGATCGGGCCAAAATTGAAAGAAAGCGCTATTTCACGGTCCAAACAGGACCATAGTAGGATAAAACTGGGGGAAATCACTAATGTAAACAGTTCTTGCATCGGGTCCACGGCTAAATATTGGTTAAAAGTGTTAATTCATAGATAAACATGACAAAAACTTCAAATTCGTAGCTATATCGAGAAAATTCGTTCTTAAGATGACTGAAATTGATAGAAGGCACACATTTGTGGCAAAAGTTGGGGAATAACGCCAAATAGCGGTTTTTAGAGGAACCTTCCCGGCTGAAATCCCCTTCTCGCTTCTGTAGGCTCTTATGGGCGCCACACTTAGAGAAATCTTCTATCGGGTTGTTCTTGGGGCCATATTATGGCTAACAATTAAAAAAAAAAAGAACAAAAAACGCTAAAATTCGGTGCTAAAATTACCAAAAAGCGTCCATTCGGGGCTAAATCTGAGTCAATGCGCTTATTCATTATCGATATAACATCCTTGAATCGCTGATTCAAGGTTTACAGTGGTCATTTTGCGGCTAAAATTTAGATCAAAACACTAACGTGCTAATCTTGTGGCATCTAAAATGGGGAAAAAACTAATATGAAAATTAAAAATTGCTAATTCAGGCCTAAAAGTGAGAAAAAAATCGCGAATTCACGGCTGAAATTATGAAGAAGGCAAATTCGCGGTAATACCGAGAAAAAGCGCTTGATTTGCAGCTAAAGTTGAGTGAGAGAGCTAAGTAAATCACGGAAAAAATCTAGAAAAAGCGACAGCTAAAAGCAAGAAAACTCCAAATCACGGTATCCGGAGTCAACTCCCAGCGTCTAATACAGCGAAAAAACGCAAATTCATGACTGAAAGTGAAAAAATCGCGGCTAAAATTGAGAATAAACAATATGCGTGGGCTAGCCCAGTACGGTCTTGCTGCGCGTCCTACCTGTAATCACGCTGGCCAGCCAACGAAATTGAATCCCCCCCCCCCTGCGATTTTTCGAACATGAAATGGCACGTTTACTTCTGAAATTGTCTGTTCTTCAAGGGACTGAATTTTTGAGTCCAAAAACTGATTCCTTCGCCAATTTCTACCCAAGAAAGTTGCTGAATCAAAAAAAAAAAAAATTGATCCGTGAGAGTGTTATTCTCGCATAAAACTGGTGATTGTAGCACAGATTGTATTTTTTGGGTCTACTGAAGTTACAGAGAGCGATTAGTTGAGAAAAATAAGGTCCCTATGACAATATTGCGCCTCACGAATTTATGACGTTATTGAACGCTACATAAAAATTATTTGGAGACTAATGGCGCATTGTTAGTGTCCGAGGCAATAAAAATGACTGGAATTTTCGAATTCTGGTCCTAAAATTCACCAATTAATAAACAGACCCATAAGAAAAATAAGATGTGGACTTTTCTGAGGTCTCTCAAGGCTCGGTCGGTTAGATGTGGCCGGGAAACACGAGTAAAACTATCAAATTGATTGACCTATTAAAATACGATGAACGATTTGTGAAATCGATCATTTTTCATAGGTAGCACTATTTTATGTTGCTTTTTTTTTAATTTTGTTGATGTCCTCAATTCAACTGCAATAAAGAATGTATTTGCTCGCTATTATTAGTCGCGACCCACTTTTTTCTCTCATCATCACCCCGACTTGAACAACAACAATAATAAAGGCGCTACGCTATAATAGTTCTTAAAGACGAGTCGTCTATGAAGGCGGCACGCTGGATTAGCCGAGGAGGACGGAGGCTATTAAGACTTTTTCGTTTAAAAAAAAAAAGAAAGAAAAAGGCCTATTTTAACGCTCTCTCGGCCACAACCAAATTACGCCCGCCTTCTTTTCTCCAACCACCAAAGCTGGGACTTACAGGAAAAACAGGCCTACAGGACACAGCGGTGCTTTCAATAGTAACACCTCGTCTTACTATACTTTTTAAAACGCATTCTATAATTAGGGACCAAAAATAAGTTCATGTTTCTTCATTTAATATCAAAATTGCTGGCTCAGAAGGGTTTAATTATTTAAAATATCGTTCTAAGACGCTCATAACATTGAGTTTTCTAATGCACGCGCCTTTTACGGAAGTGAAATGAGGTGGAACATTAAGTATATCGGCTCTCTGAATATAAATGTGAGCATAGAACGCTCTCTTTATAAGAACTTCAAAGTTCTTATGAAGTCTCTATTTCAAAATAATACACTTTCTTTTTTTAATGCTCGGCTTTCGTATCACTCAAAAATGTTTTTTTTTTTTTTCAACTATTAATGGAGTGTGTAAAACATCAATAAATACCTCCTCCCATCTTCATTTCAGTGCCTGTAATCACCTCACAATGAGGCCCACGCGAGTTATTTTCTGCCTCCGCAGAGAAAGCAGTATTTCTCTTCCTTGGTGGTTTTACGACAGGGTGGTGGGAGGGGGGCTTCTAGTTTATTTTTTCTAGAAATCTCACCGTCATTTAAATAAAAATTCAGGTCAAGTAACGCCGCGAACTTATTGGAATATAAACGTGTGGAATTACTTTCATGGATCTATACGGTGGACGAAAAAGGTTTTTAACGGAAACCTCGAAAATTGGCCTTACTTAACACATTTTGGTTAGGGAAGAGTGTGGTGGAGGTTCCGGACAAAATCGGCTTTCCTTCGCGATTATTGCTTTATCATCGGTCCTCCTCTGCCCTCCCGCTACCAAAGGTATTTTATGCATTTCCAAGCGGGTGTAAAAAAAAAAAAAACTGCACTGACAGCACACAAAAAAATGGGTTTTGCTTCACAGTTAGATCGATTCTGCCTAGACACACTTCAGAAGTGCCCCCCCCCCCCCCGACAAACCATTCTTATTTGACGCACTCCAGTCGCTTGAGTAACAATAGAAGGTCCTATGCGATTTTTTGTGGTTTTTGGAATAGAAAAAAAAGTCGCGTGTCAGACTGAACCTAATTTCTAACACACAAACGATAGTGTGTGTGGGTCGAAGATTGGATCAGATAACGGGGGAGGGGGGTCTGGTATTTTGGAAGACTTTTTTTTGGTTCAGATAGAATCGTTGGTTGAAAAATATAGGTAATTATGAGTTCTTTAATGGGAGAAGAACCGCTATTGGGTCGCGAGGAAAACAGGTTTTATCTGAGTTATTCGGCGGTTTCATAAGTTTAAAAATAAAAACAAAAAAAACATGGTAATTACCATTTTGTCCCACGGGTAAATGCCGACGAATATGTTCCACGCCCTCGTGAAGGCTGTCCTCCCTAGTCACGTCCAATGGAATCAAAATGACGGCTCCACCCGTCGCACCGGACGCTTCAGCCGCTTTGACGCGAGCTTTAATGACGCGAGCCGCGTCACAATCCAAATCGCCGTCACGAAGACCGCCAAACACGCGGAAACCGAGAGCGGCCAGACGCAGAGACAATTCCAGGCCCAATTGATTTTGAACACAGGTGACCAGGACCGAACGACCCGAACCGAGATCAGCGTCATCGCCGAAACCGTCGCCGCGCCAGTCACTACCGCCGCGACGCGCTTTACATAGAAGATATATGAGAAGGGACGCCGCTATGGAGCAGAGCGCGGTCAATTGAATCGCCAAAACAAGTGCCGTTTGTTCATCCATCGCTTCAAAAATATTCGCGTTATTCCCCGTCTGTATTTCACATGAGCGAAAACAAAATTTTCCTCGATTAAAGAAAAAAATATCCTTGAAACACTCTTCCTCGCTTTACCACCTTCAACACAGGACTGCCCCTTCGTCGCCCGTCGGCTTAACCCCTCCCGACCATTCCTTCCCATGCTTTCGAGGCGCCTCCCACCAAACGTCCCGTGGATAGCAGAAGAAAAAGAGTCTTCCACTTCTGAAGATCCACCGAGCTATACAAAAAAAAAAGGTTACCGTTTAACTCAAGGAGACCAGAACCGATAAAATATCCTCGTTTTCGACAGAACCGATAATTCTGTTAATATACCGTGACAGAATAACCAAATGTCATCTATGGGCGATTCAGGGTAATGGTTGTAGGAGAGGAGGGATGTGCGTTCAAAAGCGAAGGCAATTTACACTGAAATTGATTGATTGGCGGGGGAGGGGAATCATTAACCACTATCATCTACCAAAACAGGTCCTTTCCAAGGAGACCAAGTGGCTTAGTTTTTATTTTTGAGTGTTTTAACTTGCCCGGTTACGAACGATAAATTAGTGAAAGGAACGAGGGACCCAGGTTTGAACAGAAATTACCACTTTTTATTTCCCCTCCTCACCACCACTACAAGTCAAGACATAAAAATAAACGTCGTGGTTTTCCCACATTTTAACGATCTCCCAATCTTGAATAACCAGCTCTAGTCTGGTTACACTCATTTATTCAACAACAGCGATTGTTAAGAAATTTGCTCTAACCACCTTTATACTTCCCAATGCAATGAAATAAATTATAAATTTTCTGGACTTGGGACCCAAATGACAATGGAATGTCATTCCCACTAGGGTATACCGAAGGAGGGTTGAATGCACTTATTGAATGCCGGCAATGGGGGAGTGGTGAGGGGGTGGGGCTTCGTCCCCGTACACATGGCATACGAAAAGTGAAGCAATGTTTACGTGTTTTGAAGGTGTTTTATAGGGGTGGGTCGGAATTTGGCCTCGGACTCACGGCAGACTAGAACATTTATAGTCGAATAACCGGACTGTTTCCCTCAAGTAACTCTGGCAGAATGCAAAGCAAAGAACTATTTTACATTCAGGGAGACGCAACACAACTTTACCAGGGCACACACACACACACACAATAAAACTTGCTGGATATAGCAAATTTTTCACGACCATAGTGGTGGACCCACGCCCTTGCACCCACCGCGGGCACGGGGCAGAAATTGTCCCCGGCACCCAGAACGCTCGGACTATCATTTCTACGTTGCTTTAAATCATGCTATATTACATTCTACATTTTGGCCACATTTCTACTTGTCACAAAGAACCGCGAATTGGCGTTTTACCGCGGGAATTAGTGGCTTATTTGAGTTTCAGCCGCGTATAATTAGCGTTTTTTTTCTCTCCATTCTTGCCACGAATCATGACTTCTCCTCCATTTCGGTCACGAATTAGAACTTTTCTTAATTTTAGCCGCCAATAACGCCTTGAATTTTCGCCGCTATTACCACTTTTACTCAATTTTAACCGCGAATTAGCGGATTTTTTCATATTCTCACTATTTTAAGTTGCGGATGAGTACCATACTTTCTGGTGCGGATTACACTTTGTCTCCATTTTAGCAGTAAAAATTTATAACAATTAGTTAACTTAATAACAATTTTCGCTGGGAGTTATAGCGAGTTTTCTCAGTTTTTGCTGCTGATTTCTCGCTGTTTCCGAATTTAAGTTACGAAGTTGCCTCGAGAATCTACGAATTTCGTATTTTCTCAATATACCTGAGCCTGCTACCTTCTCTCAATTTTCACTGCTGAGAATCAGCCCTTTTTCTCAATTATGGCGCAGTGAATTTATGGTTTTTTCAATTTTGAATGCGAACCACTTATTTTGTTCGCTTTTGCTAAGAATTAGCAAATCCGGAAAGCGTTTTTCCGCTATTAAAGCTTATAGCCACACGAATATTAGCTCTTTTCCCAATCTTTTTGCCCGAAGATAATCACATTTGCGCGCCGTCCCAATTTTAGACTTTATCATTAATAGCGTAAAGATAACTTGGGATGACGCATTTTCTCTATTTTAGCTTCAAGGTTGTTTTTTCCGCAGATACTAGCCGCTGTTCTGCGCTGGTTACCTTATTCTTAAGAATTTGTGTTTTTTTCTTACTTTTAGCGACTAATGAACGATTTAGTCTCAATATTACCCGGAAATCAATTCTTAAAAACCGAAAAATTCGCAATGTGTCCATCTTCAGGCGTTGGTGGACCCCCTCTGAACGAGGTGGGGCGGTCCGCCTCTTCACACTCACATCGGTGCGCTAATGGATTATGTTTTAACGATTTAACGTCATCACGAAAATTGAGGGGGGAAAACACTAATGTGCTTGTTAGAAGTGGCTGATTCGCGACTAAAAGCGAATCAAATTGCAACTTCGATCACAGCTAAACAGTAAAAAAAAACAAAAAAACAAAACGGTAATTCACAACTAATATTGGAGAAAAAATTACAAAATTCGCGGCTAAAATTGAGAAAAGGTGCTAATTCGCGGTTGAAATTTTGAAAAAATACTAGATAGATAAGTCTCTTTATTTTACAATACAAAATCAAAATAACCAAACAAAACATCTCTGAGACAAACTCAATGGCCGCAGCCGTCTGAGGAGTCTATACACTGCTACCCACCTATTGTAATTATTCTTCAAAAACGCAGTTTTCTTTAAAATAACGCTTTAACAAAATGAGAGCACAGGTACATATGAATGAAAGTGATGCACTTATAGTTAAGGAACCTTAAATAAAGTTGAGACCGAGTTTTCCGCGCGTGTGGTAGAGATTATTTATACTTCGCCCTGATTTCTAATGCTTGGCTGCAGTAATATATCAATAATTCCCAGTTTTCCCCATTAAGTAAGCGTATCACATAACAAACGCTAATCTCCCGTTCCCCGAAAAAATACTAATTCATAGTTAAAATTGAAAAAACAAAAACTGTTAAATTTGGGCTGAAAGAAAAAACTAAAATTCGTGGATAAAATAAAAAAACGTTTTGTAATTCCCGGATACAAAATTTAAAAAAGGCGCTAATTCGGGGCTTCAGTTGAGAAAAACGGTAATTTGCGGCTAAAGTGGGAAACACGCTGATACGAGACTTGATTCGTTGAGAATGAGCGCTCATTGTAGCAGCAAAAGCTAAAATCGAGAAAAATTGAGAATTGAGACAACACGCTAATTCATTGCTAAAAAGTGAATAAAAAAATACTAAATAACAGATAACATGGAGAAAAAACGCTGATTTTGAAATTGAAAGTGAAAAAAATTGCTAATTCGTAGCTGTAAGAGAAAAACAGCTAATTCGTGGCTAAATTATGGAAAAGGCTTCAATTCGCAGGGAACAATTGAGAAAATACGCTACATAGTTAGCGACCAAAAATGGAAAATATCTCTGATTCACAGCTATAATTAGAAAAATACAAATTCGGGGTTTCTCTAAGGCCCGTTTACACGAGCAATAAAAATTGCTGCAATTCGGCAATTATTGGAAGATTCTTTTCTACAAAAATTGCAGCAATACGAAGCAATTTTCCCTCAGCAGATAGTTGAGGGATTTTGCAATTGTATTGCAGTGAATTGCTCCATTTCTGAGCAACAAAAATGGCTCAACTTTTACTTTTAGAATACCGTTGAAAATTGTTCCTTTCTTCTTTTCCGAGATTTGTCATCCGGGCCACCCATCCCCTGGTGGCCCGGGGCCAAAAATTGCGGAAAACGTGCAATAATTATCCAACCTCTATGGACTTGAAAAATTGCAAGAAAAAGTAGTCGCCGGAATTGGACAACAGTGAGCAATATTGGACAATTCGATGCAATAATTGCATCAAGAAATGAGGGAGTTCCGAGGAGGGAAAAAATTGCAGGAAACGGGGAGTTCATAGCTGGGAAATTTTTCCGCTATTGCTGCAATTCGCTTTCGTGCAATAATTGCCTTAAAAAATTGCCCGTGTAAATGGGCCTTTAGGCTTATTATTATTGGGCCTTTAGGACCAATTTTGAGAAAATATATAATTCTTGAACATGAGGGTGAAAAATTGCTAATTCACTTCATAAATTGACAAGAACAGGTTTTTTGTGGCTAAAATGGTTCAAAAGTGTCAATGTCCGGTTCCTGAATCGACATAAACCATATAAATTCGTCGCTCCAGAAAGAAAGAAAGAAGAAGAAGAAGAAGAAGAAGAAGAAGAAGAAGAAAAAAAAAAAAAAAAACAAAACAAAACAAAAACTAATATGCGGCTGAAATCTAGAAGAAGAATAAGTGCAAACACGATACTCGATACTCAAATTAAGGAAAAGCGCTAATTTATTTCATGCCTTAAAGTGAAAAAAAAAATCTTATATTCGCGGATAAAAATTCAGCCATAGTGGCTATAAAACTGGGGAAATCTCTAATCCATGGCCAAAAATTGGGGGAAAAAAACGAGAAATTCGTGGCTGAAATGTGAGAAAAAACTGCTAATTTGTTGCTAAAATTTATAAAAAGATTAATGGCGTTTTCCATTCAATGCATTACAATAGTTTGGTGCAAGGTTTTCCACCCGTCCCCTCAGAATTGAAACATATGTTTATGGAGAGGACGCGTCACTACACTTGTGTAGTGCGTTGAATGGAAATCGCTATAAATCACGCGTAAAATTTAGACAAAGATATATTAACGCTTCATAAAACTTTTTTGACTCTACATACATATAAGCACCTAAAAGAGGACTCATAAAGAAAAAGACCCCCCCCCCCCTACGGGACCCGATGGCGTAATAGTAAAAATGGTGAGATAATCGTCAATAAATCAAACGAAGTATTTCAAATAATGAATCAAAGACATCCATCTGAAAAAATGCCAACCCCCAAAAAGAGTTCACAAAACAGCCACTAGATCGTGACACCACCTTGGGGATAAGATGAGACACAAGGTTGCAGCTCTTCGTTCCATCATTCTCTGTTAACCCATTTAATGGGGGGGGGGGGGATTGGAGAATTCAAATTTTGTAATTTCGGTGAAAAGGTACAAACCCTGGGAGGGGAGAGGGGGATGCAAGACCCTCGTCAAAGAAACAAAAACATATATTTTCGTTAATGAAATCCATATTCAGCGGCCAAGTGCTAAATCACAAGAAAATTCATTTTTTAACTAGCTTAACCCGCAAACTTGGTTTTTTGTAAAAGCGTCGGATCCGCAAAATTTGGTGTTGGAAAGCGCCATGTCGTCGAAATTGGCTTTTTAGTGACCCGTCCATCCATAAAATTGGTATTGATTAGGGTTTACCTTGGAAGGAAACGGAGCCGCGCAATATATCTTTCGAGTGGGCCAGCCTGGCAAAACATATTTTTTACAGGGAGAAAAACTTTTGTTGAGGCTATGGACCCGCCAAAATGGTTTTTCGATTGCCCAAAACTCGCCAAATTGATTTTTTGCGTGAACCAGTCCCAGGATATATTGGTTTTAAATGGGCCAACCCCAGAGATTATTTTTTGAAGCCAGGCCACACGGAAACACGGAATCGTGTATTTCTGGCCGCGAAAGCTACAAAATTCCTTTTTTAATGAGACTTGACGACACGCAAAATTTGTTTTTGAGTGAACCGATAACTCACAAAATTATTGAGGAGGGAGTGATCCAACACCGTAAAATGCTTCCCCGCCCCTTCGTGGCACTCGAAAGCTCCCGCGTGCGTTGTGAGTTGTGACACTAACGAGCTCCATCACTATAATGGGCCAACTTTGCGAATTACATTTTGAAAGTTCCAACCCTGCGATATTTTGTTTTGAAAAGAGAGCCAGAGCCGTGAATAAAGTGGAATATTTTCCTAAATTGTGCTGATTAATTTATTAAAACTTTGTAAGTCTCCACTCTTCATTTTTGATCTATTTACTTTTCACTGACTCTTTCGTTGGGTTGATACGAGGGTTCTTCCGAGGCCGGAAAGAGTGTTGAAGAAGGGAGAAAAAAACCGGTGACTGTAGGGGTGCAAAAACAAGAAGACAACTTATATTTTCAAATCTTACAATTAGGGACAGTGGGAACTGGATAAAAATTAGCCTATCGCGCTAATATCTCGTGAGAAAAAGGCGCGAAATAAATGGGATGTGATTCTTATGGACTACAAAGACAAAGCAAAACTATAAACCATCGGTAAGTAATATGCCGCACTAACAATAAGTTTTATCCTAGAGGGGGGGGGGTCCTTAATCAGAATTATAAATCAGCCAGAACTTCGGAAAAATTGGTAGGAAGGAAATATAATTAAATCGTCAAATGAAATAACGCTTAGGCAGGCGAGATCCGCAGCTTCCACTCGAGCCCTCTTCGGGAAACTATCGCTACGACGAAAAGCAAATCGGGCACAGAGGAAAAATACAAATGAATAAAACTTGACCATTCTGTTTGCTGGCTCGGGCTCGGACTGAAATGAGAAAAGGGAAAGACGGTAGGTAAATTAATTTAGGAAAAGAAATAAGCATTAGTACGAAGTACGAATTTAAAATAAAACACCTCTGGTTCGAGATCAAACGAAAACAGTTTTCCTCTCGTTTATTAATATTATTTCTTTTAAATTCAATTTTATTTATTACAATCGTTTATATCAGGGGGGGGGGGTCTTAGGTACTAACCGCAACTTACGGTTCATCCTGTTTATATTTGTTTCATCCAATATATTGAAATTGATTGAAAATGAACAGCGAATAGAGCTCAAATGGAAAGAAAAGAAGAAAAGAGGACTTGAAAACGATAAGTGAGTGGAGGGGATTCATACCCTGAACAATAATAACTCCTCTGACCATCCGTTACGCCATCAGCTAAAGACCAGGCGGGACGCTTGTTGGCGCTAGAATCGTACTTTGTTACACATAAACACTCAAGAAAACTCTCTGTGTACTCTGTAGAAAATATAGAAGTTTTTTTTGGATAGGGCTCCACTTCACACAGTACAAAGTGCAAGTGCACCTCTCTCAGGACCAGGATGTACTAGTGAATAGCACTATCCTTGGTCATGATGACCCACACAAACCAGTTTGACTTTCCCTCTCCGGAAAAAACAAATTGGTTTACATGGAGAGAGAGGTACGGACCCTACAAGAATAAATTCTAAAGAGCTAAGCGAGTGGCCCGTCTCTCATCCTTAAACGGATTATTCCTTGACGAGTACTTTGAGCTAAATTGTAGAGGCGCTCAGATTAAGTGTGCGAATTGAATAGTGTGCCTCAATTGTTGCAATTTATGTACGGATAATTTTACGCGATGATTAACTAAAAATTTCGCCATGGATATATAAACAATTGCGGATAGGAGCACTCACAATAATTTTACAAAGCCTTTCAAGAGACCTCTGTACCACCTTTTTCGCAACAGACCGGAATGAAACCCTGTTAAACGATCGACCCTTCTTTGTGGAAGCAGCTGGACTTTCTCGTAGTAGGATCGAATTCATAATTCCCTGGTGACGGATAAAAACCACAAATTCACGACTATAAGGGTCAAAACTCGATAATTCAACAAAGATTTTAAAAATTAGCGCTAATTCGTGCCTGAAACTATACGAAAACCCGGGCCATTCTCAGCATCTGAAGGCAAGTTAGTGGCTGAAAAACTGAGAGAAAGCGCTAATTCATGGCTAAAAGTCATACAATCGCTAATTTGCAGCTAAAATTGAGAGAAAGAGCTGATTCACGGATAAAATTGTTAATAACCGTTCACATTAGCAGATAAAAATAGGAAAAACCTAAATTCAGAGCTGAGAAAAAATCGCTAATTCCCAGCTTAAAATTAAGATTCAAATCCTTCATATTAGCGGCTAACATCAGGAACATCGCGAATTTACGCCAAAATTGAGAAAAATAGCTAATTCACCGATAGAATTTAGTGCGAAAAAAACGCTAATTCATGGTCAAAATGGAGAAATCGGCAATTCGTTGCTAAATAATGAAAACCGCTAATTCGCAGATAAAATTCAGAAAAAGCCTTAATTTCCGGCGAGAATTGGGGTAAATATACTCTCATTCACGGCTCAAATTATGCACATCGCGAATTAGCGGCTGAAATGCTAATTCAAGGCGAAAATTGGCCAATTATGGGTTGAAATTAGAACACTTGCTAATTCGTAGATAATTGAGAAAATAGCAAATTGCAGTTTTTGGAGGCAACTTCGTGGCAAGAATTAGGAAAAAGCACTAATTCACGGGTAAAATTAAGAAAAATCGCTCGTTATTGGCTGAAAAAATGAAAAACACTAATTCACGGCGAAAACTGTGATAAATCGCTAATTCTCGGCTAAAATGGAGACAAATTGCTAATTCACGCATGAAATTGGGGAGAAGCGATACATTGTCAAAAAAAAAAAAAAAAACGCCAATTCGCTGTTAAAATTGAGAAATCGCCAAATCATGCGTTGGCATTTGAACCCTTTTTTATCATTTAAATGGATGCCATTTGTTCTTTAAAAAACCGCCAGTTTACTTTGGCTTCAGTTTCCGACTCGTTTTCATCCCCACTTCACCACCAACACCCCCTCCCCTTCACACAAATATTCTGAGTTTCTGCGGCAGAAAACCTTATCCTCCATCATTGCTATTTCGCACAATAGTTTCTGGCAGAAACAAATTACCACTTTTGGAAGAGGTTTGTGGAAGAGGTGCACCATAAAGAAGATTAACTTCTTTATTTTCAGCTTCCCCACTCTCTCGAATTCATAATTGTGACTAGGGTAGTGTTGGGAGGAGGGGAGTAATCCCATAAGTGTCCGTAGAAAGGGTCTTCTAAATTCAATAACCTCAGGGTACGTCAGAGCCCACAGGCGAAAAATGAGTGATTCGCGTAGGCCACGTTGCTTCCGGCCGAATTTCCCTCTACAGAACCGGCGTGGGTCATGTGAGGGCATTTACAACGTGAATCTGGTGGAACACATATCACGAAACATGACGAAATTGGCGACATTCGTTTGTTTAGCCCGGCAATAGTGGCCCATACACGGGCAGATAATTCTGACAGATTTGATCGGCCGATATTTTCAACAGATATCGTTAACGATCTAGAGCAAACCATTGAGATCTCCCACCGATATCGTTTGGCCGATCACGGTTGATCTGCCGTCGTTTCTTGCCCACTAACGAGCAAATTTTCACCACCGATATCTGTCAAAAACATGAAATCTGCCGAAGATATCTGCTCGTGTGTGCCCACCTATTATCGGTCAGGTTCGAAAGATATTTGAGATCGGTGACAGATATGGAGTTAAAAAGAAAATGGAGGGAGCAAAAAGCTTTTTCACTTGAGAAATAATAAATTTATATAATTCAGATCAAAAGACTTATAAACGAACTGGAATAAAAGCAGTAGGAATAGGCAGTCTATCAGATCGTTACGTTAAGGGGTGACGCCCGATTCAAAATCGGCAGATCTGTCCCACAGACATAGTTCAGACACAACATCGTTTGTTTACTTTTTTTTTTAAGCGGCAAATTCGGACACAAGCGCAACATATAATTTGTTTACGTTTGTTTAGCCAAAATTTCCATTTGTTTAGCCCTGGGCCCTATTGCACAATGTTTTATTAGCTAATAATATAGCTAATATTAGCTAATAAAACAGCTGTAATATTAGCTAATAAAACATTGTGCAATAGGGCCCTGGGGAAATATTTATTTTAAAAAATGTGCGTGGCCAACTTCACGTTACGGCACTCATGGACCAAATCGTTTGTTTAGCGGCATATTCGGGTACAGATTGGTACATTTTGCGGCACATTCCGTAGCAATGTCGTTTGCAAAATTGTCGTATGCTTACCCCCAACGAACACTTAGGACGTCATGACTAATGAGGGTCGTCAAACCAAAATCAATGTGACAGTATACGCTCCAAAGACTGGAAGAAGGCAATTGGGGAATCCAAGGATGCATTAGAAGAGCGCGAGAGAATCAGTATTTTGGCCAGGATAGATTGGCTATTTGCCAATCTAGCCACAAAATGTACCAAAGGAGGAACCGTTGCTGTTGCTCAGATAAATCCCTACGAGACCTTGGCAAATAGTAGCATAAGATATTTTCTCTTATCAAAATAGTGACTATTTAGTAACAGCCGACAGCTACCCGGGTTACGTTTATTTAGAAAAACTCCCGGACTGCACTGCAAGTGCTTGGGCAAAGAGTTTTTTGTGTCACGACATCCCAGACTACTAATGTAGATTCCGACAACAGGGCTGCTTTCTCTTCGTACAACAGTTTTGCGCCGACTTAAATTCCATCCAAAGAACGAGCAGTCCATTTGTATCCAAAGTCTCGGTCACTATAAGTGAAAGGTTCGTTGAAACTGCAAAACTAATGCTAAACAAATGCTCGCAGGACCAAACTGATTGTACAGGCATATGAACTACAGGGATATACACCCAGATCGGATAACATATCTTCTCCTGTACAAAGACTATAATGAGCCGGAAAACAAAGGTCCCAGCCATCTAGCTGTTTAATTCCCGCAGTCCAAATCATGGGCATGACTGTAAAACGTGTAAAACCGGTCAGAACTACTTAAAACGTCGTATCCTAATGTTTTTTTTGGTAAGGAACACGAATATTTAGTCACAATGTTATGATGCCGGGATGGGAAACACGACTCTGTGGGGATCAGAGAAAAAACTAGGTTATGGTTCTTCCTGAACATCACTCGATTTTTTAGCCATATCGCAATTGTGATAAATTGAAGAATTTTTAAAGTTAGATAGATATGATGAGTAATTCTGTCGCCGGTATTTTTAATTAATAAATTAATTGAACTGATGTTATCCGGACGACGATGGAAGGGCATAGCCCAACACGATTCGAGTTTCGAGAAAAAAATGGCTCCCCGGTGGGATTTGAAAATCGAGAAACAATGGACCTGGGTGGGGTTCGGCTTAGCTTATCCCTCGGAGTACGATTCCCAAATGCGTCTCCGTGGCGCAATTGGCAGCGTGCTGGACTGGTAATCCAGTGGTTGCGGGTTCAAATCCCGCCGGGGAGCCATTTTTTCTCGAAACTCGAATCGAGTTGGGCTAAGCTCTTCCATCGTCGTCCGCATAACATCAGTTCAATTAATTTATTAATTAATTTTTAATGTATTTTTTTTCTCGAATTTCTCAGGTTTTTTAACTGTGGAAAACACCTTCATATGACCGAAAAGTTGCATTTTCAAAACTCAAATTTTTCCTGGCCTGTTTGTAGGGCCTGTTTAGAAAAAAGAAGCTTGATTTTTAGGTCCACACACACAAATTAGGATCAAAATCGGAGTTTACTCAGCCAGGTTCTCTCCATGTTAGCGTTAGCCGCGGAAAGAATTTCCGTTCATGAATATATTCTCTTAATTCTTTTACTCTGCGCCTCTCATGACGATTGGGACATTTGGAAATGCTTTTTGCGCGGTATTTTGAGACTGATTGTGAGAGGGGCGAAAAAAGTCTTCAGGATATGAAAAATCGTTGGATAACCAACTTTCATCGCGGGATGTTTGTTGATAGTAACCGTTTTTCATCCAATTGTCTCTCATAATATGAACGCCAAATATTTTTCAATTTATCCTCTTGAAGCCCAAATGTTTTTGATAGAATTAAGTTCCTGTTCCCGCATTATAATAGGTTACTCGGTTTTTTGCAAAACCATGAAAAGATGAATGTTTTTCAAACCCCATATCGTGCTTATACTTGCGTTAGAGAAACACTTCCCAATACTGACCACCGGCGGATATGATTTTTGAGATTTTAACTCGTTTAATACTGTGACACCTTACATTTAAAAGGGCGAAGACCTTTGTTGGAGGAAGTTGGAGCTTTTTTTAAATCGCTAACTTTAAAAAATTCCCCGATAAAAACGCTTACCTTGATAGAGATAAAGGAATGATCACCGAGAATAAAAATTAAACATTCAATAAATTGAGGCATAATTTCTAGATTTAAAGGATTGTTATGTATTTTCCAAGGCTTTCAGGAAGAGAATAACTATCATCTGCCAGCTCACACGGAGCAATAAAACCGTACATTGAAACGCAATCGAAACGCTAGCAAATTATCACATTTTCAGGCGAATATTAAAGGAAAATGACGGAGAGTGGTAAATTATGGAAAGAACTATTGCTTTTCCACTTACCCTAGGGTGTGTAAAACACGATTGCCTAGTTTTTAGAATTATTGAACGAAATTTTAATTTGGGCCAATGTCGTGTGTTTGGTAGTTTTGTCCCGCTGTGCGCCGGGTCCATCGCTGAACGGTATTTCATTCCGGTCTGTTGCAAAAAATGTGGTACAGAGTTCTCTTAAAAGACTTGAAAAAATTGTGAGTGCTCTAATCCGCAACTGTTTCTATCCATCGCGACATTTTTTTGTTGTAAATAATTTCATAAAATTATCTGCACATTAATTGCAACAATTAAAGCACACTATTCAATTTGCATCATGTTTATTGTGAGTGTCTCTACTGTACAGTTTAAAGTACTCGTCAAGGATTAACCCATTTAAAGAATCAGAGACGTTCAACTCGGTTTGTATTTCATTTTTTCAATTGAACTGACTAACTACAGGCCGCACCTACCTATCTTGCCCTCTCGGACAAGTTAGGACCTACCATCCTATCCTACCTAACTTGTACGAGAGAGCAAGTTAGGTAATTTACATATAAGCACAGGTTGTGTGGACCATGAATTGACCAAGATGGCACTATTTTGGGAGATCCTTGGTCCGAATTAAAGTATTATGAGAACCAAATCCAAAAAGCTTTTACTGAACAGAGTATAGAGAGTTTTCTTTGGGGAGTGGGGAAGCTACGAAATACGATTCTATAATGCACTTAAATTACATTTAAATAATTAATTGCCTACTAACATTACAAAGTCTAGCCTTAAAACTCGACTTGAAAGCCTAAAAAAGGGCATGTTCGGGCATTGGTCCTATAATATACTTATTAAAATATTTCAAGGCGTTTACGTTACGAGCGTTGTTTTAGCCTTTTTTCTACACTGTATCCTTGAATTAGCATTATTTCTCAAATTTATCCGCGAATTAGCGCCTTTTTTCAATATCAACCGAGATTGTGTATAGCGATTTTTCTCAGTTTTAGCCGCGACAGAGCGTTTTTCCTAATCTTAGCTTCTACTTGGAAATTTTTCTCGATTTCATCAGCCGTGACCGTGACTTATAAGTTTTTCTCATTTTTAGCCGCAAATTAGAGTCTTTTCTCTTTTCCGTACGGTTTCCGCAAGGGATTTTTCCCATTTTAGTCTTGAATTAGCCATTATTCTCAATTTTCACCTCGAATTATCGTTTCCACCAAATTTAGGCGTGTTTTTTTAATTTCCTGCGAATTAGCGATTTTTTTTTTCCAACTAGGATTTAGTGATTTGTTTCAACATTAGCCTCGTATTTTCGCTCTAAATTAGCGTTTTTCTCAAATTTAGCAACAATAATTGTTTTCCTTTTTAGTCATGAATTTGACGCTTTTTCTCGATTTTAGCAGTGAACTAGCCACCACATTGGCACATTCCGAGCGTTCACGAATCTTTGTTGTTTTATAGGGCTAAATAGCCACGAAATGCCAGATTCTGAGAATAATCAGCCACGAATATAGCAAGTTCATTATTGCAATTGTGAAAAAAACGTTAATTTGCAGCTATAATTTTTTATCGACAGCCACAAAATTACATTATTCGGAGCTAAGTATCTGAGAAATTGTTAGTTTTGGGTTTAAAAAAATATCCGCGAAATCGCTAGTTTCCGGTATTCATTTCCGCGTAATTTCAGTGTTTTGTCGTGAATTAGGAATTAATTGAATATTTTAAATAGAGAGAATAAAAGTAGACTGTAGTCAGGGGTGGGCAAAATACATTGAAAATGTATTTTAATTACAAAGCCCAAAATACTTTCAAAAATGTATTTTAAATACTGAAATACAAATACTTTTTGAATTGTATTTTGAATAAAATACAAATACAATTTAAAATACTTTTCAAAAATTCGATTTCGATGGCAGATAGTGCGGAAAACACGAAAAATAAATAATTCAAAAATATCAGGTCCTTCAATAGAGAAGTTGACAAAATGTAGCAGCGCGAAGTCTATCCGCTAAACAGCGCTTATGCCAAGTTTAAACTGCGAATTTCTCCATTTTAGCCGCGAATGAGTGCGTTTTGTCAACTTTAACAGCAAATT
Source organism: Corythucha ciliata (assembly GCA_038030265.1). NCBI lineage: Eukaryota > Metazoa > Arthropoda > Insecta > Hemiptera > Tingidae > Corythucha > Corythucha ciliata. The sequence continues at coordinate 17,509,552 of CM075941.1, read as the reverse complement.
AGCGCTTTTCGCCACAAATTAGCAACTGATTAGCGGGGTAATACCCCCCCCCCACCCCCACCATTAACACATAAATATGCGTTTTTCCCCAACTTTAGCATCAAAGTAGATTTTGTATCCTGTGAATCAGCGATCTTTCTTTATCTTTCCTCAAGATGGCGTTTTCCACAATTTTACCTGCAAATTAGCGATTTTTGCTAGCGGTTTACTCAGTATGAGCTGAAAATTACTCAATATTATCCGTAAAATGCCGGTTTTCTCGAAATGTTTACCACAAATTAGCATTCTTTGTTCACCGTAACCATACACTGCGGAATAGCGATTTCGTCTCAGTTTTAGCCGCGAATTTGCGAGTTTTTCACTCATAGCCATAAATTAGCGCTTTTTCTCAATTTTAGCCTCAAGGTCTCCCGAGGAAGCCGCGAATTAACGTATTTCCAATTTTTGACGCAAAAAATTTGTCTCAATTTTAGCCGTAAATTAGCGCTTTTTCGTAATTTTAGCAGTGCAGTAGCTATTTCTAGCCCGTGTATTAGCGAATTTTGTTCATTTTAGCCACGAATTGGCGTTTTCCGATATTTTTACTGCAAATCGGCAATTCTTCCATTTTTGACAGTGAATTAGCACTTTTTGTTTCAATTTAGGCTGAAAATTAACTTTTCTCTTTATTCTAGCCAGAATAATTACTGATTTTCTCTATATTAGCCGCAAATTGGCGGGTTCTTTTACATTTTGGCACCGCATTAGTATTTTTTTTCAATTTTAATTAATGTAGAATAGGGCTTCATCTCAGTTCTAGCCGTGAATCAGTGTTTTTTCCTTTACTTATAACCATGAATTTGCCGTTTACCTCAATTTTAACCACAAAGTTGTCGTCAGAAGGCGGAATTAGAAATTCCAACACACTTTATCCGCGATTATTTTCCTCAATTTTAGCCGTAAATTCGCGTTTTTATTCAACTTTAGCTGCTTTGAAGCGTTTCTAATCTGTGAATTCACGAATTACCTCAATTTTTCAACCACAAATTCGTGATTTCCTCAAATTTTAGCCGGGAACAACACTTTTTCCCAATTTGAGCTGAAAACGAGAGTTTTTATTTATTTATGACAGGCTAATTATAGTGAATTTTTCAATATTATCTTTTTTTTTTTTACACTTCAGTCCCACGTCGGCATTTTTCCTTCAATTTTTGCTATGGATTAGCGTTTATTGTTTAGTTTTAGCCCCGAACAGAAGCTACGCGTTTTTGTCAATTTTTCAAGGTTTAGTGACTTTGTGGGTCGCGCTCTCTTCGGTATACAAAATAACGGCCAACGAAAAATTTAGAGATCTTTTTTATAACGACAATGAAAAATTGGGAAAATACGAACTCGCGATCAAACTGACTTATGTTGTTTTTTAAACATAATATTTGTTATTTTTTAAAATAAAAATTGAGGTTTGTTAGCTGTTGGCACGCTACAACTTTAACCAATTTTGGCCACGGGTTAGCGCTTTTAATCAGTTTTAGCAGTGCAGTAGGGATTCTTTCGTTTGTATTGGCGATTTTCCTCCATTTTAGCCACGATTTGGCGTTTTCCTCATTTTCAGCTGCAGTTTAGCCATTTTTTAGCAGCCAATTAGAACTTTTTTCTCAGTTTGAGTTGAAAATTAGTGTTTTTCTTAAAGTTGGCCTCGCTAATTAATATTTTTGTCAATTCTAGCCGCGTAGTTTTTTTAGGTTTTAGCCCGCGTGAGCAATTTTTTTCTACGGATTAGCGCTGTTTCTCAGTTTGAAACTCGATTCTTTCAGAAGCTATACAGATTTTCGTTCTCTCAATTTCAACCGCGAATTATTGATTTTTCTTCACTTCAGCTGTGAAATAGCGTTTTCTGATAATTTTGCAGCGAATTAGCACATTTTCTATTCTCTTTTTTTTTTTTTTATTAATAGGCGATTTTTCGCCATTTGAGTTGTGAATTGCCATTTTGGTCCAGTTTAAACTCGAATTAGCGTTGTTTTTCGCAATAATTGCCAGGAGTTTTGTTTACTTGTACAGCTTTGTGTACTTGTAGGCTAGGGCTCTGTATGATCCATTTTTGTGCCAAGTTTCCATCCGCTAGCATCATTTTTGCGGCAGTTGTGCTAACAAGGAATTCGGAACTTCCACCTCCCACCATGACTACCCTTCTCTCTCCACTTTTTCGAAAAATGAAAACGTCAGTCGAAGGCTGTTATTACACCGGGTTTTTGTGCCAAATATGGTGTCACTAAGTTAGGTTATACTGGTGAATGGTGGCGAAGAAGTGGAAACTAAAGAACGTTGAAACTAAAAGTATTTGTATTTGTATTTGTATTTGTATTTTCGTTGAGTGTGAAATACAAAATACTTTTGAAAATGTATTTCAAATACAAAGCCCAAAATACTTTCAAAAATGTATTTTAAATACAGAAATACAAATACTTTTCCAAAAGTATTTAGATACAATTACAAAATATGTATTTTGTATCTAAAGTACAAAGTATTTTAAATACTCAAGTATCTTGCCCACTCCTGCCCATGTGATTGAAGGCCGTAGGAAACAATTAACCATAATTTGTTTTAATATTTTTATTACCAGTGCTCTCCCACTGCACAAAGGCTCTGGCTTAGAAATTTTCAGATTTGATGGTATTTCGATCAATAATTTCGGATTAGTAGCGCGGTTTCACAAAAAAAACAGGCAGTGAAAAATAACATGTTTTCCAGGTCATGCCATGGAGAGGGATCGACAGTATATGCCGATTTGTCACATTTTGAGGATATTTAAATCCCTTAACTCAAAGTTAGTGCTAATTAATTAGTAAAATTTTGAATTTAAGTGATAAAAATAAATATTTTCGAAAGGCAGTGTTCATGGGACATATATATGTCCAATCGTCCTCAAAGGGTTAATAGGAGGCTGAAATTAAAAAGTTACGCAAATGTTCTAATCTTAGGGCAAGTATACGTGGCAAGAAGTTAGAAAATAGCGCTTGTTCGTGGCTAAAATAGTGGAAAAGCGCTAATTCGCAACAAAAAGCGAAAGAAATCACTAATTCACTAAAAATTAAAAAAACGCTAATGCTCGGCTATAAACGATATTGAGAAAAGGGAGCGATGAATCGCTCAGCAGGCTCAGCCAATATCGAAAAAAAACACCAATTCGTGGTTTCTCAAAGGCAACTTCGTGACTAAAATTGAGAAAAAGCTTTACCTCGCATGCGATAAATGAGAAAAAGTCGCAAAATGAGCTCAAATCGCCAAGAAAATTGAAAAAAAAAAAAAAAAAAAAAAAAAAAAAAACGCTACACGTTACACCTTGGATAATAGTGTCGGCGCGGACCTTCCCTGTATGATGATCGTGGAATCAGGTCCAGCCGCTCACAACAGTGCCTTAAGTTTTCTAACGAATAGCCACAAAATTTCAAAATTTTGAAGGCAAATATCTGGGAAATGAGAAATTTCCTGAATGAATATTCAGTGGTATCGGGAGTATCACGTCCTATTCACGTCAGCACTGGAAGCCTGACAAATATAGCCGCAAAACTGCATAGTCTTGAAGACAAGTTTAGACGAATTTGGAAAGTTTCGAGCCTTTCTCTTAGATTCAGGTTCACTCAAAGCCCAGAAAATACAGCTTTGAACTTACATCACTGCCGGGAGCTCAAAATCTGTGAAATTGCAAGTATAAAGGGGTCTAAATATCGGCAAAATTGGCAGTTGCCGGTATTTATTTTCGTGAAAGCCAGTTTCCAGTCTTTATTTCCGCAAAATTGTGGGTTTGGGATTTTTCTCCTAGTGACCGTAAAAAAACCCGGGCTAGCCGGTCACGGCAAATTTTAATTTTAGTGCCGTATTTCACGGTAAGTGCCTTTTTTATTAGTGCCCGCGGATCCTGGGCAGGCCAGCCCCGTCAGCGTCTAGTAATTGCAATTTTCGAGGATGAATATTCGCGTCATTGTAAATTACACGGCTTAATTTTAGTGGAACTGGAAGTTTCGGGTCTATCGAGTCTAAAATTCCTTCAAGTTTCGGGTATGAATAAGCGAGAATTTCGTCGAAATTGCAATTATATGTTGTCGCTTTTTTCTAGTGATCAAGAAACGCGGGCTAGCCCATGATAGCTCCCTAACTAAAAGTCGCTAAGTTGCCCTATTTTTAAAGCAGATTTGAAGTTTCTTCGCCGAATATTTGTGATACTTAGGGAAATTACACGTTTATATTTCCAGATATTATAATTTCAGTGAAATTCTAAGTTGTGATTCTAAATTTTCGAGAAATTGCTATGCTGTCAAACGAACTAATTTCGCGCAGGTTTTATGGCAAAAATGTTTGCCACTTCTTCAAAAATAAATGTCCGCGAAAAAATATTTTTCAATAGGGACTAGTCTTCCCGTGCAAGATGCAACGTATTGACTATTGAGTTATACTTGGATGTTGGGGAGTTTTAAGGCTGGAATTTGTAATAATAGTGCGTAATTTTAAGGTGGTAAGGTCTCCCTCCCCTCCAAACAATTAAACAATTGGTAAATTGGTAATTTTTGTTATGACAGCGGTTTTCGAGGCTGAATTAGATAGCTTTCAGACAAGGACGCCGTTCTTTTGGCAATAATTAGACAATTTGGCTGTAGGTGTTGAGGCTCGTCCGGAAACCATCGGATTCTACTCGGCGGAGGAAATAAGCAATTTTCTGGGCAAATTGCCGTTGCAGAGCCTATAATAGTTTAGTTTAGTTTTAGTTTCTGTTTCGCCCTTGTGCTGGCTATTTGGCTTGGCGTGACGGGGACTTCTGTCAACTTGCCCCGTGCCTTTTCACCTCCAAAGTCTTTTTTTTTCGTCGGCCCTTCTTTCCCGCGCGATCTGTTTGGGTCAGCGTTTTCGTTTTGCTCCCCTTTTTGTTGCTTCAAACCCTACCCTTCTTTCATTTCTTTCTCTCTTTCGTCTCGTCTAGTCCTAATCGTGCTGGGAAGAACTGAAAAAGGAAAAGGAACTCACTAAACTAACTTCGTGAAGTGGCTGTGGCTCGCTTTTGAGTCATTGAGTTTTTCTTTTTCTCTCTCATTTTTGTAAACCGGAATCATTGCGGGATTTCACGCGGTGTTAATTTTTCAGCAATGATACAGTGATTCGGCCTCAGTGATTTTTTCCAGTGGAATTTTCTTTTAGTTCTTTCTAAAGTGCCTTGAGTAACGCTTCCCCACGAAGTACAGTGTGTTTCTTCGGACACTCCTCCCCCTGGTGCTTATCATCTTGTTAATTGGCATCGAACCCTCGTTCGAGAGTTCGACCTTCCCCACAATTGCTCCACAGTCCACCGGCTGGGGCTTCAAACGCTGCTCATCTGGGCCCAGACTGCGAGACATTCTCGCTCCATTTAAACAGCAGGTAGGTACGTGGCACTCGCTAACAAAGCAAATCACGGGTTTTTCTCACTGAAAAATCAATTATAAAAAAAAAGTCTGCTAATGATTATAGCACAGTGCTTCCTCGCTTTTCACCCCCTCCCCCTTGTACGATTTTGACGAAATTGATATGGGACCCTCTGCTAGCCAACACATATATTCCCTGAACATTTCATCAAATTCGGATAAAAACTATGGAAGATATGCTTGTTACAAGGATTTGCGGACAGACAGACAGACAGACACGAAACCGAAATTGTTCAGGAAGGTATAAAACGTGAAATGAAAGGTGACCACTGACCAGGTATGGTTTCCGAGAATGCCTGGTACGAAAAGTCGGACGATAGTAGGACGCTTTCGATGGAAAGTACACAAAAGTAGGACGCCTGAGTACAGTCAACAACTACTAGTCATTATTGATCAGTCTGAGTTTCAGGTAGGAAATTAGGATTTGAAAGAATAAAAACCACGAAACTGTGGTTTGAAATGGTCAAAACTATGAAATTAAGGTTTCCGAATGAGCCAAATCCGAGTATAAGGTTTTTGAAAGAGCGAAATTTGGGGTTATGAAAGCCAAAATGACAAAATTTTGTTTTGATCGAGCCAAATCCATAAGCTTTCTTTTTTAAAGATCCACATTTGTTGTTCGAACTAGCGAAATCTGTGAAACTAATTCTAGAAAGAGCTAAGGCCACCGACTTTGTTCTGTGAAACTCGAAATTAGGGTTTGAAATAGCAAAAAAAAGCAAATCTGCAATATTGGTTAACAGAGCAAAAATCCCCGGAAAATTTTTTGTTAAAGCAGCCAAAATCACCAAATTTGTTTTTTCTAAGTTAGTTTTTCGAATTGGACTAAGCCATGCGACGGTGGACTCCAGATAGAGCTAAACCCACGAAATTTGGCTAGTCGAATATAGCCAACATCTGTGAAACTGTGTATGAATCAGCCACATCCACAAATTTAAAGCTTGAAAGAAAATCAATCCGTGAAATTCGGATTTTTAAGTCTCAAATTGACGAAATTTAGGTTTTGAATTATCAAAATCCGGAAATGTAGTTATTGAAAGAGCCAAATTCTATTTCTGAATTATCCAAACCTACTAAACTGATTTCAGTAAGTCCTAAAACTATGAAATTTTGTTTTTTAACGCGTAAAAATCAGTAAAATCGGGGTACTAAATAACAAAAACCCGTGAAATTTGGTTTTTAATGTACCAAAATTGAAACATTGAATGTTGAAACACTTTGTTACGTTCACTTGACAGCAAAATTGTAGATTGAAAAACCCAAAATGAAGAAATTCGGCTTTACGTCGTCAGTTTTACACCTATTCAAGTTTTTGAATTTACTGAACCCTCAATACGTAGTTTATAAAAGGTAATCTAATAGGTCAAACCACGAAATTAGGTTTTTCATCAGGCGAAAATTCTTCAAAATCGCGAAGCGAAGTCCGCGAAATTGGGCTCTGAAAAAGGGAAAGTTCGTAAAATCGGTTATTCAAAGAGCAAACATCACGAAATTTGGGTTTTAAAAGCGAGAAAATAAGCCAAATTGGTGTGAGAAACAACTACTAATCGTAGTGTACAAACATTAGTGAAATTTTGTTTTTAAGATGCCAAATTTGAAACGTTCGTATATGGGAGAGTAAAAATCTCCAGCTTTATGTAATTTGGGAAAGAACATTTTTGTTTTTTTTAATTAGCTAAACCTGAGAAATTGGCTTTATGAATATGTAGCAAAAGTCAAGAAGTTTGGCTTTGAACAGACAAAAATCCCGAAATTGGGTTTTAAAGATGCCAATTTCACGAAATAGGGTTCTGAAAAAGCCTAAAATCCGGAAAATTGTGTTTTTAACGAGAAAAAGCCCATACAATTTGGTTTTTGAATGAGCAAAACCCCGAAATTGTAGCGAAATTGGCGTCTGTAAGAGTCAAAATGACGACATTTTGTTTTCAAAAGTGTCAAAAAAGCTCATGATAGTTTCTTAAATCAGACTGTGATTCTAATTCTCTGGTTCGTCGGTCTAGTGTACACATCGGCTGTAGGGTGAATTTCAGATTTTTGAGTAGAATGGGAGCCTGACGGTGTGTGGGTGTGATTCAGTGGGTGAAATCACTGAACTGTTCTCACTGTCGTATCACTGTATCACAATTTTCAGCCGCGAATTAGGGCGTTTCTTTCTATACTTTAGCTGCCAATTAGGTAGTGATTTTCCTCGATTATAGCCGCGAATAAGCGATTTTCTCAATTTTATCGGCTATAAATAGAGTTTTCCTTCATTTCAGCCACCAATTGGAGTTCTTATTAATTCATACCGCGAATTTTCCTGAATTTCATAACACAAGTTATCCAATTTCTTTCATTTTAGCCGCAAGTTAGCGCTATTTTCACTTTTAGCCATGAATTAGTGCTTTGACTGCATGTTTTAAACTAAAAGAAGGCGCAAATTTGTTGTGTTCTCAAATTTTAGCCGTGCATGAGCGCAATTGATCTACACTTTATCCATGAATTGGCTATCTCACAATTTTTTCCTTGAATCCGCCATTTTTCTCAATATTAGCCGTGGATTAGCGATTTCTGCCAATTTTAGCGGCGGAATAGTGTTTTTCCTGATCTAGCTAGCTGCAAATTAGCGATTTTTCTCAACTTCAGCCTTGCATATTAGGCAAATTTTCTCAGTTTTCACCCTAAATTTTTGTCTCGGACTTTTTTTCCTACCTATTTTGAGTTTTTCTAAATTTTAGCAGCAAATTATGGTTTTTTCCCTATTTTAGTCGCGAGTTATTGGGTTTTCTCAGTTTGGGCTGCGAATTAACGATTTATCAATTTTACAGTGAATTAGTAGCACTTTCAAAATCACTAACAGTTATGAATTAGTTATTTTTAACGATTTTAACTATGGATTCTTTCGATTTCAGCTGTTCATTAGTGTTTTTTCTCAATTCTATCCTCAAATTATGGTTTTTTCTTAATTTAGCCGTGTAGGTGTCAGCTATTTTTCTCAACTTTGACTGTGAATCATTCGGCGTTATTCTCGAATTCAGCCGTGAAATAGCTTTTTTCTTCATTCTAGCCGTGGATTACAGTTTTTCACTTTGGTAGCCATATGAGTTTTTGCCATGTTCCTCAATTTTAACGGCGAATAAGCTTATTTTTCTCAATTTTTGATGCGATTTTTCTCATTTAAATCCTTGAATTAGTGGGTTTTCTCAAATCTAGCAGTGAACTAGTGATTTTTGTCACCGTTAGCAATGAAATAGCGATTTTTAGCGACCTGCGGAAACTGGGGATTAGCTCTTGAAAGCACGATAATTGGTTCGTTTTCTCAATTTTGGTGGTGAACTTTTGAGTTTGTAGTATGGAATGTATCGCGCTTTTTCTTTATTTCTTTATTATACCGCGAAGTGGCCTCCTCATATTCGATTCAGTCTATCTTTCTCAGTTTAGCGTCACTTGAGAATTTAAAATGACCCTGAAAGTCGCTTGATTTGTAGTTTTTTTGTTGCCGCTGTGTTGTTGTTGTTTGTCGATCTTCGTTGCATGCTGGGGAGCCTAATAATAACGTTTGCTTGGAGCGTCCGGCGGAGGCCTAAAGCCTAAGAGGTTCAGGTCGTGGTGCTCTCTAGCGGTGGCGTGGAAATCTTCACTGTGTTAGTACGGTACGGAGCGTTTAAAGTTACGTCGTTTTGTTTGTTTAAGCCCCAAAATTTTACTTTTCTCACCAAAACGCGCTATAGTTTACCATGATTCAGTCATAAATTGTCTATTTGGCCTCCCCCAACCATTGAGGTGTCACAACTCCAGGAAAAGTGCTCTCTACTGAGTATCATCATCCTGCGGAGCGTTTTTTTTTTTTTTTTTCCTAAAAAAAAGATAATAGAAACAATTTTTAAAGATCAATAATAAATATATTTACAAAAGTATAAAAACCTAATGGTGAACACATCAGTACAAAAAACAGTACATGGTATTTTTTAAATAATTTAACGTTAATTTAATTTAGCTAGATCTTCGTACTCAATCTTTTTACAAATTTTTTTAACAAAAAAGGAACGCTAGAATTTCACTAAATACCGTATAAATTTGACTTTTTCTTCTTATAATTAGATAATGATAATAATACGTAAAAAAATCATCACGCACTGGGACGGAAGAAACGAGGATGAGCGAGTCAGTCGTGATGTTTTTTTTAATTCCATTCGGTGGGCGGAACTTTGTACCTCTTGTGCTTTGATTTTGTTTAGTGTCCCGTAGCAATTTTTAGACGGGACAGGTTGGAAAAGACTCATTGGAAGATCTATCGCTCGAACACAATGGTTCTTCTTGCGTCGGCGTTTTATGATAGACTGGATGGTCAAATTTCATGATGCGCCAATTGCCGTGCAGGTAAAGCTGGTAGACGACGTAGCAGACTCCGACAAGGACGAACGTGAATATGGAAGAGCCGACGATGACGATGAGAAGAACGATGCCCCAGTTGACGTCGTCGACTGACGGCGGGGCGAATGTCGAAGTGGACGGTATAAAGTCGATGACAACCACTTCGGGGGCGTGGGGTTTGTGCGGCGGTCGTGGAGGGGGTCGTTTCGTCAGCCAAGTCGGTGGCGTAGTGGTTGGGATTTGACAGGTTCGACCGTCGGTGGAGATTTCAAGGCCGTCGGAACAGGCGCAAGTGACCTCTGGTGAGAGGGGGTTGAGCTGTGGGGCGCGAAGACAGAGATCGGTACAGGCCACATTCAGACAGTGATCCTCAACACCGGGAACTTCTGGCTGGCGGTAGGGATGAACCGCCTGTATGACCATTGGATTGTGAAAACGGCTCATGTTTGCTGTTAAATCGACGATATTACGACCGTCGAGTTTATCAGCCTGGTAAATGGCTTGACGTTCCCAGTCAGTCCAGAAAACTGTGTCGGCGAATACTGTAATCGAATACGGATGATGCAACGTAAAATAAGAGGATAGGACCTGTCTCCTTTCCGAACCGTCAGTCCGCACGCTATCAATTGAATGGCGTTTGCAATCAACCCAGTAGAGTCGATCGTCCAGACGATCATGCGTCAGACCGTTGGGCCACTGAATATCGTAGGAGACAATAATTTGACGATGACTGCCATCTAAACCGGCTCTTTCAATCCGAGCAGACTTACCCCAATCAGTCCAGTACATCCAGCCCTTCAGTGGGTCGAGGGCTAAAGCTCTTGGTTCATCTAAATCACCACTGACTAGTGTTTTCCTTGAACCTCCAACTTCTAAATTGGCGACTTCAATTGTGTTTTTTATAGCGTTTGTCCAGTAAATGTGGCGGTAGGCCCAATCGATGGCCAGTCCGTCGACGGATTCCAAGTCTTTGGTTATTAGGGGTATGGTAGGCCCACCCTTCATGGTTGATGTGAAGATTGTTTTTTCTGCTCCATCGTACCAGAAAATGGAGTTCTTCCCGTAGAAGACATCGAGAGCGGCTGAAGCTTGGGTACCGTTTATAATGATGTTCATAACGCCTGGACTTTTATTGTTCACCGGGAATAGGGATCTAATATCTAGGCGCATGGTGAAAATTAGTTGCAGGGGGGTGGGACTGTCAGCGAGGCATCGAGTTCGATCGGATGGATCGGTTTTATAGCCGGATCGACATGTACACACGAATGTTCCGATCGAGTTGACACAGTCGTGTGAACAACTAGACGAGTTCAAGCACTCGTTTATGTCTTCGCAGGACGAGTTACCGACCAGTCGGTACCCGGAATAGCATCCACACTCGTGACCAATGAGTGTGTCGGTACACTTGTGAGCGCAGCCACCGTTGTTGATGTTGCACTCGTTGACTCCACAACGGCCCACAGGTTCGTCATCGCCGTCGGGGCAGTTTTTAACGCCGTCGCAGACGTTTTTTAACGGTATACACTCGCCTGTTTGGCAACGAAACTCGTTGGCGTTACAATCGCAAGACTCTTCGTCGCTGTGATCTGAACAGTCGGGAAGTCCGTCGCATCGTTTCGTGAGAAGAACGCAGGCGCCGTCGCTGGGGCACCACCACTCGTCTTCTTTGCAATAATTGGACGACACGTTGGCGCATAGTTTACGACTTTCGTCGTCACCGTCGGGACAGTCTTGATCGCCGTCGCAGAGCCACGAACGATGGATGCAGGTGTAATTGTCTGAACAGGCAAAATCTTGGGGTCTGCAGACTTTGATCTCGGGGTATGATGAGAGAGTATGATTGCATCCAATTAATTCATCCGATTTGTCCTGTAAATAAAAAGAGATAAAGTTAGTTTTCGATTCAAATTATTAGAGGGGTGGTGGCAAGGAGAGAGTAATACTCACTCTACAATCAAAATCTCCATCGCATCGCCACTTGGCCGGCACACAACCCGATCCGTCTTTACACGTGAAATCATTCTCTCTACAACCCTGTGGCTCAGGCCCCAAGCACAATCCGGGATCCTCGTCGGCACCGTCTTCACAATCGCGATCCCCGTCACACAGCCAATTCAGTTCAATGCATTTACCGTCCATGGGGCAGGAAAATTCGCCTTTTTTACAAGTTGACTCGCAATTCGCTTCATCTAGCCCATTTTTACAGTCTTCCTTTCCATCGCAAACCCACATATCGGGGATGCATTGTTCACGGTCACACCTACAAAAAAAAAAAAAAAAAAAAAATTTGGAGGGTTAAGAGACTTCATCAAGGCAAAAATTCCATTTTCCATCACATACCTGAATTGATCTGGAAGACATTTATCGGTTGAACACACGGCAGGATCTTCGTCAGATTCGTCCAGACAATCAGTTTCACGATCGCATTTATATTTTAACGGTATGCAGAGGCCGTTGCTTTTACACTCAAATTCCGTTGAAGGGTCGCACGGTCGTCGCGACAAGCACTCGTTTTTCGATTCGTCGCTGTTATCACCGCAGTCGTCTTCACCGTCGCATCGCCATAACTGTTGAATGTATCTCCCGTTTTTGCATTTAAACCTGAATTGGGAAACAAAACGTAACTCAATTAGCCGGACGTCGATAGTTGAAAGAGACGTGGAAAATTAGCGAAATGTTCCTTAACGCGCGTTCTCATTTTTTCTCTCTAAACTTTTCCATTACTATAATGACATACCGCTGTATAATTTTATGCAACAATCATTTGAATTCATAGATACGTTTAACATCTTATTGTCAGACATGAAACAAATTTGTTTGTTTACATTGCCCTCACCCCATCCCTCACGTGAAAAACAGATTAATATCTCTTAAATGAACTAATTGGCTTGTTTGTCTGTATTTCAAAGAATGCAGATGAGAAATCTGAATACAAGGAGTGGTGAGGCGAAGGGTTTTCGCTAATTGGTGCATTTTCTAGAGTGGTCCTCCCTCTCAGGGAAAGATGTTTTATATCGTTTGAAAGGGTCCTTGAACTTGAGGGGGTGCGTCCAGGAATGAAAAGAAAACCCAGGAAGACCACTATAGCAGTATTAAATCTTTCCGGATTAAGTGCCGCATAGAGTTTGTCTTCGTCGTATTCCTTGAAAAGGACGTGTCGTCCTCTTCACACTCACCCATAAATCGTGACTTTTGAAGACTGTTGGCTCTGAGGGTGTTGAACAAGAGCCTCAATAATGAGAAAAAAACGGGTCTCCTGTATAAACGTAATGGAACACCCACGTACATTCTCCAGAAAAAAATGTTTTGGGATCTCGTTTACGGGTGGGGTGTGGGGAGGGTTGAGGGTGTTTTCACCTGTTCCTCCCGGGTTGAAACCCCGGGTATTACCTTCATTGCTATGTTTACATGGCAGAAAGGAAAATACTTGAATCGCCTTTTAGCCCCCCTTGAAGGCTTTCGCTCCTTATTACGTTCCTTCTTCAGCCAAAAAAAACAGCAAAAAATCTAAAATAATTGTTTTTTCGCGTAGAAATTATACTTTCAAGTGAATCATGAGGAATTCAAATTATCATTTACATAATATCAGCAAAAAGTGATGATCCAATCGTTTTGTCTGTTTACAAACAAGCGATTTTTTTCATTATTATTTTTAAAACTAATTAATTTAATGCGTCCTTGACTTTTTTCGTGTACGACGCCCACTTTTTTTTTTTTTTCATGAAACAAGGTTCCCGTTGTCTGTCTGGCACCACCCTTCTCCTCCCTGTCATCACGATAAACGTTAAAATTATATTTTTTCTTCGTCCGATGAAAGTTTCAGCTCATTAATTCTTCAAGATTGTTATCTCAACTCTCTAGGTTTCGTCTTCGTACCAAAAAAAATAGGCGTAAAGTGTTTGTAATGCCAGGAAGAGCGTTTAAAGAAGAGATCAATAAGGCATCCGCAGAATATGTAGCTCTCTCGGCTCGCCACCGCCCCCCTACACCACCGTTAACTCTTACCAAATGGGCTTTTAGCCAATTTTATCTACCTAAAACGATATTTCCCCGATTGAATTATATAATTTTTAAAGACCTTAACCTCATATTGAGTAGGGTTTAAATGATTTTAACCCTTACGGCGAAATGAATGACAAGCCGTTGTAGACTACAAACATGCACGTGCGTTGCGTTGGAAAAACGAACGTAACACGATAGCGGCGCGCGTTACTATTGTTTCTTAATGTAAAATTTGTTTCAATTTGAAATTTAAAAAAATGTTTTACCTTCTAAGATAATCCTCGCTGGATAAAACTGGAGCGAACAATACTGACAAAAACACCAATTTAAATAGGGCCATATCCCGATGGCCGGATGAAAAACACCAGAACTTGACTGTTTTTACCGTTTTTTTTTTTTTTTTTTATTTCACTGACAGTTTAATTTTTTTGCACCCTTACAGCACAGAGAGAAATATTCGAGTAAGCTGAGAAATTCCAAACTGGCCCGTGTACCGGAACGTTATGAACCTTTATTTTGAAACTCTCTCTCTCGGCCGCCTTCACGGTACAACTTGAAGTGAGCGTGAGTGCGTAAAGTAAGTAATAAACCCCCTCATTCCCATTACAAGTCAGGCGAGACACACCTCGCTCTCTGATTGGTCGAACAGAATCACGTGAGGTTCCTTTTCAGTCCTCCGCCGGACGACTCTCGGCTTTTTACGTGACGTCACACTCTGGGGACGCCCCCCCTCCCTTTTGAAAATAACATCACCTGATGCTTTGCCTTTGAAAGAATGTCGCTATACAGCGTGGTACTAAGTTTGGCGTGTGGGGGGGATGCGAAGGGGAAAGGCCAACTAAGCAATCCCTCGCCCTCCTTCCAAACAGTGTACCCCGCACCGACCACCGCATCCATTAATCTTTTCTCGGTGAGCGGTCCCTCAAGAAGGAATCCACCTCATTCATTCTTCGAAAGTTTTTTTTTTTTTCCTTCTTCTTCTCCTCATTCCACTCGAACGAGCCCCTTCGATGGCTGTTGAAACAAGCCCGGATTATTTATAGAAAGCAATCACCTCAACCGACCTACAAAATGTTAAGTTATGACACTTTAAGCCGGTACTTTCTGACTTCAAACAAAAGGGCTTAAGTACGGGCGGTGGAAGTAGGTAGAACTAATTCAAGGTCGCCGCAGGTTCTAATCTTTCAATGGACGTACTCTAGAGTACTTTACCGTTTAGGAACTTAATTTGTCACACCAAAAATCCACCCCCTTTTTTCAAATCAGACCATTTCAAGATAAACGCTATAAAGACATCTATTTACAACTAGTAATTGAATTATTTTAATTTATTTAACACATTAAATCATGTAGTTGTACTAATACGATTGGCCTTCTCAAGGTGGCAAGGTCAATAGATGGGTAATTGACAAGCTATCCACGATATAGGGCAAAAACAATAAATATTATGTTTTTTACATTTCGTAAAAAATCTTAATTGACGTTTTTTAAATGTATTATTCACAGACATTCGATAACCTTCAGTGACTCATATCCCAGCTCCGTACTCGATCCCCAAATCAGCCAAATTCCACCACTTTTCGTAATATCCCAAGGATTCTATAAATCTCAGATTTAGAAGGGGTACTGAAGACACAGAAACACGGCAAACGTGATTTTAGCGCTGGCTAAATTAAAAAATGGTTCGGTACCTAACCAGTTTCAAGTGTGGAAATAGCGTAGGAGACATCGTCATAAGTGACATACTCCGTCTACGATTTTTATATTGAGAGACTGAGACCCTTTCATAATTGTTGTTTTCTTATTTTTTTATAATGTTTTCGTAGAATAATTTATTATTATTATTATCCTTATCATCAAGTCTTTTCTCATTGGGCGTGCGTCAATAAAGTACTGGTTTCGGCAGCTCGCCATCTTCAGCGTTTGAAATCACAACTGAAACGTAAAGTAGCTGTAGTTTGAGAACATTTACTTAATATAAAAATGGTAAAAAAAGCTGATTTGTGACTAAAATTAAGAAAAAAGTGTTAATCCTCGGTTTCTCGATGAAACTTTCGGGTTAAAATTGGGAAATTGAAGCGCAAATCCTGTGTGACAGGGGAGAAAGAGCTAATGACCAGTTTTTTGGAGCAACAAAGTGGCTAAAAGTGGACAAAAACGCTAATACACGGTTAAAATTAAGAAAAAACGAGTATTCTTGGTTGTCAAGAAAAGAAAAATCACCCATGTCGGCTAAACTGATAAAGGGCAAGCCGGGCGACCGCCCAGAGGCACCGTGTCCTAAGGGGCGCGCCCAGCAAGTGGATTAGCGTAATTTTAGCTACTAATTAACCATTCTTCTAAATTCAAGTCGTGAATTAGCTTTTATCGCAAGCTTAACTGTGAATTAGAGGGGTTTCAACCTCTTGTATCCGCGAATGGCGATTTTTATCAATTCTAGCCCACGGATTAGCGTTTTTTGTTTGCTTATATTTGTATTCAATTTTATCTGCGACTTTTTACTCACTCTTATATCCTTGAATAAGCGTTTTTTTCTTCGCCTTTTTTTTTTTTTGTTGGCAGCTAAAATGCAAGTTGGTAGCTCAAACCGAGAAAAAACTCTAATTCACAGCTAAAAGCGAAAAAAATCGCTAATTCAAAGCTAAAATTAAGAAAAAGTGCTAATTCATGGGTGAAATTGAGAAAAATCGGTCATTATAGGGGCTAAAATCAGGAAAAAACCGGATTCAGTGCGAAAATCACTAATGTTCGGCTAAAATGGTGAAACATCTCTAATTCACGGCTAAAATGGTCAAAAATCGCTGCTGAAAAAAATTGATATTGTAAAAAATTCGTGACTAATTCATCGATAAAATTGAGAAGAAGCGCTGAAGTGAGGAAAAAACGTTAATTCGCTGTTAAAATGAAGAAAACGTCGATTTGCTGCATCTGAACGTAACTTCGTGCAAGGAAGTGAAAAAAATCGTTAACCCGCAGCCAAATTCTGAAAAAGTAGGTAATTCGCGGCGAAAATTAGGGTAAAACTCTAATTCGTGGCTGAAATGTTTAAAAATCTATAATTAGCAGCTAAAATGAGGAAAAACGAAAATTTGCGTCTAAAATAAAGATAAATGATTCATTTGAGAAAATTAGCTAATTCACATAAAATTGAGAAAATGGCGAGCCGCGGTTTTCGGAGGCAACTTCGTGGGCAATTAAGGAAAAAGTGTTGATTTACGAAAAAAATTGAGAAAAATCGATAACTCGAGGCTAAAATGGAGACAAATCGCTCGTTCACAGCTGCAGATACGGCGGCGCTTCGCGCTTTCGAGTCCAGAGGAGTGCAAGTGTCCACCCCTGCCCCCCTCAGGCTACCCTCATGGTTCACGGAACGCCTTAAACGGTTAAAATTGGGGAAAGGGGCTAATGGAACTGTTCTTTCAGGGAATTCGCGTCTAAAGGTTTGGAAAAATCGTTCATTAGCGGCTACAATTGAGAGGGCATTGCCACAATTGAGGGTGAAACTCGCCATTTCATGAATATTCAGCATAGAAATTTCCAATTCCTATATTTATAGCTCCAAATTTTGCAATGTCGCGGCTAATTGTCAGGTTTTGAGAGCTGTCGGGCTGACTTGGCACGGAGTGGGGGATCGGAGCTAGCAAAAAACCCTCCAAACTCCGAAGGTTGCAATTTAACCGAAATAACCACCCGAAACTTGCGCAATTTCACGGATACTTAGCCCGAGATTTGCAATTCCGCAATGGCTGACTACTCTGCTTTGTCACACTGGTGCGGTTATTTTATACCTTCGAATCTCGACTCCTTGGCCACCCCTTGTTATGTTTCACGGTTATTTAGCTCTGAAACTGTGAAACTGGCAATTTCACGACTATGCCAAAAAATAAAATAAATTGTAGCAGGGAGGGAGGGGGGCTCTTTGGGAGGGGTGGGGCCTCCTAGCTCACGAAACAGATTTGTTGAGCCGGAAATGGCACGTTAACCAGTAAAATTGTTCCTTCTTCAGAGAAAACTCAGTCGAGAAACTGGTTCCTTCGCCAATTTACATTGTTTTTCTATTGAATCAAACCAGCTAAAATAGATTTTTAAGCCGAAATTGTTCTCTGAATTGGGCCACCCAGCGAAATTGGTTTGCTGGAAATAAAAATCCCCGTAATTGGTTGTTCACAAAATTGACAATTTTCTAATGAAATTAGCAGTTTACTCATAATATTGGCAATTTACTCATAAAATTGACAATTTCTGCAAAAAAAATTGGCAATTTCCTATTCAAATTTCAAGTTTAAAGCCCTAATAAACGATAACC
This sequence comes from Corythucha ciliata, assembly GCA_038030265.1. NCBI lineage: Eukaryota > Metazoa > Arthropoda > Insecta > Hemiptera > Tingidae > Corythucha > Corythucha ciliata. The sequence continues at coordinate 17,491,459 of CM075941.1, read as the reverse complement.
AGTTACTGTATTAACAATAATCAGCAAAAGGATAATTGCCGTTCGAGTAATGGGGCAAAATTAATAAGCTGAGAGACCAAAAATAATACTACCGAGTGTAAGTTACAATTTTCTTACGAAATTGACAATTTCTGCTTCGAGTGGACAAATTATGCTTCATATTGACAATTTTTTCATAAAATTGACAGTTTCTACTAAAAATTGACAATTTCCACATAAAATTGGCATCCAGCCTTATGGCAATCACCCCACAAAATTGGCAGCTTCCTCATGGAATTTACAATTTCCTTTTTAAAAATTGACGACTTCTTTTTAAAGTGTAAAATTTAAAATGTTCTCATAAAATTGAAGAAAAAAACAAACAAACAAACAAACAAACAAAACAAAAAAACAGAAAATTTTCAACTTTCTTTTACCGACAGTATCCCTAAATAACTGGCACGTTACGCTTCAAGTTGACAATATCCTAATAACATTGACAATTCACTAATAAATTGACAATTTTTTTGATTTGGGTATCCGAAGAAATTTGGTTTGTTAGTAACAAAAATCCCCGACATTGTTTTGCTGGCAACAAAAATCCCCGAAATTGATTATTCAGCGAGCAAAAATATTTATTTTACAGTGAGCCAGATCGCGGGAGTATGTTTTTCTTTTGCGAGAAAAGTCTGCTAGATATTGAAATCCGAGAAATTTTTTTTGTGTGTGTGTGTGAGTCAAACCTGCAAAAATGTGGTTTCAGCGCAAAAAGTCAGCGAAATCTGTCTCTGAATTAATCCGCTCAGCAAAATTGTATTGGCAGCAACAACAGCAACAAGCGAAATTTATTTTTTGTTGAACCCGACCTCTCGCGAAAATGTTTTTTCAGCTGTTAATGTCCGCAAAATTGATTTTTAGAGAGTGAAATCCGAGGAATTTGTTTTTAGTGTGCCAAAGACGGCAATTTTGTTCCTTTTTATAATCTACTTTGCTAACTTCCGTGGAAGATGCAACGCGAGTTATTGCTCCTGATGAGCGTGCGATATGAAATCCAAGCGTGAGCAATGGGCCCATTGCTCACGGTTCTTCCCCCACTTTTGCCCTCGGCCTCCAATTTGAAATATTGTGGCACGAAAAGCCACTGGCAATGTTCTTACTCAAGTACACTAGTACAGTAGTTGTAGCCTGTTTCCCACTGTTCTTTAATGACGTTTTCCATTCAACGCAATACACTCGTGTGGTGGATAAATTTTTCCACCCGTCCTCTCTGAATTGAAACATACTGTGTTAATGGAGAAGATGTGGCACTTCACTGTGTTGAATGGAAATCGCTATAAGCTTTATGAATGAATTTGTCTTGTAGGATCACACGTTATAAATTCATTTGTTTTAAAATAATGAGTGAAGCGAAATAGTAGATTACTTTACAAGATTAGTAAGTGGTGCATTACCTGAGAGTTTTTTGTTTGGTGGACGAGGCTTGCCGAGGCCGCTAATTAACCCTCCGAGGCTTCGGTAGTCTTGTAAGAACAGACGCTCCGGTTGGGTCGGATCCAAAAACGAGCGGGTAATACCACTTAATAGGCGAGTGACGTACGATATTTTTCTTTTTACAAAACAAAAAACAAAAAAAAACGATGTATTTTGTCTAAAGATATTTCTTTAATCACGGATGTGGTGATAACATTTCAACAAAGGTTGCACAAGGTAATAGAAAACTGACACGTACAAATCTTTTCGCGCTATGCTTCGTAAGTTGCCCATTACGATAACATAATAACTCCAGTAAGTTGAATTTTTCATAACCTGGTACTTTATAGCTTCAGTTTTTGAAAACTGTACAGTAAAGGTTTAAAACTGACATGAAAACTTTTTTACGTCAGTTTTCTATAACCTTGTGCAACCTTTGTTGAAATGAAATCACCTCATCCGTGATTATAGAAATATCTTAAGACATGTTTTTTTTTTGTCAAAAGATTAAAACTGGGTAATATTCGACGACGGTTGCGCGAAAAATAACGTACATCACTCGACTGTTGAGTGGTAATGCACCACTAACTAATCTTGTAATGTAATCTACTATTTCATGCCAGTTTACCTTTACAGTAAACCTTTACTGTACAGTTTTCAAAAACTGAAGTTATAAAGTATCAGGTTAGGAAAAATTCAACTTTTCTGGAGTGATCATGTTATCGTAATGGGCACCTTACGAAGCAGGAGGTAGCGCGAAAATATTTCTTCGAATAATAAACGCATTCCCACACTTCCCGTTCGAGGTTTGGTGCGGTTTGGTGGTAGGTGTAATTATAGTTTTTAAAAATGAAAACAATTAACGACTGTAGAAAAAATAGCGTACGATACTCGGTCGTAATGAGCGTTTCAGGTTCAGGCGGTTGCCCTCACCCGAGATAGACTTCATTACAACCTTGTATCGTAATATACTATGTTAGGCAAGAAAAATCAATAAAATTAGTGTTTTAGGGAGTGAACTCCGAGAAATAGGTTTTTTTAGTGAACCAAACCACGGAGTTTTAGAGCGCAAAACCTGCAAAACGGTGTCTGGATTTGGGCACGAAATTTGTTTGATAGCAACAAAAATCTTTAAATTGATTTGTTGCGAGCTTTGACACGTGAACAATTCATTTTGTTTAGAAAAATCCGCAAAATTGTTTTTTTAAAGAGTGAAATATGAGAAATTGTATCTTTCATTAAGCCAGATCCAGGAAAATTAGCAATTTTTTCGCAAGAAACATTGCTGAGCCAGGACCGGAAACAATTTTGATGAAAGAAAATGTAGCGAACCTGTTGGATTTTATTTTATTTGTTTGATGGTTTCTGGGAGTGGGCAGCTGCCACTCTAAATCCACGCTTTCGAGTCTAGGAGAGACTACTCCCCACCTCTGCACTCCCTCTGACTACGCCCATCAGTGAGATTTTTGCCCTGGGGCACCTTTGTAGCTGTTGGTCCACCTCCAGAGGCCAACCAAGACCGCCTGGCCAGAGGGCCAGCCCTGTCCAACGCAAGCGCGTGTTATTGTGAATTATTTTCCCTTCGTAATCACTCGTCTTTGGCCTCAAAAGGGACTTCGACTGAAGCGTAGGGAGTTCCACTGAAACCTCGGTTATTATAATTGAAAGCTTTGTGAATTCTTGCGATGCCTACGAACCTTATTCTTGCGGAATTGAGAGAGGAGAGTATCTGCCTTGCGTTAATTAATGAATAAACACGGACACCATACTTGCTTTCCCTCACAGAAACATGGAAGTAAAAGTGGTAAAAGTGAAATATTTCCGAAATGTTCAATAGAAAGGGTTCAACGGCCACATTCGTGTTCTAGTAGAGAGGGAAAAATTGAATAATGCTGCGAGCAGAGAAATATCGGCCTTGATCTACGACCCGGTGTGCTATTCATACCATTCTGTTATTATTTTTTAATTACGTCAATAAAAAAAAGTGCTTTAATCCTAAAATGGTGGTCATGAAATTGGAAGAGGAGCAGGGGTGGAAAAAGTTCTTGAACTGCCATCGTCATGACCACACGTAGACAAAAGACGTCACTCGTCTTGCCGATAAAGCCCCGAATAATACACGCAGTAGAGCTTAATAAGCATAATTATTTTTCTTTAAAAAATAAATATTGGGCAATAGGCATATGAAAGGTATTCAAATGTATTTGAATTATTTACCTTTTGTTCCAACTCTTAATTGCTGAGTTTTAAATGTCAGCCTTGACAATGTAAAAAAAATGCTAATCAGAAGAAGTCGGCACACCACAAGGGAAGTTCGGGAACAATTCGGGAGATTCCCTAATAATGAATTTAATCTGTTTTCTGTGATTTCCAGCTTGAATTTCAGGTTTTTTTGCGCATTAAACCTTCGAGTTATTTATAGGATGCAATGAAAGAGAGAATGAAGATGAGACGTTCAAGAGCACTAAACACCCAATTCAGTGCGCGTAATTTTCCTATATACCCTTGGTTTTATTAAAGAAAGATTACCATGATTTCATCTTTCGCTTCGATTTTATTCTCTCGATTTTTATTAACAATGAGGAAGTATGGCTCTCGCGCTAAAATATTGAATCCAAAAGCCGAACTTTTCTTAAAAGTTACATTATTTCTAGCAGTCGGCCTGTCGACGTCGTTGCCGTGACGCAATTTCGTGTCACTCTGGTCTCGTAAACTATACCCTGCTGGTTTTTATGAACCAATTCGATGTAATGTGTTGGGCTATATTGTTAGAGTCGTAGCGCTATGTTTAAATCGAAAATTGGCTGTCCTACTGGAAATTCAACGCTGATAATGAAAATTGCTATCATAAGTCCGCAAAGGCTTTATTTTCTAGTTATTTGACGGAACCTGTGTTAATCGTACTATAAAATTAACGTTACATGTCGAGAAAGGCCGACTGCGGTGGTTCAACGATTTTTACACAATGTTCTCCATGAGGCGGATGTAAAATTAGCCTATGAATATGTATTTAATTATACATATGTATATTTTGGTACAATTGGTTCTCTGAGAAGAAATAAATCAGCAAAAAAATGACCTCATTACGTGTCGATGTATGGTCAAAGGAAGCCCATTAATGAGTCGTCTACAATTTCCCCCTAATCTTAATGGGATGATCCTAATAATGGGACGGTAGGGATCCAGGGAAACCCGGTAAAAACAAACACAACATCGGCAAACCCCGTGGTCATTTGTCTAGTCGTTTCACCCTCGCAGTGCATTGTTGTGGGGGGGGGGGGGTTTGATGGAGAGGGTGAGCATTTAATAGGAGTCTAACCCAATTTCTTGACTTTGCTCAATACTCGCCCATTTCCTTTTTTTTGTTTGTTTCATTCTGGCCCACGACATTGACTCCGTCGGAAAAAACCTTCACATTAGTTCTTTAATAGTCTGTAGTCATCGTCTGATGGTAATTCAGGTTAAGAATTATTAAAAGTTGGCACGCAACCTTCAGGGGGAAAAAAAAGTGCTTGATGTACGGAAAATAGTCGAATAGGGAAGAAAAGGGTGAGGAGTAGTGGCCATGAATTGGTTATTTTGAATTTTTGAAACCTATTAAAATGTAATATTAAACTGTAGGTATGGATTTCCAAAATAATACGTTCAACTTCCGTGTTTTTTACACAGTTTTTGTTGATCAGGAACCGACGGTGATACGCAAAGTATTTTTTCAGGCATGACGTCGCGTCGATAGATATTGTTCTTATTTTTCATTGACACGGAATTACGCATTGATTACATTGGGGCGTTTCATAGCTTCGGTTTCTCAACGAATGTACGATGTGAGGGAAGTGGACAGTGCGGGGGTCACCAATATGTGCCAATTGAAACTTGTATATTAGAAGGAGAGAAGACGGAGCAATAATTGAAAGTTAAAGGATTCATTAGTTGCCATTGCCGCTGAGGTATACCACAGCGTGACCACACATGCCCCCGCCAGGCTCGCTGGCTGGCGCCGATGTTGGTCAAGTGCTTATTAAGGGCGTATAGTGTCATACGTCTGATTTTCACTATAGTCAGCCCGAGTAATATTTTTGTTGGTCCCAATTAACGTGTCTTCAAGCTCAAGTTCGGTTTGTTTCATCTCAGTGCCTGCACATAGCGCAGACCCACTAATCTCCCCTAAAACATGTCGAGCAATGACTCATGTCCTTTACACACTTGGAATTCTGTGGTGTCGTCCCCTTGAAGTGATATTTAATTGCACGAGCATCTCCGGCACAAATAACCCTGCCTTTTTCCATATAGCCATCTACTATAACAGTGCACGTAACACTTCAGCTCCCCCTGCTGTCTTGCACCCCTTCTCCCTTCGCAAATTATAGAACCCTCTCCAGGGTGCCAAAGCCGGGGCCATTCACCCGCAGGTCGTATAGGGTGATCAGATCGAGGGCGCTCCGAAAACTCGAAAAGTTGAAAAAAAATCACAATGAGCCAACGCCTCGAAATTTCGTTTTTGAATGAACCAAACCCGAAAAAATTGGTTTCTGACGTGCCAGATCCACTGAATTTTGTTTTTGAAATATCCAAATCAACGGAGTTTCTGTTTTAATCACATCGACGATTACACAAAGGTGAAATTATGGTTCTTGTATTTGCCAAAACCGTGAAATTTAGCTTCTTCAACAGTCAAATCCACGAACTTTGGACTCCGAATAATGGAGCCCGACCCGCTGAATTGTTTTTTTCTGAGTCGCAAATCCGTGAAATTGCTTTTTGGAAATGACAACCTCTTGAAATTGCACTTTAAAACAGGAAAACTCGGTGAAATCGACATTTTAGGGAGTTAATTCCACGGAATTATCTTTTTTGAACGTACAAAACCCTCGAGATTGGGTTATGTGAGTGTCAAGAATCCGCAGGCTTTGGGCTTTGAAAGGGCCAAACCCATGAAATGTTATATTTGGAAGAAGTGAGTCCCGCAAAATTGTTCTTTGAAACGGACCAGCACGCTGGAAACCCGTGAAGTTTGTCTTTTATTTTATTTTCTTATTCAAAGTCGAAATTCCGTGAGAGTCACTATTCCATAAAATTGCCGTTTATTCACTTTTCTTTCAATCAATAATTAGCGTTTGTTCTAGATTTTAATCGAATTTAATCCCAGGTACCGCGAATTGGCGTTACTTAATTCTTATATCAGTATCTAATTAACAATTTTGTCTCAATTTTTTAGCCGCGACTTTGCGATTTTTCTCAATTTTAGTCGCGAAGTTACCGTTTTTCTAATTTTGAGCCGTGAATTTGTATTTTTTGTTTCCACTTTAAGCCACGAAATAGCGCTTTTTTTCCATTATTGCCTAAAATGCCACCAGAATGCGTGAATTAGCGTTTTTTCCACGTTTTAGCCGATAATTACCGATTTTTCTCCAATTTAGGTTTTTCTAACTTTTAGCCGCTAACAGCCGTTTATTAAATTTTAACCATGACTTACTTTGTTCACTATCCAAGCAGAATTTACCTCCAGGAACCGCGAATTGGCGTTCTCACTTCTACATATAAGCCGCAATTTACCGGCGCTTTTTCTCAACTTTAGCCGCGAACTTGCTGTATTAGCGATTCTGAGCCTCGAATTTTTAATTTTTTTTGGCAATTATAGCTAGAAAATAGCGCTTTTTCTCAATTCATATACCGCATTTGGGAGCCCGAACAAGAATTTATCCGATTTTAACCGTGGACTGGGGTTTTATCTTCATTTTATCCGCGATTTGGCGTCTTTTCCCAATTTTTATGCGCGAAAGAAATCGTTTTTGTCATTTTAGCCGTGAATTAACGTTTTTATAATTCTTAGCCGGCAATGGCCGTTTATAGAAATAGCGCTGTTCTCCATTATAGCCAAACATGCCACCAGAAAGCACTAATTAGCGTTTTCCCACATATAAGCCATAAATAACCGAATTTCTTTTATTTTAGCCGCTAATTTAGTTTTTCTAAATATTAACCGCTAAAAGCTGTTTTTTCATTTTTAGCCATGACGTTTATTCACAATTCAAGCCGAATTTCCCTCAGGATCCGAGAATTAGCGTTATCCCTTATATCAGCCGCAAATTAACGTGTTTTTTCTCAATTTTAGCCGCGAATTGGCGATTGTTCTCTATTTTAGCCGCTAATTTAGGTTTTATTAAATTATAGCCTCTAACAGCCGTTTGTTTACTTTTAGCCATGACATTTTTTTTCACAATTCAGACCGAATTTACCCCCAGGAACCGCGAATTGACAATATCTTTTCTATACACGTACAAGCCGCAATTAACCGACTTTTCTCAATTTTGGTCGTGAAATGGCCGTTTTTTCTAATTTTAAGCCACAAATTTGTAGTTAGTTCGCACTTTGAGCTAAGAAATAGCGAGTTTTCTCAATTCAGGCCTAAGTTGCCTTCAGAAAGTGCTAATTATCGTTAATCCTATTTTAGCCGCGAATTAGCGCTTTATCTCCGTATTATCCGGGAATTAGCGTCTTTTCTTAATCTTTATCCGTGAAAAAAAGGTCTTGTCTCATTTTAGTCGCGAATTTATGTTCTTTTTTCTCACATTTAGCGAGGAATCAGGATGATTTCTCTAAATTGACCGACTTTTCTTCGTGAAAGCGATTTTGTATTTTCCCCAATTTTTGCAGTGAATTCACTTTCTTTCACAGTCGGCCCCGCATTACCGCTGTTCTTCAATTTTATGCGATTTGCTCAATTTTGATAGCGAATTACCTCTCATCTAATTTTTCGATTAGGCGCCATCGAGGAGGGGGCGAAAAATGCTCTTGAGCCCAAATGGATTTCCGAAAAATAATTTTCTTCCGCTTTCTTTCTCATGCAGCACACAAGTTAGTCATCATGCAGCTCAGGCATCTTTTTACCTCGGCAGGTTCATCCTATAAAGAGAGGAAGCAGCAGCCCATAACTGCATCCAGGCTGGAAGAGGGGAGTATTAATCGTTCTTTTGATAACACTTGTGGCTGGTCTCCATTCAAAAGGTCCGCCACTGCTCGAACGTCGTCATTTTAAAGGCGCAAAATCCGTGAAATTGACTTCACCGGCAGGGAGCCAGTCAGCCCCACGATATTGGTTCCTGAATTGCCAGTTCGCGTCCTTGAAAGATCTAAATCATCGAAATTGATTTTTTGAAAGGGTTGACCCCAGGAAATTGATTTTTTAGGAAGTCAATCCTGTGACATTTGATTCTGTGAGATCCAATAATTCTCAAAAATTGGGCCTTAAGTAAGGGCCGAACCAGCGAAATTGATGTCGCACGCACAACAAGTGCTAGAAGGGGGAGAGGAGTTGACAACCGTCGTATTATAGATCCCCTCTCCGCCCAAAAATCAGAAAGCCTCAAGCAACCCCCATGTTCAGAACGTGGATTTAACCCTTTAAACTGACTCTTCGACTGACATTTTCAACTCAAAAATTCACAGTTTGAGATTCGGTTTTAGCGTGCATTCTTTAGAGTAGGAAACATTTTTTATCAACATCTTGGATTGGATCAACATTTTTTAAAATTTATGTTCATTTTTTAACGTTGAAAAAAGGGGGAAAAAGTAAAGAAGGTTTTTTTTCTTAACATATCAAAATCTCTTTTTTTCTGTTCTGCGAGGCAAACCACTACGCCTTATCCGACTACTTATCCCAGAAGCTTGCATAACGCTTCCCTTTATCTTTAAAGTATACAGCTGTATATACCTCCCCATGTGAGGCTTGAATTAATCAAAATTTTTTGTTAAAAGGCACCATTTGCGATTGTTTATCCACAAAAAGTTGAATTAATTTAGATGAATACGGGCGATCGAAGAACTCAAAGTTCGTTCACTCAAACGGCCTTTTCGAAGGATATCTGGTTTTTTTATTATGTCATTCGATGCTCTTTTAATGAAAACGTTTCATTTTTTTTTTTTTTTTTCATCCCCACAACACCATCTTCCCTGTCCTAAATTTTGACCTAATTAAACCCCAGGTTTTTATAGACCAAACTAGGTATGTAAATTGGCTACTGTTGTGGTGACGTAAAGAGGGCTTATTCTGTCCCCTGGAAATTAAAACCTGATTTCTCTCGGGGAGGGGGGATACCCACTCGACAAACATAGGAAAGGCCAGTTTTTTCCTTCTCCTTCCACTCTACAGAATAAATTGGAGCGGGATTCCACTACAACCCTCAAAAAGACCTTGAACTCTTTTTTTAAAAAATATTGTCCAAGACAAAACTGATTGAGGCACCAACCCTGTGTTGCGGGAAATGTTTTCTTTGCTTGTCGTTTTTAAAGATTATAGTGGCGAGTACTACTACTGTTTTTCTAAAAATTAGGGAATAAAAGGAAAAAACCAAGGTCTGAAGCGTCTGCTCTTCTGATCTCATAATTTACGTATTCACGTTTATTTGTTTTTACTGTTAATGATACGTGAATAAATATTATTTTGAGACGATCTTCTCATTCATCTCTTTAAATTATTTCTTATCTTCTAAATCGTCTTGAGTACGCGTCTGGGTTAAATTAACAATGACAGTACGAATTTACCGACAGAAAAAAACAACATATCCTTGCCTGATCATTCATGGAAATGTTTGCAGGTGGTTGAATAGGAAGGGGGAAAGGTTTACCTTCCTGGAAATTCCTTTTAGGTAGGGGCGAGGATGTCCCTCTTTTTTGTATTTCCTCTATTATGAAAACAAAAGTAGGTATAGTTCTATAGTTCAAAAATAAAAAACCAAGAACTCATTTGGAAACGTAATTTATAAGAAAGTTCAGGTACGATATAACGATTGAACCCCTTCGATCATGTCCCTCCCCCCCACCATGGCTATTAGGTATGTAGCGACTGGGCTATTAGCATTTCAATATTTTAATCTCGAAGATCGATGAACCCTACCGATATTCATTTTTGTTTTTATTTGCAAGGACGCTTAACTCGAGGTTTTTAGTCCGAAAATTCTCATTGGTCAGTCTCCCCAAAACAGGATTTTTGTAAAGGTCTTGCACAACGAAAACAATTACTAAGGCGGTCGGGCTAACGAACTGTTGGGTTCCAACTGGAAAGTTTTCATTGAAGGCATGAGCATATCCGCGATGATGACTTTTTTTAGTGTTTCAATCAATTGCGTGCGTCACCACCACTCAGATAAAAAAAGAAAATCAGGTGATGTCCTCTCGTGGCGTGAAAGAAGACGCCTACCTCAGCGGAAATTATGACAAAAATTCGCCTACGTACCGACTTTAAAATAAAACCAAATCAAACACAAAATTAGTCACCTCATCCGCAGACACTCTCATAAAGCTTTTCACTCGCTTTTTTGAGCTGTGGCGTGTTCTTTGTTTATGTAACGTTGCTATAAAAAAAACATTGTGAATCAATGTGCGGCGTCTTGAGACGAACTCATCGGTTGTTAATGATGGGGGAGGGGGGAGGAGGTTGCACTTAAACATATTTTTTTAAAGTCATTTTCGTCGGACCAGCTATAAATTGACTTTTGAGATAAACAAACAACAAGTATAGGAACACTGGCGGCTACTTTGCCCCCGCCCCCCGAATAGTTAAGAAATAGGAGATGGGAAGGGGATCATGCCTTAAACAGTGAGGAGTTTCAGGGCACCAGATTTCGAACAATAGTTAACGATTTAAAAAAGGGGATTTTTAGGTTGTTGGGATGTGCAAAATCGCTGCCTATAGCTTCTCAAATTGAAAAAAAGAGATAATTTTGTGTTAAAATTGAAAAAAAAACAACGTTTGTTAACGACTAAAATTTTGAAATACCATCGATTCTCAATTGACAGCTGGAGTTGAGAAAATGCGTTCTTTCGGGGCTAAAATTGATATAAAACGCTACAACTTGTGGCTGTAAAAATTGCGAAAAATCGCTAAATTGGAAAAAAAAGTAAGGAGGCGGAAAGAAAAAGAAGAAGAATTCGCTGGTTAGATATTAGAGAAAAACGCAACTTCGTGGCTCAAATTGAGAAGAAACGCTAATTCATGGCTAAAAGCGCTCATTCGCAGCTTAAATTGTGAAAAAAATCAACTCGTGGTTTCCGGAGGGAACTTCAAAGATGAAAATTGAGAAAAAAGACGTGATTTAATGCCTACTGAATTTTCCTTCCGGTAGTGGGGGCGGACGAGGGTTAGCGGCGAATTATAGTGCTCTTGTTCTCAATTATAGCCGCAAATTAGCGCTACACAATGTTAGCAGCGAACTACCGATTTTCTCCCCCATTTTACCCGCACATTATAGCGCACAATAGCGTTTTCACAATGTTGGCAGCGAATTACCGATTTTACCCCGCACATTAGCGATTTTATCAGTTTTGGCTTCGTATATTAGCACCTTTTCATTTCATTAGCCATGCCTTCAAAAACAATATTCTCTTCACAATTTTAGCCGCGAATTAGCGGGTTTTCTCAATTTCTGCCATGAATTAATCTATTTCTTAATTTCAGCCGCAAAGTATCGCTTTTTCACCATTTTAGCCGTGAATTGGTGATTTTCCCCCATTTTAGCTGTGCATTAGTGCTTTCCCTCATATTAGCCAAAAGTTACCGACTTTATCACTTTTAGTTATGAATTAGCGCTTTTTTCACAGTTGTAGTCATGAATTAGCGCTTTTTTCACAGTTGTAGTCATGAATTAGCGCTTTTTCTCAATTTCAGCCACAGGTCAGCCCTCTTATCTTAATTTTCAAAGTCGCAAAGTAGGTTTTTTTCGCCATTTTAGCAGTAAATTATCGGTTATCCCCCATTTTAGCCTCAAATTCGCTGTTTCGTCGAGTTATTGCTTTTTCCACAATTTTAGGCACAAATCTCTCCTCCAAAAAAAAGCAATTATTCGTGTTTTCCGAATTTTGACTGCGAATCAGGACTTTTTCTCAATTTCACCCGCAAATTCTTTTCGCTTTTCCTCGATACTCTACTCTAATTTCAATTTTAGCCGCAATTAAGCACTTTCTCACATGATCTTAGCCGCAAATTAGCAATTCCATTACTTTTAGCCACTAGTTTCTTACCAATAAGTTTATTTTTTAGCCAACAAGTTGCCTCCAAAAACCACCACTAAGTATAGTGTTTTCCCAGTTGTAGCTGCGAATTATTAATTGTTCTCAATTTCAGCCGCAAATCAGCGTATTTTCTTTATTTTTGGCGTGATTTAACGCTTTTTTGAACTTAAGCATTTTTTTTTCTTATCATAGGTGTGAATCAGCGATCATTTCCATTTTGGCCGGGAATTGGAGCATGTTTATAATTTTAGGCCTGAAGTTGCCTAAGCCAAAGCTAATCATATGGCACGGATTATGTCTGAAACCGTACCGCGGTCATATTGCACAACTCGAATCCGAATTGTCGTCTGGGTAGTGGCATATTCAGCCACAAAAACTATGCTGAGCACCTGCAACGTTCTATTCTCCAGGTTGGATGTTGTGAAAATCGACGAAACAAGGAACTAAATCGCCATCCAACCAAGTCTACTTTTCACGCTCCTAAATCCATGAACATAGGTCCTTAAAATCCCAATGTTGCCAGCATCTTCAAGCTTTTGAAGGTCTCCGTCTGAGCGTTGGCCAGGAGTGACCCGGCCCGCCTGCTCGTCCCTGAATCGGTTCTCTCCCAACTTTCAGTTTCTTTCCATTTTCGTGGGTCCTTGTCCAATGACCATGGCTCACTGCGGACTGTATAACATTTTTCGCTAATCTGACTCACTAAAAAACCAATGTTGCGATTATTGCTCGCTAAAACGACAATTTTGTGGGATTCACTTTCTAAAATCTATACGTTGAGCAGTCAAAACGGATATTTTTGGAGGTTCTATAGCCGAGAAATAGCTCAAGTTCTTGATGTTAACCACAGAACAGCCCCTCGTGGGTTTTCTCAGAATTTCATGAGTGGAATAACAGACCAGAAATGCAATTTTCAGGAATTTCAGTCGCAAAGTGCCGGGTGGCTAAAAGAAGGTTGTGATAAGTTCCTGAGAAGGAGAATGGGATGAGACGTATGGTGTGACAACCGGGAAAAGGAAGGGAAAAGAAAATTAATTGAAATCACAGTTTCCAGGGTTTCGTGGGTCTCGCTCCTTTCAAAATTTAATTTTCGCTGGTTTGGCGCTTTTAAAGTCAAAATCTTGCGAATTAATGACACTCACAACACCCAATCTCGCTGTTTTTACTGGTAAGAAGCCATTTGCCGGATTGACTCATAAAAACCAAATTTCGTCGCGCTGACTCATTCAAAAATCCAATTTCACGCGGTAGACTATTTCAAAAAAAGCCATTTCATAAATTCCGGACCTTCAAAAATGCAATTCCATGGGTTTCGTTGAGTCATATTTCACGGTTTTGGATAATTCAAGAGCTAATTTTGCATAATTTGGCTCTTTCAAAAACCAAAATTCGTGGGCCTGGTAGCCAGAAACCAATTTCGCAGTGTCATCCCATAGAACGTCTTTTCACACCTTTAAAATCGTCATTTCTGGAGTATGGGCTCATTTTGAACAGCAATCACGTTGGTCTGGCTATTTTTGGAAAGACAATTTCGCATGGTTGACTCAATAAAAACTAATATCACGGGATTAGATCGAGAAAAGAAAGAAAGAAAAGAAAATCGCTGGTTTGAGGCTCACTCCGAAAGTTGGTGGGTTCGGCTTCTTCAAGAATTATACGATTTTGCCTTGATAAAACGCCGATTTCACGGGTCTGGTCCGGATCATTAAAAACTCTATTTCGTTGAATTTGCCCGCTAGAAATCCTTTTTGTCAGTATGCCTCACTAAAAACCATTTCGCAGATTTTGCTCGCCAAAAAACTATTTTTGTGAGTCGATGGCTCGCTTTAAAAAATATATATTCTGGCTCGGTGAAAACGTATTTTCGTGCGTCCGGCACATCAGAACGTCAATTTCGCTGATGGTCTCACTAGCTAAAAAACCTTTTCCCCGGTAGGCTAAAAAATATTGTCGAGTTTTTTCTCGCTATAACGCCCATTTCGCGTTTTTTGGTCGCTCAGAACCCATTTTTGCAGATCCGGCTCACTAAATAACAATTTTCTAGGATTTCGCGGATTTTTCTAGAGCCACTGAAATCCAAATTTGTTGCTGAAAACCAAATTTTGAAGGAGTGGCCTAATTCCAAAACCAATTTTGAGAGTTTGGCTCACTAGAACATCATTCACAAACCCTAATATCACGGGTTCCACTGGCTTTAAAAACAAAACAAAAACAAAAAAACAAACAAAAACAAAAAAACAAAAAAAAACACATTTTCACGTGTTCCACTCGCCTATTAAATTCTGCCGGGTTGGCTCCCAGTATAGCAACTGTGGATTTGTGTTGCCGCAAATTCGCGTGTTCGCCTAATTCAAAAACCTATCACGCGAATTTCCTACTCGAATAAAATCATTTTCGCAATTCTCGCTAACCAAAATGACAATTTCGCGGGTTTTGCTCGCTTAAGAACCACTTTTGCGGGCGTCGCTTGCAAAAGGCCAATTAAGAGGATTTTGGGCCAACTGAAAACACAATTTCGTGGGGTTGCCTCATTGAAGTGATCCGTTTAACGGATTTGGCTTATTACTATTTTTCTTGTAAAAAAAAATGTCAATTTTGCGAGCTTGGTTTTTTTCAAATTTGAAATAATTTCACGGGTTTTTTGCTAGCTACAATCCCAACTTTGTTGTTGAATGTTGGTGCTTAGGGCCTGAGGGGTGAATTTGATAGTGCCCAGCCCACTGCGCAGTAGTTGACCAACCCCGCGGCTACCGGGGCCCAGGGTTGAAATATCCGGGAGGCCTTTTAAACTTTGAATAAACAAGGAATATAATTTTTTTACGTTGCGTTAAATTGATGCATTTTCTACGTTTTGGCCACGTTGCCTCCAGGAACCTCAAACGGACGTTTTGTCAATTTTAGCCGCGAATTATTGTTTTCTTTCACTTCAAATCACGCGAATTGGCGCTTTTTCTCCATATTTGCCGCGCATTATTTGCCAATTTCAGCCGAGAATTTCCACTTTGACTCAATTTTAGCAATGAATGCGCGGACTTTCTCAATTAAGTCCGCGAATTAGCGTTTTTTTTTGTCACGGATCAGACCCCCTATTCTGTAACTCATAACGCGTGCGTTAGCAAAATTTCTCAGCTGATTACTTTCAATTCTTCACCTTGTTTATTTCGCTAACGCACGCGTTATGAGTTACAGAATAGGGGGGCAGGACCTTTCCCCAATTTTACTAATGGCGTTTTCCATTCAATGCAATACACTCGTGTGGTGTAAGTTTTTCCACCCGTCCTATCTGAATTGAAACATATGATTATGGAGATGACGTGGGTGTGTTGAATGAAAATCGCTATTATTTGCCGCGCATTATTGCTTTTTCTAAATTTTAGCCGTTGATGATCTCTTTATTTAGGGCGCGTGTTATTTCTGTATTTTTGTTAGTCGCAATGTATTCAGTTTTTACTCAATTCTAGACCCGGAGAATTGGCGGATTCTCCAATATTGATCCGCGAATAAGCTTATTTTCTCCAATTCATCCGCGAATTGATGTTTTTCCGATTTTAGCTGTAAATGGGTTTTTGTTTTTTTTTGGCACGGATCAGGACCTTTCCCCAATTTTACTAATGGCGTTTTCCATTCAATGCAATACACTCGTGTGGTGTAAGTTTTTCCACCCGTCCTATCTGAATTGAAACATATGATGGAGAGGACGCGGGTGTGTTGAATGGAAATCGCTATTATTTGCCGCGCATTATTGCTTTTTCTAAATTTTAGCCGTTGATGATCTCTTTATTTAGGGCGCGTGTTATTTCTGTATTTTTGTTAGTCGCAATGTATTCAGTTTTTACTCAATTCTAGACCCGGAGAATTGGCGGATTCTACAATATTGATCCGCGAATAAGCTTATTTTCTCCAATTCATCCGCGAATTGATGTTTTTCCGATTTTAGCTGTAAATGGGCGTGTATTCTACCGCCCGCCGTTTATTCTATCGGCCGCGAATTAGCTCTTTACCCCAAATATTGCTGCGAAATAGCAATTTTTTCTCTTTATCCGTGCGGATAAGCGCTTTTTTATTTTTTTTTTTTCCATTTCAGTCAAGAAGTTGCCTCGAGAATCTAGGAATTGGCGTTTTCTCTATTTGAGCTGAGCCTAATCAGCGATTCACAGCTGCTTTTCTCAATTCTAGCTGTGAATATTAGCTCCATTTCATAACTTATTTCCTTGTACCTACTAACCCCAAGATTAGCGGGCCTTTTCAATTTTGGCTGCCTGTTTAAGGATTTTACAAACTTGGGGTTACCTCATTTTTTCTATTTTAGATGCAAAGTTGCCTTGAGATACCTCGAATTTATGTGTTTTCTTATAATTTTCTGCGGCAAATGAGCGTTTATTCTCAATATTGGACGCGAAGGGATGCTTTGAAATCTGTCGGGGAAAAATCTGTAGTTTTTGCACGCAGAAAGTACTGAATAGAAGGCTACAGCGACGCAGTCAGGTCATTTTTTGACGGTTAACGACCCACTCTGTATGCACATTCAGTTTCCGGGGATGAATTGAAGACTTCCAGCGCTGAGTTCGAGGGAAATGCCCCGAAACAGTAATGGTTTCAACTATCTACGGCCCCTCTGTTTTTGACTAAATTCGTCGTTTCAAAAGATCGGTCTTCTCCCCCTCTCCTCAAGACTCATTCCATTCTTCAATTGGATCCAGAAAAAGTTGAACTTGACCTTTGAATTGTTCGCTTGCAATCTTTCACATTTTGCGGAGCAAGTCGAGCTGGCGCCTTCTCGCCTCTCGCTCCCTCCTCATCATAACAATAGGTTGAATTGAAACGCCAAGTGTATGAAAAGCGTCTCTCCTACACAATACACGCTATTTTCAACGTATGTAGAGGGCTTATGCCCGAGTGTCTAAAACAGTGAGTGCATACTGGATATGTCTAAAACACACGCGGGGTTCTTGTTCGTCCGCTTCAAACTCTCTAATTGTCTTACGACTATAATTTCGTAGTTAAAATGCTATCAGATCAACGAAATTTTGCGCTTCGCTCGCGTTGTATAAGTGACAATTTCAATTGTTTTGGATGACGCAGTCTTATCTGTTGTTTCCAATCGAGAGCGAATTAAAGTGACATTTTGACACTATGGGCGGGCGAATGGAGGGGTCCTTGCGAAATTTACGCGTAATATTTACGTCTCTCACATCAGTGCATAACAGCGTAAAACCCCATCTGTCAAATACGTCAATCCAAAGAATAAATACGACGTGAAACCTACGATGAATAAAACAAATATTTTATTGGCAGAAAAAAGAACAATACTCAATAAAAGACTGAATGGGCTATAAATTGTTTTTTAAAAGCGTCATAAAGTTTCCAAAAACTTAATTTTTGTTTAGTCGTTTGTTGAATGTGATCCCCCAAAACAACATCTTTGTTTCAAGACCGTTCTAGAAAACTGATGCCCAATATTCTTAAATATCCCTCGTAAACTGTTACTGGAAGTACAAATTGGAAGTTAATAGGTTAGGTAGTTCAGATGAGTCAATTATACGTATAAAAGAGTCAAGGACGGAAATATTAGATATGAGAATGATTTCACGAAAAAAAGGGGAAAAAGGAAAGAAAAACATCAGGTACAAAGGAGTGGCTAGGAAGCTGGTTCTCGTATAGGAGTAAACAACTGAAGTCGCAAATTGATGTGGATATCACTTTTACAGCACAAAACTGGATGCTTTCACGCGTTAAATCCGATTCCATATAGACTGGGATTGGATTATTATAAGGGTTTTCTAGAGAAATTAGTCAAATGCACACGAAATGCGCACATGGGGCCTCAGGGCCAGGCTATATTCATGTAAATTATCCTTTACATTCATGAAAACACATCTTTCGAGGTTTTCCAAGGGCAAAAATCGATTAATTTTTTTCTCTCTCTCCCTGTCGTCTCTTTGAGTATATTATTTTGCCCCCCCCCCCCCGCGAAATTCGTTCGACGTTCTGAATTGTAATGGAGTGAGTATTAGTGATAGGAGGGAAGGGGGGGGGGTCGTGCGTACAAGACGAACGATGGAATTATACAAATTCGACAAATTTGAACGGTTCTACTGATGAAACAGAAGCGTCCGACATAATAGTTCGTTAAATACAATTTAAACAGGATATTGTCGTTACGTGGGGTTGTTTGAGACGAAGTTTCCTCTCACAATCTTTTTCCTCAAGGTAAACTTGGTTTTTGTAGCTCTTATGTTGAAATTTTTGGGTGGAGGGGGAGAGGGGTGAAGTGTGAATGTGCACTGTTCTCCCCACCAATCGATGTAGCGGACGATTTGCCACGTCTACAGTGTTTTGACGTGTTCGTTTGGAACCAGCGGCCTTGATTTTGAACGGTTTCAAAATTGCTAGTGGTGAAGGGGGGTGGGGGAGATCAACTCGGGGTACAAGCAGCTTTTAATTCTCCAAAAACAATCTCTATACTATATTGTGCTAATTTGAATTGCCTGACGAACTATAATGAGTATTTTTGAATTTAACGTGTTTATGTATATAAAAGGACGGCTCGTGTGGCTGTGGCGTTGCAGAATTGGATTAGAAGTCATGTTGAGTGGAGGGGGAGGCGTTGAAGCCAAACGTCTTCTTCAGGAGCGAACTTCAAATTGCGTTTGAAATTGCTTCACATGATAATTGCAATGCTTGGGGAAAACAGAGCACTTGTAACTGATTTCAGCAGGCTTTCTGAAGAAGCTTGCCGCCGCTTGCTGGTTTTTTTTCTTTTTTTTTCTCCAGATTGGATGTAGGGCAACGTGGAAGAACTTCCCCTTGCCACTTCCACCGAGTGGGTACAGCCGTACAGCTATGCGCCCAGCCCAGTGTTACACTGACGCCACCTCAGGGACAAAAACTTGGCTATTGAAAAAAAAAAAAAAAAAAAATTCGCTCCGGCAGCTGGCGGTCGGAAAGAGTGCATTTCATTCCGTATAAGGATACCCTAAGCCGTCCCAGAAGTAATAATTTTGATACCATAATTTGTTTCATTAAGCCCAACTTCTTCCTCTATTTTCACCACCCTCTCTTCAAAAATGTCGAAAAGATCCGGTTGTGCCGTATTTTATAATACCTAAACGTGTGAATTTAAGCGATTTTTTTTGAAATTTCATCCCCTATTTCACCCCCCCCCCCCATCAAAGTTTTCGATAAATCTCAATGGAACCCAGGGCTTAGTTTGCATTAAATTATTGAGTCGAATTTTAGAGCGCAAAGATGATCTAGTGAAGTTCAACGCTATTTTTACACTTCCACACTGGAAGGACCACCCTCACCACCTTGATTTTTTCAAAAAATTAAAATGGGAATCAAAGGCTACTCTAACATGGAGTATTCGTACTGAATATGATGCATCTAGAATCAACTGGTGAATTGTAGTGATTTTTTGACCATTTCAACCCCTATTCCCCCCCCCTCCACCTTGACCGATTTGGCCCAAATGCAATACCGACCGGGGTCTTACGACTACTGATTTTTGTGCCAAAGCGCGTGCCTCTGAATTGATTTCTTCGAGAGTTATCGTGCTAACAAGAAAACGGCCATAATATTATATGTATATAGAAATTATATATATATGAATTCTGGAGACCACTGAATTATCGTGTTCTAGAGGTTCTGAAACGTGAAAAAAAAATGACATGACCCATGTTTGCCGCCATCACAACGAGCCCAATAGTGCATTTTCAGAATGAAATGCACTAAAAAACAAAAAACTGAACTTATAGGCACCCCTGGGAACAGCCGGTGAAATATTTTTTTCGCGCTACCTGCTTCGTAAGTTGCCCATTAAGATAACATCATAATTCCAGTAAGTTGAATTTTGATAACCTGGCACTTTATAACTTCAGTTTTTGAAAACTGGACAGTAAAGGCAAGTAAAGGTTTAAAACTGACATGAACATTTTTTTACATGTCAGTTTTCTATAACCTTGTACAACCTTTGTTGCAATGTTATCACCTCTTCCGTGATTATAGAAATATCTTAAGACAAACATGTTTTTTTTTGTCAAAAGAATAACACTGGGTAATATTCGACGACGGTTGCGCGAAAAATAACGTACATCACTCGACTACCAAGTGGTACTACCAGCTCGTTTTTAATTAACGGCCTCGTCCGCCAAACAAAAAACTCGCAGGTAATGCACCACTTACTAATCTTGTAATGTAATCTACTATTTCGTGAGAAAAATAAATGAAAAACGGCTTCACTTCCCGACTGCCCGAAGAAGTGATCAGAAGCACGTGACCCACGCACTATATTCCCTCAACAGGTTCTCCACCACCTCATTAATGCAACTATTTACTTCAATGTACGCGTTTCTATAATGCAATCACGCGTGAATGTCATAATTTCCTCAGGAACTTTTCATTCCGAACGTGGGGAACCGACGGTAACGCCCTGGAGGCCGTTGTTTAGGTTGACCAGATGTAAAAGTGGCTTCCAAGGAAATAAGCCTTACACGAAAAAGTAGGACGCTTGCTACGGAAAGTAGGACACAACAGTATAGGACGCCTAGAATCAAGTTAATAACGACTATAATCGTGGATCAGTTTCATGTTAAAATTGTTAATTACTGACTAGGGTGCCGTGCTCCTTTATTGTGATAGCGATGTATAACGGCTTTTAGTGGCGTAACAAAGTGAGCGAGCATCCGGGATGCAGCTAGAAATTTCAATCCTACCCCCTCAAACCCTCGTCCAACCTAAACCAGCGCGCTATTCTCGAACAGGGGTTCTGAAGTCTGAACCTTTTGGGTTCGGAGGGAGACAACCGATTATTGGGCCAGTAGCAGACCACAGCGGCGTCTATCCCCCCCCCCCCCATGATGGCTGGACGCGAAATCCCCCCCTTATGAGCAGTAATCCCACCTCTCATGTATTAAGGGCCTTCAAGATGGAAAATTACAGTGAAAAACAACGTTAATGAATAGTAGGTACTTTCATTTTTTCGCTACTGATACACAAGTGTAGAAAACCTGGAGATTAAAGTGCCTAATGTTGACAAATTGGATGAAATGAACACCACGTAGCGTTAAATTATGCCTTATTCATAGTTTTAGCCGCGAATCACCGCTTTTTCCACGCCTTAATCGCAGATTAGCGCTTTTACTCAATTTAAAGCCGCGAATTAGCACTTTTTCTTAATTTAAACCGTGAATTGGATATTTTTCTCATTTCATTTGCGAAATAGCAAATTATAGTGATTGTTCTACATTTTTAACCGCGAACCTTTTGTCTCAGTTTGAGCCGTAAATTAGGGGTTTTTTCTCATTTTAGTCTGTAATTTGCGATTTTTTGGTGTAATGGCGTTTTTAGTAGGAGCCCCAGGATCCCGGTGATTGAGGGCCTAAAAAACTAAAAAAAGTGCCAATATTTACCAGTTTTTCGCGATTTTCTCAAACCGCGCAAGGACATTATGTTGGATCTCTTCAGATTCGTGTTCTTTACCCCAAAAACGATAGAATAAAGTGAAAAAATCAAAGACGAGATTTTTGTCCACGTATGATTTTTTTATACGATTCAACTGGACTATAATAACAATTCATGAATAATTCAGTTTCGAAGGTGCCAAATTTGAAACATTTGGTAATGGAAAATCTCAGTGTTATTGTGGTTTGTAAAAGCTAGAATCACGATGATTCAATTTTAGATCGTTCGTTTTTTTCGCCAATTTAGCTGTTAACGTGATCCCCTAAACATGTTTTATAAAGAGGTAAAGCCACGAAACAAGAGAGAAATCTCCTGAATTGGTTAGGAGCAGAGCAGAGCCCATGAAATTGGGTTCTGAAAGAGCGAAATTTCGTGAAATTTGTTTTTTAAAGAGGCAACCGCCCGAAATTTGGTTTTTAAAAGCACAAAGATCAGCCAATTTGGGGTATGAAATAATGAAAATCCGTGAAATTGGGTTTTGAATGAGCAATACCCCTGAAATTGGATTTGAACAAGACGAACCAAATTTAGTTTTGACGGAGCGCAAATCCGCGAAACTGGCGTTTGTTAGAGTCAAAATGACAAAATTTTGTTTTTGAAAGTGCCAAACGCACATGATTGCTCTTGAATTAGACTGTGTGCCAGATTGTTGGGTTTGTCCGTCTAATGTTCTGGGTTGTGGGGTCAATTTCAGGTTTTCGAGTGAAGTGGAGGCACGACCCGTGTGTGGGAGTGATTCAGAGGGTGAAATCGCTGCATTGCTCTTCCAGTGGGCGTTTTTTGCGCTACGATTGCCGCCCCTTTACTTGATCTGTTAAAATCGAGACAGGGAGGAGAACTGGCTCCCCAGGGATGATGAAGATGAAGACCATGCCGAGGGTGAAACGGGAACTGGGGACGTTGCGGCTAAGCGTGGAAGATGTTAGGAATAGAAATACCAGACGTATTTCGTACTCGTATTCGACGTAAGAAGAAAGCGAAAAGTAGGACAAGTAGAGGACAATTTTGACCTTTCTCCGGACACCTAAAATATGAGCCCGGACGCTCTGAACATGTCCTGAGAAAGAAGGACTCCTGATGGTCACTCTACCCTTATGCAACCAGTAAAGATGCATTATTATGTATACTTCAGCCCGGGAATCTGGTTCCTCGACGCAATCAAAAACCAAATATTCGGTTTCCATAACTGACAAGTGCCGGTCTCAGACCATAAAACTGCACCGGGGCACACATCTCAACCTGAAACTATCGAAATGGAGCAGTCTGTTTATCATTTTTGGGCTTCAGATTATAAAAATTTAGGGTCGTACCACTCAAACGCCACTTTAAGCCTACTTGGCCACCGATACCAGAGTGAATGGCAGCGTCAAACGTCCGTTCCTCCCACATCACTTCCCCATAGTTGCTCTAAAAAAAGGAAAACCCTTGAATTTCGCCCCGAGACCAACATTTTCCCCCTAAAACTGAGAGAAATTCCTTTTTTAATTATCGAGGAACTTGCATTTGCATCAGTCCAAAATAGTGCTAAATACAATTTTGGGGATTCTGGCTCACTAAAACGCCAATTTCGTGGGTCTGGCCCCTTAAAATCTCAATTTTGTGGATTTTGCTGTCTAAAAATGGTATTTCTGTAGTTAAAAGCCAAATTTCGTGGGTCTCACTAGCAAAAATAAAAACTAGTTTCGCATGTCTGGCTAGCTGAAACTACTGAGGATTTGCTGGTGTCGCTATAGCAGAACTGCTGAACCACTTTCGCATGGGTTTGGCTAGATGAAAAACCAATTTTGCGGGGTTATTGCCGGGCAATTGAATGATCCATTTCATAGAATTTCTCGTTCGGGGCTCTCATCAGTCGCTAAAAACCATTTTCGCGTGTTTGGCTTACAAAAAACAACAGTTTATTAGATTTGGGACATTAAAATAAAATTGGCGATTCTGGCTCACTGGCCAATGAAGAACTCAATTTCGTGGATTAAAAGGTTCAAAGGGATTTTGCTTATTAAAAGGTACAAAGGTCGTAGTAGTGAGGGAGGTATAATCGCGGTCCAGTCACTCCTTTTCGACCTCATATTTTCAGCTTATTGGGCTGTTCGGTTCTAGCTCTCATCTTCCCAACAATTGAGCCACGATCATCGTTAACGGGGAAGTCAGCAATTTTGTTTGGATGAAAATTGAAGAAGGAACGCCTTTTGAACTTAATTATTCACATTACTTGAAAAACAGATAACTTTCGGGGTCAAATGTGTTATTATTTTATATTGTTGCTCGAAAATCTTCTTGATGATTGGTGGGAGGAGGGATGAATTTTCAAGTTTTTTGATTCACCACCGCGATTGCCTGCAGATTTCTTTACAGGAATCAAAGGCGAAGAAGGTAGGGGGGGGGGTCTCAGTATCTCTATAACGGCGGTTTTGGCCGTTTCGACACGTTTCTACGAGCTACTCGAACGTTTCCTCGCAACAAGGTCATCGGCATAGGCCACTACAGCGTGTACTTAATTTTAGCCGCGGACTTGCCCAAAAGAACAGCACTTGTTTTTTCTCAATCTCAGCCGTGAAGCCGCTTCCTGCAAAACAAAAAATGATGTGACTTTTTATAGATTTTTTGCAATATAATGCATCCAATGAATGTATCCAATATATCCAATTTTAACCGTGAAAATGAGGTCCGTATAAACCGGTAATAAGTTTTTTTTTTTTTTTTAATTTTGGCTTGGCACGTAGCGTAGAGAAAGCGCGAATGCAATTCATACATTTTAGCCAGAAATGAGCACTATTTCTAATTTTTAGGGGAGAATTTAGCGCTTTTACTAAATTTGAGGTGCGACTGAGCTTTCATTTTCAATTTCAATGAATTCAAGTTAATTAGACCTTTTTTCTAATTTTAGCCACGAAGTTGCCTCCATACGTACTCCGAAATGGCGTATTCTCAATAATAGTTGTGAATTACAGCGTTCTCTCAATTGTAGTCGTGAATCAGACATTTTTCTCAATTTCAGCCATGAGCACTTTTTCTTAATTTTTTTGGCGTGAATTAGCGTTACTTCTCGGTTTCCGCGAATTAGCACTTTTTCTTAATAACAACGCGAATTAGCAATTCCAACCGCGAATTAGCTCGAAAATTGTGCCCTAGAGCATTGGTTGTATTGATTAGCATCAGTGTTATCCGAAAGAAATTCAAATTCAAAAAATTATCGGTTTTCTCAGTTTTAGCTGCGAATGAGTGTTATAGATATTTCTTCATTTGTGAATGAGCGCTAATTGATCCTTTTTCTCAATTTTAGACGTGGATTCGCCCAAGAACTGGACAACAGCACTTTTTCTCGCACTTTTAGTCAAGAAGTCACCTCCTGAAACCGTCAATTTTTCTCGTAAGTGATGAGTGTTAATTCTCAATTTCACCCGTGAATGAGCGCATTTTCACATTTTTTTTTGTTTTTTTCAACGTCCGTGCAGCCAGCCACCACCGAATACCCAAAGCCTGGCAAACATAGTAGTTGTGCATCAACTACTGCGGTTATGGCATCGCTGAAATCGAGAAAAATGTAAATTCGCGAATAAAATTGAGAATAAATCGCAGATTTCCGGTTTTAGAGACCAATATTATTTGCGGTGAAATTGAGGAAAAAACGCTAACATGCTGCTCTTGCGCCAAGTCCGGGCCTAAAAATTAAAAAGCGTTAATTCCTGGTCAAATCGCGTCTAAAATCGAGGAAAACACTAATTCAGGATGAAAATGGAGACAAATGGCAAAGTGACGCCTAAATTTAGAAAAATCGCCAATTCACGAATAGAAGCGAGAAAAGGTCCTAATTCGCGGATAAAAGTGAGAAAAAACGCGCATTATCGGCTAAAATTAGATAAAACGTTAATGCGCCACTAAAATTGAGAGAAATAGCTAATTCCTGTTATGGAAGTGAGGAAAGGCTAAAATTGAGAAAATGCTAATTCGTGCCTTACTGAAATTGAAAAAACGCCAATTCGCTGTTTCTGGGGCAATTTGGCCACTGCTAAAATTTAGAAAACTGTAATTCGCGGCCGAAATTAAGAAAACGTTGCAATTTTTGAGGCTAACATTGGGGAAAACCGCTGCTAATTCGTGAATTCCAATTCCGATACAGTGGGAGAAAAAACGATAATTGAATGACTGAAACGCTGACGCTTAAATGAAGAAAAACGCAAATTCGCGGTTAAAAAAAAAAATATATAAGTGTAGTACGCGGCCAAAATCCAGAGAAACCGCTGATTCACGGCTAAAATTGAGAGAATTATGTTAATTCACGACTAAAAAAATAAATAAACTGGCCCGAAGGGTTAAATTTTCACTAATCCCGTTGTGACCACCCCGCTACTTGCTTTTGGAACTGAAACCCCCAAGAATCGATAGTTGGCGTTTCCCCTTCAGATACCTACTGCATTACTCGGGAGGCCGACATCGGGGCCAAAGAGGTTATATTTTGATGGACTGTTATCTACCCCTCTTCCCATGCAATCCTATGCAAATCGTGATAAGGTAACCCTTGTGTAACCTATACCTACAAGTTGGCCCCGATGTCCGGAACTCCATTACTACTGCATTGAGTGGACGACATCCGGGCGAAAAAAGGTAATTCTCTTCGACTGTTACCTTTTCTCGGGTCGTTCCCAAGATGAATATACAGAGGTGTGCTCACTTTTCAAGGGGCAATATGGCGTCTCGTTTGAGCTTCGTGGATGACGTACTTGGTCTATGACCCTCCCTCTATGCATCAGACTTTACGTTAGACAATGTGGGAATTAAGAATGTAACTGCATTTTCCCAGCCAAAATTATCGTAATTTCCCATTTTTTATGTTTAATTTATACTTAATGCATAATAGAGGTACTCATTTAAAAATAATTATTTCGGTAAATAAATAAACATATGTTAAAAAACCGCGTTTTTGTGGTAACGTGGCAAGGGGGTAGGAATGTTACTTAAATACAAAGAAATACTCCTTTACAGGTTTACAGAGCATTTAAATGAGTACGCTTACTTATTTTAAATAAAATACTCTAATCAGAGATAGTATAACAATCATATTTAAAATTTCTTGTGAGGGTATAGGTGCAACAGATCAACGAAACGTCCCCCAATTAAATAAAATTACTTCCATTTTCCCATTGGGAAACGGACTTACAGTAAAATCGAGTTCGTGTGTAATTCATATTCATAAATCATAATATAAATAGAGTGAAAGGCCGATAAAAGTGGTTTGGGCTGGAAGTACGTCCGTGTGTCTGGTGGTTTACAATCGTGGATTTCCACTAAAATGGAAACCTCGAGATCTTTTGCAACGGGAAACTCAAATTTGGCCTGCGTTTTGAAAGAAAAAATGTTAGTCAACTGAATTACCAAAATAAAGGTAAATAAATTGAAATAGATCAAAGAAACGTCAGTTGTGTTGCCAACATTACAACACAAAATAGTCCAGCATGAAATGTAGCACATCACTATTGCTGTTCGCAGACCAACTATTAGGAGAATTTGTTTTTAGTGACAAGAGTGTGATGATTGTTTTCGGACTTGTGTGGAGGGAACGACCCGACAAAAGGTAACATTCGAAGAGAATTACCTTTTTTCGCCCCGTTGTCGGCATCCCACTGCACTTCCGCGATAGATTATGGCCCCTACTGTCGTCATCCGAACTCAAATATTCAGTAGGACGTTTAAGCGTTACTATTGGCATGAATAAAGAAATGTTTTAAATGAAATCGCAGATTTGCAATTTATTTTACGCATAAATTCTGCTCTAATGAATTATTCTGCGCATTTAAAACTCGGTTATCATTAAACAAGTGTCAAAACTCGGTGGAAACATAATATGACTGTTTTTATACTTCATTGCGTGGTAAATCGCTTCAGGGTCGTATTCAAATGTTCCACCGTTGATTTTCATAAATGTTTCAAAGCCTTTTCCCGCAGTCTCGACGCATGAAAACCCGTTTTTTTTTTGTGTGTGTGTGTAGGCAAATCCACATAAGCGTCCGCTCGTGCCAATCCATTTTGGGGGACGCGGACACCGAGTCAGTGGTGTAGGTAGGAATTTGTCCTGGGGGGGGGGGGTCAGATTGAAATCTCGTTAGGGTGAGGGGAGGGGTTAACAAAATTGAATCTGGACGTCTTGCTGGCCTCATCAAAGCCTAAATCTCTCAGTTAAGAGCGATTTTTAGACTCTACCCGCAATTTAGCGCTTTTCTCAATTTTGATTTTGACCGAGTATATCGTTCTTCTCAATTTCAGCTGCAGATTTAGCGGTTTTGCCCCACCCCCTCCCATAGCCATGAATTTGCGTAATTTCTCAACTTTAGCATCAAAATATCGTTTTTATCCCGTGAGCGATGTTTCTTAATTATCCACGAGTTTTGGCGATTTCCTCAATTTTAGCAGCATACTACCGATTTTGTAAAATTTTTTACCAGGCGATGAGCACTTTTCTCAGTTTCAGCTGGAAATTAACGTTTTTCTTAAGTGTTTTCTTCAATATTAGCCGCAAAATAGGGGGACTTTTCACGAATTAGGATATTTTTGGTTCACCACACGCAATATGAGCGATTTTTCACAGTTTACTCGCGAATTAGCGGTTTCTTCACCTATTGCCACAAATTGGCGCTTTTTTTCAATTTCATCCGGAAAAGTCGCCTTCAGAATCCGCAAATTAGCGTGTATTCAGTTTTTGGTGCAAATAATTTTTCTCAATTTCAACCGCGAATTAACGCGTTTTTTAAAATTGTAGCGGTGACGCGTCGTAGCGTTTCAAACCTGTGAATTAGCGAATTTTCTCAATTTCAGTCATAAATTGGCATCTGGCGCAATTTTAGCTGTAAAGTGGCGATTTTTTCCATTTTTAGCCGCGAATTAGTAATTTTCTCTATTTTTAGGCTTAAAATTAACCTTTCTCTTAATTTTGACCTGGGCCCTATTGCACAATGTTTTATTAGCTAATAATATAGCTAATATTAGCTAATAAAACAGCTGTAATATTAGCTAATAAAACATTGTGCAATAGGGCCCAGGCTGATTATTTTATTTTCTAAATATTACCCGCAAATTAGCGGTTTTTCACATTTTACCACCGCATTAGCAATTTTATATAACTTTTATAGGTATAGATTATTGCTTATTTTCAGTTCTAGCAGTGAATTAGCGTATTTTTTAACATTGTACTATAGCCATGCATGAATTTGCCATTTTTCTGAATTTTAGCCACAAAAATGCCTTCAGAATTTGCGAATTAAATTACAAATGTAATTTTTTGTTTCGAACCAAAAAATTTACATTGATACATCCATTTCTGTCAAAAAATCATCATTTTTAAATTATAAATTTCACGACTATTGGTGATGTTTCTCAATTTTAGCTGCGAATTTTCGCTTTTTCTAAATTTTAGCAGCGTGGTAGCGTTTCCAAACCGCGCATTACCTACTGAGTTTGGCAATTTTTGCCGAGAATTGGCGTTTGACTCTATTTAAGCTGCAAATTAGCAATTTTTTTTCATTTTTAACTGAGAATTTGCACTTTTCCCAATTTGAACTGAAAATTAACGTTTTTCTTAATTTTAGCTGCACTAATTGGTGATTTTTCAATGTTTGCCGCGAATTAGTGATTTTCTTCATTTCTTATCCACGATTTAACGTTTTTCCATACCTTTATAATCTGCAAATTGCAAATTAGCGGTTTTTCCCAATTTCAGCAGTGAAATAGCTTTGTGCTAATTTTGCAGCCATTCAGCATCCTACTCCCTTTTTCATACGCGAATGGGCGATTTTACGCCATTTCAGTTGTGACTTTGCCATTTTGTCCAAGTTTAACCTGAAAGCGTCTTCTGTTTGTCAATATTATAGCGTGTTTTTTCAACTTTAACCTCGGGGTTTGCCCAAATACAACACTTTTGCGTTGATTTCCACGTTTTATTCGTAGAGTGGCATCCATGTACCGCGAATCAGCGATTTTTTTCTTGATTTTGGTCTGGAAGTTGCATCGCGAGACCACGAATCAGGGCTTTTTAGCAGCTATAGCGACGAATATTACCGATTTTTGTCTAATAGAGGGTCCTCGGCGAACCCCCCCCCCCACCAGTACCACGGTACACTACTGCGTTGGGTCTGACGCCCAAGGAAAAGGCGGACGTACTAGGACCTTTTCGGGCTGCTTCAAGTCCAGAAAATCTGCTAAACCTAACTTCAACGAGAAACGCTCAAGAAGATTTTATGGGGCTCTTCGTTATGGTACTAGTGCTCCTTCGTTCGTATACTTGTGGCTCTGGAGGGGGGGATCTATCCCCCATATCCCTCCCCGTACCTACGCCCCTGCACCGAGTCACAGTGGAGGGCCTCTCGTCGGCTTAACCTTTTGGTTTATAAAAACGGTGGGGCACAAACGCCAGCACACCAGCTCCTTGAAAATTTCGTCTCCCCCCCCCCTTAACAATTAATATTTTTTGGCTTGTCAGAACCCCACGAAAATTATGGTTTTTTGGACTTCCAAAAAGGTGAAGCTGCTCACCCCCCCCCCACCTATCAACACTTCCAAGCTTAAGATCAGTCAATTATTTTTAAATTCATTCATTTTAGCTACAAAAAACATTTATTATCTTTTTTATAACATCAATTTCTCACGTTTTTTAAAATAATTATTCTTATAAACTTCCCAGTCTCACTTTTTAACAAACGATATAATTGTTATGCTCATAATAATTGATACATTTTTTGCAAATATTAATAATATAAATTAAACAAAAAACTAGTAAAAAAACTGACAAAAACTACAATATAAATAATATTAACTGTATGATAATAAGAGTTTGTACAAAATTACAAAAAGTGGGCGCTTTCAGCCTTCATAAGTCATTAACGAGAACGAATATTCAGGCAGTATTAAATGCTATTCCTTCCGCGTATTAGTATTTTTGAAGAAAAACACGATCTACATTATATAACAGCTAAAAGTTCAGTACGAAAGATCGTTAACAAATTCAAAACTTGTATTTCTGTACAAAATCGGAGATATAGGCCCATTGGCTTTTTTTTTTCATTTTTTTTTTTTTTTTTTGTAAAAAAATTGTGTTTTCGTTGATTTGGCGCTCGAATTATTGTGCCGACTGTTTTTGAAAATTCTATACTCCCTCCTTCAAATAACTAAAGTTTTTTAAACATAAAGAAACATAGGCACGACTAGATTTTGCTGTTTTTTTTTTGTTTTTTTTGTTAGTTTGGTCCACCTAAAAAAATTCCGTCTGACGCACCTCCCCCCCTCGCACAGTTTTTCTTTTTCTACTGAATTCGAGCAATGACGCGTTCGCGTGAGTCCTCGCGACTTATGACGGCGTTATTATTCGCCGCCGCAGACGTCGTCGTCGAGTTGTGATTGTTTCCATTGCGAGGCGGTGAATTGTTCAAGCGAGACTTGCGAGCTCGTTTGATTTTATCCTCGGCGAAGACGTCGCCCGTTCGTAGGGCGGAGATGAGATCGTCGAATTCGCCCTTTTGATTGCCGCCGCCGTTGGGCATGGACTTGAGGCCGGGGCTCCCGCCGTTGTTGAGACTCGGCCTGTGGTGGTCCAAGAGAGTTTTGTCGCCTCCGATTGTCGTTCGAGAATTCTTTCTTTCCATCGTTCTCTTCTTCATCTAAAAATAAGGAAGAGAAAACAACGATTTTTATTTCGAAAATTTATTATTTTTTGACGTAAAAAGTGCTTCCAATATCGTGTCCACTCAAACTGCTTCTTTCCGCCACCAAATTCTCCTCCACCTACACGGGTGACATATCCCCACGCAAAAAAACAACTCCATGCCATAGTTTTTCCTTAGCCGTTCGAAAAAACTGCCGTGCAACATTTTCAGTGTGCTTGTTGGCTCGTGTGATCCCCAAACAATTTTTTGGGGGAAGGTGTCCCTACCGTTTCAAAACTGCTCAGAACTTGATTCAACGGCGGGTGCGGCAAAGGAAAAATGTCCTCCTCCCCCTTCTCATTGGATTGCTGGCAATCAATTCCCCCTCCTTCCCTTCTTCACCCATCCTAAAATATGACATCCCACTGTTCGATGCCATTCGACGACGACGACGACGATGATGATGACGGCCGAGCGCCAGGATGGGTACCCGCTGAAGACGGTGACTGAAGGACAGGGGAGCTAGTCACGGGTCGCCGAAGTTGAACACTCGGTGGTTGTCGAAGCTGGGAGGCTCGCCTCAATCGAATAATTCGTCGCATCTAAGTGTTGTTTTTTTTTAAATGGGAAGGCGGGGAGAGGGGGGGATTCAACAAAAAATAATTATTAAAGAAAACAGCGATTATAAACAATGTAAAACTTGCGGCGGAGTGTAATTAAAATTCCTTTTTGATTATAAAAGGAGCCAGTGGGGGACCTCTAATGGAAATTAATAGAGAACGCATTAATTACGCTCGGATAATAATTTGTACAACGGCTATCATCCCCTACTCAATATGCCTTCTAATACGTCCATTGTTTGTTATTTAGAGTTCATCCTCCAGTGAGGGAGAAGTTGGGGGGCAGAAAACTCAAAAACAAAAAGACAACAATTTTGTGAAGAAGAGACCACTAATTGGCATGGACTTGCAGATCGTGAGAGTTCAATAGTGAACAACAATCATTTTCAATGCAAATTATTTTAAAGTTTTACTCTGTACGCGACAAAATTACCAGGGGTGCATTGATGTCATACGCTTGGTCCCGTAGTGACCCAAAAGATGCCCTCAATAAAAGTATTATTTCTTTAACAAACAAAAATACTCGTCGACCCTCCGGAGGAACGTTGTAAAAAAGATCGATAGATTGACAAATGTAGGGGAAATATTCATCATTTTTCGAGAGATTCTTGCGAGTGACTCGCAAGAGGACGTCACTGAATGCGCCAATTCAAAAGAAAAATAAACAATTTCCTTTTTGGCCAGGGGGCAATGAATTGTAGTGGAGACGAACTGAACCCATTTGTATGCAAGCGGCGTCACCGCAGCCATTGGCAATAGGAGGCGACCCGGAAAGATTCTCAAGAACTTGAAAACAGACCGAAGAGTAGTAGGAATCTGCCTAATCCCAGTCGACCATCACAGATCATTGGGAGTGCTGGGAATCCATCAATTGACAACGGTTGTGTGAAAAGGAAATGGGGAGGGGGTATGCTAGTCTGATTTTACAGAAATGATACTTTTTTTTTGGTCCAGCAAAAGCAGGATTTTTTTTTCGACGTGACGTCACTGAACGATTTACCGACTCTGTACCCGTCTTGACTCATTTTTCGACGTACAAACTCATCTAGAGGGTAGGGGGAGGACATGTGTCCCTTTTCAACGACTCACCTCAGCCTCCTGTCGAGCCCTTTTCTCCTCCTCTTCTTTCCTTCGCCGATTGTTTTCATTGTCGGCACGAGCATCGCCAAATGCCACGAGGAATGAATCAAAAATCCCGAAAAAGTCGTCGGGTTGAACGGACGAATTGTCTTCGCCAAACATACGGACGGCGCGATCGAACTGCAAGAAATTGTATCGATTTTAGAGGACTTTGTCGATAAAAACGATTTTTAAAAGTTGAACTGACCCTTGTTTTCATATCGTGGAACATGTCTTCAAGTTCGGTTAGTCGACACGTTGCCACGGCGACAAATTCCTTCATCACGGGTAGAAATCGATCACCGGGAACGACCGGTTGAACGCGTTGAAATTCCAATTCACGCTCGGCCTCTTTCAAATTCACTTTCAACTGAGCCATGTCCTTTTCAAGTTCCCCCAGGCTGACTTTAGCCGCCTCTTTTACGTGCGGCATGTCCTCCTCGAGTTTCAACGTGTCCTTAAACTGTCGCTGTAGGATTTCAACGAGATAATGGAGTAGAGTGGTGCCCTTCAGTTGACTGGACTTGGTGTCACCGAGGCGATTGAGGGAGGCGAGGCGAAAACCGCAAGCATTGCCTCGTGCACCGCGATTCATGTAGTTGCCAAGGGCTAGGACAACTTCGAGGACTTTGCGTAGACGACGCGACCTCGTCGTTTCTCGCGACGCTTCCATAACGGCGCGAATTCTCGGTTCGACCTCTCCAGTCCATAGATTGAACCGTTTTTTAAAGTGAAGACATCGAAGCCGTTGCTCGTAGTGAGGAATTCTGCACAGAAAATACAATATCGTTAATTTTATTCATGACCCTAAGTGAAGAACGTGGTGGTGGGGGACATACTTAGAGATCTCGTAGAGGAAGCGGTCAGCTCGAGCAAGGTTGTCAATCTCTTCGGAGTGTTCCTCAAGAAGAGCCGCCTCTTCAGAGGAGGGGGTGAATTTGAGCAATTGTTCGACCATGTCTGGAGGTAGTTCATCGCGAGAGTCCATACTCATAATAACCTTTGTAATCTCCTCGTCGGACAATTTGAGTTTGGACAAAAGAATTGTACAGTTTTGAGCTCGTCGTCCGTCAATAACGCTCAGTATTTTCGTTTTATTTTTCCCAAGTTGCCTCAGGTCCTCAATTGAGCCGTCGTTTGTGACACCGTTCTTCTGATAGGCGCAAAACAGTCGGTCGATTGAGTCTAAGTCCATGGAGGAGTAGAGTTTTGTGTCGTCCAATTCGGACCAGACAGTGCCCTGAAGTTTCGTGTCGGGGAGTTTGGACCAGTTGAATGATTTGAGCGGGTTCGAAGGTTTGGGCACATTTTTGACTGGACGGCTCGGTTGGGACGGCTGTGTCCCACCTGGAATGGCCGGTGGTGTTGGCATCGTCTGACCCGATGACATCGGCGGTGGTGGACAGGCCGGCGGAGCGGGGGGAGGTGGGGCTGGACCGGGTGGTGCGGGTGGTGGTGGCGGCGGCGGACTAGTGAGATGGCCGTTGACCATGTTGAGACCTTCAACTTTTGCATCGTCGGGAAGGCTTACCTGGGAGAGTAAAGCTTCGAGACGTCGTCGCTCTCGCTCCTCCTGCACCAAACGATCTTCCAGCTCAACCTTCGAATCCTCCAGCGCTGACACTCTTTGCCTCGCCTCTAAATGAGCGGCCGTCTCCTTCTCCAATCGCTCTTTGACTCGAGACAAATTCGACTCAAGATCTTCCTTCTCTTGAACCCTTTGATCAAGTTCCAACTCTTTTTTCGCTAACCTCGTAGCAATGTCCGCATTCTCCTTTTCCAATTCATCAGCCTTAGTTCTCGCCGCTACCAGCTCTTCCTCTTTTGCCAACAAATGAACGATTTCCTTCACGTTAATATCCAAAATTGACACATCATGATTGACGCCGTTCTCAGTCTGGGTTACGATTTGCTGGACGATTCGATCGAACAAAAGCCAATGCTGGGGCTGACTACCGTAGTCCACTAAGCAAACAAAATTCGTTAGAACAGTTGAAAACAGTGGTGTTTGATGAACTTACGTGGCAGCAGCAAAAGATGTTGTAACAATGAGATGAGGTGAGGATATGCTGCGGTATGACTAAGTTTTCTTCGAAGTACATCAAACATTGAAGTAGCTGAGGTTGTGTCCACTTCTTTCTCCTTTTGAAAGAAAAGAAAACGATTAGAATTCAAAATTATCGCTAAACCGAGGTCCCTACCATCTCAAATTTTCTAGCGAGTTCCTTCTCGTCTTCTTTTCGAAGCATTTCAAAAAAGTCCATGTGCCTGTCGAGTGTCTGATTTTCGTGTTTCCTCAATTTCATCATGATGTGATGTATGCCCAGCATGAGAAACTCATAGCGGAGATGAAGGCGAAACTCTAGAGACTCTTGACCGGGGCCGTACGAGAGGACGGCATTCACGAATGACATAACGGCCGTTTTGAGGGTTAGGTCGTCTTTGAACTCTCCGGTCGATCGGTCTAGATCGTTGATAATGCCCTGGAATCGGGACCGCTCCGACGTGAACGCTTGATAGTGAGTCATGGCGTCCAGGACTTTTTTGTGACCACCCGGAACGAGACAAACTGCACCGAGAATCTCAAGGGCGGCCACTTTTATTTTGATATTGTCGGACGCGAGGCTCTCGGCTATGGTTTGTATGGCGAATGGATGGGCCAGCACGTGCGATCGTCCAGTCTGTAGGATGCAATTAAAGTTTTAGAAACAGGTTCAAGGCGAGTGATGTCAAACGACGATGGGAACGTTTTACTCACCGAGTTGTTCATCAAAGCTTTCACACAGCCAATCAGTGACGTTCGAAGAACCGGGCCGTAGCCCCCAGTCCCTGTTTGCTGCTCGTCCACTTCTTTCAACAGGCGAAGCAAGGCTGGCAGACCTTCGGCCTCGAGAAATCCCTGAACGAATGAATGCGGTTGCGTTCGCAGTGCCGTTTTCAAACCGTCCAAAGCTCTGACTTGTCGAACTCGTTCACTCTCCGAAGTGTCGCTGCCTTTCTCCCCCTCGTCACTCCACGTCTGTGAAACGCAACAAATTACAAACTTTAATTAGCGAATTGCGTCTCTGAGCGTGTCACGAAAGACACTGCAACCCATGGCGGAAAAAATCGGAGTCACAGTTGCCTTGTTTATGTAGTAATGAAAACATTAAAATTTGCATTTGTTTGAAGCAAAACAATGATTCTCACCCCCACAAGTATTTTAAAGATTTCAAACAGGTGAGTTCATCCGGTTTCTCAGGTACCAACTCCCATTATGAATTAGAACGGAGTCGAACAATTCCTTTTTTGGCCTGCCAGTCGATTCGGGTGAATCCAAAGCCAAATCAATGAAATATTTTAATGACAGCCAAAACTTCGAAATTAGTTTATTTAATGAGGACCCCCCCCCCTCAGAGAGTCAAACCCGCAGCTCATGAAATTGGATTACTGCATTAGCGAAACCCCCGAAATTGGCTGACGAGGTAGCCAGTTCTGGACATCTGAATTCAACTGTTTAGACAGACAAAAATGACAAATTGGGTTTTTGTTGAAAGATCAAACGTCACAAAAATGGATTCAGAGGGAGTCAAACCCCACGAACTTTGTTGCGTTATGCAAGGCCCTCTCAGCTAGATCTTTCAGTTTTGCTGCAAGTTAGCGCTTTTTCACAATTTTAGCCGCGAATTAGCGCTTTTTCTTTACGTTAACCGCGAATTAGTGCTTTTGTTCCGTTTTCACACTTTTTCTTAATCGGTTTTTTCCCAATTTTCATGAGAGGGTAACATTTTCCGTAGAATGCGTCATTAAGGAGTTATAATCAGAAAACTGAAAAAAGGGCCAAACATTCAGAAATTTCATCAAATTTCAGCATGTTGCCGGGGTCGTAACGTTGGGCAAAGTTGAAATTCGGATTCAGCACACCTGAGAGCATTAGAATCAGTCAAAAAACTTAGTCCCGTAGTTTTTCCTCAAACTTCCCCTTAATGAAACTGTTTCCTGGTCTATGGACATCTTTCATAAATACATGCAGCAGCGCTCTTGCCGAGCTAAGATGAACTAACAATCTGGGGTAATATCTGACCGGTGCCACTTGCTTTGTTTTGTTTATTGAGGTAGTGAGCAACGATATATTATAAACCTGGATTGCTCATAGAGGACTGGAGGGGCGTGGAGGGGGCAGGTCGTCCCCTGGTAAACAATCACCCTGTCCCTCTCCTTGTGTAGTTATGGTAATATGGCACTTATTTTGAAACTCCACCCCTCTCATCCACTATGGGAGCTTATTTGATGGCTATTATCAGCTGGTCTTTATCAGCAGTGATGAGCAATCCAGTTCTTTTATATATCGTTGGTAGTGAGAATCAGAAAAAATTATTGAAGTAAACCCAATTTAAAATTGAAGGATACCCCAGAAGGTCGTTCCACTTAGTCGCCACATGAGCGCTGGTGTATTTATGCAAGATGTCAATAACAAAAACATTTTAAACTACAATTTAATAACAATAATAATATAAAAAACACCCCAACAATAAAATTAATAACTATATTAATGAATAACTCTCCAACCACAAAAAAAGCTTTAACCACAAGACGCCCTAACCTCAAAATACCACAATTACACGTCCTAACCGCAAAACGGCCTAACCACAAAACACCTTAGCTGCAAAAAACCTAACCACAAAACGCTTTGACCACATAACGCCTTAACCACAAAACGCTCTCGAGTCTCGAGGAGATTCGTGACCGTGATCGTGAGCGGGGGCTTGTGTGACCTTTCCGGGATTCCAGATGTTACCTCCGGTTGGCCCAGGCCTGGAGAAGCAGGCGAGTATCCTCGCGGGTGGTTATGATGAAACCACTGCGAATGCCAGTGGCTGTGCGGACGTCGTGTACACGTGACATTCGAAGAGGACATGGGAGGACGTCTCGTCGACTAGTTCTCCACAGGGGCACAGGGGGGAGTCGCGTCTGCGGAAAAAGTGTAAGCGACTGTTGAAGGCACCATGGCCAGTGACGATTTGGGACGCCGCGAAGGATGGCCGCCACCACCTCATCTGGAGTCGTCCTGCTAGCGTCGGGAGAAGGCTGTGTCGAGCTGTAGTGCCCGTGTCCCAGCGCTGTTGCCATAGTCTTTGTAGGCCATCTTTGATT
The DNA here is from genome assembly GCA_038030265.1 of Corythucha ciliata. NCBI lineage: Eukaryota > Metazoa > Arthropoda > Insecta > Hemiptera > Tingidae > Corythucha > Corythucha ciliata. The sequence continues at coordinate 17,453,043 of CM075941.1, read as the reverse complement.
ACGGGCCCCGCCAATCAATAATGTAATGTAATGTAGTAGTAATGCAATAATGCAATGTTAATGTAATGTAGTAGTCTAATAGTTAATGTAATGTAAAGTACTGCCTACCACGGAATCCCGAATCACCGAATTTTTTCTTATCCCTGTAGCAATTAATTATAGTGCTGTATCCCAATTTTAACAGCAGGTATGCCCCAAAAACGGTACATTAACGTTTTTTTCTTTTCCTAATTTGTAGCCCCTAGAACAGCACATTAATACGCGCCTTCTCGATTATTATTAAATACATACAATTATCGCGGATTTGGCTCTTCAGAAAACTAAATTGGCTGGGTCTTGAAAAACCAATGTCGAGTTCGTACTTGTATTTTAATCGACCGCAGCGGGCTTGGCAAACAAATCAATTTTGCAGATTTGTGTCAGAATAAATAAATTTTGTGAGTATTCCAGCTTTAACAAACCAATTCCGTGGGCCCGATTTTTTTATTATAAATTCAGGAGGAGAATTTATTTAAATTTAAAAACCAATCACTTCCAAGTCGCTCGAAAGGTTTTGTTCAGGACACGGGGATGGATTCCCCGAAAATCGCTTTCATGCACGTGGAGTGTTTTGATGACCAGAAAGTAAACTCCTAATTGAAGTTGTGGGAGAAGGTTCCCGTTGGAAAAGATTGGCTGGCGGTTGCCCTTTAAAAAAGCCCAAACCCTTTTCCAGGAATCGATTTTTGTTTTCAGTAATAAAACCCGCAGCTGCAAGATTGTTTCCATACTCTTTTTCTTTATTTTTTTTTTGGCAGTTGGTTCCTCGTTAAAAAAAAAACCGTCGTTTAAGCCGTAAAAATGCACTCGGGGATTAGGAATTTTTATACACACACAAAAAAACCGGCACGTAATCAGGGTGAAAACCCAGTCATTTCAGGAGGAATATTTGTACGGGCGGGCGGGGGGGGGGGCGATTGCATCTTGCGATTTTAACGAGTATTTAAACGCGCAGTCGAAAAACATACGTAATTAGGGTTGGGCGACATCAACATCTTAATATCGGAAGAGATGAGATACGTCTACAAATACGACGTCCAGGTAAGGGGTGAGAGTTATGGTTGGGGGGGGGCGTAATTAAGCGAAAGAAAGCCGAATTATTGGAAATGTTACGCAAGAAAAAATAGTTCAATTGGAAATAAGGCGGAAATCAGAGGTTTTTCAGAAGTTTGCCGTACGAATAAAATTGGCGTTTCAATTCCTTTACGATCCGTTACCATTTTTGATAGATGCTGTGGAGGGGAGGGGAGAGCTAGAAGTGATTAACTTTGGAGAACCAAAGAAGCATTTAAATAAAGAGAAAAAAGAAAACGTAAAACAACAGTTTTTTTTTTTTTTTTTTTTTTTTTTTTTTTTACATTGCCTTAACTTATGATGCGGCGTAATCCTTATTCGTTTGACTAACCACCTGGACTTAAATGCGTGACTTTTAAATATTTTCTAACATGATCATTGTATAATTGCCCGTTGAGTGAGTTCTAGCTGTTTTTCTATTTCAATGGTTTCTCGTGCCTCATTTTCTTTGCATTTCAAGCCCTTGAAATGCCCCCCGCACCCCCTCCGGAGAGATGTAGTAATAAGAACTAATTCCTTCTTTTTTTTACTTTCTCTGGCGGAAATACGATGATAATCTTTAATTCGGATACTATTTTTTTTCCTTCAAGAAAAGAATATGAAAATAATCGCATCTCCTGGTGAAGCAGTAGCGCATAGCTAAGTTTCTCTTTTTTCCGTAGTGTAATTCGTTGTACACAACTCGAATTAAGAGGAAAGAATCATTCAAAATCGATGCTTTAAAACATCGGAATTCCAGCACTCGATGATCCAGGATCCTTCTTCGTATTAGGGACAAGTCGAGGCGTCCCGCATTCGGAAAAAGAGCGTAACGGATAGAGTGTAGACGGTGATTTTCGGGTAAAACGAAAAAAGAATGCTAAAATCGATTTTTAAAAACTCTCATTCACAATTAAAACAGAGAAAAACGCTCATTCACAAATCAACTCAGAATATCTCCTAATGCGCGGCTAGAATTTATTAAAATCGGTTCCTTATTCCCGGCTGAAATTTAGAAATAATTCGCGGCTAAAATTAAGAAAAAGCGCTAATTAACGTCAAAAATGAATGAAAACGTTAATTCTCGGCAAAAATTGAGAACAAGCGCAAATCCGCATTGCTCATAAGTGAGAAAAAACACTATACTTCAAGGTTAACACGGATTAAAACCGCTAACACCCCGCTAAAATTGAGATAAAGCGCTCACTCGCGGCTATTAAGTTGACAAGGAGCGCTCATTCCCTGCTAGAATGGATAAAAACGCTAATTAGCAGATACCAACATTTCATAATGTCCGCGGCTAAATTGAGGAAACGCATTATAATTCACGGCTAAAAAGTGAGGAATTATTCCTGAGTCACAAATCGTGATAGAAATTGAGAAAAAGCGCTAATTCGCGACAAAAAATTGAGAAAAACCGCCAACTCGCGCAGAAAATGGAGGAAAAGCGTTAATTTGAGGGCAAATCTTTAAAAAGTGTAAATCACTGTTAAAAGTGTCGAAAAAAAAGCTTCCTACAGAATAAGCGGTCCAAGGCAAATTGGATTAAATTAGAGAGAATGAACTACTTAGTGAGCGAGAGATAGAGAGAGAGAGAGAGAGAAAAAAACCTAATCGCAACTATAATTACTAGAAACGTAAATTAGCGGCCAAAATAGTGAAAAATAGCTAATTCTCGGATAAAAATTGTGAAAAGACGCTAACTCGCGTCCAAAATCTAAAAACGCTGATTCCCGCATTCTGGAGGCAACTTCGGCTAAAATAAATAAAAATCGCTACTTCAATAGCTCAAAGTGAAAAAATAAATTATACTAATTCGCGGCTCAAAATTAGAAAAACGGTAGTATCGCGACTATAAGTGATAAATCGCAAAGTCGTGGCTAAAATTTGGAAAAACAAATTTAATTGTGGCTGATATTGGAGGGAAAATGGCAATTGGCAAAAGTCCGAATAAAATCAAGAACAAGCGCTAGTTCGTGGCTAAAAGAGATAAAACCGGCTAATATAGCAGCTAAATACGAGAAAAAAGCAAATTCACGACTAAAATTGATAAAAAGCTCTTATTCGTGGATAAAAATTGAGAAAAGGCGCTAATTCAACGCCTCAAAACTTGCGCCACTCGCTTAAATCGGTACCCAAAGGCCCAAAACTGTCTATTTTCGTATATCCAGCCAGAAAACTTTCAATTTCACCCGAATTCGGACCCGTACTTGCAAACTGGCTAATATTTATCCCTAAAACACAGTTATTTGTCCAGGTACGAGCGTAGTCGGTGCCGGCTAGCCCACGGTCAGCACCCGCTGAAAAATGGGAGGGACCTGAAACTTGCAATTTCGCGGAAATTAAACTAGGAAATATTTCAATTTCGCGGATATTTGCCGCAATAATGATAAAAGTTTGCGTCTATTCGTCAGAACTTTTGGCGCTGTCATGGCTGGCTAGCCCGGCCAAGTGCTGGACCAGAAACTTCCAATTTCAGGGATACTTTATTGTTCTAAATTGTTCCAATTTTACAGCTATTCGTCGCGTGTAGAGTGCCATTGGGGCTGGCTCCTTCGGGTTTCGAACCCACTGATGCAAATAAACCGGGCGAAAAAAAAAAACAAAAACGAAACTGGCAATATCTCTGAAATTAGGACCCAAAAATCGCTATTTCGTGAAAATTCAGGAATATAGTACCTACTTAGCTCCAAATTTTGCAATGGCACAGCTATTCGTCAGGCTTTGGGAGCTGTCGGGCCCGGATAGCCGCGGAGTAGGGGTAACAATACGTTAAAAAAAAAAAAAAAAAAAAAAAAATCGTTAAGTCCACGGACCCGGAGTTTAGCGTGAATACGTTTTAGTGGCAGTTGAACTTGAGTTTTGACTTTTGAGTTGGGATCACTGGCGGACCTGCACCTATTGGGGCCCGTTTTCTCCACTTCAGCAGCAAACTAGCAATTTTTTCTATATCTTAGCAGAGAATTAGCACTGCTCTCAGTTTGATGTGCGAAAATTAGGTTTTTCTTACGTATTTTCCTCAATACTAGCCAAAATAGCAGGTTTTATCCAAATTTTTGCCACGAATCGCATTGTTTTGTTCACCATGCGCTATTCGCGATTTTCCTCAGCCGTAAATCAGCGGTTTTTCCCTATAATAGCCATAAATTGGAGCTTTTTCTCAATTCTAACCTCAAAATTGCCTTAAGAAGCCGCGAATGGACGTGTTTTCAATTTTGATGCAAATTGGAATTATTCACAATTTTGGTTGCGAATTAGTGATTTTCCTCCATTTTTCCCGTGAATTAGCGCTTTTTCCTAATTTTAGCAGCGTAGTAGTTTCTAATCCGTGAATTAGCAAATTTTCATAATTTTAACCACGAATTGGTGTTTTCCGCACTTTTAGATGCAAATTGGCGAGTTTTTCCATTTTTAGTAGCGAATTGATTTTTTTTTTTTTTTTTTTTAACAATTTAGGTTGAAAAATTAGCCTTTCTCCTAATTTTGATTTTTTCAAGCCGCAAATTAGCCTTTTTGTACATTTTAGCACCGCATGAGCAATTTTGTTTTACTTTTAGCTATAGATTAGCGTTTCTTCACAGTTCTAGCCTTATATGAGAGCCGTGAATTCACCCCAGAGGCGTACCCAGAGGGGGGGAGGGTTGACAGGTGGATCTGCCCCTCCGGTCCGGGAGGCCGTTTTTAGCCAAGTTTTTGCAAAATTCCAGCAATACGAAGGGCAATCATTACAGCACCCGTCCCCCGCCGGTACTCAGTAGGCTGTGGACTGCCTGAATCGCCCCCTAAGGAAGGATTTATAGGTACGCCCCTGAATAGGTCGCTACCACCTCAGTACGCTACTGTTTGGGATCTTAGTGATATCCCTCATTCCCACCTTCCTTCTGCCGAAGTGGTCCCTTTACTCCCGTATAAACGTATTCACGTTAATTTCGAGGTTTTTCGCTTGGGGTTCCGCGATCACTAAAAGGGAATGCCCCCAAAATTTCAATTTCGCGAAAATTAAAACGTGCAATTTCGTGGAAACTTCCAATTTCAAGGAGGTACCTAGCGTTTTTACTTAATTTCAAGCTACGAGACTTGACCCAAGAACAGCACATTAGCGATTTTTCTCAATTTTCGCGATGTTTTCCACTTTTACCCAAGAATTAACGTAAAATAGTCACGAAGTTGTTCGTCAGGGCGCTCTTTCGTAATTACGCATTTTTTTTTTCCTTTCAAAATTCAAATTTTGCGGAATAGTTGCCTTCAACATGTAGCAATTTCGTGGCTATTCGTCAGAATGTCGTGGATGGCGAGACCGGATTCAGCGAAACTTGTAATTTCGCAGATATTTAGCTCCGAATAATGTAATTTTCAGGATATTTCTCTCCATTTTAGGGGCGAATTCGCGTTTTTTTCTCAATCTTACCCCTAATTAGTGTTTTCCTTTAATTTATCAGCGACGGATTGACGATTTTTTCTCCTCACTTTAGCAATGAATTCGCTGTTTTTTCTTAATTAGCCAATAATTATTATCTTTTTTCTTATTTTTAGCATCGGTCCTGATCCAAGAACGCCACATTAGCACATTTTCACACTTTTAGCCAAGAATTCTTAGCGATTTTTCCCTTGTATGTATATGTATAGCCCCAACATTGACACCAGAAAACCGTGAATTACCGTTTTCTCAATTTCAGCCGTGAATCAGCGCTTTGTTTCAACTCTAGCCGCGATTTAGCGGTTGTTCTCGGTTTCAACTGTGATTATGAGAGATTTATTTTTATTATAGCTACGAATAAGCCCTTTGTTTCAATTTTTGCTGCTAATTAGCGCCTTAATTTTAGCATTGAATGGGCGTTTTATCTGAATTTTAGCTGCGAATGAGCTTTTTTACTTAATTGTTTAGCCGCTAAAACTACTTTGCGAAAGATGACTTTTCATTCTGCGGAAAATCTGTTTTTCAGGCGGAATTTCAAGATGTTTTGGGCTTTGAATGGCAAAACGTTCAGTTTAAATACTAGTCAGCAAGTTTAAGGGGGCGAATTGACAGTTTCCGAGTTTAGACGACAATCTTCCCACCCTTGTCCATGTCTAGCTACACCATGGATGAAACACCGCAGTAATTTTCACATATCTATTCCTTCTACTTGACATCAAGAGATAGTACCTACTTCATATTATTGCACCTTTCCCTTTCATATTCAGAAAAAAGGGGGGGGGTCGCGATTGATCAAAGGAGTGCCTTAAAACCATGAAACCCTCGCAAAAAAGAAAAACTTTCCTAATCACTCGCCTGATTAAACATCTCTACGTGGATCGTTAATCCATTGATTACACAACAGGGGGAGCTTTTATGAGAAGATCATCATCAGTGGACCACGATTCTGTCACCCTCCAAGCGTTTTTTATGAAAATGCTGGCTATTTAACCACCAAGAGAGTTAACATTTTTATATGATTATGTCGGTTATGTAGAGCATGACAGGTGGGTAACAGATCACAAGAGTTTCAGGTAACTTCAATTTTCCTTTTCTTGAAAAACTTAAAAACTATTATCTAACGCGATCATTAAATAACAATGAACAAAAAAACAATAATGGGAAGGCGAAACGATTATTTACTCTCCGTGTTTTTAAGCGGGCGCTCCTGCTTCTTACACGCAAACCTTCTTAGTAGCCTTTTAAAAAGAAAAACTCTTCATCAAGACAAATTAATGTTTCTCTTGATTGAACATTTATTGACGGGAGGAGAGTTTAGTTGGCGTAATGGCGACTCCATCCCCCCCCTCCTAATTTCAACAAAGTTGTAGTAGACTTTCCTTGATTTCGCGTAATAATATTTAGGAAATAAAATACTTACAGACAAAATATTTCTCATTTCTTCGATGTAGTTTTCTGGTAGCTGTGATAAGTCAGTTGTTCCTTCCTGATCCTGTTTTGACAAGGAACGTCGATTTAATGTTGTTATCATCCTTTAAAAAAGAAAGGACCCTCCAGGAATAAATGGTCTTACCTTTTTCTTAGAGCAATAAATTTGCCATTTTTTCTCATTCGGAAGCGCCAACATGGCCGCTTTATTGGGAGCCGTCAAGTCGAGCTCTTCGACCAATTCGGCGAATTTAGCGTTGAGCTCATCTTCAGGCGGTATGGGCTGTGTGGGCGTTAAAGTTTGAAGGGTGAGCGTTCCGGCGTGATCGACGACGCAGTAGGTGATTTCAGGTGGTTCGTCATCCTAGACAAAATAATAAAGTAAAATAAAAACAAATTAGAACTTTCGCTTAATTTGTGCGTAATTTTTTAAAGAAAAAGTTTCGATCGACAAAAAAAAAAAAAAAAAAAAATGAGGGAGGTGCCTTTCTACTTAAAAAAAGAAAAAGGCCTTAGGAGGAGAGTCACGATGCTCCCAAAAAAGCCTAGACAAACCTCTTCTCGCACACACCTTTCTATTAATTGCAACTCTTCGAAGAAACTTGTAAGGCACACTTTTACCATGCAGAAAGGGGCTTCTTTCCAGATTTCAAGCGACAATTTTTCAACCCTCCCCCCTCCCTCTTCCTGTTCAGCATTCGAAAACCACCCAAATCGCTACAATGCATAATAATCAGATAATGTAGCGTCATAACTAGGAGCCCCTCAATTTTTCAAAATGTTAAGAGTGAAAGTCTCGTGTCAGAGGAGCTTGATATATTTTAAAACGAATTCTGAGGTGATCGACAGTCACTTTTTAGTTAAACACCGGGGGAGAGTAGACCTAAAAAAAACAAAAGTCCCAGGACTTTTTCCAATACCCACGAGCAATCATTTTTTTTTTATAAAGGTTTGACTGCCTCAAAGCCATCAATTTTACTGCTCCTGAAGGATTTCCCCTTTCTGTTACAAGACAAAATGCAGGTCTCATTCCTTGTACGGTAGAGACTCAAGTGAAGAGGTCAAGGATATCAACTAACGAAGTGCTGATATAAGGAATTTTAAACTGTTTATATGGTCAGTCGGACATGGAAAAATTATACGATTTCATGAATTGAAAGAAGAAAATGATTGATGGAAGACAGTAATTGTTACAAGGACCAATTAACGGAAAATTGGATGACTCAAACTATGCACAGGAGAGTCACTGGCATAGCAACCATAAAACTCACGTTTATACATATAGGAAAAATCCTCGCCCCAAGGGGACCAGCAGGGACCTCGGGAGCGATGAGACTGCTGATGAGAGGCATCAGGATTGGGCCCGAATTGCAGAGATAAGTTCGCATATATGGCCCTTTCAGAAATCAAGTGGGTTAGGCCCTTTATATTTATATGTATATTCGAATTTTGTGAATTACTGCTTACAGAATACAATTTCATGGGTTACGCTCACTCGAAAAGCTGCAAGTTCACAGGAATGACTCCGTAAAAAGCGAAATTCGTGGGGCTGACTCTTCCAAAGCAACCATTCGGCTGGTTAGCCACTTCAAAATTTCACATCGGTATTTGACACTCACAGAACCCGATTTCGCGGTTTTGGCTTAATCGATAACCTAATTTCACCTTTATTGGCGCCTTATAAGAAGCATTTTGCTGGTTTGGCTCTTTCTAAAACTAAATTTCACGGATCTGGAACGTAATTGTGGACCAACACTAATCAGGGTTCAGTGCCGAATCCTTTTTCTCAGTTTTGAGCCGTTAAATAGAACTTTTCCTCAATTTCAGCCGAAATGACAGTTTTTTCTCCATTATATCCACGAATTAGCGATATCCACGAATTAGCGATTTTTTCACTTGCAACCGCGAATTCGTGATTTTTACTTTGTAATTCATGAATTATATTTGTGATTTTTACCTCTTTCAGCAGCGTATGAGCGATTTTTCAACTTATGGCCATGAGTTACTTTTTTTTTATTTTAGCTGTGACTTAGCCGTTTATCTGAATTTTAAACAAATTAGCGTTGTCGTAAATTTTTCGACATAAAACAGACCGCGATTTCAGAATTTTATCCGCGTCTTTGCACTTATTCTGTGCAATTTTTCACAATTTCGGTCGCGAATTAGGAAGTAACATAAAAAATAAAAATCGCTGGAAACATTTTTTCGCAAGAAAATGACTAATTATAACCTCCTGGTTGAATATTAGTGCGTAAATGATTGATTTCGATTTATAGCGAAATGATAAAACTTGCCAATTTTTTTTGTTAGCTTGAACGGCCGGTCTGTGACTCGTGACGTAGCTAAAGGGTTGTGACCCCTCCCAACCCCATTATGGCTGTTATCAAGTCTTGCCCCTTCTTGTCCGACCCATTCTCTTAAGTCGTATTGCTTGATTTGTGGGCAGCTATTGTGAACGTCATGCGAATGCTGTTATTACGTCATCAGTCTATCTAGTCTATTTCAAATGGGTCCCGCAACCCAATGGGTTTAAAAATTTTAAAAAAATATATAGGACCTGATTTTATTTGAACCGATAATGTTTTCATGAGTTTCGGTACCCAAGCTATCATGACAGCATGATTTTGGAAAATGTGTTCCTACCTCAATTCAGCTTTTTCTCACTTTTAGAGAATGAGAGCATTTCCTCTATTTTAGCGGCGATTTTTGCCACTTTCCCATCAATTTGAGCCGCAAAATTGCACTTCTTCTCAACTTATCTCAGGTGCCGCGTTTTTGCGATTTTTTTCACTTTTGACCACGACTTGGTGATTTTGTTTCTGCAATGTCTTGGCGGGTTTTCTCAGTATTAGCCGCAAATTAGCGATTTCTACTACAATTGTAAGGTGTGAATTAGCGATATTTCTTCATATTGAGCCGTGCTTCACCCATTTTTTTGCAATTTAGCCGCGAAGTAGCGCCTTTTCTCAATTTCATCCGCAAATTTGTGCTTTCTCCCAATTGTTTTTTCCGGAAATTAGCGTCTTTTATCAATTTTTATCCGCTAATGGCGTTTTCTCAATTTTAGCCGCGAATCAGCGCCATTCAATTTCTGTGAATAAGATAGGTATAGTTCTTAATTTCATCCTTGAATTAGCATTTTACTCAATTCCATTTGCTAATTAGCGTTTTTTTCAATTTAGCCGTGAATCTGCACTTTTTCACGATTTTAGCCGGAGATTAGAGATGTTTTCACATTTAATAGCAGTGAATTAACGCATTTTTTCAATTTTTGCGATGTTTTTTACTTGTACGTTGGCCTTTAATTATAATTTTTCTCAACTTTACCCTAGAATTAGCGATTTTCGTAGCAAATAATGCATGAGTTAGCGCTTTTTCTTTATAATTATAGCCGCGCACCCAGTCTCTTCATCACGTTCTCACTCATCCATGAACATGAATAAATCCGTCCGTCCACTCACCCCTACGCATACACTCGCGGTACGTGCTGCTGCTGGCACGTCGGAAACTCATTTCGCTAAGCCAGATTCAGCAGGAAGCCAATTTTACGGGAAAGTCACAAATATTTTGCTCTAAATGTTATCATCTGCGGAGACTTTGTTGTAGTTTGGAGTTTTGCTATGGTTTGGAGTTTTACTGTGGTTTGAAGCTATGCTGCGATTTGCTGCATGTTTGCAGCTTTGCTGTAATTGGTGCTTCGCTTTGGTTTGGAACCTTGCTGTGGCTTGGAGTTTTTCTGTGGTTGGGACTTCGCTGTTGTTTGGAGCTTTTGTGGTTGGAGCTACATTGTGGTCTGGAGCTTTGCTGTGTTTTGGAGATTTGTTGTGGTTTGGAGCTTTGCTGTGGGTGGAGCTTTGGTGTCGTTGGGAGCTTTGCAGTGGTTTGAAACTTTGCTGTTGTTAGGAGCTTTTCTGTGGTTTGGAGCTACACTGTGGTGCGGAGCTTTGCTGTCTAATTGGAGCATTGCTTTGGCTTGGATTTTTGCCGTGGTTAGGAGCTTTTCTGTAGTTTGGAGCTTTCATGTGGTTCGGATCTTTGCTGCAATGGTTTGGAGCTTTGCTGTGGGCCGGGCTTGGCTGTGGTTTGGAGCTTTGCTATGGTTAGGTGTTTTATGTGGCATCTAATATGGTACTATAACTGTAGCGAGATACTGAAACAGATGGGAGGCAGCTCCCTCATCCCTGGACTGGGGGCTTCACACCCGCTAAAAAAAAAGAAATGTGCGAAATTAAATACCAAAAACTTGTTATATCGGCTCGAAACGTGCAATTATGAAGATTTTCAACTCCGAAAGTAGCAGTGGCGCGGCAACTCGGCTCTAATGTTTCTATTCAATGATTTTTGGACCAACTTTTTGTTTAATAATAATTGGCTGTCTAATCTGCTTAGACATTCAATTTCAAGTTTAATCACGTTCAAAAGCAAAATTATTTGCAAAATGTTTGCCCGAATTTGGCTACGCTCTTGTATGGGCACCCATTATCTTCGGGGCAGTGCTCCCTGAGTCAGTGACAATTTCAAGGTAGGGGGGGGGGGTGTATGTAAGGGATTCCAGAGGTTCACTACTCTGAAAAGTCTGAAATTCCACCCGGGGGCATAGAGTCTCTGTAACACAACCAATATACACAAAAGGTGATAAGCCCTTTGCGGGGGCGTAGAAAGTAAGATATCTAAGAAGTGAGCTCATCGTGTTTCTATAATTCTCTTTCGTTACGAGAGACGGTCACTGCCACGGTCGGGCTCTTTTTTTATTTCATATAGTGAAAGTTGTTTATTAACCCACTCAGGTCGACTCGCGTTTTTTCTTTAATATTTCTTTCCTTTTTATATATATACTGAAATCACTCAAACAAGGGAGTGTTCAATAAAGAATCGCGTCGGGCACATTATGGGGTCTTAAAACACGAGATCGGAAGAGCTACTCAGCCTCCTTTCGGACAACGATTCTATTGAAATTCCTCGTTGTGTTTATAGACACTTAAGACCCGTCCATCTTGTGTATTATCGCTCTCTCAAGGTTAATTAATTGGTTCGCATATAATGATGGCCTAATTATCTTGCCGCGCCTTCCAAAGAAGAAATTCCTCGCACTGTGACAATAAAACACCAACCATTTTTTTAATATTTTTTTTTTTTCGCTTTTATTATTTCCTCTGAAAGAGAATGAGAGAGACAGAAAATAAATTATACATATAAAGCATAGTGGGCGTCCTCTCTTGGGGTCACCAAGGTGAAGGATAATTCGAAGTAGGAAATAGGCACCTGTGGAATTCCTGTTGGGAGGGGGTGTGAAATTAATAAACCAAAAAAAAATCTTCTTATCGACCGGATTTGTGTGATTTGAGATGGCTGGATCAGTGAAAGGGAAGCGCCTTTTCTTTCTAATCATGTTGGGGGCAATGTTTCTTTCATGGTTCATGGAGATATTGATAGTAACGCTTTTTATAACGCCTGCATTGAAAAAAAGTGGCGTAAAGCTGTCTTCTGATTCACCGTTCTTCACGAAAATATCGTTATAACTTCAAAGCTATTTGTGTGGTCGCAGCCAAAGATACTCAAGACTGAAAACTGAGTCACGACAGTAACTACAATCGGACAAGAAAGAGAAAAAAAAACATCCTTAATTACTATTACACAATAATTTTCGACGTAACTTAAATAATCGACTTCCTAGGGCCGAGTCCTTTCCCAAAGGGCTCGCGTCAGTCACACAGAAGTTGAAGAATTGAGAAAGAGAAAAAAGTTGACACCAATTTTTTTATTATTATTTTTTTCTATTCTTTCGAACTGGCTTTTGTGTTTTTCTTTTGTCATTTTCTCTGACTCATTGTACACCGCGTCACGTCTCCGTTTAAGTAAACCTTCTGAGATGGGCTGAAAATGTGGTTTGTGAAGGGCGTGGTGAAGAGGAGGAGGGAGGTCCGCGGTTTTTCCTTTTCTTTTCGTAAGATACGTAGTACCTTTTTTCTTTTTTATTGGAAAAGAAGAAGACGTGCCCGGGGAAAATGTTCCATTCTCATCTTGATTTTTATTTTATTTTTTAATTTGTTGTTGCTCAATATCACTCGAAATGGTATCTTCTTCAAAAGGATACATTACGTAAACCAGTGAGACTAACGACGTCTCATCAGGGACATTTCTGTAGTATTTCATGAGGGGAGGGAAGTGAGAGTACATCGTGGCGAGTCGGTTGCTGGGGAGGAACGATCCAGCGAGCTATATCTTGTCGGGCTCATACATAGCCTAGACCGAGAAATTTGTTAGTTTTTTATTCCGCAAAATTGCTTTTTTGCACGAGCCATACAGTCCGCCAAATTTGGGTTTTTAATGAGTCAATCCCTCGAATTTTTTTTCTGCAACATTGTGTTTGAACGAGCGACTCCGCAAAATGTCATTTTTAACGAATAAGAACCCGCTAAATTGTTGTTGTATTTAATTTAACTCTTTTTTTTTTTTTTTTTTTTTTTTTTTTTTTTTTTTTTTTTTCTTTTTAGCCGCGAATTAACGACATTTCTCCATTTTATCGGCAAGTTAGCGTTTTTTATAATAGTTCAGCCGTGAGTTAGCAATTTTAACGATTTTAGCCTCAAGGATCCGCGACCGCGAGTAAGCGTTTTGTCAATTTCAGCCGCGAATAAGCAAGTTTTTTAAAATTTCAGCCATGAACGAAGAAATTTTCTCGCTTTCAGGAGGGTTTCTTGTCCACTTTAATCGTGAATTAGCATTATTTCCATTGCAACCGCTATTTTTCTCTATCAAAGATATCGCATGAATCAGAGATTTTCGTCAATTCTAGCCGCGAATTCGCGCATTTTATAAACGTTTAGCCAAGAGTTGGCGCTTTTCTCGATTTTAGCCAAGGAGTTGAGTCAAGAATCCGCAAATTCATGTTTTGTCGCAATTTTAGCCGTGAAATAGCATTCTTTCCATTGCAACCGCGAATTAACATTTTTATTCGTTTAGCAACGACTTGACGTTTTTCTCAAATTTATCCGCAAATTAGCGATTTTTCTCCATTTTTGTCTATGAATTAACATTTTTCTACATTTCAGCCGCGAAGATGCTCAGTCCACGAAATAGCGTTCTATAAATTTTAGCCGCTGGCTTGCTAAGCTTGCAGTAAGCTTGCTTTCGTTTTCAAATTTCGCCATGAACGAGGACTTTTTAACAACTTTAGCAGGGAATAAGCGCTTTTTGTCTACTTGATTTGCGTATTATAGCGTTCTTCTTCATTTTAACCGCCAATTAACCCTTTTTCTAGATCTTAGGTACAAAGTTGGTTCCAGAAAATATGAATTCGCGTTCTCTATTAGCCGCAAATTAGCGTTTTGCCTTAGCAGCCTCGAATTGGCGTTTTCCTCAATTTTAGCCGTGAGTTAACATTTCTTCCATTTTAGCTGCGAATTAGCTTTTCTTGTCAATTTTACCGGGGAATTAACGATTTTTTCAATTTTAGCTGTGAATTAGCGCTTTTCTAAATGTTCGTCGTGAGTTAACGATTTTGCATATTTTTAGCACCGAATCGTCATTATTTTCATTGCAGCTGTGAATTGGCGTTTTTTCTGTTTTTGCTGCAAATTAGAGTTTTTTCTCAATTTTTGCTGCAAATTAGCGTTTTTTTTCATTGCAGGCGTCAGCAGTGAATCGTCGATTTTTGATTATTTAAGCCGTGAAGCACTTTTCAAAACGTTTACCCGCAAATTAGCGCTTTTCTCTATTTTAACCACGAGTTTGCTGCTTCCAGAATCCGTGAGTCTGCGTTTTTTTTGCGTATTTTGCTGAGAACGGGGGCTCTTTTCTAATTTTTTGCAGAAAATTAGCGGTTTCTGTCAAGTTTAACTGCGAATTAGAGTTTCTTTTCATTTTAGCCGTGAGTTAGCGTTTTTCTCAATTTAAGCAGCAAGTCAGAGCTTTTCCTCATTTTTAGCATATTACTAGGTAATTTGTCTGCGAACTTGCGCATTCCGCGAATTTGTATGGATTTTTTCCTAATTTTAACCGCGAATTAGCGCTTGTCGAGTTGCCTCCAGGAACAACGAATTTGCGTTTTCACTTTTCTCTATTTTTGCTGGAAACTATCGCATTTTTTCGATCTTCGCGGGTATGGGTGGCTTTTACTCAATTTTACTCGCGGAATAGCACTTACTTAACCTCGATTTTATCTGCAACTATCGACCATGTATTCTTATTTATATCATGCGTATGAGCGTTTTTATCTCAATATAAGGTGTGAATGAGCTCGTGTTTCAATTTTAGCGTATGCACTTACCGTTTCTTTTTATTTTTAGCCATAAATAATTAGTGTTCCTGCTAAACTTTTAGCCGCATGGTCTTGCCCTAAAAACGGCACTCCTAAGAACTTTAAAAAACATCTTATGAGCGTATTTTCTCGATTTTAGCTGCAAAGTTTAGACGAGATACCATGAATTTGTGTATTATTTCTTAATTTTAGCGTCAAATGCGTGGGCTTTTTCACAATTTTAGCCGCGTAAGGATCTGAAGAAACTTTGCATTATCAAAAGTCGCAGATTTTCTTCAAGTGCACACGGACCTTTGATAGGCTACAGATGCAGGAGTCGAGATAAATCCTCGAAAACCAACAAGAGACAGTTTGGCCGGGACCGAAAAGGGCTCGCAGTGCTATTGTGGGAAAAAGGGTTAACATTTAAAATTGCACGCGTATCTATTCTTCTATAGGAGAGAATTCCCTGTATTTCCAGTTACTTGGGTTAGAAATACCATTTATCGACGGGGAGGGGGAGAAAATTATTCGGCAGGTTTTTGGGCTCTAATTCTCATTTTACTTCTTTTAAACCATACAAGTCTGGATTTAGTGGTCAAAATTAAAGTAAAGGTTTTTGTGGTATGGCGACCGCTACCACGTCGATGCCGGAGGGTCCGCGGCAGGATGAATTGATTTGTGACGGTGAAGTGTCCCACGCTTAACGTCTTCACTTCACAGGGCACGTAAGCTCTCGCCAAGGGCACCATCAAAAGGTATACATAAAAATATAAGTACGGGAGTTTGAAAAATTACCCCCACTCCTGCCCCCAGTGCATCAGAATAGCTCGAGATATAGAGCTACTAATGAAAGGAATAGTTTAATATGCAAAGGGAAGCAACCGGAATCATCGTTAATTCATTGCACCTGTCGAATAACAATTCAAACTTATGAAGACCTACCGAAAGAAACTCCCATTTTCAAGACCTGTGATGGGTTGGTAGTGTGGTGGGGGGGGGGGGCGCCTTCATTTCAAATAACGGAACCACCTTTATCTCTGAATTACTTTATAACAAAAGGTTTGACGTGTCTACTTGAACTTTTCAATTAAGAAAATAACTTTCCTTCTTCTCCGCTCGATGCTAATTCAGGAAACAATTCCCTTCCTCCTTCTCTCTCTCTCTTTGCAATTTTTAGGGGGCAAAGAGCCGACGAGCGCTGTCGGACTCAATTTCACCGCGGTCCGACCCCTAGGAATAGAGGTTTTTTAAAGACGTTACTTGAATTCTTCATTAGTGAAATGAGTCCAACTTTTTTTCTTCTTTTTTTTTAGAGGAAGTCACCCCGTCCCCCTTTAACCCACCCGATGAGCCCGTTTCCGAACTACTGAACTCGTATACGTTTTTAGTATGGTGGTGAGGGGGGAGTGTTGATGAAAACATTCGTGAGAAGGACAGGAAATAAGATAGAATTTCATTTCTTGCTTCAGATCGATAAATGTGACACACGAACGATATTTCTACCGGAGCCTCCCTTCCTGGAGTGTTCCATTACGGTTAGGTTGCCACGAGAGGAATCAAATTAGGAACGTTTCATCTTCTCTTTTTCTTCCTTGTGGAAGTTTTTTTTTTCAATTGCGTAACCCCCGAATTTCCCAGAAGATTGAATTATCCTAAAAGGGGAGATTCTCATTTTCAACAAAACAAACGCTTACCTGTAAACAACCGCACCATCCCTTATTGGCGCGTAGGGCCGGCATTTTCGGGCGCTGCGGAAACAACGAGCCTGTGAGTCGTTCGGCCAAACCCGTCAGGGTCCAACCCGACCACCAGTCACCGTTCTGTTAACACACACAAAAAAACCGGCTGTAATCAATTTTCATAAATCGAATTCCTTTACCTGCACCACCACACAGCTGATCAGTTTAAAAAGTTGTGTGCGCGCATAGTTGTTTTTTTTTTTAGGGTTCGTGATCGCGCTTAAATGTCTTGACATTTTCCTTTCCTTTTTAGCTAAACAACAAGCGGCATCTCTAGCGATGTCCAGAGGGGCAAAAACAAGGTGTGGTGCAATTCGACGCATACATTACTTTCTTTTTACAAAAAATAAAAATAAATAAAGGTGCCTTAAGCCCTCAGGTTGTTGAGGGCGACCTTCCGAAAATTTCAAAATTAATTAATCCCAATTTTTATGAGTATACATACCCAGGCTTTACTTTCCATTTATTACTATAGGAAATGACAGGTATTTTTCAAGGATTGAAGCGGAGAGGCGCACACAAACAGATCACCTGTTATGCGATTGCGACATGGAGGTTCTTAGATTTTTTTTTGCAGAACAAAATAAGCGCACTGGAACAGGAACCAAAGGACCTAGTCATTCCCTTTGAAGATATAGGAAAAAAAGTAAAAGTAGTACGCAAACAGGTATCCTCCAGCATTGAATGAGGAAAGGAATGAAGGAAAGCGAGAGTGGAACCTGTTCCCGAAGCCGAGGCGCGAATAGCTTTACCTTGATGGGTCGCATTGTCTCGAAGCACCAAGGGGGTGCTGATCTTGGCTGCTTGTCTTAAACTGATCGACTGGGTGTACCGACAGATATTTTTGTGTGAAAATAATGACGAAGGGTGATGATAAGGTGAAGAGGGGAGGGCTTATATTTACGCCAGGGCAATCCACTCCCTGACAATAGAATTTTGGTGTGAATAAAAGCCCTTCCTTTAAAAAAAAAGTCAGTGCGTGGTGTGATGTACCCCTGACTTGCACTTTCCTTCGATACACACGACCTCTTCTCCAAAAATACACAAGTTCTATGTCAAGTATTTTTATCAATACTCCGCGAAACAACGCGCGTTTTTTATTAACTAAAAAAAGTGAATGTGGAAGTGTGAGGGGGGGGGGAGCGTAGCCTTCACGGTTCAACAAAATAACAAATCGAACAATAATAAAAAAGGTTCCGTGCACTCATAGTTTGAAGGGGTTAAAGCACATCAACCTTTTTGTGAGCTTTCACTCTTCTTCACCACCACTGTGTATGATGAAGAGAATGACTCGGTTAAACTATGGAAGTGATTATGAAAGGGGGAGGGCAAACGGTGATTAAAACGCATTTACAAAATTATAGTCCGTCCGGTGGCTTTGATGGAGGAGTGGGGGGAGGGGAGTCAAAAAGTGCAAGTACACCCCCTTGGCTCAAAGACTTTCACGTCAAGAGATCGCTTTCAAAAAAAAGCTGACGGCCGCGGCGCTAAGTCCCCCTGCAGTTTTTCCAAAAAAAAAAGTTTAGCGCACTATCGCCTTTTTTTGTTCAATAACAATGACAGAGTTGACAATCACAGATAAATTTACGATTTTTTTTCTTCCTATTCCATCGACTTGTTTCTCACTCAGCCACAACATTAAAAAATACGCCGCTCCGGTGAGTCAAAAAGTGCACAGTTTCGAGTTTTATTGCACTCATTGGAGAATCTGAGAGTGAGAGAGACAGAAACACAATTTTTCTCTCTAAAATAGAAAGTCGAGATGCAAGTTCTCTTGATCTGAGTGTGACTCAGTGTGAGTGAGACCCAAACCAAAAGAATGTGGGATGACGAGAGAGAAAAAAAAAGTGTGTAAAAAATAGGAGGAGAAGGACAGGGGGAAGGGGAGAGGGTGAATCAACAGAGACATAAAACTGGTAATAAAAAAAGAATTATGCGAGGTTAAACGTGAAGTCACCCCCCCCACACGCCCCCTCACCACTCACACACACAGCCATTTCTTCCTGAAATTTTCACTCGTTTCAAAAGTGGAAGAAAAAACGACGGGAAAGTCGCTCGTAAATGCGTGTGTGTCACTTTGCTTAACGGACCTTGAAAAATACAATCGAGAGTACGCACGGTGCACTTTGCTATAATTCTCTTCCAGCACCTACACAAAATATGTTCTTCCTCTGGTTGTCTTGGAACTGCAAAATAACCACAACGTGTGGAGGGAGGGGGGTTCCAACGCGACGGCTCCTCGAGCAACGAGCATCAACAATTCGAGGGATTCGGGGAGCCGTGGACAGTCTCCAGGGAATACCGAAGTCGGTGGCCACCGGTCTCGGGCTGGTCCCCCATAAATGTTTTTAAAAAGGATTTTTAGGTTTTAGTGTTGGACGGCAATTTGACTAATCTATTTATATTTAGCATGTCTTGCGACGATTTTCAATCCATCCGACCCGAAGAATAAAACGACACAGGGGCTCAGCAGTTGTTATGGCCGAATTTACAATGCAATCCACGATTCGGATTCGAATCTGCAGTTTCGGTTCTGCAGGTCAGAATCTGACGGCTAAAATTGAAAAGGCGCGCTAATTTGCCGTTCTTATTGGGGCAAGTGAGCAGTTTAAAAATACGATGAAACGCTACAATTCGTTGCAAAATTTCCAAAAAGCTCTCATTCGCGGCTAAATAGAGAGAAAAGCGCTAATTCAAACGACCAAAAGCGAAAAATCCGGTAATCCACGACTAAAAAGAAAAAAGCAAATTCGCGGATAAACCGTAAAATATTGCTAATTCGCGGCTAAAATTATTCAAAATTGATGATACCTTGTTGAAATGAGGGAAAACGGTACATTACTGCAATAATTCGGAAAAAGCGACCATTCGCGATTAAAATTCAGTGAAAGTCCTAATTCGCGTTTAAAATTGAGAAAAGTGACAATTCGCGCCTAAAATGAAGAAATAGCACTGGCTAATAAAGCGTGAAAAAAGGCTAATTCACGTCGAAAATTGGCAAAAATAGCAAATTCACGGTTAAAATTAGGAAAACACCAAAATTACAGCTCTACAATTAAGAATGGGAGCTATACTTAAGATAAAACGCTATTTTGCGCCTAATATTGTTAAAAGGTGCTAATTCCTGGCTGAAATGATTAAAAAGTGCTAAATGCGAAATTGAGCAATAAAAGCGCCAAAATTGAGAAAAATTGCTAATTTGTCGCTAGAATGGTGATGAAGTCGCGCCTAAAATTAAGAAACGGTGCTAATTTTCTGATAATATTTTTAAAAAGCCCAAATTCGCGTCGAAAATTTGCAAAATCGCATCTGGCGGCTACATTTGAGGAAAAGCGATCGTTTATTCGGTCCCAACTAAAAAGGATAAAAGTCGCAAATTCGAGAATACAATTGAGAAAAATTATGAATGTGCAGTTAAATTTGAAAAGAAAATCCGTAATGAGCTGATAAAATTGAGTAAATTAAATTGTTGATTCACGCCAAAAATTGAAAAAATACCGATGAAATTGAATTTGCGGGTAACATCTATCAAAAATATCTCATCCGCGGCCGCATTTAGAAAAAAGAGATCGAGAAATGGCGCTAAATCACGGCCTAGAATTGAGAAGAAGTGCTAATTCATACGGAAAATCTAGAATCAATGCTAATTTTCCGGTGAAATTGACGAAATGTGCCAAGTCGCGTCAAAAACTAAGGTGTAGCGCTAATTCGCGTCTAGACTTCGCAAAAGAGCTAATTCACGGTTACAATTGGGGAAATGCTACAAATTACGGTTAAAATTGAGGAAAAACTGTTAATTTATGGATAAAACTGGGGGAAAAAAACACGTTAACTTGAGGATATAATGTAGAGAAGAACGTCAAATTATGATCCTTGATGAAATTAAGAGAAAGCTCTGATTTGCGGCTAATATTAAGAAGAGCCTCTATCTCGTGATTAAAAATGATGAAAAGTGCTAATTCAGAGCTGAAAAATGAGGAAAGCGCTAAATTACGGGTACATTTGAGAAAAAAAGTGCAGACTAGTGCAGAAAGTTTCGCCCAAAATTAAGAAACTGTGCTACGGTGCTGATTAAAAAAACTAATTCGCAAAATCCCCAACGACATTCCCAGTAACAATGGATAAAAACGGCTGATTCATGGCTAGAATAGGGAAAATGTACTAATTTCCAGTTGAATTTGGAAAAAGTGGTGATGGAATTGAGGAAAATTATTAATTCGCGCCTAAAATTGAGAAATGACGCTATTTTATCTTCTTTTGTGGTGATTGACAGCTCAAATTAGGCAAAAATCAGTCATTCACGGCCTCAATTCACAAAAATTAATCATCTCCAGAACTGCAGATTAGATCTATGGGTGTGTAACCCATAGTTACACACAGTGTGCTAACAAAATCCGCCATATTATGTGATCCTTTAGAGAGGGGAGGTCTTATGAATGGATAGTAGCGTAACCTGCACGACCGGAGCAGCAAATGATAGATACCAAATCTATTTCATCCTCATGTGGAGGGGGGGAGGGGTTGGAAAAAAGTGCTAGTTCACTGATACAATTTTTAAAATAGCTCTAAATTGCGACTATAAAATCGTGAAAGTATCGTGCTAATTCGGGAATACAATTGAGATAAATCGCCAATTTGAGGCTTCAAATCGGTCTCTGAATTGGGCCATACAGCGTAATTGGTTTGCGTTGGACAACAAAAATGATCGATATTGGTTGTTCAGTGAGCAAACTCCGATAAATCTATGCGCGAAATACCGCAGTCTTGCGGACAAAATCTACGCTAAAAGCCCCACGCCCAGGGTAAAGTTCACGTCAAACGTCACAATATGTGCGAGAGAAAAACTGTTTCGAAATGGCCGCGAAAATGCTCCAATGTGGGACAAACGCAACATTCTGGGAAACATAATCACGTGCACCGACATCAAGGCAAAATTTATGCGAAATGCCTCAACAAGGGCAACTTTATTACGAAATTGTTCATTCAAGGAAAAAAATTATCAGTTTCACGAAGAAATTGTCTGTTTCAAGAGGAAATTGTCAATATTGCACGACGGAATTTGTCCGTTTTGTTAGAAAACTTGCATCAATGTCAGGTTGATTTCAATTCGAAATTTTTAGTTTAAAAGGTGTCAGTTCAATGAGGAAATTGCCAATTTTATGAGAAAGTTATCAATTTTATGAGGAAATTGCCAGTTTTTTGAAGTAAATTGCAAATGATGAGAAAAAACTGCCAACTTAGTGGGAAATTTAGATTTTTAAGGCAGGTTGTCAATTTCATGTGGAAATTGTCAATTGAAGCAGAAACTGTCAGTTTTAAGAAAAACATAGGCAATTTTAAGTATAAATTGTCAATTTGAAGCAGAAATTGTCAATTTTATGAGGAAATTGTCAATTTCACAAACAATCAATTTCGCTCGGTTGCTAAATTCAGAGAACGATGACGCCGACTTTTCGCCCTGTAAACAGATTTCATAGCTGGTATGACTCAATGGAAAAACAATCTCGCGAATATCGCTCACTAAAAAAACAAACGCGGATTGGGATCAATATTTAAAGTTGAGCTCCATAGTTACAACTTTCTAGGGGGAAAAGTTGTTCGTTTTTGGACAGAAAATCCGGAATAGAAGACTACAAACGACAGTTTTCCAACAAATATTTGTTTTTCGACGGATACTAACCGTTTTCTGCGCTAGTTCAGTATCTGATAAAATTAAATTGACGATATCTAGTTACGGATCCTCGAAAAACGCTGTTGTGCATCTGGCATTTTCCTCAGAGAAGCTGCCCACCCATAGATCGATGGCTGGCTACGCCCCTGTCATCAGAAAAATCATAAATCGTGGTTCGTTCGTGGTTCCTGGAGGCAACTAAAGTTGCGAAAAATTCATAATTGAACGCTAATACGTAAAAATGTGCTTCTTTTTTAAATATGGTGAATTTCACCACTGGGAGTTTCGTTGGAGTTACCAAACTCTATTCCTTACATAAATTGTAACGCATTTTCTTTCGTTAACTCTGAGTTATCGTAACTCAAATCTTAACGCTCAGTGGTGAAATCCACCATTAGAGAAATAAGTAATCGGGACAAAGGGTCTCATAAAATATTTCCGCCCTGGGCCCCGATTGGTGTATAGGGGATCCGCCACTGTTGGGGACACAAAAAAAAAACAAAAAAACTGTCCACTAGAGGTCAAAAGACGCTTTCCTGAAAAATTGCTTTATTCGCATTGTATAAAGAGCCTCCGTGTTGTCGATGCATTCACGACGGGGTTCAATGAATTGCACTCGGTGTAATGGAGAGCCTTTGGTTCGTGAGAAAGTGAATTTGTCGGCATGCTAATGGTTTTCTTCGAATCAATTAAATCACTCCTCTCCGCCCCCTATGCACGTAAGCCAAACAGGAACGGAGAAGATTCTTCAAAAAAGTATTTAATATTATTTATATAGTTAATTGGGATTGACCGATGCACTGGCACTGGATGGACTGTTTGTCTCTCTCTCTCTTGACACGTACTCCTCCACCCCCGTCACACCTGTCAGATATTTAGATATTTTACTGCGTCGTGCAAGAAATGAGGGAAAAGTAGCCTCCTAAGAAGTCCTGAAATATATTTTTTTTAAACTATCCCTCTCGCCTCCCCCTACCAACAAGCGCTTATTTTCGTCTCGATTCCAAATGTTTTGCCACAACTTCAGCCCCCCCCCTCTTCCACTACCTTTTAAACTATTTAACAATAATGATTCAGAACGTCTCTATTTCTCCTCTCCAAGACCCCTGCGGCCTCGTCCAATCACCTCTCTCAAGGGCAATATAATAGTCTAGAAAGAAAGCAATAATAGGACTTGACGGGGGCTATGTAAAAGTTTTAAGAGAGAGAGAGAGAGTGAGTGAGAAGAAGAAAACTCTATTATCAAGGAATGGAAAAAGGGCAATTGAGAGAGAGAAAAAAGGTTGTGCCCTGGAAGCTGAAATTATGGAAAAAAGAAAGCCTGCAATTCCCGACGGTAGTAAATAAGGTCTACAGAAACAGACTTAAAAGAAACTTGAAAGTGTCAGAAATAGCCTTGAAACTCTTGACAGTTGGAAATGACAGAAGGGACGGAGAAGAAGGCGAATGGGGTACACATCAGGCAGAGGACGTTGTGGCCAGCTGTGGATCTAAATTTGATTGGGGCTATACTGGTAAAATGGCCTATTTCACCCTAAATCGGGGGGGGGGGAGGTCAAGCACTCTCCCCCTCTCTCCTTTCACACACTCATTTGTGCTGTTCGTGCGAAAACAATTTCACAGATTTGGCCTTTTCAAAGCACACATTTTACGGGTCTTGCTCACTCAAAACACAAATTTCGCAGGATTGAAAAAGCCAATTTCGCGCGATTGACTCGCTCAACAAATGCAATGCCACTGGTCTACTGAAAAAAGGAATTCCCGTCGAATTTCATCTTTCACAAAACGAAATTCGCAGTTGCGGCTCATTAAAAACCTTTTAAATACAAAATTTCGCGAGGTTGATGGCCCTCTCATTACTAATTTAGTGGGTTGAGTTTTAGCCGCTAAACGAGCTCTCTCTCACAATTTTAGCCGCAACTTCACGTTTTCTCCTATTTTAGCCGCGAATTACAGAGTTTTCTCAATTTGGCCGCAAATCAGCAATTTTTTTTTCTTTTTACTTTTTTAGACATGAATTAGCGTTTTTTCTCAATTTTATCATCAGACTTTTGGCCCAAGAGCAGCACAATTATCTCTTACCAGAATTTGTGACGTAAAATTACTCGGTGACGGTTTTTTCTCAATACAAACCACAGATCTCGACCAATAGCACAGAGGCGCTTTTTCTTGATTTTATCCCTATAATGCTGAAAGGGCCTCGATAAACCGCGAGTTAGGTAGCGCTTTTTCTCAACCGAAGCCACGAATGACCATTTTTTATTAATTTTAGCCGCTAAACGAGCATTATATCTAATTTTAGCCGTGAATTAGCGTCACCCCCTCCCTCCCACGATCTTGGCCGTGAATTAGCGATTTTTTTCGCTTTTTCACAGCAGAATAGCGCTTTTTCACGATTTTTGCTGTTGAAGTGCCTCCATAAACTACAAATTAGAGCTTGATTTCTACCCAAGTGACGAATGGCTTTTTTTATATTTTTAGCCGCGAAATCAGCAATCTCCCGCTATTTTAGCAGTGAATTAACGCTTTTTTTTGCAGTTTAGCAGTGAAGTAGCACCTCTTCTCATTTTTGGCCGCGAAGTAGCGGGGTTTTTCAATTCTCCAGCCATAAGCGTTGGCATTTTTTTCAAAGTCTTAGCCACGCACTTGACATTATAAAGAACAGCAAATTAGCTGTTACCACAATTTGTGGCATGATGTTACTTGCGAAATAGCAAATTACGGAAGAACAGCGGATTAGCGCTTTTTATTTATTTTTTATTACTTAACATCTTTATTTTAGCCGCAACAGGGTCACTATTAACCGTGAATTAGCGCTTATTGTCTCAACAGAATAGCCATTAACGACTATTTCTATTGATTTTAGCCGCAAAAAAGCACTTGCTCTCAATTTTAGCCGCAAATTAATGTTTTGCCTTGATTTTTGCCACGAATAAGCGATTTTTCTCACTTTTTAGGCATTCATTAGCGTTGTTTTCAATGTCAGTCAAGTAATTGACCCAAGAACAGCAAATTAGCTCTTTTCACAATTTGAGACGTGATAACACGCGATTTTCGCCGTGAATTAGCAATTTTGATGACTTTTTAGATAATATGAATTAGCAGTTTATTTTTCTTAATTTCAGCCTCAAGGACTTGAACGAAGAACAGCAAATTAGACATTTTCACAATGCGAGACGTAGGGGCTTGTTTTGATTTTAGCCGTAAAAGAGCCCCATAATAAACCGCGAATTATAGCGCCTTTTCTTAATCTAAGCCACGATTGACTATTTTTTTTCTTTAAATTTTAGCCGCGAAATCAGCAATCTTTCTCAATTTTAGATAAAAATTAGCGTATTTTTTTTTCTAAAAAGCGAAATAACACTTTTCGTAAATTTTAGCAGCGAAGTTGCGCTATTTCGGTTGACTTCTCCAACTATTGAACGAATCGCTTTTTCAAATTTTTTGCTGTAAAATGGCCTCCATAAACTGCGAATTAGTGGGTCTTCTCTATTTAAGGCACGAATGACCGCTTTTCCAGAATTTTAGCCGTACACGAGAGCCGTCTTTTCCGTCAATTTAATTCATCAATTAGTGTTTTTCCCCCAATTTTAATCACGAACAAACAACTTATCTTGATTTCAGTCGTAAATCAGCGATTTTCCTCACTTTTTGACATAAATTTGAGTTTTTTCTTCCAAATTTTTATCGCGCACTTGAGCACATTAGGGGGTTTTCTCAATTCTAGCCACGAATGAGTGAACTTTCTGAACTCTGGCTGCAAATTATAATGGCCCTTTTTCTGAACTGTTAGCCCTGGAGTTTGCCCAAGAACAGCACATTAGCGCTTTTCACAATGTTAGTCGTAGGGTTACCTATACATTACAGCAAATTATGTTTCTTTCTCCATTTTTGTCGCGGACTTGCCCCAAGAACGGTACATTAGCGCTATTCTCAATTTCAGAAGTAAAAGGGCCACAGAAATTAGCGCATTTTCTTAAGTTTTGATCGGGAAGTTTAATCAAGAAACTTGCAAATTGGCACATTTTCAGCCATGAATGATCGCTTTTTTCTCAATTCTTGGTCACGAATTAGCGCATTTTGTCAATTTTAACCGCGAATTGCCTTTTCATCTTACTTTTATAGCCACGGACTTGCTTCAAGAACAACACAATACCTACTTGCTGCCTAAGGACCTACAGACACTGGGGGACTTTTTGAAAATCTATTTTAGCCGCAAAGTTGTGTCCAGATACCATTAATTAATTGACATTTTTTGCTCAATTTTAGCGCCAGATGAGCGCGATTTTTCTCCATTTTTTGGACCAACACTTACTGCAAGAACAGCATATTATGGCGCTCTTTCTGAATTCCCAAACCAACCAGAAACTGCGGGCATTATCGCTTTTCCCTCCGGCATTCGCTTTTCGACTTTCCCTATATTTCCCTAAGAACAGGGCACACGGAATTCGAATACCTCGATAGTCGATGCTCTGGAGTCGAGAAAAATTGTCCAATATCAAAGACAAAAGCAGAGCGTTTCATTTTCGGTGCTGCTATGGCAGCCCCACAGACGGTTACCTCTGCATGTACCTGCACTATAACTGAATCTGATGCGTGTGCGAGGATTGCTTTCAAAAATTCACACCACTGTGATGGGGTGGGTGGGGATATTGTCTTGCTCTATTTGGGTTTGGGTACAAAATCAAGGAAATTGTACAATTATTCATAAAGTTCAAAATGGAATGGATGAAAAAAAAAGGAAAGGGGGTGCATTTTTTTTTTTTTACGGGACGGGCTCAAAGATTGCGTAAATATTAATAATAAAAATGTCGTGAATGATGCCATCAACTTACAAGGAGTCTTACGCAAATAATTTCATTCACTTAAAATTGTGAAAAATGAAATGACGAAAAAGCACTCGAAAAAGGAAGATTCATATAATAAAATATGAAAAAGAGCTTACAAGGGTGTGAGGGATAGGGTGATGCGGCGTCAGAAAATTGTTACAACAATTGACACGAACCCCCTACCCCATAACATTTGTCTTTTTTTTTTTTTCATTAATTCTCTCATTACGGGGGATACCGGAGAAGTATAATTCCGGAAATAAGCGATTTACTCGACCCCCCAGGCTGGGACTCCTGAAAATTCTTACGCGATTAGAAAAGGGCGATGATGAGTGGGACGAGAATCGGGGGGGGGGGGGTGGATAATTGATTTTTTGAGGATAATTGTTTCGCTCTGTTTCCACCCCCTCCACCACTATCACAGGGTTTCATGTGTGAATATATCCCGCTGGATTAATGCGTGAAGTTTTAGGATTCGAACACAGTTATATGCACGGTGGGGGAAATGGATAAAAGGATGCGGCTCATTTGAGCCATCAAATTCTAACGGGAAGGGTTACAGAAAATTAACCTCGTGACACTAAAAGGGTTCATTTGTTTTCCGTAGCTGTTTTTCATATAAAATAAAATGATTTCGTCAATTAATTAACGTTTTAATTAAAGAAAACGGTAAGGTGTATCTTTGAAATGCTTGAGCAACGTGAACACGTTGATGAAGGACGCCAGGACACGTGAAGCAGGAAAAAGGTGTTTCTCATAAGGAATGTCAAACACTATATGCAGCTAGCCTTTTCCTGTTTTTTTAAAAAACATAATTTGTTTACATTGTTCGACTTTTACATCGTTCATTATGCGTGGATTGTTTTCGAGAGGGTCGGCTTGTCCCAGTAAAAAAGCGCTGGGATTTTTGAACTCGTTCACGCACTCGACCCCCCCCCCCCCTAGGGATGGTGGTGAAAAAGGGGGCGGGGGGATCCTTTTTTACAGAAAACCCCTCATCAGTTATTCTAGTTCATCCGAAGAGTTAGGCCTTGAATTTATAAAACTTTTACAAGAAGGGTAAATATGGAAAGGGTCAGTAGAACGGATCGTCTGTATAATACGCGTGTGGACATGTTGTATATCGAGGATAGCGGGGTGTTTTGCATAGCAATTGGAGAAAAAGAAGGAAATGCGGTACAGGCGAATTAAAATATGCAATGAGCGAGCACTTGAAACGGCGTAAATTCTATTTACTTGAGGAATTAAACCGATTAGCAAACAAAAGTTCAATCGCCTGTCAAAAAAAAAAGAAAGAAAAACGTTAACTTGCATAATCAAGAAGCCTTTAATCCACATTTGCCACCGTAAACCATTAACCCATAAATAAACAATAGGAATGCGAGTAAAGCTATTCCATTTAGTCTCAAAACATCATTATGCCCATTCGGTTGATGGTTTGTGGCATGGGAAGGGGGCGAGGGTGTAGCCTTGTATTAACAATGCACAGTCCTTCTAGGAAACCAAATAGTTTCTAATGATAAATGAGTGATGGGGGCGCCGGAATTTGACAGGATCACCTTCCGCGTCACCTTTTTCATTTATCAACATTTTAATCGTTTGAACGGCGGTTTTTTGACGTGAAAAGAAAAACAATTTTTATAACTTACGATGTAAATCTTCCCCATGATTTTCTCTTTAAGCGACGACCATGCCTCCCCCCGAATATTTCCCACCGAGAGTGAGAGAGAGAAAGAGACAAAGAAATCGATCAAACACCTTTTTTTAAAAAAAACGCGAAGAGAAATGCCGCACGAAACGCGTCTTTCACTTCTCGGCTATGTTCACTAAAATATCGTAAGCCGCTGGGGAGACTTGCCGGAGTTTAGACCGGTGAGAGAGTGAGAAACTCACCTTCGCGAGACCTTACCACCACCTCTACTTTACTTTTAAAAAGGAGGTCTTCAAAAGCTGTGGTACAGGTGAAGAACTCCCCCCCTCCCCGCCCATAACCCCTGCACAACTCTCGTATTGTGGTCGAGGCGTGGAACAATATAAAGTCGGAAATTGATAAAAATAGTCCAACGGTAACCAGACGTGCTATAGTCAGACCAGCAGGTGGATTATTGTTAGGCTCAATCTCCCCCCCCCTCCTCATCAACCCATCGTTCAACTACATCTTTCGACACCTGTTGTTTTTAATAGCTACACATAAGAGCTATAAGCACAGATGAACGGTAGACCGAGCTCTATAAAAATTGTCATCGTCATTAAGTCCCGCACCAACCCTCCCACGATTGTTCAAAAAAAGACAAAATACTTCATCGTTAGTCTCTGCAAGAAAGGTCGTTTTCGTGACTTTCCTCATTTTGTTGTATTTTTTCTTCTTTTAAAAAAGAAATGAGTAAATTTCTATCGCCTTAAGGGAGCGATTGCAAAAACGATCGGTAAGAAATAATTTCCAGCGTTGAAGCATTCAAATTGGCTTTAAGCGCTGAGGGATTAGTGTGTGTCGGGGTAGAGGGAGGGTTGTCTAACTGTTTAAGTCACGTGTATACAACAGGTCTCCCATGTAACTGCGAATTATTTCCAAGGAAATATGAAAAATCTGGCGTTACAACGCATTAATAGCAGGGCAGAGGCGTAGCGTGACAGTGACATTTTGGTGTCCGTGGAGAGATGGTCATGGCCCGGGGCCGTGGAATTTGCACTTTCACCGCCCCCGACCATCATTTCTCAAAATGAGTGTTTCCAAAACACACACAATTTCTCGAGTTTGCGCCACTTTAAAAAAAAAAATTTGGCGCGTCCGGCCTCATCAAAATGGAATTTTGCGTATTGGTTCATTAAAAATGAGTTTAGCCGCACAGTTTGGCTCCAATTTCGTATATTTCTATACAACAGAAGTATCATTTCCCGCTGTTGAACAATTCAAACAAAAAATTCACGGAAAGATCCAATTTACGGGTTTGGCTCCTTTCAAAAAATGAATGTCGCAGGGTTGAGCTGAGCTATTCAAAACCAATTTAGTGGAATTGGTATAACAAAAAAAAAAACGTTCCGACTTTTTCAAAAATGACATGGGATTTGACTCGTTCAACTTCAAACGCAATGACTGCGGGCTGACTGACTGAAACAACAACATTTTTAGGTGTCGGCTAATTAGAATCCAATTTCGCGGGGCTATGAGCTCGCGTCAAAAAATTGTTTCATGGGGTTTGCTGCATCCAAAATCAAATTCTGCGCTGCCCACCCAACACCCATAAAGAAGGCAGTTTATGAGGAGTTGGCGCAAGGCGTTCCTACCGAGATCATGGTGAGAGGGAGGGGGTGGGGCGGAATATTCGATTCAGCCCACAAAAGCGCTATTCTGAAGGCCCTATAATTAAAAAATAATTATACTAATTCCAACCCTTTGAAGGCAATTTCGCGGCTAAAATGGAGAAAATACACTGATTCCAAGTTTTTTGTAGGTCCTTATAGGCCAAGTACGCGGCTTAAATTGTGGAAAAGCGCCAGATCATAGCTCACATTGAGAAAAACCGTTATTCCGCGGAATAAAAACGCTAAAATTAGGGAAATTCAGACAAATAAACGCTAATCTGAGGCTAAATGGGGTAAAAACACTTCGGCTAAAATAAAGAAAAATAGCTATTTAGTAGCTAAATGGGTCAAAACACGCACAATAATTATTGCGCCATAAATTTGTGTAATATTTTCACGATTACCCTACACGTTCAATATACATTGTGCAATATTTGAGTTTATACTTGATTTTTCTGATGTTTTCAAATAGAAAATGGTTTGCACAATAATGTTGTGCAACCCATCAATACTAACCATGCACGATACACGTTCAATTTGATTGTAAAACCCCTGTATTGCGCAATAGTTATTGTAAGTGCATGGGGCGCTTAAGACTAACAATAAGAGTAAAAAAAAGGTAATTCACGGCTAAAATTGATAAAAGTCGGTAATTCGCGGCTAAAATTAATAAAAATCGGTAATTCGCGGCGAAAATTGATAAAAATCGGTACTTCGCGGCTAAAATTGATAAAAATCGGTAATTTGCAGCTAAAATTGAGATAACACTAATTCGCGGCTTTTGGATGCAACTTATTGGCCAAAATTTAGAAAATACACTAATTCATGAAAAAAACAACATCGTTAATTCAAAATCACACCAAATAGTGTTAAATTAACAAAACAACTCTAATTTGCAGCTGAAGTTAATGAAAATCACTGATTCACTGTTAAAAAGGAGAAAAACGTTGATTCGTGTCTAAAATTGAGAGAAAGCGCTTATCGGTGGCTAAAACGAAAAAAACCGCTAGTTCATGGCTAGAATTGAAAAAAATCGTAGTGATTCGCGGCTAAAATTGAGAAAACAGCAATTTGCGACTTCTGAAGGGAACTGCGTGCCTAAAAATAGGAAAAAGCGCTGATCGTGGCTAAAGCGGAGTAATGGTAAAATTTTAACGAAGCCTTCAACATTTATTTCTGGTTTATTTATAGATTAAAAGAGCCACATAGAGATTTCCGCCCCGGGAAATCTCTGCGTCTACGTCCGCCATTGGAGGTGGCTCAATAAAAACAAATATCGAGGGGTTTGATGACGAAAAATGTCAATTTGGAAGTTCCGCGGCATCAAAAACAAGGTTTTAATCATTCAAAAAGCAATTTTTTCGGGTATTATAAATTATGGCTTATTTACCTAGCCAACTTCACGGATTTAGATCCATGAAACTCAATCTTTCGTGGATCTGAATAATGATTGGCGGTAAATTTATTTCTCATTCAGTTTGATTGAGTTATGGTGGGGGGGGGGGTTGCGCCCTCAGCTTTGGGGGGATAGGTAGCTCTGCTGGGAAAAATTTAACGCTAACAGAAAAGCGGAAGTCCGGAGACGACGGTTTTTGCGGTGTTGGGTCGCTTAAAAACCAAATTTCGTCAATTTCTAGCTCAATTTTTGCGAGGCTTATAGTTGGTGAAACGACAAATTTCGCGGGTTCAACTCCTATAAAATAACGTTTCCGAAACCCCAAATTACAGGATTTTGGCTCTTTAAATAACCATTTTCGCTGGGTTGAGTCAGTAAAACCACATTTTCGCAGGTTTCGCTCTTTGAAAAATCAATATCGCGACCTCGTAAAAACAGATTTGTCGCTCTCAGAAAACCATTTACGCTTGTTTGACTCCGTAAACAAATCTATTTTGCAGAGCTATAACGTATATACTCAAAAACGTATATACTGCGTCATTTCGCAGGGTTTTGTCATGAAAAAACAATTCTCGTTGATTTGCTACTGAATAAAACCGATTTCATTGGCTCGGCTTTTCAAAACGCGGCGTCTTCTTGATTTTAGCCATGAATTAGGGATTTTTCTCAATTTTGTTCCGCGAATTCGCGCTTTTAAAAATTGTATTATATAAAATTTACAAAATTCTGTCATTTATTTCAAACTTTTTATTATTATATGTCAATTTTAGGCGTGAATTAGCGTATTTTCTTAGATTGATCCTCGATATATAGTTTTCCTCAATTTTATCGACCAATGTGCGCTATTATCGTCAACTTTAACCGCAATAATATTGCATTTTCTCAATTTTAGCTGCGAATAAGCGCTTCATCTCAAGTATAACAGGGAATCAGCGGGTTTTTCCCAGTTTCAGCCACGAATTAGCGGGGGTTTATCGAATTTATCCTCTAATTAGCGTTATTCTCAATTTTAGCAGAGCATTAGCTCTATTTCTCAATTTCAGCCGTGAATTATCGTTTTTCCTCATTGTTTACACGCGGATTATGGCTTTTTGTCAATTCTTACCTCGAATTGGCACTTTTTCTCAATTTTTAAACGCGAATGACTGTCAATTTCGGCAGCGAATTACCACGTTTTCCCAATTTTAGCCACCTATTTGCGGATTTTTTCTGATTAATGTACGAATTAGCGATTGTCCCCATTTTAGCTGTGCCTGAGCGCAAAATTGCTTTCTGAATTGATTAACACGGCCATATTGTGTTTTTATGAAGCGGAACCCACGAATTTCATTTTGGCTGAGCCAACGCCACGAAATTTGTTTTTTTCCCTAGGAAGCCAACCGAACAGCGAGTTCAAATGACCGAACTCCGCGAAATTGGTACTTGGCATTTTTAGAAAGATGACCCCGCGAAATTGGTTTCTGACTTGCCGGAGCCGTGAAATTTGGTTTTTGGAAGAGTCAAACCGGCGGAAATGTTTTATTCTTTCAAGGAGCCAAAGGCGGAAATTATAGTTATTGAATTAACCACAACCACAAAATTACGGTCTGCAAGTGCCATATCAGCAAAATTTCATTATTTAAGTGTCAAATCCGCGGAATTAGGGCTTTCAAAGAGACCCAACCCGCGGAATTTCTGTTTTGAAACATCCGAACCCTAGAAAATACTTTTTGAAGTAGTCAACCACCGAAATTGGCTTCCAGGGAGTAATCCTGCAAAATAATTATTAGCTTTTCGAGGTAGAAAACCACGGGCTCGAGACAGTCTGGTTCTTAGGGCTAAATTACCTGTGTGGTGACCGAAGAGTGATATTCGGCGCGTAAATTGGGCACTTTCAAGCTCATTTTTTGAGCTTCTGGGATTACATTATTAATTATTATACTGCTGAATTTAATCGTGAACGTAATCGTTGACGTTTAAGTACGATTAAGGTAAGGGTACCATTTAAACACCCCTCAATTAGGACAAAAACCCCTTAATTATTCAACCAAAACAGTTTTATCTATAGAAACAACGATATACATAGTGAAAGAGGTCAACGATGCATACATTTACGAAGAAGCGTGCCCCGGCTGTTTTCATCCCTTCCCCCTGGTCACCCCTGCCCCGTACCACCACCATTACAATCTGTTAAGTGCGTTTATTGAACTTCCGGTCGTTTTACTAACCTCAGGGCAATTCACCCCTGTCTCCTCGACATCATCAGACCAATTGTCGTCACTTTTTAAAACCGTCACGATCGAATTACGTCCCCCTAATCTGTTAATCGACGACTCGACATTGTTTTTATACGACGGTGACGTCGACAGAACTGCGACGAGAGTCGACATGTTTCGGACACCATTTAAATATTTATTTTGGGATGCACCGAGTGCGAAATTCGGATGTAAACTGAGTTTTAACCGGCGGCGGCGGCATTCATGAAAAAGGGGGTGAGCGAAGCACCCCAAAAATAGGTGGTGTGGTGTGGGAATACTTCGCGAATGAATAGAAGTTTAACGGGAGTCATGGTAGAGGTCGTTAGCCCACGGGGGGAGATCTGGTTTCGTTCTTTTTTTTCGGGGGTCGATATAAGCCCCTTCGAAGTGAGCGCAAGGTTTCACCTACATTGCTTTGAAGAACTTTTAGGGGTGGCCTATCTAGATGGGGAATTAGGGGGTTACCAGGTAGTCGCTGTAGGGGGGGGGTGTTTTCCCTCTTCCCTTGGAATTCCATGAATATCTACAGCAGTTCATTCAAAATGTATGATTCTGTTTGTCAGACCCGGGTTCTATGGAGACAGCAAGAGACTGTTTGCGAAGCAAAACCATTCTTGCTCCATAGAATAATAATCGACTGACAGTTTTCGAGACTGTAGAACGAAATTAATAGTTTCATCGCGAGTAATTAACACTTTTTTCAATTTTAGCCGTGAATTAGCCCTGTTTCTCAATTGTATCCGTGGGATCCGAGTGACAGAGTAAGCCAAACCCAGAAAATTCATTTTCTGAAACGCCCAAACCAGCGAAATTGAGTGTTTAAAGAGCTTAACCTTAAGTCGAAAAATTGATATTTGGAAGAGCCAAATCCATGAGATTGGAAAACAATTTGTTGATCGGGTAAATTGATTTCTTGAAGTTACGGACACCCAACGTCTACCCAAACCGGCATAACTGACTTTTTCAACGAGCTGAACAAAATAATTTATGATTTCGTCCCCAATGAAATAGCCAAACTACGACTATTCCCACCATAAAAACGACCGAACCGTCTGTAATCGCGCCTCAAAGTGGCAAAACTGACGATTAGCGCCTTGCAAAGGGCTGAGCTGACTATATACGTATATATTTGCGCCCTAAAAATTGCCAAACTGGAAATTCGTGCTCTAAAATAGCCAAACGGACTTCAAGTGCCCTGAAAATGACTAAGCTGACGATTCTCCTGAAAATGGTCATTCGCGCGCCAAAAATGGCCAATACTGACTATTCGCGCCTTTGGCTTGACGGATCATATTCGCGCCCCAAAAACTGCTAAACTTACGTCGTTTCCCATTTACACAAAATCCTGCAACGCGGCAATTCATTTCCACCCGTCTTCTCCAATATCATATGATTTAATTAAGAGTGGACGGGTGGAAATGAACTTCCCAAATGCAGAATTTTGTGCAAATGGGAAACGCTATAACTATTTATGAACTGAAAAAGGCTAAACATATGATTCCCGCCCTGAAAAGTGTCTGAACTCGACCATTCGCTTGCAAAGAATGGCCAAATCGATATCATTCGCGCCTTTGGCTTGACTTGAATGTAAACGCGCTAAAAAATGGCAAAACTGTTTTAACGAGTCCCAAATTCGCGCGCTCTAAAAATACCTGAACAGGTGATTCCTGCCCTGAAATGGCCACAACATGCATTGTCTGCTGTAAGAATGGCCAAACTGGCAATTCCCGCTCTAAAAACGGCAAAACCGACCATTCGGACCTGAAATGGTATTGATACTTACCCTGAAAATACCGCCATGACTAATATTTATTCCTTGTGTAAATTATCTGACAATTTGCACCTTGGAAATGGCAAAGTGATGATTCGCACCATACACATAGCGAAACTGTCAATTTGCGTCCACAAAATGGTTGATTGAGTTCGTACGGACTTGCGGATGCGGTACTGTGGACTCTGGGTCTGCGCCTGGACTAGACCCTTCGAAATAGGGTCTCTGAGGAGCTAAACCCGTGAAATTAGTTTTTGAGTGATTCAAACTCGCAAAATAATTTGTGACTGACAATGAGCCAAGCCTGCAAAATTGGTTTATTGAGCACGCCATCCGAATTTGGGGCTTTTCTCAAAATCCTCGAATTAATTCTAACGCTATAATTATACCGTTTGCCACCACTTTAAGCAGCAAATTGACGCATTTTCTCACTTTCCAAGCACCGAGCTCTTCTCGAAAGTGCTCCGTGCTTAGAAAGTGAGAAAATGCGTCAATTAGCATTTTCTTGTCACAGTTTTATAGTCAATAAGCGGGTTTCATCACACATGTATCGGTGAATTAGCGTTTTTCTCAATTTTATCAGCACAATAGCACTTTTTCTCTATTTTTACAGCGAATTAGCGCTAATGTCGCAATTTTAGTAGTGGATTATTTTATTGATTTCAGCGGTGAATTATTTATTCTTTAGATTTTTCGCGGGGAATTACCTCATTTTCTTGATTTTAGCCACGAATTAGCGCATTTTCTTAAATTGATCCGCGAATAAGCGTCTTTCTCTATTTGCCGCTAATAAGCCCTAGTTTGCCAACTTTTAGCCACTAATTCATGCTTTTTATGCATTTTAGCTGCAAATGAGCGCTTATTTCTTTCCATTGTAGGCGGGAATTAGCAGGTTTTCTCAGTTTTAGCCGTGAATTAGCGCGATTTTTTCACTTTTATCCGTGTGAACTATAGCGCTTTTTCTCAATTTTAGTTCCGTTGTTGCCTCGAGAAACCATGAATTGACGTTTTTTCAATATCGTCGATCCTTTCTGAGCGATGGTTTGCTGATTTTTCTCAATTTTATAGCTCCGAATTAGCGTTTTTCCTCAATTATGGCGGCAATTTTTTTTTTCTCAATTTTTCGTAACGAGATATGGATTATTTCGGTTTTTTGCTATTTGAATCATCGCTTTTTCGCTATTTCAGTTACGAATATTAGGGCTTTTATTGATATTAGAGCAGTGTAGTCCTACAGAAAATACGTCAAAGCGTATTGTTCCTAATTTTAGAATGGCTAATGAATGATTGTTGTCGTGTGTCTTTGCTAGCCGCTTATCAACGCTTTAAAACCTAAAAACCCCCTGTTTTTCGGTTTCATATTTTAAGCGATTCGGAGCCTTCCTCTGGATAGTGGCCCGGGGTGGACTGCCCCTCTCGCCTGTACGACGGTACACTACTGATTGCGTTGTAGACAAGGAGCGTATGGAGGGGGTCGAGGAATCATCTGTGTATAACTGTGCCTTCAATAGATCTTTTGTAAAATATGAAAGAAATCTCTAGGCTAGGATGACTATCTACAAATTAAAAGAAACTCCATCTTCTTAGGGACCCTAGGATTAAACCTCCAAAACCCGCCACTGGCGCAAGGTATAAATCTCCGTTTGTTTACATATTTTATCTTGAGCCCTGCTCTCCATTAGAGTCCAGTTGAGGGCAACTGCCCCCCCCCCTTCTCGTTCACTACGCCCATGCATCAATTTAGCCCGAGAAACAAACAATTTAATTAAGTCTGAAAAACAATTAAGGAGAAAATAACTTAATTTTTGGAACTGGAGACACAACCAAAACCCAGTTTTCTGTCGACGTATTTTCGAAAAGGGCCTAAAATGTTAAAAACACCATAACTCGTTCAAAAAAATATTTCTCAAAAGCATTTTGCAAGTCTTCTCACCTACAATGAGCGAAATCGAAAAAGGCGACTGCAAAAGTTGAAAGTCCGCTGAGTTTCACATGGAATGACCCTATAATAATAATTTAATAATAGTAGTATCAACAATATTGTCCTTTCTTTCCTATAAAGACGGGACTTATGGTGGACCGTTAAGCCTGAGTTGCCTACAAGTATGAATAAATGAATAGAAGCATACTGATAACTAAATTGGTGATCCAGTCACTTTATATAGGCGTTA
Source organism: Corythucha ciliata (assembly GCA_038030265.1). Taxonomy (NCBI): domain Eukaryota; kingdom Metazoa; phylum Arthropoda; class Insecta; order Hemiptera; family Tingidae; genus Corythucha; species Corythucha ciliata. Next base: position 17,414,747 of record CM075941.1, on the reverse strand, counting down.
CAACAAGTCAACACTTTCAGGCACTTATAGATCGCTTTCAATCTATAAACAACTTTTTTTTAAATGGTTTTCAAAGTTCTTCTCACCCGGATGGAAAAAAGATAAAATTATCCGACGCGGGTTTATAAACAAACGAGCAAATGGCCTGGACAACGAACTCGCCAAATAAGTGGGGCGCACGCTGGACTCTTTTAAACGAAAAAAAAAACCAACAACAAAAAAACGTTATTGACAGGGGGTCTATGTAAATTACATTATTCGGTGTGATAAAAGGTCAATTATAATTAACTCTACCTCATTGTAGGTTCTCGGTGTAAATAAACCTATCACCCCCTCCCACATACCACTTCATTCCACCCGCTTTGTAACGTCATTACAGTGTCTATCCATTGAAATGGTTGGCCCTACCCATTTTTCCCTCTTTTCTTCTCCAAAGCATTTACAATTGAGGCATCTAGTTCATTACACAGCGAAGGTCTCACCCCTCCCTTCCTTCCATCCTAGGATGTTCAGTTCAAGAGATAAGAAAAAATATTTGTTTACACCACAAATCGCCTTTGTTCGAAAAATTAACATGATTGATTGCACTGGGCGCATTTTTAGGAGGCTGTAGCACACTCGCTCCCTCAAACCTTTTTGTCATTAAAGCTCTCTTCCGTTCATTTAAATCCATGAATCCGGGTCAATACCGTGGCGATTTCCTTTCTTTTTTTTTCTTCTTTTCGATTTGGTGGTTGGTCGGCTGTGAGCAGGATTCGATAGAAGATCAACACAAAAATGTAAATAATAGTCGAAGGCGATTACGAGACAGTTAGGGCTTCGTCAGCCCTTTTCCACGCTTTCTGCCAGGGCCAGGAGGGAGAAATATAGGAAAGATTGGGCCAAATGACGGAAGACGTTGGACGGATGGGGGACCCCTTTTTAGATAAAAAAGAAAAGAAGAAAAAAAAGGGACCACTTCCCCTCGCAAGTTAAACTGTTGATAACAAAAAAAAACCGTGCCCATCGTAAAGTTTCTGTTTTTAGACCGTTTTAAAAGAGTGCCATTCGTTTTCAGTTGAACAAGAGGTTCCCAATTAAGGGGTTTAATTTATGCGCGGCTTGCGTGTCATTTGAATAGAGGAAGAGAGAGAAAGAGAGAGAGGCGTCGCACAAAACGACAAAAAAAAAAAATATTAGTTGAACTAGCCGAGGTTTATTTTACGGAAAATCCGGCTGATATTAATAAAAACAAAAAACGATTGCTCAAGACACGATCTCTCGAATTGACCCTTGACGAGCGATGGCTCCCCCTGAGGCTACCGTCCAAGTCTAATGGTTCCTCATCGATGTAACCCAAGACGTCCTCTATGCTAATGAAAAAAGTCGGTCTGTCAGCTAAGCAGAGGCCGGCGCTTGACACTAGGCCGACGAGATGGCCTTCACAAATGAGAGGCCCGCCTGAGTCGCCGTAGCAGGCGTCATTTTGAAATCGCTTAACGAAATAACAATTGAAAAAAAAAACGTCTAGAAAGAACCGAAAATATCGAGTGAAACTCACACCACAGTACAGTGTATCGACTGCCTTGAACGGACAGTCCACTTTTACGTCTTTCGTCTTGTCGGCCAATTGATGACAGGTTTGAGATTCACAGTCTTCGTTTGTCATAAGGCGAGTGTTAGCCATTTGTAGTATTGACGATGGTTTTCCACCACCTTATTTAAAAAAAAGAAAAAAAAAACAGTGATGAGACATGTCGTGGTGAGGAGGAGAGGAGCGTCTTACTTTCATCAATATCCAACCCCCAACCAGGGAATTCGCACAGTGCTCCACGATTTATAATGTCCTGCATTTGTTTTTTGTATTTTTTAGGACTCTTCGTATATACTTTAGCGGGCTGAACGTCAATGTTAAACTTAAACTTTTGAGTGACGGTAATAATTCCCAGGTCGTAAATGACGAGTGCCAGTTCGTTGGCCGTACATTTTTGGTGAATTTGAAACGTGGCGGCAAATCGTTTCTGGGTTCTCTTCAATTCATTCCTTATAAGAAAACGTGATGAAGATAAAACACTTTCGATAGCATGTGATGGTGGTGGTGGGGCATTAATTTGGTGAGTTTACCTTTCCCTGGAACCCGCCGTAACGTACGAATTAGTCGGATTTCGTACCGCTATGCAGTTATCGGCGACGGCTTGGAGCGGATGGGCCAGGCAGTGACAAGCGGTGAGAACTCGTGTATCTGAAATGATGGCGCCGCCGAATTCCAGTGTTGAGTCGTCAGGGTCGATTTCGTCCGGGGCGATGTACAGGTGAACCATGAAGGGGAATTCGCCTTCGCGGACGTCGCGACCGCCGGAAATTTTCGAAACGTCATCAATTGTAAAGTGTTGACCTCTACGGTGTGATGATATGGTGGAGCGGTTAAGCGCACACAACGCTAGGTCGCTAATCGCTATTAGAGTAACGAAAATACTTCGAATCATTGACGTTTTTAAAGTTTCTTCTTCCTTGAATCATGTGTCACTAATTTGTCACTATCAGGGTCATCACATAGTGCTTGAAGTGAATCTTCTGACTCCTGGCACAATGAATTAGGAATATCGGGTTTAATTAAATAGAATGTTTTTGGAATGTACAACATCTGGAATTCCAATTTGTTCACTCGAGTGTATTCCACCCAAAATGAGAGTTTCACCTGTGGTCGTTGGTTTCAGCCAAGAGACGCTACACAACCCTCCCCTCCTCTCGTAATTCACCAGCAGTTTTCTCTCTGTTTGTTGGCTCCGTGAAATCCGGCTGTTTGGTAAAACAGATGCATCTTTTAATCGTGAACCTGGCGGTGGCTTCGTGGTGGCTGGATATTTGCTGTGGATGGAACTTTGCTGTGGTTGGATCAATGCTGTTGTTGGACGATTGCTGTGATTGGACATTTAATGTGGTGGGACCTTGGCTTTTGTTGGACCTTTACTGCAGTATTCCGTCTTTGTGGTTGGCGGTGATTGGGAGCTCCAAACTATAGTTAGAGATTTGCTGTGGTTGGGACGTTAATGTGGTGGGAGGTTTCAACTGCTGTCTGAGCTGAGCAAGCCAGCGCCACGAAATGTGGGGCCAAATCCACGAAATTTGGCATTTGAAAGAGCAAACCCACAAAACTGTTTTTTTTTGTTTTAATGAGTCAAGCCAGCGAAAATGCTTTCTGAAAGGGTTATTACAGCGGAAAAATGTGTTTTTGATGGATCTTGACCCACGAAATTGCTTTTTCTAGAGCGGACCAGAGCCCCTCCCCCTCTTCTTTTTTTTCTTCAGGAACCTAATTCCCGGAGCAATTGAGTTTGAATGAGTGAGCTTCAAGAAATTTAATTTTTGAATAGGCCGGGCCCACCAAATTGCTTTTCTTTTAAGGATCCCAAAGGCTAATTGTTCTTCAACAACCCAGAACCGCAAAGCTTGATCACTGTTAAGCGCCCCATACACTGTCAGTTTAACTGAAGGCAATCGTGAGGCCGTCGATCGGGGTTACCCATACATTTTCAGTTAATCTGAAGGCCATGGACTGCAGTCCACCTGCAGTCCGTGAAAACTGAAGGTGTGTGGCCGTAGGACCGGCTAGGATCGGACGTGAGATCGTTGACTGACAGTGTATGTTGCCCGTCAATTTTGGCCGGACGGTCGCCTCTTGAGGCTTTAACTTTAAAAACCAGTTTTCCGTTTCTGATTACTCGAACATAATCGTTCTATTTCAAATATGTAACATTGGCGCAGTAACGGTGTGGATAAAGTCGAACTTCCGCCGTTAATTGCAACGGCTGTGCGCAAAGCCTTGCTGGCACGATCCGAAGTTTTCGGCACGCACTCCACGCTACCCAATTCACCTTCAACCGGCTCCTCTGCACTTCAACCCTTCGATGAAGAAAACGAGTCTTTCATATGTTTCCTTCAGCGTCTTGACAATTTTCTTGACATGAAAGGCGTGGACAAATCCGATGAAAACGATAACCGTAGGTGTGTACAATTGCTCGTCAATTCTTTACCGGCAAAACTTGACCAAGTTCTTTCTTCCCTCACGAGACCTGAACTCCCTAAAGACAAAATTTTCGAAGAACTTTGTAAGATTTTAAGTTCACACTTGTGTCCTTCCCCAAGTGAAATTTCTGAGCAGCATAAATTCGTTAGTCGTATTCAGCCAGAAGGAGAATCAATCGCTCATTATGTAGCTGATCTTAAACGTCTCTCTGTTCAATTCAATTTCAAATGTGATAGCTGCAACAGGTCGACCCTTAACACTCATTTGCGCTCGCAATTCGTTGGAGGTCTTCGTATAAATTCAATTCGCGAACGTCTGTTACAAGAAAAAACTACAAAATTCGATCACTTGGTGATTCCTGCTCAATCTATTGCATTAAAAAAAGCTGAAAGTAAAGAAATGCAGCACCAAATTCACTCCACTACACAACCAGAATCCGTGTACAAGGTTTATCGAATGTTCCATCAATCCAGCCGAGGCTCGCAGCTTCCCGCTCAAAATAAAAACTGTCGAAATTGAATGAGACCGTGGTCTCACAAGGGAAACTGCCCGGCTAAGGGGTTGCCATGCTATTCCTGTCAAAAACTAAATTATTTCGCATCGGTATGCCTGTCGAAACCTGTCAAGTATATCGAAAATTCACCGCCGTCTTCTGACTCACCAGTATTTTCTCTGTCTGCTCCCAAGGCTGGACTCCCTGTTGCAAGAGTCAAGGAAAACAATGACTATCTCAATTTTGTCTTCGACACCGGATGCCGCCGTGAATACTGAATATTATAGATGCTGAGCATAACGAATCCCTTCAAAATCGTCCCTCACCAATCTCCCACACCGCTGGCAAATTTCAAGCAAAACTTTCACATCGCCTTCGCTCCTTTTATATTGACATATACGTCTCGCAAAACAAAGGCATCTTCTTATTGGGTCTTCCCACAGCCCAAAAATTAAATCTCATACAATTTACGTTCTCGATTACCCGTCCAAATGACATTTTCGAAAAATTTCCCAACCTGTTTAAAGCGGTTGAAAATTAAAAAACAAGCAAAAAAAAAACTACACATTGACCCTTCAGTTCGACCCGTTGTGAACCAGCACCGCAGGATTCCAATACATCTCCGTTCGGCTGTTGAAGACGAAATCAAACGTCTCGAAGCTGCAGACATTATCGAGACAGTGAAAGAGCCAACTCCATGGGTTCCCCTGTGGTTCTCCAAAACCAAATAATCCTACTGTAATGCGTTTCTGTGTAGATATGAGAGCCCCTAACAAAGCAATTCTTCGAGAACGCCATATTATGCCGACAATGAACGATCTTTCAAGCGAACTCGCAGGCTCCACAGTCTTCTCTAAACTGGACGTCAATGACGGTTATCATCAAGGTGAATTGGACTGCCCCAATCGGAACTCCAACTTGTGAAGTCATTCGAATTCAGTTGCCTATAAATTAAAGTTCAAAGCGCAGTCGGGGCCAGATTGCTCAGGTTTCGGGCCCACTGAAAACAAAACGCCACGAAACTTGCAGTTTCGCCGAAATTAAGACGAGAAACGTATGCAATGTCACGAATATTTAACCAGGGAACTTCCAATTTCGCGGATGTTTCCCTTTAAAATATTGTCATTTTGCGGCTATTCTTCAGGATTTGAGTGCCGCATAGAATCCACGACTTTACCCACAAAAAATGTCAGAAACTTTCCAATTTATCTGAAATTGAAGCGTGAAATTCGCAATTTCGTGAACAAGAAGCCCGGGAAATTACGGCTAATCGTCAGAAGTCCTTGAGCACTGTCGTTTTGTCCTGCTCCCCCTCTGGTTCCGCGGTCACCAAGGAAGATCCACGAAACTTGAAATTTTGCGGAAATAAAGACCAGAAAATTGCAATTTCATGAGATTAAATACCGAAAACTAGCAATTTCACCGATAATCAGACTCTAAAATGGCAAGTCCACAGATTTTCAGCTCCGGGTGATTTAATTTCACGGCTTTACACCATCTTATCCTATCCCATCTCCCTAACCCTTAAATCGACTGCATATAATAACCAACCGTGGCCTAAAAAAAGTCACGCTGAAACTTCACGCCCTTAAATTGGCCAATCTGTCTGATACAACTTGCTCGAAGAATGGCTAAACAGACTATTCGCGCCATGACAATAATGCTTAAACTGACGATATAATATTCGCGTCGTGAAAATGGCAAAATCGAACATTTGCGCTTCAAAAAATTGCCAAACTGACAATTCGCTCCTTTTTAAAATAGCTATACTGACGATTCGTATCATAAAAATAGCCAAAAAGCCGTAAAAATGTCATACTTTCATGGCTGTTTCTCAAAAATGGCCGAACTGACTATTTTCTCCTTAAAAATGGCTAAAGTGACGTCTAAAATAGTCAAACAGGTTATTCACGCCCTAAAATTGGCAAATCTGACTCAATTCACTCTAGAAATGAAAATTCAATACCTAAAACTGACGGTGTTCGTGCCCAGAAAACGGCCAAACTGACCATTCACACCTTGAAAATGTTGAAACTGACGATTCGTGTCTTAAAAATAGCGAAAAAGCCATTAAAATGTCAGAATTTCAATTCCCGCTCTCAAAAATGGCCAAACTGACGACTTGCGTCCCTATACAGATGGAGCAACTTTCGATTCTGCGCATTGAATATGGCTAATCTGACTACCAGCACCCATAAAATGGAGCGGTTGTAATGGATTAATTGACTTTTTCCGGCGTCCTATAAAGCTGGCCATTCGTTCCCGCCCCCGCAGTAGTAAGGGTTATGTCCACCTTACCAACAGATCAACCTCCCCCCTCCCACCACCGATCAGCAACTGCCGTAGTAAGGCTTTCCATGTTCCGAAGAAACGACTCCTTTGGACCTATATAAAATTGCTTGGCTGGCTATCAGCAGTATCCGCGCTCTAAAATTGGCCAAATTGACTAAATTTGCGCGCTAAAAAGGGTTGTAAGGACAATGCGTGCCCTCTGAAAATGGCCAAAACTGAGATCAAATAAACGGTGTTAGTGTTAGTGTTAATTGTTGTTGTTGGTGTTAGTGTGTTCGTTCCCGAAACAAAAGGACGAGAAAATATCATATCTAAAAAATGGGAGAAGCGAGTACCCCCATTGGCCTCCCCGCCCCCGACACTCCTTGTAAACGCTAGTGATACTTATAAGAGGGACCAAAAATACGGCGTATATGTATTTCACGTATGTATTTAGTTATTGAATAATACTCATTATGCTGGTTTCGGTCTTCAAAAAACTTTGGGTTTTGAGCACTTTGAATAATCAATTATATCCTCGAATTGACGGTTTCCAGGGCGCGAGCTGATGCAAAAAATCACAGCTAAAAGAGAACTTTTGAAGTGCCCTGGTCTGCAATGGACCTGGTCTGCATGAATTGGGACTTCCCAAGGCAGGACGGTTTTTTTGGGCTTCATGAAGGAGGACCAGTACCTGCGGTCTGCGGTTTCTTTCACGGATGAGATGTGGAGTGTGTAGAACCGATGGTACTTGAGGGGGGGAGGGCTTTTTGGGCAACGCGAATTCTTTACTGTGTCCCACTGAGCACTGATACTTTTGAAGTAATTAGTGACGATTTCTCGCCTAAAAGGCTTGCAGTCAATAGTTCCGGTGGGGAGGGGGGTTGAATTCTAAAGTTTGCCGAGGCGAAGTTGTGATTTTTCAAATGAATGAAAAAAAAAAGAAAAAAAAATTGATCTTCATGGTGCGTAAATTCAGATTTCAGCGGCAAAACTAGCAGTTCGTCGGCGAATGATTTTAATCACTTCTCCTTTTGAGTGAATTAAAAAAATATTAAAATAAGATGAGATACAAAAAAAAGTTACGTCAGCTATCTTAATAGCTCTTTTCACCTTGTCCGACTGTTGCTAGTGTGATAAAATTAAAATTTATCTCCGAGAACGTGAATTTTAACAAGATCCGTGGTGTTGATGAGGATGGGATGATTCGTTCGAACCCCTCCCCCCACTCCACTAGAAGTAGTTTTTTTTTTTCTGGAGTCTCTTCCTTCCTAATAAAAACTTTATTATAGTGTCCTTCCCAGAAAGCGGCACAGGAGCCTAGGGCCATGTGTTTTTGTCAACCTCAGTGTTTGGTACCCTGTATGGATGGGGGAGGGAATCTCACTTCTACGGGACTCGCTTATCCCCGGGGAAAATTTAAGTTTGTATTCCGTGAGCCTATAATAGTTACGCCACTGCGTTCTTATCGGACAGCTGGGTTGAAATTACCCCCTCCAACCCCCACCACATCTCGAACAAACTACAGAGAGTGAATAAAAAAAGTACCTATTCTGGAAGTAGGCATAAAAAAATCCCTTCAACGATAGTACGGTCGCTCATTCCCGCGTGACCATCGCCGTCATAATCCAAAAACTCGTGCTCGCACACACCACCATATACACACATAAACTATCCGGGACTAAAGACCGAACAATACTGGTGGTTGTTGGTTGAGGGGAGAAAAAAAAAGTAGAGGATTGAGCGATAGATGCTGTAGAAGAACGGTTTGGTGGCGAGGGGTGAAGGCGTCTGTGTTATAGGCAATAAAGGGGGGAAACGCAGACGCTTCGGCAACCCAAGGACCCCCTTAATTTCTAGGATCTCTAGGGGGGTTTTCGGAGGTATTTTTTACCCCCTTGCCATCAACAGCATTGTAAAAGGGGAGGGGGGTCCTTTAAAAGACGAATGGGTAACAAAAGGCTGCACCTTTCCATCCCCTTTACCCCTCTCTAGAATTTGTATTTCCAGTAAAAAAAAAAGAAAAGATTTTTGGCGGTCTTCATACACATTATCACTCACTTCTTGACGTCTAGAACACACTCGCAACAAAAAAATAGAAAACTTCCAACAATAAAGAAACCAAAAAGGAAAAGACCCCCCCCCCCCGGTCGCACCTCACACTCCTTCACTGAACCCTTTCAAACAAACTATTGCGTTACACTATTCTGTTTCGGTTCCATAGGCGAAGCCAATTTACTTCCAATTGCTGCATCCTCTCGTCACCCAGTCATGGGCTTGATTAGCCACGCCTCTGAGCTTTTTTTTATATTTATTACAACCTATTTATAATAATCGCGTGATTGAGTGTTGCGGGAGGAGGGGTGCCTCTGATGGCTAGAAGTTTTTTTTTTTTTTTTTTTCTCTCAAAAAAACGATTTCTCAGAGTACAATTGGATTTTTTCTCTAATTACCTATATCTCGTTAAGTTCTAAAGAAAACGTAAACAAACATCTCAGGAGACAGAAACCCGAGTAAAATTTGATTTCAAAGAATTCATTAATGGTGGGCAGGGGTGGGGGAGACTCAAAATCGTTCAATTAACGTGTAATTGGTGGGCGGGGGCGAAGGGGTCTTTAAAGCCAGGGTGTGCTTCTGCCGTAAAGAGCAGATGTGTGTTTTTTTTTTTTAAGTTCTGCTTGAACCCGCACCACCTGGGAGTCGTCCCCTATATGGGATGTACCACGATTCGCTTCCGCCCCTGGGGTTTATTTGAAGACGTATGTTATTGGTATAGTGGAAGGGTGGGGCGGGGGCGGTGGGTTTACCCACGTGCCCCTCGTTATACGAATTTATTTTAGGTTTGTAAGCGCTTTTAAAGGCCTGCTCAATTCAGAAAATGTGATGTGTGATAGCGCAATATGAACAGTCATTTTTTTTTCTTTATCGAGCAGAGGAGAATAATCATTAGGGTCGACTTGATTAGCTCAAGAATAATCCTCGCCTTGTTTTCAACTTGCACCACCTTAAGCAATAACATGAGGTTCAAAAATCGACTATAAACTACGAAATTAAAACAACAAAAAAGGAAAAGGATGAAGAAAACATTCCATGCATTTCTTTATTTGGCTGTAAATTCTCCTACCTCGTTACCCAGCGCCCCAAATTACACCAAAACGTTAAAATTATTTGAAAAAAATCCTCGTTTTTTAGCACCCCAACAAATTTCAGATCCCCTTTTCTCACTTCACTACCTCTTTTCTTTCATTTATAAACGTTTTTGAGAAAATTTAACGCGTTTTTAAAGGGGTGTAGTTGTGGAGTAGGGGGGGGGGGTGATTCGATTAAGAAATTATTGCACTGATATGGTAATAATACTACAGGGAAACACTGGACCTATGACCGGGGGGTGGTGACGTTGTGCGGTAAACTGTTCGAAAAGTTGCCCCCACTCATGAGATTTAAGGGTTGTTGGCCCACCCACCCACCCTTTCGTATCAAGATGGTGAAAGAGAGGGATTTCAAGGGTTGAGGATCAATACTGGGAGGGTAGTTTGTTCTGTCGAGGGGGAAACTAAAAATATGAGTCGTGTGGGTGGGAGGGTGGTTGGCGAAGAGGAGGATAAGGGGAATAGTGTGAAACTGGAAAAATGCTCTGACGATGGTGTGAAATTGGCTCTAATTGCAAGTTTCAAACTATACTGAGAGTTCCCGACAATAGCGGGGTTGTTGATAGCGATGTAAGGGAAGGGCAGCTACCATTGCCTTGCCCCGTTGCTTCTATCGTACTTTTGGGCGCTTAACTAGGGTTGCCAACCGTCCCAGGGTATACCCGGGACAGTCCCGGTTTTGCTAACTACGTCCCGGGCCCCACAAGGACATCACAGGACGCATTTTCTTCCGGTTTCTGTCCTTTATATCCTTAAAATTGGATCGTACTAATATTCATAAGGAAACCAAACGATTTGATTTGAACATCTCAAGGCAGCAATGAGTGCCTGGAAATAATGTTCTATTGTTTATGTTGAAATAATTAGTTTCATAATTTAAATTCTGATGGAAAGTGGCAATGAGTCAAAGGACATACGACCATGGACCATTATAGCCTCCGTTGGAATCGACGTCACTTTCGCAAAAGCATCATCTCATTAACTCGCGGTTTATGGAGGCTTTTTTTACAGTTAAAATTTGGGGGAAAAATTGCTAATCTGCTGTTCTTAGAGCAAGTACCGAAGTACGAGCCTGAAATTGAGCAAAAGCGCTAGGTAATTCACGGCTATAACATTTAGAAAAAGTGATAGATCATTAGAAGCTCAAATTCAGAAGACCCCAATGTGCAGTTTCCGGCGGCAACTTCATTGCTAAACTTGAGAATAGCGCTAATTCATGTTAAAAGATGCAAACATCGCTATTTTGCGGCTTATATTGAAAAAAGCGTTGATTCGCGGGTAAAGTTGAGTGAAAGCGCTCATGCGCAGCAGAAATCGTGAGATCGCCAATTCGTGCCAACTATGGTTTTTGGAGGCAAGTTTGTGGCTACAATTATGAAAAAATTCATGGCTAAAAGTAAAAATACAAATTACTAACTCTCGACTAAAATAGGGAAAAAAGGGCTAATTTATTGCTAAAATTGAGAAAATAAGCTAGTTTGAGGCAAAAATTAAGAAAACCTGCTAATTCTCGGCTAGAATTGAGAGAAAGCGCCAATTATCTTCTAAAATTGGGGGAGGGGAAGCTATAGTTATTGTGGCTAAAATGAATAAAACGACATTTTGCCATTTCTGGCTTTCTGGAGGCAACTTTGCGGTCTAAATTCATGGCTAAAAAATTGAGAAAAAGTGACACGCGAAGCTATAAATTGGAGAAATTGCCAATTCATGGTTTCCTGCACCTCGAACCCGTACAGAGGGCCGCCAGCACCCCTTTAAAGTTTCTAAAAATGCGTGTTTCACGTGGTCGCTGCAGTTTCAGCAGACCCCGAAGAGGCCCAGCAAGACCGCAAGCTGGGGATTTCAGGGCGACTTGCATGGGCACTGCGTCCACAGCCGCGTCTCTCAACGGTTAAAAACGGTGCGGATATAAAATGAGAACCCTTCGTAAAGGTTCGTCTGATAGAAAGAACGTCTCGATTTTCAGATTACTGGTGACCTGCGTACATAAACGCGGGTTCATCCAATTTTTAAAATTCGTCAATTTTTGACCAATTCGCCCAATCGAGAAATATTTTGTTGACGGCCGTGGTTTATGAGATCCTCGACCAGTGCAGTCTATAAAGCACGCCTAATTGTCCAATGCAGGCGGTTTCCGCGCCATAGCGCCACTGACCATGCTTCCACAAACATGACCAACGAAATTCAGTGTGCAGCGTTATGGCAAGCGCTTGCGGCTCAAAAACGTGCTGTTTTTAAGGGGATAGGAAAAATCATTGACGCCTTAAGTGAAGTGGATGCGCAGGGGGCTCGACACGTTGACAACCCCCCTCCCCAACACTCACCCTGAAGAGATACAGCCAAGTATGCAAAATGACCCGTGAAACTATTGTTTTTGAAGAAGCTAAACTCGCGGAAATGGTTCTGTAGCGAGCGAAACCCAAGAAATTGACGTTTTAGTGTGCCAGAATAGCGAAAGTAGTATAGTTGCGTGCAGAATCCGCGTGAATTGTGGTTTTTGAACGAGGAGAGCCCCGCAAAAAAGGTTTTCACCCTACAAAAAAACACGAAATGTTTTGTGGTTTTAGTGAGCGAAACCGGAAAATTGGGTTTTTAGTGAATGAAATCCCTGAACATGGTCTTTTAGCCAAAACCGCGAAATCTGTGGAATTGGTGTTTTTAATGAGCGAAATCCTAATAATTGGTTGTTTTGTGCTCGAAACCCCGTACATTTTTATTTTAGAGAGCTAAAACCGTTTTGATTTTCGAATTGGGCAACCACGTGAAATTGGTCGTTCAGCTTTAAAAAATCCGCGAATTAAATTGATTTAATAAAACAGACCCGCCAAATATGATTTTTCAGCTTGAAAAATCTACGAAATGGTTTTTGAATTTAGCCGTTAGGGTTTTAGCAACAAAAAACAAAAAAATTTGGTTTTTAGACTGCCAGACCTGTGAAAATCGTTTTTGGCGAGAGAAAATAATTTGCGAAATTGTGGTTTACAATTGTTCTTTTTTCTTTATGTGTCCCAGCAATTAATTAATTGCAAATTAGACGACCCTTGTCTTAGGACTTTTCAAGGGATTACTCCCCCCTCACCACAACACCATAGTCACCCTGCAGTGAACTCAAAACAAGTAAAAAATGGTGAGTATTTATCTTCAATAAAGTTTAATTCTTTATTTTCAGCCTCCCCACTCCCTCGAATTCACTGCAGGGTGACTAGGGTGGTGCGGTGAGGGGGGAGTAATCCCTTGAAAAGTCCTAAGACAAGGGTCGTCTAATTTGCAATTAATAAATTGTGGTTTTATGGTGAGCCAGACCCGCGAAAGTGACTTTTTAGTGTGCCAAATCCGTGAATGTGCAGTAAAACTTATCGTGCACCCCGTTCCCTCACACCTAAGAGAAACTGACTGTACGAAAGAGATCCGAAACTATAGTTTGCTTCGAATATTTCCTTCGTAAATCGATCAACAGGCTCAGTGGGCCACCGACTGTGGGGGCTCTACAGATTTTTGAATAATTTAGTCCTTATATGACAGCCTGTGTCAACAAAATATCACGTTGATTGGTTAGAGTGTCTGAGAGACAAAATTGACAACACGAACGGCGGCTGCGTAACCGACAGTCGTGAACAAGTCAAGAAAATCGGCCGCTGAACACGATGACAACGTGAAACGCACATTTCCGGCTAGTTAAAGGGCCGTTGATAGTCTCTTTGGGTGCGTTCCAGCCCTGATTGATTGCATAAATGTCAATTGAGTAGATTGTCCGCCGAACCCATGCACCGTGTCCAGCTCAAATCGAAACATGCAGTTCAGCAGTTGGAAAAATGACACTGAAAACTGAGAAGGTCCTCCTCCTTGTGTTGAACCACAAAAAACTCCAACCAGAAAAACCATGAAAATAACGAGGCCCTAAAACACAAAACCCTTGAACGGCAAAAGGCTCCAGCCACAAACGGCTTAGCGACGAAAAGCTCATCACCTCGAACCACAAATACCTTGAACTCTTGTGGTTGGAATCTCTACTCTAACCACAAGAACGTTAATCACGAGAGGCTCTAAACCACAAAAGGCTCTCTAAAACCTTCAAAAAGCATGAGCGCCAAGACCCTCCAAACCACAGCAAGCTTAAACCACAAATACCTCCAACTGTTCATTGTCGAAAATGGTCGGCCCGAGTAATCCTAAAATTTAGACGAATTTTCGATCAGGCGGTCTATTGAACTGGTTCCTTCCGTGTGCAGTGTTGCCGTTTTTTGCTGGGCCACCCACTCCGCCCGCCATCCAACAGCGTTAGACTGCCAAGTATTCCCGCTCTAAATTGTGAAAATCGAGTTTGCCATAAAAAATAAAAGCTTCATCTCAGATTCTGTGGCTCCTTCTGGCGCTGAAATGTGAGTGAAATTGACCGTTAACGCTCTTCAGGGAGCAGTTTCTTAGAGTCACATCGTAACATTATGTGTAATAAATCCAAGTCCGCTTGGTAGACTGAAAAAATGGAAGTTAACCTCCCCCCCCCCAGCCAGAAACGTTGCTTCGCAATTGTTCTATAATAATTGGCCTGTACGACCGGTAGACAGATGGCAGTGTTGGTCCACCACGACCAAATGCTGTGGCTCTAACGCTGTCGAGAGTGCCTCATCGGGTTTAGGACTTTGAATAAAACGAAGAGCTGCCAAAATAGCGTATCTACCTATACTTTAATGGTTAGAAATAAAACTAACTTTTTTTTTTTAAGAAAAAAAGTACAAAAAAGGAACTGGTAAAAATCTCACTTAATCTTCATGAATGACGTTGTAGAAAACAAGAGCGGCACCCACAATCGCCATGGAGGGTTTTTCCATTCTTCTCAATTTGGGAAAACAGTCGAACAAATTTTCGAAAGCTTCAACTAGGACCTGCCGCGTTTGCAAGTGCATTTGATTGTACGATTTGGCCGCGTTGCGCTTGTCACCGCTGTAGGGTGGCAGGAGGTTGGCTAGGCGTGGATAGGAGGCGTCGCACAGGACTTTCCACTGTTCATTGGTACCGGCGAGTATTTCGTACAGGCTCGACGACTCCAGTAGGTCAACAGGGTCGGTTGTACAGTCGACTTTGAAGTGCCTGTTTGGGTTTGAATGACATCGTTTAAAAATAACACAATTGAGCGGTTGGAATTTTCGGCACAGTTTACCTGATAATTCCATTGTGATCAACGACTATTTGAAGCATAATAGAAGGACCGTGGTTAACGTGGAGGACTTCATGTCCCAAAACGCCTCCGATTCGTACAAAACTGGACTTTTCGCTAAAGCCTTCCATAACAGCAGACAAGTCTACAGCAAAAACAGCGAAATTAGCCACTGAAAAGCCAACGTAAACTTTAAACAGACTTGCCATGGGGCCACTGAATGCCAGCAAACTCCTGCAAGTTGAAAACCACCGCCCTTGCGGTGTCATCGACTAGATCTTCGATCACGTTCAGTTCAACGTCTATCATATCGGCCAATTGATGAAATGAAGACTGTGAGTCAGTCAAATAGTAGAGAAGACTGAAGAGTCCAATAACTCTGCAATAGTAACGCCACCGCACCCACTCATTAGTTTAAAAAACCAGCGTAAAACACCAAAAAAAGGGGGGCACAAACTTCACAGGAGGATTTGACCCTATCTGTTGAAGTTCACAAAATATTCTGTCGAGTTGCCTGCGAGACACTTTCATAATTGACTGGAATGTACCATCGTCGCACAGGAAGAGTCGGTCCAAATCTCTGGGATTCCGCGATGTTGCTGTTCGGGACGACGACGCTCTCGAGGTGGACGGAAGGGCACGATGGGGGTACTCGATTGATGGGTATCCCTGAGGTATTGTCATCGCGGTTTGAAGCGAGGGTGCGAGTAGAAGTTTGTGGTATATTCCAATTAAAGTATTACCTGATGAGGGAACGATACGTTAGCGAGAGATCGATTTCAACGTTATTATTAGACGCATACCTGAATTAATATTTTCCTGCCCGAGCCTGATGATTTCTTTTACGTCCAATTCTCGTTTTTTGCCATCCATTTCTACTGCACCACAAAAATATCGGCACCAACTAATTCGCTCCTCACATGCAAACAACTTTCCCTAAGCGTGACAGCCAGGACAAGGCTCTAGATAATAATAATTTTTACGGTTTATTACACGAAAACCAACAAATAGTGAGCAGCTTATGGAAATCCTACCTTTTAATTCGTGAGATCACTTTTAGACTAACACACACACCGCTGTTACAGCCACAGACCCAATTTGCCCAACATACTCAGTATTTGGATGCGGAAACGAGTAATAAGGCAAATAATCCGTCAGAATAAACTATTTTCCTTCTTGAAACTTTCCGATAATACAACGAACAAGTGAGAATTACAGAGAATACGACAGAGTCGGCAGCTGTTATCTGTAATATAACCTTCTTCAAAAAAGTAGGTTTCAACTGTTATCCTCCCTTTTTGAATCTTGAGTGCCCCCCCCCCCCCACCAATTACTGGAAACAAGCCCATTTAGGAATTTGCAGTGAAATATACATTGGCGGATTTAAGGGGGGGCTATAGGGACTTAGCCCCCCAAGTTGTTCGCATCAGCCCCCTCAAGATGTTTATACTGAATCCCGTTTTCCAAAAACTGTCAAATATTGACAGTTTTTAACGCCGAAAATGACAGTGTCTATAAATAAGCGACATTGGCAGTGTTTCGAAGACGAAATTGACAGTTTTCAGAACGAAATTCACTGTTTTGAACGACGATATTGATAGTTTCTAGTACTCTGATGCAAAACCTCGTAATCAAGGTTTTTGGGATATTTGTTAGGTTGGAGGAAATGCGAAGATTCCAAGTCAAAATTGACAGTGTTGTAAGTCGAAATTGACAGTTTGAAGTACGACAATCACAGTTTTGAATGTTGAAATTGACTGTAAACCAACGGGGCTTTACGTTCAACTAAGTACCATAAGGTGTCGCGTGGACGAGGGGGCGAGAGCACACACTTTACTTTTTTACACGGGATTTATCATTTTTACTGAAATTGACAGTATCTAGGGTGAAATAGGCGAATTCGAGGACGAAATTGACAGTTTATAGGATGAAATTAGGAGTTTTAAGACAAAATGGACTGTTTCAGAAAGGAATTGACTGTTTCCCGAACAAATGCAAGTTTATAGTATCCATCGCAGGACGAAATTGGCAGTTTCAGAACGACACTGATACGTTTGGCAACGAATAAGTGACTGTTTCGGGAACGAAATTGACAATACTAGGAAGAAATTGACTGTTTAAAAGACGAAATTAACCGTTTCCAGGATGAAATTCACGGTTTGAAGAACAAAATGAATAGTTTTCAGAACGAAATTGTTAGATTTGAACATTTACTTGACAATTTATAGGGCGAAATTGACAGTTTTGAACGACGAAATTGACAGTTTCTAGTTCTCGACTGTTTCCGGTGAAGCGGCTTGAAAACCGTCAGTTTCCGAAATCCCTTGCCGCAGTTTCTAAAAAGAAATTGACAGATTCGAGGAAGAAATTGACAGTTTGCGGGACGAAATTGGCAGTTTTACAATGATATCGATAGGTATAGTTTTGACGACGAAATTGACAGTTCTGAATGACGAAATTGACCTTCATGGGAAAAAATTGACAGTTTTAGATCGATACTGATAGTTTCAACTAGAAATTTACAGTCCTCAGGACGAAATTGACAGTTTCTGAGATAACACTGACAGTTAATTATGACAAAATAGAGAGTTTCTGTGGTGAAATCGACAGTTCCCTGCTGACCGAAACTGACAGTTTACGAGACGGAATCGTTTTGAGAGTCTTAAGAACTCGACTGTTCCAGGTCAGGAGGCTCAAAAACCTCATGTTGTGAGCACGAATAATGGTCTGCTGCTGAATCTCGAAATCAAGTTTTGTGATCTTTTGTTTTGTAGGAGGAAATTGACAGATTCCAAGTCAAGACTGTCAGTTTCTGGGGCGAAATTGAGAGTTTTTTAAAGACGAAATTGACAACTCGACAGAAACTGATAGTTGCCGAGGGAGAAAATAAGAAAACCCATGCGGTCTGAAATCCGAATTCTCGTCAGCGACTGAGTTTGTAATTTTTAGTGCCTGAATAGTCGTTTTGGTGATAGTTAGGGTACGAATCGCCAGTTCAGGCATTTTTAAGGCACGAATGGTCAATTTGGCCATTATTGGAACGCGAGTGGTCGTTTTTCAAGGCGGAAATCTGTCCAGCAGCCCGTTTTAGGGCTTGTCCAGTCTGTTCTACCACTTTCAAGGGACGAATTGTGATTGTCATGAATGACCAGTGTGACCATTTTTAGAGCGAAACTTTGAAGATTAAAATTTTTAAGCATTTGGTTATTTCAGAGCACGAATCGTCAGTTCAGCCATTTTCAATGGCCCGGAATGGCTTTTTTGGCCATTTTCAAGGTGCGAGTCGTCATTTTTGGCATTTCCAAGGCGCGAATCGTCATTTTAGCCATTTTTAGGGTGTGAATAGTCCGTTTGACTATTTCCAGGGGACGAATCGTCCGTAAAGTCAATTTTAGGGTCCGAACGGTTAGTTTAGAAATTTATAAGGCATGAATCGCTAGATTCAGCATTTTTCGAATGGTTCGAAGAAAATTTATTTTTGGCGCAGTGAAATCCGTGAAATTGCTTTTTTAGTTCAACCAGCAGCAAATCGTATTAGGCATTTTAATGGCATGAATCGTCAGTTAAGGCATTTCTAAGACGCAAACTATTAGTTCTGCTATTTTTAGGGCACAAATCGTCTGCATTTTTAGCCATTTTCTGGGCGTAGTGGCTCAGTTTGTCCATTTTTACACTACGAATGGTAAGTTTCGCCATTTTACTGGCACGAATTAGCCATTTAGCCATTTTTAGAGTGTCATTTGCCAATCTAGAAATTTTATAGCAATTAATAGTTTCAAATCAAATCAAAAAGTTTATCCAGTCCATGTAGCTAACGCTGTTTGCTGGGGGGAGGGGGTTCGGTGAGGACGGCGCCCACGCTCGGTGCGCAGTCGCGAAGTGGTCAGTAGTTTATCGCTTGAAGGGCGCAAATAGCCCTGTTTGACCATTTTTTGGGTGCAGATACCCACTTTGAAGGCACAAATCGTCTGTTTAGCCTCTATAGAGCACAAAGAATCATTTAGGCCGTTTTTAGACCGCGAATTGCTGGTACGAGTTGTGTATGCCATTTACAGGGCGTAAATAGCCAGTTTTCAAGGCCAGGATCGTCAGTTATTAGACATTTTTAAGGCGTGAAGGCTCAGTATGGCTATTTCTGACGCGCGAATGGCCAATTTTGCCATTTTCAGGACATGAATCATCTGCTTAGGGTTTTTCAAAGTACGAATTGTCAGTTTAACCATTCATCGTAGGCCGCATAGAGACAGTTTTACCAATTTTATAGGGCGTGAATACCCAGTTTAACGCTGCCATGTGGCCATTCCTAGGGCATGAATTCGTCATTTTAGTCAATTGTATGTTACGGACTCAGTTTTGAAATTTTCATTGCGTGAATTATTAGTTTAACCATTTAGAGAACGCAAACAGTCAGTTCTGCCGTTTTTTAAAGGTGCGAATATGCCATTTATGGGTTGCGAATGGTCAGCTTGCCATTCCTAGTGCGCAATTTGTCAGTGTAATCATTTATAGAAGCCAGTGTGTTATTTTCAGAGCATGAATCGTCAGTTTTTCCATTTTTAGGGTTCGTAAAGTCTTTTGGGCCATTTATAATAAGCGCGAATCGTCAGTTTTGCTTTTTGAAGGTGAAGGACGCAATTAGTCCCGCGTGAAGCCAATGCCCGAATGGTCAGTATTTGGGCATTCTTGGCGCGCATCTGGTTGATTTTGGAATATTTAGGGCAGGAATTGTCTGTTTAGGGATTTGCGGAATGTGAATTGTTAGTTTGCCCATTTTCAGAGCGCGTTACGTCAGCCTGGCCACTTTTAGAGCGGGAATCGCTAGTTTTAGCCAGTTGTAGCTCGTGACTGGAAGATTTAGTCAGTTTCATATGGCGGGATTCATGATCTTCTCAAGCATTTTCAAGGCTGCACGAACCGTCAGTCTAGCCACTTTTAGACCGCGTGCGAAGTCCGTTGGTTTTTTTTTTTTGTTTTTTTTTTAGAGCGGTAATTGCCAGTTTGGCCATTTTTAAGGCGTTTAAGGTGGGAGTAGGCAGTGAATCGATAGCAAGCCATTTTTATTAGTAAGCCTTTCCCTTGACTGAATATTGGATCCGAGTCTGGACCCTGCGATATTTTGTTTTTCAAAAACAGCCAGAGCCATGAAATTTCTCTTTAAAATGAGCCATTACGCTCATTTATCCTTTAAAAAGGTGTGAAATCCCGTTAAATTGGCTATTGTCTTAAAGGAGCCAGCCCCACGAAATTGGTTTCTGACCTACGAAACCCGACAAATTTCGTCTCAAAAAGTGCCAAACCGGCAAATTTTGTTAATGAAGTAGCCAAAACCACGAAATTGGGGTTTGCGGTGTCTAATGAGCGGAATTGCATTATTATGAAGGGTCAACCCGGTTGGCTTTTTAGGGAGTCAATTCGGTGACATTGGCGTTTTGAGCGAGGAAAACCTTTGAAATTCGTTCTGAGAGCAAAAAACCACAAAATTTGGAATTTGACTTGATTTGCGAAAGGGGGGGGGGGCTATCAAAATCTGATTATTGAGCCTAAAAGCTATTAATTTGTCCCTAGGTAACGAATTTTTGCTCTGAAAACCAACCTAGTTCCAGAAGGAGGCATTTTGCTTCGCCTAATTAAATAATTAATCCAGAGAATTAGTTTAAACAACAGTTTTGTGCTCAAAATCTTATTTAGTGGCAAAAATGATTCATTGGAGATCAAAACGCCCGGCAAGAATATTCGCATAAACGTGAGTTGATTTATTTCATTTTATACAACAGTGATGTTCACTAAAAATTATGTTCATGTTCGTGATGTTCATGTTTTTTATGTTCGTGGTGTTTCTGCACCTCAGGATGGTGAGATTTGCCTTTTCGAACGACTTTAGCGTTGAACCCTGTCTTTTTGTCGGCCTCATAGTGAACTTCGAGAATAGTGCCGTCCGGTTCGTGAAGGGTGTAAAATCCTTTGACGACGTCGCCGTCTCTTGTCTCCGCCTGAGCTTTGTGATCGCCAGTGTGGTGATCGTTGACGTGGTAATCGAATTTATATTTCGGGTGCGCCTTTATAGGTGGGGGAAAAAAAAAGTTTGACATTTTTCCAAGGGAATTTTTGTACGGAATCTCTTACGTGATAGTCAACGACGTGTTCGTGGTGTCCGTCGCTGTGTAAGTTGGACAAGGCGTAGCTGGTTCCTTCATGATGATGTTTGTCCTGGTGCTGGGACGCTACTGCCATGGAGATCATGCCGTAAATTATGAGCACATTAACCTGGAAAAAACACGGATCGAAATTAGAGAGCCTCAAGAGCCCAATAAGTTGGATAATTTTACTCTCGAGATCATGGCTGTTTGGGTGTGTGTACTCGTATAGAACAATTAATACTCGGCAAACTACAATGCAGTAATGAATCTAAGTACTCACCGCCTTTTTATAGTCATATTAACTGTAAATAAACCCGCTCACTTTTAATTTTCAACTATCACCACTAATTTCCCCCTCCCTCCTAGTAGGCGGAAGGATGTAATGTAGCAGAAAAAAAGGGAACGAAGCCACTCTAATGAATCTGATTATGACAAACGTTTGCCTATGGATTTATTAAGAAAACGAAAGTATATCACACACGGTCGCACACACTTGCGTGGTGTTTATTTCCGCATTGAGTCCGCGTCGATTGCGTGGCCACCGTTTGTGTACTGTGTTTATTGACAATCCCAATTTAGTGGCGCCGGAACGGCTTTAATGAGGCGTATAGCACAATTCTTAGAAAAGAACACACCACACCAGCTCGGTATATTTGTGGCAAGAGGTGAATAGGTGATATGGATATAAAAATGCCACATCACAGCTAAAATTGAGAGTGACTCGCGTTGGGAAAAAGCGCTAATCTGTAGCAAACATTTAGAAAAATCACTTTTAAAAAAGCGCTAATTTACGGGTAAAGTGAGGGGAAAATCACAACTTCACGGCTAAAATTGAGACAAACTCCAATTTAAGGCTAAAATTGATAACAACTCTAATTCGCGGTTAAAATTGAGGAAACACCAATGAGGAAGTTTCATGGGTCAGAACTTATTCATAAATCTCTTTTTTTTTTAAATGGTTATTTATGCTAAAATAGAGCATAAATCGTGATCCGTTCATAAAATAATCCAACATTAATAAATACGCGATTTTTGAAGTTTTAGGTCATTTCAAACACGCCAGCTAGCATATCTGTATCATATGCGCCTTCCGAAAAAAATTTACCTGTAATGTAGCTGTCGGAGAGAGGTTTGTTGTG
The DNA here is from genome assembly GCA_038030265.1 of Corythucha ciliata. Taxonomy (NCBI): domain Eukaryota; kingdom Metazoa; phylum Arthropoda; class Insecta; order Hemiptera; family Tingidae; genus Corythucha; species Corythucha ciliata. The sequence goes on along the minus strand of CM075941.1, from coordinate 17,392,397 downwards.
TTTCTTCGCCTTATTTTCTACTAGAGCTCTCCAATAATAAAATAATGGATGATAACCAGATAAGCTATTTAGAGGCATGAAAAGGACAGAGAATACAAGGGATAATACGTTGCAGAAAATGTTCGTTTCGGCGGGATTTCAAGTATGCCAACTTTTGTTAAGAAATAAAAAATATTTCTGAAGGGTTTTAAATTGTTATTCATTTATTTACGTGGAAGGATTGAATATGCCTCATCCAAAAAAAATATTTGTGGAAATTGTGAAACTTCCTCATTGACAGCTTCTTAATTTCAGCAACTTTATTGTGGCTAGGAAAAGCGCCAATTCACGGCACGAATTAATTTTTAAAAAACACACACACACACACACACACACAAACAAACAAAAAAACAAAAACAAGCAAACAGCTAATTCACGGGTAAAATTGAGACAAATCACTAATTCGCGTCTAAAATTGAGGAAAAGCGCTGATTCATGATGGCACAAATTAGAAAAATTGCTATTTCAAGGGTAAAAAATTGAGACAAACCACCAATTGGCAAAATCACCACTTGGCACAATTGGCTAAAATTGAGGAAAAGCGCTGGTTCATGGCACAAATTAGAAAAATTGCTATTTCAAGAGTAAAAAATTGAGACAAATCACCAATTGGAAAAAACGTTAATTAGCTGCTAAAATTGACGAAAATGCTAACGGCCGCCAAAAACAGATAAATACGCTATTTCATATAGCTAAAACTGAGTAAAATCGCTAATTCGCGGATAGAGTGTAAAAACCGCTAATTGAAAAACCGTTAATTCGCGGCTAGAATTGAGGAAAAGTGGTAATCGGCGGCTCAAACAGAGAAAAACATTAATTCGTGACTAAAATTGAGAAAAATCGCTCATTCGCGGGCTATAGAATTGAGCAAAAGCAGCGATTAATCGCACAGCAGACTCAGCTAACATCGAAAAAAACTCCAATTCGTGTTTCTCGATGCAACTACGTGAATAAAATTTTACTTCTCGCGGCTAATAATATTGAGAATAAAGGCTCATTTGCTTGAGCCATGAATGAAAATACAGCAATTCTCAAGGCCACTTGGCACGGGGGTATGGCACGGGAGGGGGGCATGGCAATGGTATATGAAGGCATCTTAGCTGCTAAAATTGAAAAAATGCGCTAACCCCAAAGTTTCTTTAGGCATTAGATAGGAGGCTAAAATTGAGAATCCGCGCAAATGTGCTAATCTTGGGGCAAGTATACGAGGCAAAAAGTTTGATAAAGTGCTAATATTCACGGCTAAAATATTGGAAAAGCGCCAATTTGAGGTTAGAAAATTAAGAAAAAGCAGCTATGAATCGCTCAGCAGGCTCAACCAATATTGGGAGAGATAAAACTTGAGGCAACTCGTGACTGAAATTGAAGAAAGCGCTAATTTAGGAATAATTTAGGAAGCACTAATTTAGCGCGGATCTAGGAATTATGATAATTCTCGGATACATATGAGAAAACCCGGTAATTCACAGCTGAAATGGAGAAAATGCGTAGATTCGCGGCCGAGAATGACAAAAAGCCCACATTTCGCGGCTGAAAGTTCACGGATTAATGTGAGAAAAAGCCGCTGATTCTACGAGGCTAAAATTGAGTAAAAGATGTACTTAGCGGATGATTCTATAGATAATAATTCACGGCTAGCATTCAGAAAAAATGTTAATTATCTAATCAATTTCGGAAAACCTGCGCTGATATACGTGGTTGAAACTGAGAAAACCCTCTAATTTCCGACTAAAATTAAGACTATGCGCTCACTCCCAGCTAATGTGAAGAAAAACGCTAATTCGCGGATCAAAGTAGAGGAAATCCGTGAATTGGGGGCTAAAATTGAGAAATAATTCTCGGCTCCACCTGAGAAAACTCACTAAATATTTCCCGGCAAAAATCAAGATAAAGCGCTCAATCGCAGCTAAAATAGGGAAAAAGCGTAATTCGCGGCTAAAATAGAGTAAAAGCTCTGTTATTCTCGGCTAAAGTCTTTCAGAAGGCTTTCTGAAAAAAAAATCATATTTCTTCCTAAATGACGGTGAATTTCCTTGGTCCGGAAAATTCGCTCTTTGGCTCATTCAAGCATCAAGCCCCGATTTCGTGGATTTCACTCCTTCAATAGTCATTTCGTGGTGATGTCCCAGTAAATCCAAAATTCGTGGATTTGGCTGAAATGGAAATTATATACTTACCTATTGTAAGTTTGCCTTATCTAATGGTCGAGGATTTGACAGTTCGAAAAAGCAATGTCGCTGGCTCTTTCAAGAAGCCGAGTTAAAGCATTTGACTCCTCATAAGCTCAACATTTTGTGGATTTGGCGTGTTTAAATCCACAAAATTTTATGGGGTGGCTCTTTCATGTTTCGAACTTCCCGGCTTTGGCTAAAAAAATACAATGTCGCGCGTTCCGGTTGGTGGCTGGGGGAGGGGGTGAAGCATAGGCTGATGACGAATGCATCTAAAGAACTACAAAATTGTAATAGCCAAAGTCACGTAATTTATCCATGCCGGACCTTATAAAATCCAAAGGAATTGAGCCAAGCATTCGAATATATTATGAGCTCTTAAAAACCAGTTATTTTCCCTTTTTGATTCGGCAATCCGCTAAACGAATGGCTTTTTCACCTCAGTATACCACTTTTCGGTCTATAATTGACCGCACGATCAGGAAAATCCAATTTACAGACCCAAAGTTACCTCAGGCACTCCATAGCGTGCTCGGATTGAGCTGAAAAATAACCAGGATAATGAGACTTATCGTTTACTCGTTGTATTTCCGACCCCCCCCCCCCCGTTGCATTAGAGAAGCAACAGATGAGATAGGCTCTTGCTTTCTAGTGACGAACCCTGGTCCCCTGCATTGTCGCTGCCGTCGTCCGACAGCACGGGACAGGGTGACCATCACACCACAAAAGATCTCATGGGTCGCGCTGGTAGGAGATAGTTCCTCTTGAGCTTTCCTCATCATTATACAACAACAACAACAACAACAACAACAACAACAACAACAACAACAACAACAACAACAACAACAACAACAACAACAAAAACAACAACAACAACAACAACACCAACAACAACAACTACAGCAGCAGCAGCAACAACAACAAGACCTTATTTCATGGTCATGGGTAGCCGTGGGAGGTTGTAAGGCGAGCATGCCACAGACATTTCGTTGCGCACTTGAACTCCCTCCACTTGTACTCGAAAGGTGAGGTAATAAAGAGAGGAATTTTCGATGCTAGGGAGTAAAGAAGAGCGTGAACCGTGAGTGTATGGTCACTTATTGTAATGTATTGCATGCATAACATTTGTATCGACTTTCTCATAATTCATTTTCGAAGTTAAATATTTTGATTTCGTCATTCGCGAGAGGTTGTGTTATTTGTAGCACAAAGCGTTATGCTAAAACAGATCAAGTCCTCCACAATGAATTCTTAAGTGGAATATATTAAAACAAATAAAATTAGGCACCACCGGGAAAACCGGAAATCAAGAGAATTGTCCATGGTGACGGGGAGAAGCGCCCCTGTTCGTGGATTTTCGACGTTTCGATTCAAGTTTAATTAAAGCCACGCTCGAGCACCATCGACGATTTATTTAGCACCACCTGGAAAAGCCTGAAATTAAGGTAGTTTTCCACAATGAAAAGCGGGATAGTCCTCAATTTGTCCTAAATTGGATTAGAAAAATCCAAATCCGGACGAATAGTTGCTCATGTGTCATGTATAAATGTGTCGTATATCACTGCAGTTGCTTGAAACACTGCTTGCTGACACTTGAAAGTGTCATTTAGTGTCGTATTTTCGTTAAACAATCGAACCCTCAATTTATACGGTCATTTGACCCTATCCACCTTGCGGGTTTTCTTGATCGGACGCAAGTACATGTACTTGCTCAAGGAAACTAGATCTGCCGTACAGTTGTGTTGTGCAGGTGTTGAGTATCAACAATTTGCTTTTGATGGGGATTGAGTTACCTTCGTGATGCGGGGCGGGGAATCGTTAAATTCTGGGTCTCCCCAGATTTTTCGCATCAGCGTGCCAAAAGCGTCATTTTCCTTTGCGTTTTTGAAAATTTTGAAGACTAATGTTGCTCTCATCCTATAGGATGAGAGCACTCATCCTGTAGGATGCGTATATTTCAAACCTGTCGTCATTTTTCATGAAAAGTCCAGCCGAGGAACAGCCGTTTTCTTTTCTGTGGATAAGATTAGGGAGACCTTGCAGGGGTTGTCAACCTTACAAACGCTTCAGGTGCTCCGAAGTACTTGGAATGTGCTAGTGGACGCCACCCTCTGTTAAGCACGTGACAACATGCCTCATCAATATAAACTGAATTTGCACAGATAGGGTCGTTATCTGCTGAGAAACTGTAGTTGTAGCCATCTATTCCAGATTTTCTGTCTTAAGACATCCCCCCCCCCCAGAAGCGATACGGATGCGTTTGGAGCTAAACTTACTATATGGTCCCTTGAGACGGTAACTGCGGTAATTTAGCCCTACAAATTGGTTCCTTTCATTTTAGAGACAAATTTCCATGCTATACGTCAAGCGCGCCCAAGCGTAAAGCGCATTAGGGAAGGTCCAGATTCTCTGAGAAGATCGCATGATGTATGATGACTGGGACAGATACACCGCCGTGATCACCAAGATACAGCAAAGCTGGGTTCCTACCGAGCAATACCAGTGAAATTATCTTTATTAAAAAGTCAAACCCCCATAATTAGCAAAAAAAAAAAAAAAAGAGTCGTTTTATCCTTCACGAGTAGAAACTTGTATTTTCTATTCGCAAAAGAGGCTTGAAAGTGTATCTATACCGTTTTAGGATGGAAAGTACTTATTTTCTCTCCGAGCAGACTTCTAGGCCACATTAACGTCATCCTGTGCTTAGTGGGCGAGTCGTCGGCAAGTCAGTCGTCTCGTCAGCGTTGCTCGCTACGCTAGAGAACCTTTAGAACCCAGGTACGGAAACACACGATAAGCTGGTTAGAGAGTTCCAGCCATGTCACCAGATAGGGCGTTAAAGTCGAAGTTGTCCTTATGAATATTAATTTATGGGTCTATTAATAATCTTTATCATTCACGTGTGTGATCACTTTATTTATCGGCGTTTCGTTGCATCAAAAAAACAAACCCATCTACCTGACGCCACCCCATTGGCAGGGGTAGGCAGCTGCCCTCCCCTAGACTCGAAAGCGCAGATTTTGCGGGGCAGCTGCCCACCCCTGGATACGTTCTGAAAGTATAAAATCCTTCAGGATAACCTCATTTTGTTTCTCGTCGGCGCTCAAATAAAAAAAATCAATTTCGAGAATTCGTATTGCTTGTATTCGCGGCCTAAAATACCGCTTTCGCAGATCTGACACAACTAAACAGCAAATCTTTCAGATTTTGCTTCTCCGAACAAAAACAACACTTGAAATCCCCAGCTTAGTGGTAAAATTGCCAGTTTTCGTTCAAAATTAGAGCCTACTAAAATCTCTATTTCTGTGCTAAAATCGCCATTTTGGCTCTTTAGGGCCGAGTCGACAATGCCTGTTTATAAGCGATGTTAAGGGTTTAAACGTTTTTGTAAGAAAAATGCTGAATTATGATTGGGGTATAAGCTCTTAAGCTGTGCTTAAGAATAAATGGAACTTTGAACCCGTGTGGTCAACCTCCCCTGGTCCTAAATCGCGATTAAATAGCTATTTTGGGCTAAAATCGTCAGATTCTAGGTAAACCCACTAAATTTGTTTTTGAGGTGAAATCGCTAGTTTTTCAGTGAAAGCATCAGTTTTCAGTTGAAATTTTTAGGGAAAAAACTTCAATTTTTGGTTAAAACTCGTCCGTTTTGTGATAAAATAACAAATTTTAGGGTAAAATATTCATTTCTGGGGTTAAACTGTAAAATCTGGTTTTGGGGTAAAATCACCAGTTTTAAGGTGACGTCTTCCGTTATGGGGCAACACGTCAGCATTGGCGTGAAATTGTCTGATTTGGTATAAAATCGTCACAGATTTGGTATAAAATCGTCACAGATTTGGTATAAAATCGTCACATTTGGGATTAATTCGTCGGTTTTGAGGTGAAATCGCCGGTTTTCAAGGTATGAGTCGTCCTTTTTAGCCTAAAATCATCCGTTTAGCGGAAAACTTTATTTACAGTGTGTTGTGTGTCAGTTTTGCAGTAAAATATCCAAATTTTGGGGAATGAGTCGTTTCGGGTGTAGTACATTCATTTTTTAAATGAAACAGAAAAGGTTTTTGATAATCGCGGGCAGTTTTGTAGTGACATCTTCATGGGAGGAGGGGGGGGGACACCTCAGCTTTGCGAGAAATCGTACGTTTCTGTAGTGAAATTGCCATTTAAGGGATAAAATCGGATGTTTTAATGCTGAGTGGTCTATTTTGGTAAGATCATTCAAGTTTTGCATCAGTTTGGGTGTTAAATCCACCACAGTTTTAGGGTGAAATCATCAATATTGGGGTAAAGTCTTGGGTTTTAAAATCGCCAGATGTCATATGAAACCTTTAGTTTAGGGGTAACACAACGGCTTTGGCGTAAAATCGTCAGTTTTAAAGTAAAATATTGATTTATAGAGTGAAACCCTCAGTTTGGGTTAAAACAATGTCAGTTTTGAGTTAGACATAATGTTACATTTGTACGTCTCTCAGACAAAACGTTGGTGAAAAGTCAGACACTTAGTATTTGAGTGCCAAGCCGTTCCCACAAAGAATCGATTTCCGAAGAAAACATTGCCAGTTTTTGACAGAAATACAGGAATAGGTGGCTAAAACCGATAGTTTTTGCAACAGACATGTTAATTTTTACCGATTACGGCATTTTTTTGGAAAAATTTTTTTCTGGGGAAGAATTTGACGATTTAATGGCGCCTATTTAAGATTTAATGAACTACCAGTTCTTTTGCTGGGGTCTCTGGAACATCCGAAGTTTTCTGTCCACCCTTGGATCAAGGACTGGCTACGCCCCTGCGCCACGCGCCCATTTTTCACACAGATTTTTCAGAAGTTATCGAGTCGACTTGGAAAATCGGGATTTTTCGGGACATTTGAAGAAATCTGGCGGGGGACAATTCTGCCGATCCTCGAAATTGGGACAATCCCGATTTTTCGAGACGCCAGGCAACCCTGGAGTTGTCTAAGTAGCAGGTACGATTTGCCAATGTTATGGACAGTATGTTCAATGCTTCAAGGCACCTATTTCAGTACTACTGGTGGTATTAGCCCTGAACTATAATTAGGTATAATCGAAGTGAAGGATAGAAAATTGTATGTACACCGTGAACGGAAAGTGATTTTCAAGCTTAGAGGAGTGGCCAGCCTCGCGGCTCATCGCCTTGGCTGACTATCTCCTCCTCTCGGCTTGGAAAGACTCACTTTCTCTCCTAGGCCTACAATACACCGTTTCTCCCGACTTAAAGGCCACTTTTCTCGTCTCGTTAAGTAAACGACTATTAGGGAGATTTAGAAAGAAGTAATAGTATATTACACAACGAGTGAGGGAAGTAGAATTTTGCACGCGAGTTTTGTTTGACACGAAAAAACGAAGCAAAAAAAAAAAAAAAAACGAGCGTCGAGCGTTCCCCAAAATTGGACAATTCACTCCACCTACAATGCCACACTGTAAATAAGGTTTTTTCCAAAACGGATGATTTTAGGCCAAAAAGGACGACTCTGCCTTGAAATCAACGATTTCACCATAAAACTGGCAAAATCAACCCAAATGAGATAATTTTAGCTGACTTGTTGCCCCATAACTGAAGACGTCACTACAAAACTGGCGATTTTACCCCAAAACCAAATTCTACGGTTTAACTTCAGAAATGAATATTATACCCCAAAATGGGTTATTTTGTCACAAAACGGACTATCCTCCGAACCTCTGAAGTGTTCTTCTAAATATTTCTTTTCAGAAACTGGCAATTTTACGCCAAAACTGACAGTTTTAATCCCAAATTTACGATTTCACCCAGAAACTTTCCCAAACTGACGATTTTACCCTAAACCTATCGGATCCCCCCCCCCACCAATATTATGTTTCCTCGAATCTGGGTATTTTAATTCAAAACTGACAATACCACAGCAAGCCTGGCGTTTTCCCTTAAACAGATGATTTCACGCCAAACTTAACGACTCTATCTTGAAAACTGGCGATTTCAAGAAAAAACGGAAGATTTCACTACAATACTGGTGATTTTTCCGTAAAACTAATTTTGTCAATTTTCCCTCAAAAAGAAAATTTTAATGCGTAGCCGTAGAAGGGTGCGTCAAAAACGATCGGTTTCGGCTGCTCGCCATCTTCAGTGTATGGAAGTACAACTGAAACTTTCAGTGGTACAGCAGATTCAGTTTAACTTCCATACGCTGAAGATGGCGAGCAGCTGAGACCGGTTCGTTTTTGACGCATCTCTGTGAGGAAAGACAGACAATGTATGCATGCATTACCTAGAAACAATGTCAAAAATTAAACTGTCTTTACTGTGTTTACTCTGAAAAAAGGACAATTCCTCGACCAGGAAAGGTGTGGGATGATTGATAGTGGAGGGGGGGGGGCTTGTTTCTGTGAGGGTAGGACTCTTTTTCGCCTAGTTGCAGTGTCAGGATAGCGGTTCCATCTCCACCTCCTCATTTCAGTTCAGTCAAGCAGTCTCGTTCATTCTCTTTTTATTTTTACTATTCCTATTTATTTTTTCCCGCAGTACTGAGTCTTACGCAAGACTCATTGTTGGAATCTTACAGGAGCTGAGTAAGTCTTGGTCTTGTTCTTGTTCTTGCAGCAAGAGTATCGCGAGGCTGCAAGAATCAAGACCATTCTTGCTCATCACTAGTTTGAGCCCGGCCGGAACTCACGAAATTGAGTTTTTAATGAGGCCACGATAAAATGATCCTTTAGTCAGAAAAACCCACGAAATTCACGTTTCATGGAGCCAAAGAAGTGCGAAAATGGTTTTGGTAGCGTGCCAGTGCCGCTTGATTAATAGTTTTGAATGAGACAACTACGTGAAATGGAGATTTTATGCAACGAAAATCCACCAAATCGATGTTCGATCGAGTCATACTGGCGAAAATGGTTTTGACGGGTGGAACCCGCAAAAATGGTCTTTCAGCGGTCCAGGCGCCCCCTATAAAATGTTATTTTTAGCGACAAAAAAGTGAGTTTGGGGGGGTTTTGGGAGGTTGAGGTCGAGTTGAGTTTTTAGTGTCACAAACAAGTAAAAACGTGATGAGAAATATCCGGGAAATTGGTTTTTGAACTATAATACAGTCAAATGGTAGTTGGACGTGGAAAAAATGGAAACCTCGGGTTTAAATTTGATTTTAATGTTTTGGGGGGTGCTGAATCCGAATTTGAAGTTTTCCAACAAACCAGGCAGATTTTCCAGCTTCAGGCTCAAGCCAATTTTCCGTCAACGGCAGAAAATGGTCAATTTTCGACGGGTCATATCTCAGGAACTATTAGTCGTACGGAGATACAATTGGGCTTAAACTGTCTCAAATTTGGTCTATTTCAAAAATGCAAAGGTGCGCCATCATCGAAAAGTTCGTAGTTCCAGTGATATTTATTGTAAATGCTAAGGGTGAACTGTCTTGAATGACCTGTATATCGCGTCTGAATTTAATGAACATTTTGCTAATGTAGGTGTTAATATTTGGAATTCCATTCAACATCGATGAGTTTCACTCATGATGATAGTTTTGTAGTCGGTCGTACGGTTGCGAGTTCTATATTTTTGGAACCTGTGTCTGAGAACGAGGTTTATTCAATGTTAAGTCAAATAAAAGTGAAGAATAGTTTCATGGAAGGTGAAGTTAGTAATGAGCTCCTCAGAAAGATTAAGAGTTACATTGTTATCCCAATAACCCATATATTCAATTTAGCCTTATCAACTGAGTGTTTCCCGAATCAGTACAAGAAGACTTTGGTTATACCGCTGTTTAAGGGTGGAGATTCGGAAAGTCATGGATAACTACAGGCCAATTTCTTTGTGTTTAACTCTCTCGAAATTGTTGGAGAAGTGCATAAAGAAACGTATAGTGGCCTACTTAAATAAATATTCGCTCTTATCGGATAGGCAATATGGATTTCAAGCTGGATTGTCTACAGAGCATGCGCTGTTTGACGTGTCTAAATTTATCTGTGAAAATTTAGATGCAGGAAGAGAAGTTATAGGTTTGTTTTTGGACATCAGAAAAGCATTTGATACCATCAGTCACGACCTGCTCCTACGTAAATTGGAATCCTTTGGTTTCCGAGGTGTGGCCTTAAATTTGTTGCAGTCTTATATTTCTAATCGTAGTCAAAGGGTAAAAATTAATTCCGATGTGAGTGATGAGATTTCTTTGACCGCTGGTGTACCGCAAGGCTCCGTTCTTGGTCCCCTACTATTCATTTTGTATTATAACAACGTTTTTTCTTTAAATGTCACATATGCGCCCTTTTGTTATGCTGATGACACAGTATTCTTGTTCTTTGGGGATGATTTGTCCACCTTATTGACTAATGTGAGAAACGATTTGATACACATTAAAAAATGGATGGACTCTAACTTTTTGTCAATTAATTTTGATAAATCTGCGCTCTTAAGATTTGGTAACGCAATATCGCAGCCTCTACAGTTAGAGGCGGTCGAAATTCATGCTCCTACATGTTCAAGTAGTATTGGTTTTTGCAGTTGCCCAAGAATTAATTTCGTTTTCAAAAGTAAATATCTTGGCATTGTGTTTGATTGTAGGCTTACGTTTCGAGAACATGTGCAGAGCTTAGTGGTTCGAGTAAGAAAGTTGTTTTTCAAATTTAGATTTTTGAGATGTATCTTGAGCATTGAAACCTTCAGGGAGTTTACTATTCATTATGCCAATCTGTTTTGTACTATGGGATAATTTGTTGGGGTAGCACCTATAAGCAAATAATTAAGCGTCTCGTTGTAGCGCAAAAATCTCTTAGTAAAATAATTCTTAGAAAATCGTTCAGATACCCTTCTGTAAAGCTCTTTGAAGAATTTGGCGTTCCGACAATTGAAGAGCTCTTTTTGAAGTCCGTAATTTGCCACTTGTATAAACGTCGTTTTACAGACAATAAGTTGGTGCATAGTCATTCAATGTTCGTGTACCTATTCACCGTACTGCTTTATACTCAAGGCACGCACTCATTGTTTGCTTAAAATTTGCCATCACGCACAAGTTCAACTTTGATTCGTTCAATTCCATCGGTGCAATGAAAAGACACCTGAATGAACTGATGAGCGCCAAAAAGTTAGTTTTGGTGGATCTTACTGGATGTCTGTGATGATTTCTGTGATATTCTTGCATGTTTACATATTTGTTATTTATTCTGAGATATTTATTGATGTTTTGCTACTATTTAATAATGTGATTTGATTCATACTGTTGTTGGTTTATTTTGTTCTGTATTTTAATGTAATGTATGTATTTAATATTGTAATGATATTGTAATGATGTTGTAATGATATTGTAATGATGTATTTAATGTAATGTATTTTCAGTGTGCGAAACCTACGAAATTGGTTTCTTGGTTTATAACAGTTTATATTATTTGTTGTCTCATTTTTTATTTATATTCATATTTAAATTTTTTTTTGGTAGGTAATACAGTTAAAATAGGAAAGCACGAATAAAATTGTAAATTACATAAGCTAGGTGGGCAATTCTGGCTCCAGCTCTCCACACGATTTGCCTCTGGGGAGCTGGCATCTTTAGTGGATAGATAAACGATAGTATTGGTAGATTGGATTATAGTATAAATAATCCTAAATAATAAATTTAAAAAAAAAAAAAAAACATACTTTCTGTAACCTTGAGGGAGTTGTTGGACAAGTAGGGTAGCTATGATTGTGAAGTTAGAGGGGGGTTGGTAGCATCTCGAGTCCAACGAATAATTGTATAGAATCCACCTTTTCAAACTAGCCGCAGCACAGCGCCACGAGGTGGAATCCTCATTTCAACGAAAATAAAATTGCTATTAATTAGGAATAAGTTCTTAAAACAATACGAAAGTGTTGATGAATACGTTTTAAAAAATTGTGACTGTATTCTCAACCTGTTTCCTCAAATATTTACGGTGAGAATAAACATTTTTATCGAGGCTACGATTTTAAAAAATGAAAATTTAAAAGAAAATTGAAATTTGAAAAAAGTGAATCCATAGTGACAATTTTGCAACCTCAAAGATTCGCGAAAAAATAATAAAAAAATATATATTGCATTTTTGTCCAAGAAAACGTGTACCGAAGCTTTCGTTGCGGGGGAACCCCCCTCAGAATTTTTTTTTCCAAAAAGTGAATCCATACTGACAATTTAATTGGTTAGAAATAGCTATGTGCCAATTTTCATGAAATATCTCGGTTTCACCACAAAGAAATCGTGTACCGAAGTTGAGGAAGCACCGTCAACAGCCTTAAGGGATCTCACTAACAATGTCAAAAATTAAACTGTCTTTACTGTGTTTACTCTGAAAAAAGGACAATTCCGTCGACCAGGAAAGGTGTGGGATGATTGATAGTGGAGGGGGGGGCTTGTTTCTGTGAGGGTAGGACTCTTTTTCGCCTAGTTGCAGTGTCAGGATAGCGGTTCCATCTCCACCTCCTCATTTCAGTTCAGTCAAGCAGTCTCGTTCATTCTCTTTTTTACATATTCCTATTTATTTTTTCCCGCAGTACTGAGTCTTACGCAAGACTCATTGTTGGAATCTTACAGGAGCTGAGTAAGTCTTGGTCTTGTTCTTATTCTTGCAGCAAGAGTATCGCGAGGCTGCAAGAATCAAGACCATTCTTGCTCATCACTAGTTTGAGCCCGGCCGGAACTCACGAAATTGAGTTTTTAATGAGGCAGGCCACGATAAAATGATCCTTTAGTCAGAAAAACCCACGAAATTCACGTTTCATGGAGCCAAAGAAGTGCGAAAATGGTTTTGGTAGCGTGCCAGTGCCGCTTGATTAACAGTTTTGAATGAGACAACTACGTGAAATGGAGATTTTATGCAACGAAAATCCACCAAATCGATGTTCGATCGAGTCATACTGGCGAAAATGGTTTTTGACGGGTGGAACCCGCAAAAATGGTCTTTCAGCGGTCCAGGCGCCCCTATAAAATGTTATTTTTAGCGAGAAAAAAGTGAGTTTGGGGGGGTTTGGGGAGGTTGAGGTCGAGTTGAGTTTTTAGTGTCACAAACAAGTAAAAACGTGATGAGAAATATCCGGGAAATTGGTTTTTGAACTATAATACAGTCAAATGGTAGTTGGACGTGGAAAAAAAATGGAAACCTCGGGTTTAAATTTGATTTTTATGTTTTTGGGGATGCTGAATCCGAATTTGAAGTTTTCCAACAAACCCAGGCAGATTTTCCAGCTTCAGGCTCAAGCCAATTTTCCGTCAACGGCAGAAAATGGTCAATTTTCGACGGGTCATATCTCAGGAACTATTAGTCGTACGGAGATACAATTGGGCTTAAATTGTCTCAAATTTGGTCTATTTCAAAAATGCAAAGGTGCGCCATCATCGAAAAGTACATAGTTCCAGTGATATTTATTGTAAATGCTAAGGGTGAACTTGTCTTGAATGACCAGGATATCGCGTCTGAATTTAATGAACATTTTGCTAATGTAGGTGTTAATATTTGGAATTCCATTCAACATACGATGAGTTTCACTCATGATGATAGTTTTGTAGTCGGTCGTACGGTTGCGAGTTCTATATTTTTGGAACCTGTGTCTGAGAATGAGGTTTATTCAATGTTAAGTCAAATAAAAGTGAAGAATAGTTTCATGGAAGGTGAAGTTAGTAACGAGCTCCTCAGAAAGATTAAGAGTTACATTGGTATCCCAATAGCCCATATATTCAATTTAGCCTTATCAACTGGGTGTTTCCCGAATCAGTACAAGAAGACTTTGGTTATACCGCTGTTTAAGGGTGGAGATTCGGAAAGTCATGGATAACTACAGGCCAATTTCTTTGTGTTTAACTCTCTCTAAATTGTTGGAGAAGTGCATAAAGAAACGTATAGTGGCCTACTTAAATAAATATTCGCTCTTATCGGATAGGCAATATGGATTTCAAGCTGGATTGTCCATAGAGCACGCGCTGTTTGACGTGTCTAAATTTATCTGTGAAAATTTAGATGCAGGAAGAGAAGTTATAGGTTTATTTTTGGACATCAGAAAAGCATTTGATACCATCAGTCACGACCTGCTCCTACGTAAATTGGAATCCTTTGGTTTCCGAGGTGTGGCCTTAAATTTGTTGCAGTCTTATATTTCTAATCGTAGTCAAAGGGTAAAAATTAATTCCGATGTGAGTGATGAGATTTCTTTGACCGCTGGTGTACCGCAAGGCTCCGTTCTTGGTCCCCTACTATTCATTTTGTATTATAACAACGTTTTTTCTTTAAATGTCACATATGCGCCCTTTTGTTATGCTGATGACACAGTATTCTTGTTCTTTGGGGATGATTTGTCCACCTTATTGACTAATGTGAGAAACGATTTGATACACATTAAAAAATGGATGGACTCTAACTTTTTGTCAATTAATTTTGATAAATCTGCGCTCTTAAGATTTGGTAACGCAATATCGCAGCCTCTACAGTTAGAGGCGGTCGAAATTCATGCTCCTACATGTTCAAGTAGTATTGGTTTTTGCAGTTGCCCAAGAATTAATTTCGTTTTCAAAAGTAAATATCTTGGCATTGTGTTTGATTGTAGGCTTACGTTTCGAGAACATGTGCAGAGCTTAGTGGTTCGAGTAAGAAAGTTGTTTTTCAAATTTAGATTTTTGAGATGTATCTTGAGCATTGAAACCTTCAGGGGAGTTTACTATTCATTATGCCAATCTGTTTTGTACTATGGGATAATTTGTTGGGGTAGCACCTATAAGCAAATAATTAAGCGTCTCGTTGTAGCGCAAAAATCTCTTAGTAAAATAATTCTTAGAAAATCGTTCAGATACCCTTCTGTAAAGCTCTTTGAAGAATTTGGCGTGCCGACAATTGAAGAGCTCTTTTTGAAGTCCGTAATTTGCCACTTGTATAAACGTCGTTTTACAGACAATAAGTTGGTGCATAGTCATTCAATGTTCGTGTACCTATTCACCGTACTGCTTTATACTCAAGGCACGCACTCATTGTTTGCTTAAAATTTGCCATCACGCACAAGTTCAACTTTGATTCGTTCAATTCCATCGGTGCAATGAAAAGACACCTGAATGAACTGATGTGCGCCAAAAAGTTAGTTTTGGTGGATCTTACTGGATGTCTGTGATGATTTCTGTGATATTCTTGCATGTTTACATATTTGTTATTTACTCTGAGATATTTATTGATGTTTTGCTACTATTTAATAATGTGATTTGATTCATACTGTTGTTGGTTTATTTTGTTCTGTATTTTAATGTAATGTATGTATTTAATATTGTAATGATATTGTAATGATGTTGTAATGATATTGTAATGATGTATTTAATGTAATGTATTTTCAGTGTGCGAAACCTACGAAATTGGTTTCTTGGTTTATAACAGTTTATATTATTTGTTGTCTCATTTTTTTCTTATTTATATTCATATTTAATTTTTTGGTAGGTAATACAGTTAAAATAGGAAAGCACGAATAAAATTGTAAATTACATAAGCTAGGTGGGCAATTCTGGCTCCAGCTCTCCACACGATTTGCCTCTGGGGAGCTGGCATCTTTAGTGGATAGATAAACGATAGTATTGGTAGATTGGATTATAGTATAAATAATCCTAAATAATAAATTTAAAAAAAAAAATAAAATATTATCAATTGAGTAGAAAAAGACGGAAAATTTTGCCGTTTTTCGCCGATATCTCAAAACGCAACAGGAAATTTTGTTGGAAAAGTTCAGATTCGGATTCAGCACCCCAAAAAACATGAAAATCAAAAGTAACCAAGGTTTCCATTTTTTTCCACCCCAGGGCAATTTTGAACATCATTTGACTGGATTACTAGGGAATCCCATGAAACTAGTTTTGTTTAAAACTAGTTTTGTTTAAAACCGTAAATTTATTTTTTGTGAGCCAGACCCACGAAAGTTTTGTTTTCGCGTATGTGAAGAATACGCGAAAATGGTTTTTTGATGAGAAAATTACGCAAAATTAGTGTTTTGGCCAGCAAAAACCTTGAAATGTATTTATTTTAGTGAGCCAAAACCGCAAAAATGTATTTTCAGTGTGCGAAACCTACGAAATTGGTTTCTCAATGAGCCACACTCACGAAAATGGTTATTTATCTGTATATAAATGGTTATTATCAGCAAAATGTTTTTTTCAGCAACAAAAATCTCTGAAATAGGTTTTTGGTGAGGAATATACGTGAATTTGTGTTTTTTTTATTTCACGCCAGCCCCGCGAAAATGACTTTTTTCTTCGCGTTGAAAATCCTTTTAACTGTTTTTTAAATAATTTAGCAACCCCGCACAAAGGATTTTCCAGAAAAAAAACAACATAATTTGGTTTTTTAGTCAGACAGACTCGAGAAAATGGTTTTTTGGTGAGAAAAAAATCACGAAATCGGTTTTCCATGTTATGAAATCCGAGAATTTTGTTCTTTAGTAAGCCACGTGAAAATGATTGACCAAAATTTTGGTGACCCTGTAGAATTTTTTCATGTCGATGGTTTTTTTTTAATAAAATTGATTTATTTATGGGGTGGATAGCCACATAACGGCTCTGCTTTCGAGTCTAGGAGGGTGCAACTGACCACCCCTGTCTTCCCTTTGGTTATGCACATCTCTTTCACGGACCTCGCTGTCTGAAATGGTTCAGTGTTTGACAGAATTTTTCCCTCTTGAACGCTAAAAATGTTCCTATGTGGGTATGTATATAGGTCTTGAATGATTCCTGTTGTAGTCGCGTATTTTGGTTGATTGAAAAATAGCCAAAAATCACAGTTTAGTCTCTTCGTCGCGCCCCCCCCCCCAACCATGAACCTTTGCCAATTGTCACTAAACGGCATTAAATCATTATTCTTTCAATAATCTTGCGAATAGCGAATTTGTTGCTAATAATTCTGGTAATTATTAGCAACAAATTGATATTCTGGTGTCTCAAAAACTTATACTAGTCAGGTGAGACTACAGTTGATGAGAGTCGGTTGAATTTGTTGGAAGGTCGAACCCCAAGGGAGAAAATTTTTTAGTGGAGGAATACCCTTGACATTGGCCAAATATGTTGTATTCAATTTATTAGTACATATTTCGTAAAAAGCTAGTTGAGTCCGATATTTTCAGTTAACATTTTCATACGCGTCTTCGTTCGAAACGTTTCGGGATTGATCTTTCGCTAGTAACGTCGGCGTCGGTGCGTCGTTGGCTGTCGGGTGATGATGACGCCGACGACGACGAATCGTCAGATTCAACTGGCAACTTTGGTAGAATCTCAAGAGCTTGGGCAATCGCTTCTGGCATGGGAGGCGGTGTTGGAACGTGTCGCGCTTCCATGTGAAATCCAGTCTCGTCAGCCCACCAGGACGCTTCAATCGGTGTTCCGTCGGGGGCCGTGTACGCGTAGTGGCCTTTCATCGTTTGAGCCGTTCTACCGTCGTCGATTGTCTTGATGAAACCGCTCGTTTCTTCGGTGATTCCATTCTCCGAAACAAAACTTACCGAACAAAAAAAAAAAAAAAAATCAATTAGGAATCCTTAAGGCTCTTAAAAAAAAAAAAAAAAAAGTAAAATAGCCACTCACTCGTGTTTAAATTGACCGTCGACGTTGAAAATTGAGTTTTGGCGAAGTATGGCAATCGGCCTAGGAGGTCGCTCTTCCTCAACGCTCGAAGCTTTCTCCGCCGCAGACGACGCCACCGTGCGGAAATTTTCTTCCTCCCGGAAGTGCCTTCTTTGTGCCAAACTGACCGTCGCCAAGCAGAGGATAATAATGGCCTACATTTTAAAACAAAATTTTAGGATGAAAAAAAAAAAAAAATTGAAATTGAAAAAAAACTCGCTACGCACTGTTTGCTTCATTCTGCTAATTTTCTGTCCTGAACAAACACTCATCTCATGAGATCTCACGTCTTTTTATATACTCCGGCCTGGAAGCAAAAATGGACGAGAAAAAAGAAGGAATCTGGTCCTGAACACAATTCAGTTTTTTCTTTTTAGAAAGAAGAACTTAAAAAAAAAAAAAAAATGAAGGGAGGAGTCCTTTTAAGCTCCCTAGCCAAGAGGATGACACCGGCTCTCCTTGAGGTGCAAAAAAATGCGAATTTTCATTCGTGACTCAATAAATTAACGACGCGGAAAGTCACCGGGTGATTCTTCTAATGCTGGCTACGGGTGGGGGCGGGGAGGTTGTTTTCGACATGAGGTGACCAAGAGTTCATACTCCTTTTTGGAATGTTTAAAATGATTCGCAATAAAGGGATTTCAACGTGAGAACAAGAGAGAGAGGAAAAACTGGCTTATGAAAAAAAAAAAAAAAAAAAAACTGGAATTGAGCTTCATTAATGATGAAAAAAAGGGGGAGAATGATAGGTTCGGTGTCTAAGTCCCTAGTAAGCCCACTATTTACGGTTTTACTGATACGTTTTAATGTTTTTCTCCCTGCCCGGGCAATCTTCCTGTCGTTTCTCAGGGTGAACGCCCTGGATTCATCAACTCAACCCAAATAATCCTTTGAGTTATCGGCCCGTGAGCCGCATGCATATCGGCCTAAGATGCAGCAGTTACAATAGCGTCTAAATTGCCAGTTTTTAGGTTGAGCTCAGAGTTCCAGGCGGTCTTTCTTTGGTGGATTGCTTGAGATAAATCACCAGTTCACACCGAATTTTTTGAACCATGCACCTCCGAGCTAGCGAATTAACGTTTTTCCTAGGACCCCCACCCACCATCCAATACTTTATTAGTTTTCAAAACTCGCAAAAGGTAATGCATACGTTCTTATTCTCTGGGTGTTGGGCAGTAAGAAAAAAGATGCTCAACTGGTTTTCACTCTTGATTTACCTTCTTTGGCGTATGTCTGCCTATTTTCCCCCTCGTTTCGTTTTCCTGCTGTCTGTGCATCCGTCGCATTTTAACCGAAGTTCTTTTATTAAATTGTTTTAAACGTTTGGTGTTAGTCAAACGCAGAGAACACCGTACTTTAATTTCACTGACACAGAAAAGCATTAAAACGACCTTGCTGGACACCAGCAACAACCCTCCTTCACAGTTCGCAAAAGTCAGTCAACCGTGTCTTCGTGCGACGCCCAAACTTACGCTTTCCAGATCTCCTTTTTTTCTCTCTCTCTCTGCACTCTCTTTGTCCTACGGGGAGCTATTGCCCAAAAAATTGTGTCTACTGTATTTTTTTTCCATCTTATCGTCTCTTCATCTTTCTTGGATACGATGGCGAAACAACCCAGCTGAGCTTATACAGTGGGCCAATGTGGTGTGGTGGGTGCGGTTCGCGGTGGAACTGATTGAGTTGGCGGTCGTCTATGTGACCACTTATCTTGTTATGCCGTGGGAAAAACGATATACGCGGGGTGAACCCCCTCCCACTACTCCAAGGGTCATGTATCTTTGTGGGATGAGCACCCGCCGTACTCCTGCGTAATCCTTTTACATACTCACTTTTACATACACACTTTTACATACCTTCAAAGGATGCGAATTTTAACGTTTTCGGATAATAATAAAACGAACAATTTTATTGATTTTATAGGCGAGTATGAGAAGGAATAAACCTGTCATCTGAGGAGCTTTTCTCGCGGGAAATTTGCATTGTTGCGATCACAGGGACCAAGATTTACTCAGGTTTCAAAATTCGAGTCAGTGTGGATGTGAATCACGCGTTTGCGGTACGAGGAGAGGTACAGGACAACCCGATCTCATTTCGATCGATTAAAATTAGTTAACAGTTTCACGCATCACTGGGAAAACCAAAAATAGTACGCTCCCCCTCACCAACCATTCTCTTAGGCCTTTTTTCCATACACCCCCTCCCCGTAACCAGCTTAAGCCTTTTTTTTTCTTCTATCCTCCTTTCTCTATATTTTATTGTTGTTGCAATTCGACCTGTGTTCCGGTCTGTCAGAGTCGCCTAACCAAGTTATAAGCGTCTGAGGGGGGGAAGGGTGGCTGAGCTATAAAAGCGTTTGTTTCCCATGAAAAGCGCAACATTCCGATTTGTTCAAAACATACGCGAGTGAGTTTCAAACTAGTGGGATTTTTATATTGTGCACAATGGCTCAGGTGAATATAATATTTTTGGACTTTGTCGTTCATTAGTCAGTAGGGAAATTGACGTGGAACGTGAAAATGATTAGACTTTCAAGTCGCTTTCGATGAACCGAATCTGATTGAAGGCGTTCTGTGTTAATTTTCACTTCTTAGTTGATCGCCTTTACTGAAAAATTTGTCACTTTCAACCTTCCTTTGATTCTAGTCGACTTTATCGCTAATCCTCGTCGCTTCGATGGCGATAGTAATATCAGCGTTCCCAGGCCACGATCACCACGATGTCGACTATCACGTAAATATCCCTTGCCCCTCCCCCTCCAACACTCTTCATGGCTATTCATGACACTAATGACCGTCAATCTCCCTCCCCCCTTTATTTTATTAAAATATAGGCACCCGCTCACTACAAGTTCGACTATTCCGTTCACGATCCGCACACGGGAGACGTCAAAAGTCAGTGGGAGCACCGTGACAAGGATGCCGTTAAAGGAGCCTACACCGTTCACGACCCTGACGGCTCAGTGCGAACCGTTGAATATCACGCCGACAAGCATAACGGTTTCAACGCCGTCGTAAAAAAACACGGTCACTCGCATCATCCCCACGTGTATGGACACAAGGACGCCCACTAAAAAGAATCCAAAAACAATAAGTTACTTGTCATCAATTTCAAAGCTGTAAACCAAAGAAATCAACGTTTTTTGTACTGATTTTTCAACACAGAGTTTTTTTAAAATTTTATTTTTTCAAGATATTGTCCTAATTCCCCCGATAGTTATGCTTTTGTCCTCCATAGAATATCTGAAGGAGCCGCGATGAGGAATGGCTCCCGTCGCTAAAGTCATGCCCCAGAGCACAGGGGGTACAGGGACACGATTGGTAGATCTCAATTGTGCCTCCTCCCCCCTCCACTGTATGATCAATCACCATCAGAGGCAGACATTTTGAAATTTTGAACCCAAAACGCTCAAATTTCAGCAAGGGGCTAAAGTGGTTCAAATTTCTTATAGAACGGCTGTCTATTCTATTTTTGTGATTTTTTCGAGTTTCTGGGGGTGCAAGGTTAACAGATTTTTTATTGTGAAAGGGGTGACACTCGATTTCTGGGGTTTGGCCCCCAGAGAGCCAAGTTTGCATGGTTTTGTGACGCCGGACGCTGTTGCAGAATTTTCACGCTTTGACTCCCCAAAAAATGACAGTTAACCAAACTCACGAACGAACAAGTGGATTATTCGCGGTTTCAGGTTTCAGACACAAGATCTTGATTCAGATACAAGATTAGGATTCACGCATTGAAATGCCAAAACAGGCGATTCCTGCACTGAAAAATGGCAAAATCGACCTTCCTCGCGCCAAAAATGGCCAAAATGAACCTTGACGCTTTTTCGATGCGTGCCCTAAAAATAGAAAAACTGCTGACTATTCAAGCCCCCCCAAAAACTGATAATTTGCGCCCTCCAGAAGCTACAGATGACGCCAACGACGATCCGCGCCTTCAAAATGGCTATCTGCGTCCAAATAAAAATGGCCAAATATGGCAATTCACGCCTTAAAATGATAAAATTACCACTGGAATTTGCGCAACGAACATCTCTCCTCCCACCTAACTCGCTTCTGTCATTGAGAAAAACCGCTAATCTGTAAGGTGTAATTGAGAACAAACGCTAATGCGCGCCTGAAATGGGAAGGGGTGGGGGGAGGGAAGTCAGAGGCTGGAAAATTAGAAAAAACGCAAACTATCGCGGACGCATTTGATAAAAAACCCTTAGGCCCCGCGCACACTAGGAGAAAAAAGACGCCGACGCGCGAGTCGGCGTCTTTTTTCTCGAGGAAGAGACGACTCTTGCGTACGCGTCCAATGTGAAAGGCCCCATAGAGTTCTACGTGTTTTTACTGCACGAGTCGGACGCTGACGCGCGCGTCGGCGTCTTTTTTCTCCTAGTGTGTGCGGGGCCTTATTCGTTGAGAAGTGAAAAAATTGCATATTCACAACCAAAATTGAGAAATAGCTCGATGACCGCCTGAAATCGAAAAAAAAGTGTGCTGAAACTCAATGGGGAAAATGAGCTAATTCGTGGCTACAGATCGAAAAAATGCGCTAATTCGCGATTATAGCCATTTCATTACAGCAACAATAAGAATTAAAAAAAAGCGCTGGTTAATTTATTAAAAAATCGCTAATTTGCGTGTAAAATTGATAAAAATCGCTGATTCTCGATCGTGAAACTCGATGGTGGATAAATAAATTTCGGGAAAAGTGCTATTTTGCGGAGGAATTGAGAAAAAGCAAATTCGCTGCTAAAATTGAGAGAAAGTGCAAAATCGTTGCTAAAATTAACAAAATGCGTCAGTTTGCAGCCAAAATTGATTGTATAAAACTCTAATTTACGACTTAGAAGAAGAAATAATAGCCTCAATTCACCGCATGCTAATTTGCGGACTGAATCGTGTGTAAAAGCGTTAATCACTTGGTAAAATTGAGAAAAAGCGGTACTTGAGGTCGGAATTGACAAAAAGCGCTAATTGTGGCTTGAATTGAGAAAAATGGCTAATTCGCACCTAGAATCGAGAAAATGCGCAGTGCACGGGAGTCCTCCTCTACCGCGGCTGCGATAAGAATTCAGATTTATTGATATACGTATGAAAATACAAAAATCCCAATCTGCGGCTAGCATGGACGAAAAGCGGTTATTCGCGCCAAAAATGAAGAATGCCTGATTCGTTTTAAATTGAGAAAAAGTGTGAAAAAGATGCTAAAATTATAAAATTAGTGGTTTCCGTGAAGAATAAACGCTAATTTAGGGCTGAAAGGGAAAAAAACTGATAGTAAAAGAGGCTAAAATTGGGAAAGTGCGCTGATTTCTTGCTATAGTAGAGAAAAAACGCCCATTTATTGCTGAAAATGACAAAAAACAGGAATTCCCGTTAAAATTGAGAAAAAATGCTCTTTCACGTCTAAAATTAAAGTAAAGAAATTGCAAATTCAAGGGTAAAAATGTTTTAAAAACCACAATTTGTAGTTTCAGGATGCAACTTTATTGCCAAATTAACAGAGGCACAACTTCACGGCTGAAATTTTGAAAAAGTAGGTACTAATGTTTTGTTTTTTGAGCAATTCCATGGCTACAAGTTTGACAATAAGTGCGAAAGGCAGTGGCCTAATTATGTTTGCGGTAATATTTCTGGGTCTCATGTTAACGTGCCAAAACGGTCAAAACTGCAGTAATAATAATGAATAACCATCTAACCACATGGGTGGGGGTGTCACGAACAATCACTCCCTCCCCCCTTCAAACCATCGAAGTCACTACCTCCTTCACTCTCGATTGCTCTAAAAAAATCTGTATTTCGACTGGTTCAGCTACAAACTTGATATCTCTTCCACTCCCTCCTCCACCCGAAACAGATTTTTTGTACGAAGAACAGTACACTGGCCGAGTGACCGCCAAACTTGCTCGTTCTCCAACAAAAGTTGACATTGAATTGCTTACTGTAAAAACTTTCAGTTTGGGGGGGTCTTTGAAAAAAAATAACTTGGGCTCTTCAGAAGTTCAAATTTCGCTGATTTGACACTTTACAGGATCTAATTTCTAAATCTAATTTTTCAGTTTGGCCTAATTCAACAACCAATTTCGCCTTTGGCTCCTTTAAAAAAAGCAATTCCGCAGGTTTAGCTCTTTCAAAAACAAAATTTTACGGATCTGAAACGTTAGAAACGAGTTTTGGGACGTTGCTCCCCTATGAAAGCCAACTTCACGAATTTTACACCTTTTAAATCCAAATTTCCAAGGTTTGAGTTTTTTTAAAGGCAAATTTCACGGTTATGCCTTCTTTCTGGGAAACAAAATACTGTTGAAGGGTTGATTGAGTTCTCACTGTGACGGCACCGTTTTTAGCTGTTTCTTTTGAGCTCGTTTCAAGGACAGCACGAATTCAACCGCTAAAAATTGATTCTCACGGCCACTGATCCCTGTGTTGCTTGTCATGGAAATTGGTGATCTTACCTCGCGGAATCCACCCTCCTCCCCAACGCACGTGTAGTGCCCTATTTCCTCTCATTATCTTGTTGAGCAAGGAGGGATAGACGCCACAGGGTCATTTTTGTTTTCTTAATCATAAGTTCTTTGGTTCGCTTCCGTCTATTTGGTAGTTACAAATGATAAAAACGGTGATTCTTGGCAGATCGTAATTCCTGATGCTAAAGCTTTTGAAGAAGAAGCAATCCACTTCACATCCGGCCGATCAGAGCTAGAACGAGCATCAAAATTGAGGTTTTCTTTGGGCAATTCAACAGTCCCGCCGAGCTATTCACGGGATCGCATACATTCCTCTCGTCGACCTCCTTTTTATCCGCGTTGCCACTCCAAAGCTCCTCGTCGGTCCCCGAGGCTAATATTGGCTCCGTCCTTCGCTCTGCCGATCCCTCGCTTGCATTCTCAACGTCAGATTCGGGTGAGACCGCCACCTGATTTTGTGTGTTGTCTTCGACGTTTCGCATAATCTCAGCGGCGCTATCGTGGGAGGGTTTCTGCCAAATCGTGCTCGATATAGTAGTAGTAACAATTGGCTGTTCGGTAGTCGTTTCATTTTGAGTGAATGGCTTTTCCGATGCCGTTTCAGTTATCACCGTGCCGTCAACGGTTGATTGTTCGACAGAGCTTGGCCTCGTTCCAGTATTTTCCGTGCCTGTCTCGCTACTTACGAGTTCTTTCCCAGTGACTGGGGAGACGGTTGTTTGGTCCATATCGTTTGTTGCTTTCGTTTGAATGTTCTGCGAGATCGCCAGAGGAGGGAAAATTATAAAAAATAAAATAAATTGCGATTCAAAATGCATTTTCTCTGACATTTATTTTAGTCTCACATGTTAGGTAAAAGTAGTAAAGAAGGGGTCCGTACACGCGCAATAATTATTGCGCAATTTAGTGCAATATTTTAACTTTCACCCTACACGCTCAATATTTGTTTTTTTTACATTATTTTTTCCGATGTTTTCAAATAAAAAATAGTTTTCACAATATATTGTGCAACCCATCAATATTACCCATACACTTTCAATTAATTATATTGTACAATCCCTATACACATTTCGCAATATTACGTGTATGGGCCGCTAAGAAAAACTTTTTTTTTTTTTTTTTTTAGTAAGGGAATAAAAAAAAACCGGTCGCTCGATGGAATTGTAAGGAAATCTTCAATATTTGGCCACTTGAGTGGTGCGACCCGGGGTGGCTCGTTTCATATTTCTCCTTGAAGTCGCGCCACCCCATGTAACAGGCTCAATATAAAAACTCTCTATTGGTGACCAGGTCGCGCCACCCGGGTGGCGCCACTCAAGTGGCCTCATCTGTCAGGCACTGCTAATTTGTGGTTTCTGGGGGAAATTCAAGCAAAAATATAGAAAAAAAAAAAACTCAAATTCATAGCTGAATATGACAAAAGAGGCCGCTACTCTGCTAAAATTGAGAAAAACACTAATTCGTCGTTTCAGAAGGCAACTTTGACTAAAATTGATAAAAATAACAAATTAATGATAGAAGAGGAACAAACTGCGGATTTTCTGCTAAAATTGAGCAAAACATTGATTCGTGTCCAAATTGTTTTAAGAAAAAGCGCTGAATCGCGGCTAAAATTGATAACAAGCCCCAATTTGAGGTTTATGGATACAAATTCTGTCAAAATCTAGAAAAGGCGCAAATTCATGTCCTTAGGTGGAGAAAATTAAGAAAACTGGTAATTTGCGGCTAAATATGAGAAACGTAAATTACTGGCTAAAATTGAGCAAAACTCATACTTCAACGCTACATGAACGTTACGTTTCTTCATTATTTAGAGACTAAGGGCCGTATTCAGAAACCAACCTTAACCTTTACATCTCCTTTAAGCGCTTCAAAACAGATGACACATTTTTATAAACCATCACACTTTTCAACTCCTTTAGTTAAGGCTTTGTAAAGGAGGGTTTCTGAATACGGCCCCTAAAGGGCCCCAAAGAAATTTCTGCCCCAATCACGAACTCCGATAGGTGTACAGGTCTGCCTCTGAGGCGATCGTTGCAGTGGCCGCGTGCCTTTGGCTTTGCAAGCATTCAATTTTGCGGGTTTGTCTCTTTCATAAAATCAACTTCGTGGGTTTGGCCATTGCCAAAGTAAAATTCGTGGTGTTGGCTTATTCAATAAAACAATTTCACAGGTTTAGCGATTTAAAAAAACAATTTTGTGGATTGTGCTCAGTCAAGACACCAATGACTGGTTTGGCTCTTCAAAACATCAATTTCGTGTGTTTCGGCTCACTCCCAAACCAACTTTTTGGGTTTCTTTCTTCATGTAACCAATTTTGATTGGTTTAGACACTGAGGAAGAACGATGGGTCCGTCCAATTCTTCACTCTTATTTTACATATGTTGAAAACTTTGCCACCTCGTATCTTTGCCGCGTGTGGGCTTCAATATTTGCAAAATGGCACCTGAAATAAGTCCCACCCGTCTTCTCCGAATTGAAACACATGTTTATGCAGAGGACGCTGCACTACACTTGTGTAGTCTGTTGAATGGAAATCGCTATTATATCTCGTACCCAAATCATTTCTAGACGAAACTACTCATAAAAAAATTGAACTGAAGCCAATTTCCTGGAATTTATACCATGAATTTTTTTTTTCGTAAAACCAGTAGTTTGGGCGTATACGTATGAACGCTACACAGCGACCACACGAATTCTACCCTTAAAAAAAGATTCTCACAGGCGCCGAGGTCCTTTTCTGCGTTACTTGCCATGTAAATTGGTAATTTAACCTGAAAGACACATCTCCCTATCACGTGTAGTGCCCTCATCCAACTGAAACTGATTATATCTTGGTGAGGGAGGAGGAATTTCGTTTACGTGGTGTAGTGGGACCACCGCACAAGCCGCCACGGAGAGATGGACGCAGCGGCGGTTGAGTTTTTTAAATATGTTCTTCGGCTCATTTCCGTATATTCGGTAGTTGTAATAATAAAAACGGCGATTCTTGGAAGATCATAATTTCTGAACTCATGAGGCTAAAGCTTTTGAAGAGAAAGCAACCAACTTCAGATCCGGTCAATCAGAGCTAGAATTAACATTAAAATTGCGGGTTTCTGTGGACAATTTAAATTGAACAGCGCCGCCGAGCTCTTTACGTGATCGCACACGTTCTTCTCGTCAACTTCCGCTTTATCCACTCGGCTCCTCCAAAACTCATCGCCGGACCACGCACGTATTGCCTGCTGCCACCATAGCTCGTCCTCCCCACTTCCTTCCTCACCATTGGGTGAGATCACCTCTTGAGTGTCGTTGTTTTCTGCGGGGGATCGCAATTTCTCAGTCTTCACGGTATCGTTGATGCCGGAGGGTGTCCACAAAATCGGGTTCGATTTATCATTAGTAATAATTGGCAGTTCGGTAGTCGTTTCATTTTGAGTGACTGACTCTTTCGATGCCGTTTTAGTTAACACCGTGTCGTCAACGGTTGATTGTTCGTCAGAGCCTGGCCTCGTTCCAGTATTTTCCGTTCCACTCTCCCTACTTGCGAGCTTTGTATTACTGTCGGTGGCTGTGGAGACGATTGTTTGGTCCGTATAGTTTGTTGTTTTTTTTTGAGGGTTTTCCGAGATCGCCAGGGGAATACTAATTATAAAAAATAATAAAAATTTATATTCAAAAGGCATTTTCCCCTAAATTGATAGCAGTCTCACATGTTAGGTGAAAGAAGAAATAAAAAAAGTTGTTTTTAGTAAGAGAAGAAATAGAACCGGTCGGATGGAATTGTAAGGAAATCATCAATTTCAGAACGAACGGTCTTTACTAAAAACAAACATTTTCAGCGAAGATTTAAAAAATAAAGCTCACCGATCGGAAGAGTCGGTCGAAGACCTCGACGCTCTTTTAAAGGGCGACCAATGGACACCGAACGAACAAACGCCCTGGTATTTACGCGGTCCAAAGTCAATTCACGTGCCCCACTATATTCTTTCTCCCGGCGACGTGAGCACGGAGTCGGATCGACCGCCCAAACCAGTTCAAGTTCGTCTGTCGTTCGTTCAAAAGTTCATCAACATGGAGCACGGTTCGGATTTTCATCAGATTAGGAAAATCGTTCGAATATTGAAAGTTTGGTTTGAATTTTCTTGGAATCGTCGAATGACGTTGTGGAGGATTTAATTTTAATATCGTGAGTATAGGCAGCCGATGAATTTGGAACAGTACTGAGTTTGGCCCTTCTCCTTGATTATGATTTTGATATTGAAGAGAATCAAACGGCTCTAGCAGAGCCTGGAGGCTTGGAAATTCTTATAAACCTCATCAGTGTCGATAGCCTCAAATGCCAAGTAATCCCCCCCCCCAACCATCCATCCATGCTAAGTGCTAATGTTTTAATCTACCGAACGGCAAACAGCTCGGAGCCTTGAAACTTCTCAACGTTGTCACCAAACACGTAAACATGTCGTTTATGGCAATAAATCTGGGAATTTTCGACGCTCTTCTCGACGTGTTCGCTTGCTCCGAAGATGACGTCATCAAGGAGATTGCCAGTATTTTAAAAAACTTATGCTCTCACAAAAAAAGTCGCACTATAATTCGTAAAGTCGGCTACCTACCGTATCTCGTAAGATATTTCCGACCTTCCCACAAGTCGCTAAACGAGTTGAAATCAATGTCCCCGCACCCTATAATTCTCCTCACCCCTCTTTCCACGTTTACAAGCTCGACGTCATAGACAACGTTCCGAAAAAACTCCTTCACAAAAAATACAACACTCTCACTGGCCTGAGTAAAATGAGCGTCGACGTCGCTCGTGATGCGATACAATGCATCGCCATAGTGTCGCGATCTCCGAAAGTCCGTCGCGAATTGTACAACATCGGCTTCTTGAAAATCGCCGAATTTCTGTTGAAAGCTTCTGAGAAGGACGTGAAACATAACGCTCTTATAACGATTATGAATTGCTTGTCGCTCGTAAGTCTATGAATGGAAACACCGGCGTGAACGCTGCTCTGATCGTGGCTTTTAGGATTTGTTTAGGAAATCTTTGGAGGCTCAAATGTCGCTGAGATTGATCTTGAAATTTTGGAAGGATCCGAGTAAAGAAGAAACAATTCTTCGAATATTATTCAAAGTACTTTGCTTCAAAGAATTGATGGTTTTTGATATAATTAATCCCCATCCCCCCACACTCATTAAGTTCGCCAAGAGCAGCGTTGGACGAGAGCAAATTCTCAAGTTCGGTGCCTTAAAAAAAATAGCGTCGCTCATTAGAGACAAAGTGGCTTCAACGCGAGTTGGAGTCTTCAAATACGCCCTTGGGACAATCTACAGGTTGGGAGTCCTGCCGACTGTGAGGGATCGACTTCAAGAATTAAATCTCGTTCCCTGGTTGATACGGCTTCTGGACTGGGAAAAGAAGAGCGTAAGTATCGCGTTAATGATCGTGTGTCTGGGGGGCCAGTCGTTGTGCCAGGAGAGGGGCAGCCTGTCGGCCAAGGTTTTGACAACAATTTAGGGGGTCAGAGGTTCAACTTTTTTGTGTTTGAAAAATTTTGTGGTTAGAGCGGTTGAATCAAGAGAATTGGCTGATCATCTGAAAATCCAGAGCTATTTTTTGTATTTAGATTTAATTAAGTCGCACGCAATGTTTTGTGTCACTCAAATGCAGCCGGTCAGGGCCAAAATTCACACGTGGGGTGGGCCGTCGCGTCGTCAGCATCCCATTTAAAGTGTTTGTATTTGTCGTTGCACGTTGTTTGTCTGCCAATTTTTTTCGACTCGCACAGCGACCTAGCGTGCTCGAGGTCGAGGCTCTTCCTTTGACTTCGCAGGGTTATCGATTGTGCGACCACCACCCATCCGTGCGAATATCTCTCGCGTGCTGGTATAACGAGCGGGTACAGAAGCGTGAGTGGAGAGGGGAGGGGGACTAAAAAGCGTGAATTAAAATGACATGCATAAATAAAAATGTAAAATTTACCATGAAACTGCTCCAAAGAACAAAATTTCGTCAATAAACCAATTTCACTGGTCAAGCCCTTGAAAATTCGATTTCATGAGTTTGGCTCTCTTAGGCATCGTTCATACTGTAGCGATACGATATCGTTTCTACATCACTCTGACACATTTCCAGTTGTTTCTATCTGTCCTAGACGCTGTTAATTTGCGTCGGTGATGTCGAAACGATTTCGTATCGCTCTAGTATGTTCGCCACCTTAGACAGCTATTTTGCGGGTTCAGCGCCTGAAACCCCAAATTTTACTAGATGGATGTGATGAATAATTCTGTCGCCGGTATTTTTAATTAAAAAATTAATTAAACTGATGTTATCCGGACGATGATAAAAGGGCATAGCCCAACACGATTCGAGTTTCGAGAAAAAATGGTTCCCCGGCGGGATTTGGACCCGCAACCTCTGGATTACCAGTCGAGCACGCTGCCAATTGTGCCACAGAGACGCCTTTGAGAGTCGTACTCCGAGGGATAAGCTAAGGCAAACCCCACCCAGGTCCATTGTTTCTCGAAACTCTAGATAAGATAAAATTCGGCGTGGTTCACCGATCAGGAGAAACGCCTAGAGTTTCGAGAAACAATGGACCTGGGTGGCGTTAGGCTTAGCTTATCCGTCGGAGTACGACTCCCAAAGGCGTCTCTGTGGCGCAATTGGCAGCGTGCTGGACTGGTGATACAGAGGTTGCGGGTTCAAATCCCGCCGGGGAGCCATTTTTTCTCGAAACTCGAATCGTGTTGGGCTATGCCCTTCCATCGTCGCCCGGATAACATCAGTTTAATTAATTTATTAACCCAAATTTTACTGTTTTCTCACTCAACTCAACAACCTTAATTCGCGGTATCGGCTACTTCAAAAACAATAGTCGTGATTTTGGTGCCTCCAAAACCAAACTTTCCCAAGAATTTACTCTTTGAAAATATATTCCCGCAAGTTTGGCTCTTTTAAGGACTAAATTTTGTGTTTTGATGCCTTAAATCGAAAACGTTGTGCCTTTCGTCCTTTGATTAACAGGATTTGTCCTCAAAATCAAATTTCAGTGGTTCGGCCCTTTTATGGGTGAAGTCCCGCTGATTTGCCGCCTGAAAAACCAAATTTCACGTCTGATCCGCTCCTCAAATACCCAAATATCACGGGATTGACCCGTATAAAACAAACTTTTAGGTTATATTAATATTATTAGTTTGAGAAAAAGCGCCTATGAATTAGCCTTGCTACTTATTGATTTAGCCTTGGCTAAAAGTGAAAAAAAAAACTGCTAATTTGAAGCTGAAATCAAGAAAAACGTAATGTCATAGCTAAAAAAAGAGAAAAAGCTCTAATAAATTAGACTCCATGGAGGAAAGAGCTAATTTGCGGCTCAATTTGAAAAATGATAAATCTCGGCTAAAATTAAATGCACGTAAAAGCACTACTTTGTAGATATAAAATTGAGAAGAAATTGCAGACTCCGGGCTTTTGAGACCAATTAGCAGTAAAATTGAGGAAAAAACGCTGATGTGTATCTGTTAGGTCAAAGTTCCTGCATAAAAGAGAAAGAACACCTTGAAGTGAAATCAGGTCTAAAATCGAGAAAAACACTAATTATCGGTGAAAACTAAGAAAAACGGCTAATGCCCGACTAAAATTGAGAAAATCGTTCACCAAGAAAAAACGCCAAATAATCACCGTTTTCCGAAGGCAATTTTGTGTAAAATTGAAAAAAAAAAAAACAAAACAAAAAAAAAAAACAACTCATGAATAAAAGATGGAAAAAATCGAAAATTCACCGGTAAAATTGAGAAAATCGGTAATTTGCGGTCGGAATGAAGGAAAAGCACTAATTGCGAATTAAGGGGCAAATTTGGATAAAAAAATGCTAATTTGACGCGACTGAAATACTAGAGAAAACGCTAATTCTTGGCTAAAAACTAGAGAAAGCTATAACACGTGGGTAAAACATTTAGACAAATCACGGCTAAAGTCGAAATAAACTTTAATTCGCGATACAAATTGAAATAACGTTAATCCGACGTTACTGGGAAGCATTTTATATTAAAATTGAGAAAATAAAAAATTTAATCAAGAATAAAAGGGGGAAAATTGCTGTTCGCAGCATGACAATGATATTACATTCACGACCGAATTGAAAAAGAGCACTAATTCGTGGCTAAAATGGAGAAAAGTTGCTAAAACAAAAAAAGCTCAAATTCAGCGCTAAAGTGAATAAACGGCTAATTTGACGCTGACATTGAGAACAAGCGATAATTCGTGGCTGAAAGGGTGAAAAAAAGTTGCTAATTTGTTGTTCCTTGGGGCAAAATATAGAAAAAGCTCAAATTCATAGCTGAAAATGACGAAGACGGCTGATTCGCTGAGTCTTTTCAGGAGACAACTTGGACTTAAATTGAGGAACATAATTATATCAAATTAACTAATAGAACGAGAAAAACTGCTGATTTACGGCTAACATAAAGTAAAACGTTGATTCGTGTCCAAATTATTTTAAGAAAAGGCGCTGATTAGCGGCTAAAATTTATTAAAAGCCCAAATTTGTGGTTTATGGAGACAAATTCGGCTAAAATGGAGAAAAGGCGCAAATTTATGCCCTTAAAAGTGAAGGAAACTGCTAACTGGCGACTAAATCTGAAAAAAAAACACGTGAATTAGGGGCTAAAATTGATAAAAATTCGTAATCTAATACTACACGAAAGTTATATATTTCTTCATTATTTAGAGACTAAAGACTAAGGAGGGTGGATATGAGTAGGGTTTATTCTGTGGGAGGGTTTTCGATACCCTCTCCCCTGTAAAAGGTATCCGATCCACCCTTTGATGCTTGTGTATGCCACGGCATTCCATTTGAACAAACATGAGACATTAGTTTCACGCTGTTCTTGCACGAAACGAATCCCTGTAAAGATTTCCAGTTTTCTCTATTTTATATCATGTAAGGACCGACTTCTTCGGTCCTATGACCGGGATAATGGGATAATTCAGACCGAATTCGGTCCGGTCCGGGCTTAAGACCGGAACCAGTTGCATTCCTAATTGCATGCTGGTTTTTCAAAACCACCCGGTCACTACCAAGGAACATAATATTGTTTTTTATTTTTTATTTATTTATTTATTTTATTTATTTATTTTTTTTTTAAGCATGCAATATAGCTTCAAACATGGCATGGCGTGAACAAGGCTTTAGTCACTGAAATCCATATTTCGTGAGTTCAGCTCTTTTGAAAATCAATTTCGCGGGTTCGGCTATCCAAAAATCTCATTTCGCGGTTTCGGCTAACTTAAGAAACTGATTCCCGAAAAGCCAATTCGTAGGTTTGGCTTAATCACAAACAAATTTTGCGGATTTGGTTCTTTAAAAGCCCAATTTCGCGGGGTTTCTTCATCGAAGAAATCAATTTTACGGTTTTCGCTATTCAAAAAAACAATTTTGTGGGGTTTAGAAGTTGGAAGTTGGTGAAACGAATTTGGTTGTTGGGGCTCCTCAAGTTACCAATTTCATTGGGTTTAGTTATCGTAACAACAAATTGGTCGCCGCACGGGACCTCGCATTGATACGTTTTCTCCGATATTTTGGCAAATTGGAGAAAAAGTTGCCGATTATGGGAAGAGCCCTACTCTAGAATTGGCGCTTCACAAAAAGGATGTCACCATATATTTTTATTCATTACTAAACGACTCTCAACCATTTTTCATCAGCGTAGAAAACATATCAAAATCGCACTCTTTTGTCCCAGGCTCTTTTGTGGATTTTTTTCGAAACATTTTTTTGTTGGAAATCATAATTTTTACGTGTTGAATTGATACATACACTTCCTAATCGATATTTTCTCTGGAAAGCCAATGCAATTAGCTTTCAAATTAGCACCATTCCATTTCTGTACCTCAATTTGAGGGGGAGCTGTGATTTTTGAAATGCTATCACAGAAACATATTTTTTTGACGCTGTTAAATTACTTGAAAATGAAGACAATTTTTTCGAGAGTAATTCTTTTTAAGATGATACTATAAAAAAAATTGTGAGTCGATAGGAATTTTCATTATCAGGATATAAGTTTTTCTCGTCCGAAATGATGATTTGAGGCGAATTTTTGAGGATCATTGAGATGGAAATTAAAAGCGTTGTCCGTTTTTGTTTGAAATTGGTACAATGTGGTTTCTTGCTGTGCCGAATTAAAAAATGATGAACATTTAATTGATGAAACATTTTCAAAGGTAGTTTGGTTCGCAGAAGGAGGTATTTTAGTGTAATTTCCTCCGTGAAATCAAAAACTACGGCTCTGGGATTTTTTAAATATATTTTTTCGAGTATCTAGCACTAATTTCCTCGTAAAAACACCTAAAATTTGTCGGAAAACAAAATTTTGAAATTCCGACTTTTTGGGCTTTGGGAATTTTTTGGGGGCCCCCACAGGGCCCATTGGCAAGTTCGGGAAGACATGTGTCTATTTGTCTATTTTTTCGTTGTAGAACACCCAAAAAAATCAGCGATCAAATCGGCAACGGACATTACTGTCACTACCCTTGTTATGTGTTTTTTTTTTGTTTTTTTTTCGTTTTTTGTTTTTTGTTTTTTTTTTTTTTATTTGTGCTATGTATGATATGATTAAAACTACTGATTTTAAGACCTTTAAGCAAATACATAGCGTGAGCGAAGTATTTAGTAAATTCGAAAACCTATTTCGTTGGATTTGTTTCACTTGAAAAACTAATTTTGCGGGTTTCAGTCAGTGGAAAAATTAACTTCGCGAGGTTCAATTGTTCAAAAAACCAATATTTCGCATTTATTGTTCATTTAAAAATCGATGTCGTGACTTTAGCTCTTTAAAAAACAAGGTTGACGGTAAATATCTGATCTGTCAAATTCTTCCAGCGTACTCTTGGTGATGTGAGCGGGGAAGGGGAGCCGCCTCGTAATAGGCTGGCATTCACTGGGTTAGCCCCCCCCCCTCATCCCAAGAGCTTAGGGCCATGCTTTCGCCAAGGCTCAGCTCTTGATCGTCTTCTTTTGTGGTTTATATGCCCCCACCCCTTTCCAAGCTACAGCCATGGCTGAGCCATGCGAATTCTCGACTGCCCTTGAGTAGGTAAAAGTGTCAAATTGTTTTCTATTTCATTACGTTTAGTTGCTTCCATCTAGCTTCCCGAAAAACTGCCCTCCATTGGCGATGCTCAGGTTGGTGATGGGAGGGTAGTCGCGATTATTTTCAATCCCGTGATTTTAGATCGCGTTTTACATATCGGGCATCTTGGCTTTCATGACCATCTACCCGAATAATTGGAAGATAATTGAGAACGTCAACGGAGTCCATAAACTCATGGACATTATCGACTATTGCGACGAGCCTCGCATAGTTGCCAATGTGGCTAAAACCATCGGCGACATCGCTCACAAACCTGAAATACTGGCCGTTTTAAAGGAACGCGACGCTCTTCGCTGTCTGTGGTCATTGTTGAATGTTGACGCGCCCAAAGTTCAGGAGTACGCTGCTAGGGCGCTTGTCCCGCTGTTGACTAGTCTTCCTGTGAGTATTATTACCCGTCCTTGAATCTTGAGATGGAAGTAATTTCTCCCCCCCCCCTCATCAAAAAATAGAACGTTGGTGAGGAAGTAAGAGACATGGACAGGGCGTTGGATTTACTCGTTTCGCGTCTCGATTCCCCCGATGACGGCGTCAAAGCTGGTGCTTGCGAAGCCCTGGCTCGAGTCACCAAGATCGTACCAATTTGAACTTGTTACTTGACATGGGTATTGTGGAGAAAATATGTGAAAGCGTTGTTACGGTATTTGGAAGGCTTACTTTTTCTCTTTTCACTCAAATTTTAACACCCCTCCCCTCTCTCCGGGCTCAATTCAAAAGGATTCGGAAGTACTCAAAGAGAGCATCGGAGTTTTGATTGCCGGCGTTGCTGAAGATCCGAGGAGTAGCTTTGAAATTGGTCGCCGCGGAAGTATTAAACATCTCGTCGCCTATTTAGCGTCCAAAAATGAAGCCGTCGTCGTGTCCGCGGCCTACGCTTTATGGAAACTAAGCTACGACCCCATCAATTGTATCGCTCTCCACTCGGCTGGTGTTGTTCCCGTAAGTACCCCTCCCCCCTGGACACTATTGAAACGCTTTGCATAACGACCCTTCACCCCTTAGTTTCTAATCAAATACGTCAAATCGGAAAATCTGGCTCTTCAAGAAGCGGCCGGCGGCTGTCTGTTCAATATACGCTCCTTGGCACACGACGCGGAAGAGATTCAGTACTACGGTGATTTGAAGTCAGGTCGCTCGACAAGTCAGTACAGAGCTCGAGCAGCCGCTTTTGTTGGAACGGTCTTTTTTGACGATGAAATTGAATTAAATTGAAAAAAATAAAATAAATAATTTTCTACCGTTTTTTTAAAAATGCCCCACGCTTCCCTGAAGGAAACTTGGCGTTGGTGGTAAAGGAATTGGGTGCTTCGTGAAATGCGCGGGGGTGCGGAGGATCGCAAAATGTTAAACTTTTAAAGTGATTTTATCCTTTTAAAAAACGTGACTCTGGGCGTTTATTTTCTTGCGTTTCTTCATGAGATTTCATGACTCCCTCAAAAGCTTAGGGCAATAAAGCTAAAAAATTGTGTTTTCCTTTACTTTTTGAATGTCGTGCCCTCACCCCTGCACCTTCCGAGTCATAGAATGGAGCATGATGGGCGCAGAGTCTCATTAAATCTGAAATGTCAACATATTTTTGCTGTAGAGTCATGCAACCGACACAATTTTGTAATTGTGCTTCGGTGTAACTCATGGGGAGGGAAAATTCGGGGTTTGCGAGACATAAGAAAAAGTGATTTAAAAAAATATTTGAACATTTTTTTTTAAATAAAAATATGTTACACTGAAACACGCACTTTAAATTTTATTGCGGCCGTCTGACTCACCTCCTTCTTAGCTGTTAGCGTACGGGTCAGGGGTGGACGGTTGCGACGCGATAAAGTCGAGGAGCTTTTGGATTGCTGGTGGGATGGGGGGTGGCGTCGGCAAGTGGTTGCCCTGAGGAATGAATCCACGCTCGTCGGCGGTGTAGGTCATTTGAATGGGCGTGCCATCGGGGGCCGTATAGGAAAAACTGCCGGCGGCAGATTGAATCTCGTTGGGCTCACCCTGTCCGAAGTTTTTAACTTGGCCCTCTTCTTGGGCTTGTATACCGTTGCCTGTTTCGTATCTGTGTCCGGAAGGGGGGGGGGATTAAAATAACTTTATAACAGGGAAGGAGGGTGCGAGGGGTGAGGGTTCGAAATTGCGTTTGTTTTCCATGAAATCATCATAGACCGGGGGGGGGGGGCATTTAAATATTGAGCAAGGCATTGATCATTGTCGTAATGCGCACGGGTAGGAAGGAGGTAAAAGTAGTCACGTTCCATTTAAGGATGACTTCTTCATGGCAATTTTCCAGAATGGAATTTTCAAAGATAAAAAAAATGCTAAAAGCTCGATATTTGGCAAAACAAAAGAGCGATAGACGCTATTTGCATTTCACTGATGTAAAAAATTGAAAAGGGCAAGTGAGCAGTAAAATAAGAGAAAATCTTTTGTTTCCGAAAAAGTTACGCAACAAATTTTTACTTTGTTGTGGACCTGAAAAATGATAATAAATGAAATACTCACGCCCACTTGTACGATCCATCGAAATTGACGCCTTCGTTTTCATACCGAACAATTGGAATTGGCGTTGTACCAGCTCCGCTGGCCTGTTGGGGCGCTCCTTCAACGGACGTCGCTGCGACCGCGAGGCATAGTAAAACGACAACCTAAAGAATTGAAAAAAAAAGGGTTTATTTTGTTGTAAGAAATCACTTCACGAATTTCCCCAATCACTACAAAAATAAAACACTTTTTTTTCTTCTGTTTACGCGTGAACCCAGTGAAATTCACCTTGTGCATGATGATGCCCGTTTTATTGTCAGGTGGGTGAATCTCAGGACTCGAGGGAGAATATATATAGTTGCGTGAAAAGGGGATGAACCGGGGGGTATAGAGAGTGGTAATGGCAAAGAAACGGAAGATATTTTTTTCTTTCTTTGTTGAGGGGGTCACCGTAGAAAGGGTGGGAGGGTTATATGCAAAAGGTTGCGTGTAATTTTTTTTTTTTTTTTTTTGTATTTTTTGATTCTTCTTCTTCGTTTTAGCTTGTATAGTTTACGAATTTGAAGGAAACTTAGGAAATATCAAGGACTTAACGTGCAGTATTGGTTGTTTTTGCTAGTCGATTGACACGAATAAGCACAATTTTGAGTCCCTCGGGGAGAAGAGATGGGACCTGACCAAACCTAATTGAAATCGCAAGAGACCCTGACGCCCTTTTATCATCATGACGCAGATAATTCCTTTCATCATTAGACGCAAGTTTATCATCATTTTTAAAAAAATAATTAGCTCAAAAGCAACATGAAACTATTGCGTCGGTAGAAGGAAATGAATCATAAAATTGTGTTTAAAGACTTTGCCGGTAATAGTAATAATCGTTAAAAATTATTGAAATAACGTGTGATAAAAAATGGTGAGCCTTGGCTGAAACTCCTTTGATGGATAGACTTAGGTGGTTTCGCGACATTTAGTCACTGGGTTGGGCTAATCGACAGTTCTCCGACTTTAAATGGCCAGCTGTATATATTGGCATATTGTTAGATTTTGCTGCCCGATCTGATTTTCGGAGAATTTTCGTTGTCTCTGGAAAATAGAGCTATTACTTGGCGTCTTCAGATCAGTCTCGC
The DNA here is from genome assembly GCA_038030265.1 of Corythucha ciliata. Lineage (NCBI taxonomy): Eukaryota > Metazoa > Arthropoda > Insecta > Hemiptera > Tingidae > Corythucha > Corythucha ciliata. Next base: position 17,353,429 of record CM075941.1, on the reverse strand, counting down.
TTATCAGCAACTTTGTGGACATTCACCAATATTTTTTTGGTTTAATTAATTGTTTCAATGGCCATGCATTCGCGAATAAACAACAAATCTACATATTATTGGAGAAAAAAGGGTTGGGATGGGAGGGGGATAAAAAATACGGACACGTCTAGCTCATAAAGTAGCGACTTGATGAAATGAAGACATAAAAGTCGCTCGGTATTGCAAGGGCTTGGTTTATCGAGCGTATACGGGTAAGATTCATGACCCAAAGTGAAAAAAGTTGCTCATACACCGCTGAACCACAAGTCGGAAAAACGCCAATCCGTGGTTTAAGGAGGACACTTGACTGTTATAGATGACAAAAACGCTAATTCATGACTAGAAAAGAAAAACCCCCGCTAATTAGCAACTACAACCGGGGAAAAGAGCTAATTTACGGTTAAACTTGAGTGAAAGCTCTCATTTCAAGCTACAATTGAAAAAAAAAAACACGCTAATTCATTGCTAAAATCGAGAAAATTCGTTAATGTCCTGTTCTTGGGGTAAGTCTAAGGCTGAAATTGTGAGGAAGCAGTAATTTGCGACTAAAATTAGGGAAAATCGCTACTTTGCTTCTTAGGGGGGCATGGGCGTACGCAGCATTTCCATTAGGGTGTGGGGGCAAGGCAAAAAATCTTCGCGAATTGGTTGATAACGCACACGTTCTCGTATGCATAAATGTAATCTCCAGGATATTTCGCATATGCGGTACTTACATTTTTTCAAATGTCGTCCCTGCATGAAGTTACTTTAGACCCGCCTTGAACTTTCACCTTGAAATTTCACGCTCTTCCTTCAACATATTTAAAAAAAGGAATTGTACTGCATATGCCGAATTTCCTGGAGATTGAAACGACTCGTTAAAAACCAGGATTGGTGCATAAATAAAGCAGGAAAGTGTATATGCGGAGTAGAGTAGTCGAGGGATGATTGGACGGGGGTCGAGGAATCACCCGTGCAACTCCCCTTAATCACTCTCAGTTAACGCCCAAGTAGCGGGACAAAACACTAATTCGCGGTGAAAATAGAAAAAATGCTCGAAAATTTGCGGTTTCTGGAGGCAATTTTGTGGCTGTAGATGGGAAAAAGCGCAAATTAGGCTGAAATTGAAAAAATAACCGATCGCAAAATCGCGTCAAATTCTTCCAGCGTTTTTTCGATGGTCTGCTGTCGGGGTTGGGGGGCCTCCGAAAAGCTTAAATGTGGAAAAATGACGATTTTTAGGTTATCCATGGATGTAGGTTTGTGAAGAGGTCGGAAGGTTGGACAGTGCTTTTGCTACTTTCTACGAATTTCAGTCTGTCCGACCTGAAAAATGTATCGTTACAAGTGACATCAGCAAAGACTGTGGGCTGAATATTCGATTCAGCCCCTCAAAAGGGCTATTCTGGTGGCTCGAATTAAGAAAATTCGCGGCTAAAAAGAGAAAATACACCGTGTCCTCAGTTTCATAAGGTCCTTACGCCGCCGCCCAGTAAAGTGCTAATCGGCAATTTGCAACTTGATGACACAGCAAAAAAATTGAAAAAGTCGCTAATATTCTTGGCTATAACTGCGAAAAAGCGCTGATTCGTGGCCTCGCGATGCAACTTCCAGACCAAAATTGAAATAATATCGCTGATTCGCGGTGCATGACGGCCATTCTACAAATAAATTGTGGAAATTAACGCAAAAGTATTGTTTTTGCGTTAATTTCCAACCCCGTGGTTGAAATTGAAAAAAAAACACGCTATATTATTGAAAAAAGGCGCTTTCAGGTTAAAATTGGGAAAATTCACACCCGAAATTGCGAAATATCGCCCATTCGCATGTAAAAAGTGGAATAGATGATAATTTGCCGCAAAATTAGCAGAAAACGCTGTTTCACAACTGAAATTTAGAAAAATCGCTAATTTGCAATTTGCGGATATGAAGTTGGGGAAAAACGTGAATTCGCGTATACAAATAAAGGAAATAACTAATTCGCGGCTAAAATTGAAAAAAACACTAATGAGCGCGGCTAAAATTGAAAATCACTAATGAGCGCGGCTAAAATTAAGAAAATCGCTAATTTTCAGTTCAATGGGAAAAAGTGATCTGATAAAAGATGGAAAAATGGCAAATGTGCAGCTTTTTAGGAAAACACCAATTCTGAGGTAATATTGAGAAAATTCGGAAATGCACGGGTTGGAAACGTTACTACACTGCTAAAATTTGGAAAAAGCGCCAATTCGCCGTTAAAATTGAGGAGCATCACTAATTGTCGAATAAAGTGAGGTGAAATTTCTAATTCATATACGCGCCTTCGTGGCTCCTGAAGGCAACTTTGTGTGCCTATAATAACAAACAACGCTGATTCACGGGCTGGAAGAACTTAGAAGAAGCAGTAATCTACACCTAAAAGTAATGTAAAAATTGCTAATGCGGTACTAAAATGTGAAAATACGCGAATTTGTGGGTAATATTAAGAAAAAATAAATAATTAGTCTGGCCCAAATTAAGAGATTCTAAAGGTTAAATTTAAGCCTAAATTGAGGAAAAGTGCTAATTCAAGGTTAAAAATGGGGAAAATCGCCAATTCGCCACTGAAATTGAGAAAATTCGCTAATTCGCAGGTTTGAAACGCTACTACGGTGCTAAAATTAAGAAAAAGCGCTAATTCGCGGCTATAAAATTGAGATAAATCCTAGCGAGCGTCAAAACTGAATAATACGTCATTCGTGGCTTCTGAAGGCAACTTTTAAGGCTGAAATTGAGAAAAAGCGCCAATTTCTGGCAATGGGTGAAAAAACCGCTAATTCGCGGGTCTCAGTTTCATTCCGCGGTTTTGACTGAGATACCACAGCGAACGTTCAGAAATTCCTGATCAAATCGTCAAATTTAGCCACATTTCACCAAGCATAAAAAATTGAAAACAGCTATTTCCGCGTCAATCTTTGAATTTGCTCACAGAAATAATGACACAAAACGAATACCTCATGTTTTTGCCAAATAACTAATTTATCCTCTCCTCCCCCGCCCATTACCTACACCTCAATAATAACCAAAATCTTCCCGAAATTATAGAAAATGTTTAATTTACCCGTCATAATACATCATGTTATTTTGTCAAATTATTACTCCCTCCCATCCCTCCTCCTCACTTACCCATCAGCATATCCAAAATCTCACCAAAATAATCGACAAGTTGTACTTTTGTTGATGGGTAGTTGAGGCCGATGGTGGGCTGCAAGGGGATGGGGAGGGGAGTAATTTTCAAACTAAATAACATTACAGCGTATTGCAAAAGTATTGACGCGGAAACAACTGTTTTTATCTTTTATTTGTGGTAGGTGCAATAAGGCTTAATTTGACGATCTGATCAGGAATTTCTGAACGTTCGCTCTGGTACCTCAGTCAAAAATGCGTCGATTTTAAAATTTAAAGAGCCATTTTGTAGCTTACAACATTGGCATGTTTTTCCAATAATTTAATCGTACCTTTACCTGGTAAAGGTAAAGGTACGGTTACGGTAAAGGTAAAGGTACGGTTAAATTATTGGAAAAACATGCCAATGTTGTAAGCTACCAAATGGCTTTTTAAATTTTAAAATCAACGCATTTTTGACTGAGGTACCACAGCGAACGTTCCGTGCTAAAATTGATGAAAAGTTATAGCGATTTCCATTCAACACACTACAAAAGTGTAGTGCATCGTCCTCTCTATAAACATATGTTTCAATTCTGAGAGGACGGGTGGAAAAACTTACACCGCACTAGTGTATTGCATTGAATGGAAAACGCTATCTAGTCTCAGTGTCTAAAATTGAAAAAGACAAAAAACTAATTTAGTGCTTCTTATTGATTTTTCAATACCTTTTTTTTTTAAATTGAAAAAACGCTAATGTGCTGTGCTGTGCGGTGTCAGTCCTCGGCTAAAATTAAGAAAAATCGTCGCTAATTCACGGTGAAATCGAGAAAATGTATTCGCTGTTTCTAGGGCCAACTTCGTGGCTATAGATGAGGAAAGGCACGAATAATTCATGGCTAGACGTGATAAAATGCGTTAATTCGCGGCTACAATTGATTAAAACGCTAATCGGCTAATTCGTGGTTAAAATTGACATACAGCGCTATAAATACGTCTGTCCACTTACAATGATGGAATGTAGACTAATGCCGCCCTTGAATTTAGTGGAATGAGCTTCCACTACTCTATACATCCGTCAGATCTGAAGGGAAATCCGTTGCATTGGCAACGCTGGCGACGAACCAGCCTCTTGAAATTGATTTTCAATGAGCCAACTCTACAAAATATAATTGTTTTATAAATAGACCAACGAAAAAAAAAATTTGCGAAATTTTCTCTTTGTCAAGAGCGAGACCGATGAAATTGCTGTTTCGGGCAATGAGCCAACACGCTGAAAATATCACCATTGGAGAAAATAAGTGAAATCCCGTAAATTGACTTGTTTTTATAGAGGCGACCCCGCAAAAATGGTTTTTGACGTACCAGATCGACTGACTTTTGTTTTATAAAGTGACAAAACGGGGAATTGCTTTATATAATGCGCAGAAGAGGTGCTTGCGGTTGGGTGTTGTTTAGGCTATTGGATGTCGATGTTTCAATTGATCTAATTTTGATGATTGTCTATTTTTCTTGTGTGTTTTATTTTAGCCTAAAGAAGGTGAAGTATATCCTCGATAGCTTGGTTATATAGCCTGCGTGTCATTTTTTTGGGCAACGTTACCCGCTTCCTCCTCACTTCAACAACTTTTGGCTGCTTCTTCTCTCTCATTTAAGACGCAGAAAGTGATATGTGATCACTGAATTTGACCAAATCGTGAAATTGGGTTCTGTGAGTGTCAACTCCGTCAGAATCGTGCACTGCGACCATTCGTTTTCACAACAGGCAATATGTGCGTCTGGGTATCTCTATCACCTATGGATAGCGCCCTCCATCCTATAGCATTTAGCCTTAAGTACTAACTAATCGGATCTAAAGCCTGTAGCCCTCAAAACCTTAAAAATGTAAAAAATTGGGATTTTTAGGTTTTAAAGCGTTGGTTCGCGGCCAATATTGCGAATAAGCGCTCATTTGCCTCTAAAATTAAAAAAATTACACCAACTCGACATATCTGAAGGCAACTTCACGGCTAGAATATAGAAAATACGTTTCTATAGGTATAAGTTTCTATAATAGGCGGCTGAAATTTAGTAGGTACGCTAATTTGCTAATCTTGTTGGGACAACTACTGCTAATCTGGGGGGGGGGGGTGTTAAAAAGTTTGGTAAAAACGGTATGCTATTCATGGTCTAAAATAGCGGAAAAGCGCTAATTGGGAGCAAAAAGTGAAAAACGATCACTAGTTCAAGACTAAAAATAGAGAAAACCGCTAATTCACAGCAATAACAAGAGAAAAACGCACTGATTCGCTGCTATAAAATTGAGAAAAACCATCGCTCAGCAGGTTTTAGCGAATACCGAGAAAACGCCAATTCCTGGTTTCTCGAGCCGATCTCTTGACTACATTTGAGAAAGAGCGCTATAATTCACATAGATAAAAGAGAAAAACGTTATGGCAAAATCTGCTCAATCGCAGCTGAGATTTGGAAAATACACCAATTCGCGAATACATTTGAGGAAACCATCTAATTCACGGGTAAAATTTAGAAAAGTCGTTAATTCACGGCGAAGGATGACAAAAAGCGCTCATTCACCAGGTTAAAAAAAAAAAAAAAAAAAATAGAAAATCTGCTAATTATGGGGGGCCAACATTGGATAAAAGCGGTAATTCGCGGTTTGACTTAAAGTGCTTATGCGCAGTGAAAACCACTAATATGGTCCTAAGTTTCAAAGAAAAAAATACGTGAGTTCACTGGATGCATTTGTGAAATCCAGCTAATTCGCGGTGAAAACTCGCTCATTCCCGGCTAAAATTGAGATAAAGCTCTCATTCGCAACTGAAATTGATAAATACGCCGATTCGCGGATCAGTTTGAGAAAATCCACCAATTAGCGGATATAATAAATTAAAAGCAGTAATTCGCGGCCAAAATTAAGAAATTATTCGCGGCTGAAATGGAGAAAAATTGAGGAAAAGCGCTAATTCGCTAAGCTTAAAATGTGCAATAAAACAACAAAACGTTTTCTGTCCTATGGACCCCAGTTTGGTCCGCCACTGAGATCGAGTAACGATGTCATGCTCTGCCTCTTTATTGTACTGTCGGTGTTCATCCACCAAATATCCCTCATATGGGGATTTCTGACTTCCTATTGGTTTTTCGTGTGATGAGTGGTTTGAGGTGGATGAGGGGGGGGGGGCTTTTCTGTGGCTTCCGTCTTGTATTGAAAATGCCATTCCCTATAAACCCTTTATCATCTATTGTGCTTATTTTTATAATCCTCTTCTTCTTTCATCCCATCAAGGATAATATCGTTTCACAATTGCCTTTGTTTTAAAGGGCAAAACTGCACTTTTATTTTTAAATTAAAAAAAAATTGCTATCGGATTACTATTTTGAAGCGCCCTGCGGTGGCGGGAGGAGTTAATTTGGATTGATATCGTCTTACAACCAAAACCCGGATTCGACTATATACAATTTGGTTTTAAACAGGTGTGGTAGGGGGCCACGTGGGAAATTACGCCCACCCCTTTCCCACTCCACTTCGAACGCCTGATAGGACTCTCGAAGTCACGATCGTTGTTTGTTGCTGTTTTTTTTTACACTCTTTATTCAAATGAATCTTCCCCACTGTAGCAAGTTCACTTCACACATAGTTAAAACGGACAAGCTTCTGTTGTTATACCGAGAAAAAAAAAACGCGATTTGCCCTTTTCAAATGGTTTAACAAAAGGTTAAATCGATTGCACTCTTTTGTCCTCTTATTACCCGGAACAATATAAAATACCAAGAAGGAACTGTCAGAAGACCCGCAACACCTCTGAGCCGTGCTAGAACTGTATCGTCGTAGAGAAAAATGATTAATGACTGCGGTCATCCTTGAAATGCTATTTCGCTACAAGTGAAACGCAAATTTACTCGTTTGACTAGTTTTGTTGATATGATGATTCTCGGCGAATAGTGTGAATTGTGCAATAAAGCGTTAGGATTCACACACTGCGAAGCTCTTTTCAAACTGCAATAATCGGATGTTTGACTTGATGACTTTGCAGCCCAAGTTGTAAAAAAAATTAACTTAAGATTCTGTGGTGAAGGTTTTTACATGAAATAACAAAAACAAATCGTGAAGTCCTTTGGAGCTGCATTTTTTTTCTAGTATTTTGTAAAGTTTTGATTGGTCAGACATTCACTATTATACGGCGATTCCTTCACCTTCGAACCGGCCGGCTCACGATGAATGGCTGTGCGAGGAGGAGGCGGAGAGGGGTCACCTTCACCTTCTTTTCCAGATGAAGAGAGACTGTGAGGTGTGTGATAGATGGCTCGTGACAGCTAGTTTTTTTTTCCTAACCAATCTGATTGAATGGAATATTTGAAATAACCAAGTAATCGTAGTGCAAGAGGGGAGGGGTATTTATAGGAGTTTCCATAAAAGTCTAAAGGTAAAACTTTTTTTTTTCAAATCATGGAAAGTGACAGTGAAAGACGAGAAGATAAGTCATAAAAAAGAGTGAAAAGATTTCGTGAAAACTGATTAGTACACAAAGTGAAATGTACACAAGAAAAAAACACCGCTCCTCACCATCCGAACTTGAACCAGTTTTCGATTTTCTTTCGTCGTCTTTCTTTCCAAGTTCCCCAAGAGTTCCCTCACCTTCAGAAGGTCTCACACTGTTTGCTTTATTTTATTTTATTTTTTTCAGGTTCAATGTTCTCACGAAGACCAACCCGACGAGCCAGCTTTTTTTCTTCTTCATTTCGTAACATTTGGAACGATCATTTTTTTTTTTTTTTTTAACTTTTACCCGCACAAAAAAAAGAGACAAAAGCTTCCCTCTCAACATCCTCCCGCCTGAAATATTAAAAGAAATCGAAATGTGATTCATGTAATCACACCTTTATCCCTTCGGCCTTATCTAATTCCGCTGACTTCAATCGGTTGTTTTTTTTTTGCCGAATTGTTTAATTTTCGTGTGTTAGAAAATGAGAAACTTAACTTTTCTACACAGACAGGAAGATGGGTGAGGGGTAGGGTGGGACTGAAAAAACCGTTAAACGAGGGTTGCATAATCTTTAAATGCCATGAAGACATACATCTTGACACGGTCATTCCAGTACCTACCTATCACACACCCTCTCATCGATTGAAAGAAATGAAAAAAAGAAAAAGAAAGAAACGAGAAGGTGGAACTCTTGACTACGTAGCGAGATTTTTTATTGCTTTTAAGATTTTGATGATGATTGGGCTTTAACGGCCGGGGATGGGGGGAGATTTTTAAGATTTTGGAAATGTTGGGATTTAGATTGATCGCTCTTCGTTAGCTTTCGGAATATTTTTTTAAAATGGGAGACCCCTGAACTTTTGCCTAATTCTCCCCCTCCCGTCTTGATGTCCTAGGATGATTTAATTGGCGTTCGTCGAACGTTTAATAATTTTTCTCTCTTTTTTAAAAATGATTTATCACTTGAAATGCCCCAGCGGGGTAACCCTCGTCCCCCATACAACGGCACACGCGCTCATAAAAAATGTTAAAAAAAAAAAATCCTTAAGTGGAAATTCAAAAAGGGAAGATAATAAGGCGACCCGAAATGACGACGAGGAGACGGTAATAAATAGTTAGGCCGTGAAGAGAGATGCGGGGCCGACACACACAAGGGGTTGCATCAAAGAAGATGATCAGTTTTACTCCCGCCGCACGGCGGAGACGCACGCGACCTTGGCCGGCTAAAACTACTTTCTCCGACGCTTACCACGGTGGCGACGCGGGTTACACAACTGCTATAGCAACAACAACAATAAAAAAAAAAAAAATACGACGAGCAACACTCTGAGAGCTCATGTCTTCTCGTCAAAGACGCTCGTTTCCGATGAAGAACATTGTAGCCTTCCTAAAACGATTTGAGTGCTTTTGGAGCGTTTTATCGAAGTGGGAGTGGTCGTTTTCATGCAAGAAAGAGCCCCCCAGCTGTTTCGGCCCCCCAAACCAAACGAATTCAGTCCAAGAAACTGACTTGCCCTCATGTACACAGCCAGTTTATAGTCATATAAAATTTATAACTCGCCTATACACGGCTACTGAGAAGTTGTCGGCAAAATGGGTACATGCCCTCCTGTCCTTGGCGGTCAGCCTCGACGTACAATTAACAAATTCGATCGCTGTACCACGGAATTAGCCTCGGAACCAGTGGCGGAACTACACTTCTTCTTGGGGCCCGGGGCGGAAATCTCAATGGGGCTCCAGTCTTTAAACTCTAAATAAACAAGAAATATAATTTTAGCGGTTTATTTGAGATTTTTCTCAATTGAAACCGTGAAATACGTATAGTGCTTTCATTTCGCGAGATAGTGCATTTATCAGCGAGTCGGTGATTTCTCTCAATTATAGCCGCTAATTAGCGATTTTGCTCAATTATATTCGTGAAGTAGCATTTTTAATACCGTGAATTAGCAGTTTTTTTCCATTTTAGCTGAGATTTAGCTCTTTTTCTCCATTTTAGCTGATAATTAGCGGTTTTTTTTCATTTCTTCCAAAGAAATCGAAATGTGATTCATGTAATCACACCTTTATCCCTTCGGCCTTATCTAATTCCGCTGACTTCAATCGGTTGTTTTTTTTTGCCGAATTGTTTAATTTTCGTGTGTTAGAAAATGAGAAACTTAACTTTTCTACACAGACAGGAAGATGGGTGAGGGGTAGGGTGGGACTGAAAAAACCGTTAAACGAGGGTTGCATAATCTTTAAATGCCATGAAGACATACATCTTGACACGGTCATTCCAGTACCTACCTATCACACACCCTCTCATCGATTGAAAGAAATGAAAAAAAGAAAAAGAAAGAAACGAGAAGGTGGAACTCTTGACTACGTAGCGAGATTTTTTATTGCTTTTAAGATTTTGATGATGATTGGGCTTTAACGGCCGGGGATGGGGGGAGATTTTTAAGATTTTGGAAATGTTGGGATTTAGATTGATCGCTCTTCGTTAGCTTTCGGAATATTTTTTTAAAATGGGAGACCCCTGAACTTTTGCCTAATTCTCCCCCTCCCGTCTTGATGTCCTAGGATGATTTAATTGGCGTTCGTCGAACGTTTAATAATTTTTCTCTCTTTTTTAAAAATGATTTATCACTTGAAATGCCCCAGCGGGGTAACCCTCGTCCCCCATACAACGGCACACGCGCTCATAAAAAGTGTTAAAAAAAAAAAATCCTTAAGTGGAAATTCAAAAAGGGAAGATAATAAGGCGACCCGAAATGACGACGAGGAGACTGTAATAAATAGTTAGGCCGTGAAGAGAGATGCGGGGCCGACACACACAAGGGGTTGCATCAAAGAAGATGATCAGTTTTACTCCCGCCGCACGGCGGAGACGCACGCGACCTTGGCCGGCTAAAACTACTTTCTCCGACGCTTACCACGGTGGCGACGCGGGTTACACAACTGCTATAGCAACAACAACAATAAAAAAAAAAAAAATACGACGAGCAACACTCTGAGAGCTCATGTCTTCTCGTCAAAGACGCTCGTTTCCGATGAAGAACATTGTAGCCTTCCTAAAACGATTTGAGTGCTTTTGGAGCGTTTTATCGAAGTGGGAGTGGTCGTTTTCATGCAAGAAAGAGCCCTCCAGCTGTTTCGGCCCCCCAAACCAAACGAATTCAGTCCAAGAAACTGACTTGCCCTCATGTACACAGCCAGTTTATAGTCATATAAAATTTATAACTCGCCTATACACGGCTACTGAGAAGTTGTCGGCAAAATGGGTACATGCCCTCCTGTCCTTGGCGGTCAGCCTCGACGTACAATTAACAAATTTGATCGCTGTACCACGGAATTAGCCTCGGAACCAGTGGCGGAACTACACTTCTTCTTGGGGCCCGGGGCGGAAATCTCAATGGGGCTCCAGTCTTTAAACTCCAAATAAACAAGAAATATAATTTTAGCGGTTTATTTGAGATTTTTCTCAATTGAAACCGTGAAATACGTATTGTGCTTTCATTCCGCGAGATAGTGCATTCATCAGCGAGTCGGTGATTTCTCTCAATTATAGCCGCTATTTAGCGAATTTGCTCAATTATATTCGTGAAGTAGCATTTTTAATACCGTGAATTAGCAGTTTTTTTTTCCATTTTAGCTGAGATTTAGCTCTTTTTCTCCATTTTAGCTGATAATTAGCGGTTTTTTTTCATTTCTTCCAATGAATTAGAAAGTTTTCTTAGTTTTATCCCTGAATTATCGTTTTTCTCAATTTTGGCCGTGAATTGGCGTATTTCCTCAGGTTTTATGTATACTATTAGAATAAAAAAAATATTCCTCTTTTTTTCAATTTTTGCTGCGTTCTTATCTCAAGAACACCACAATAGGATATTTTCCTATTTTCAGGATTCATATGTCACCCGTAAAATGTCCTCTTTCCAGTGCGAATCAGTGATTTATTCTGAATTTTTGTCTGGAATTTGCAACGCGAGATACCGTTGTTAATCAGCGCCTTTTTGCAATTTTATTCAAGAACTCATGAATACTAGCACTTCTCCCCCTCTTACTCTTAGCCTCGTATTTGCCTCATTATCAATCAGCAGCTCATTACACTGCGTCTTCACAGTATAGCGCTTTCATACAATGCGCCACACAATTTGCAGAGCACCTTCAACGTTCAACGTGGCTATAATTGAAAAGGCGTGCTAATACGTTGTTTTTGCAATCAATTAAGCAGCTCAAAGTTGGGGTAAGCGCTAATATTCAAGCCAAAATGGCCCAAAAGCGCTCATTCGGTGTCGAAATTGATAACAAATTGAGAAAAAGCACTAATATGCAGCTAAAACTCAGAAAACGTGCTGATTTGCAGTTACAAAGTGAGAAAAACCGGTAATTGGCGGATAAGAAGAATGCTAAGTCACAATTAAAAATGAGAAAAAATATTATTCGCGGCTAAAATTGAGATTGAGCACTAATTCGCGGTTGAATTCGAGAAATTACGCTTATATTCACAGCAGAAGCGACGAAAAATGCTAATTCACACCTACATTGTTAAAAAGCTCTAATCACAGCTAAAATGGAGAAAAATCGCCAATTCATGGATAAAATTGAAGTAAAAAAAACACTCGATAGCGGCTGAAAAAATTGAAAATACGCTTATTCACAGACAAATTGAAATACAATTATGCTCATTTACGCTGATGAGTTTGAGATAGAGCACTAATGATGAAATTGAGAAAAAGCGCTGATATTCGGTGCTAAAATGGATAAAAACGCTAATTCACTGCTAAAATGAAGAAAAACTGCTAATTTGCGGATAAAATTGAGAAAAAGTCATTCGCGGCTAAAAACAATAAAAATGCCCATTCACGGCTAAAATTGTGAAAGAGCGCTAATTCGTGGATGAAATTGAGAAAATACGCTAATATTCGCTGCTAAAATGATGTAAAACGCCAACTGTTAAAATTGGGAAAAAGTGTCAACTCGTGGACAAAATTGAAAAATTCACTCATTCGTGGCTAAAATTGACTGACAAAATTAATAAAATCAGCCAATGAGCGGCTAAAATTGAGAATAAATGCTATTTCGTGGCTGCTCGAAAGAGTGAAAAAAAAATTATAATTCGCCAGAAAAATTGAGAAAACTCTAATTCACGGACGGGGAGTTTTTTTCTTTCTTTCTTTCTTTTCTTTTCTTTTCTTTTCTTTTCTTTTCTTTTTTCTGGCATTGGCTTGTTGCCATGAAGCCATTAATTAATATTTCAAAGGATTTCAGCTCTTACGATTTGGTAGTGGTAGATCCGTCTTTATGGGTGGATTATTTTTAAAAACTGGCTCTTTGCCGTTAAAACGTTAAATTTTGATCGATAAAACGGCAATTATTTGCCTGTAGGTGACCATTTGGCTCTACAACGGCATCAGATTGCCTAGAACAGTAGAATTTCTGAAGTTAAATTACTCTTTTCATGGATGCTAGACTTAATTCATTTCAAAAGAGGAGAGAATTTTGACGGATTTGGGCCCAATTTCGTGAGTCTGGCACTTTCTGGCAAATAACACGGTCTTTCATTTATCAAAAATTAAGGTTTGCAATTTTGAATCTTTCAAACCCAGATTTCATGATTTTATATCCAACAGCAACAAAGTACAGGCGATTTTGCGTAGCAATTTAAGCTATTTTGGCTCTTTTTAAGAAGCAAATTTCGTTGATTTGGCTCATTCATAACATAATTTGGCCATTTGATTTGGATTTTTTTTTTTCATTCAAGAAGCAAAAATCGTGTTTTTAGGATCTTTCAAAAACAAATTTGACGGATTTCTGCTCTCTGATTTCCCAAAAAACAAACACAAGTATCGTGATTTGGATCAATCCAGAATCACGAATCTATCAAACCCAAATTTCTTGGATTTTCACCCCTTTAAATCCCAACTTGGTGTTTTCACCAATTTCACTAACTCAAACTAGCGTACTGGGTTCTTTTTTGAAAAAAAAATTGAGTGTTTGGCTCTATCAAGAGGTAAATTCCATGATGTTGGCCTTTCAAGACGAAACTTTTTTTCATAAAGCAAAGATGGCGTTCTGGGATCTTTCAAATACCAATTCCAACGGTTTTCACTCATTCGGTACAACATTCACGGGTTTGGGTCTTTCGTGATGAGAATTTCGTAATTTAAAATCGTTTAGAGCTCAATTTAGCTCAAATCGCGAAATTTTGGATTTTCAAAAGCCATTTTTGTGGATTTTTTGCCCATTTAAAACCAATTTTTGCTCTTTTAAAGCCTAATTCCGTGGGGCTGGCTATTCCAAAAGTTTCGTAGATCTAGCTTTTTCAAGAACCAAATTTCACGAATTTCGCTCTTTCAAAGTTCGTGATTTGGAATCTTTTAAACTACAATTTCATGAATTTTTCGCACTTCAAAAGCCAAACGGTGGTTTCGACACTTTCCAAAACCCAATTTAGCGGAGTTTGTGGGTTTGGGACCTTAAAAACGCGCATGTTTGCTCTTATAAAACCAGGTTTCGTCTGTGTGCCTCTTTCAAGAAGCAAATTTCTTGGATTTAGCTCTTTCAAGAAGTGAATTCGGTTGTTTTCGTTATTTCAAAACGCAATTCGATGGATTTAATACGGCTTCAACATTTCGCGCGATTGTTTCTTTCTGACTGACTTTACTTCGAGGAGTTTTCTTAATGGATACCTAACAAAATTGACGGATTCAGCCAAAGTGGCAGAAAGCCGAATTCCGTGGATTTTACTGATTTAAAGCCTAAATTATGTGGATTTTGCTCCTTACATAGCTACATTTTCGGGATTTTACTGTTTTGCAATCCCAATTAGTTCGTTTTGGTGGTGCTTATTCTAATTGAAAGCAACAATTTCATGGATTTGGTTCACTCATACCGTTTAAGCCAATACATAATATAAAGGCAATTTACCAATCTCGAGGATTGGGCCCTTTGAGTGCCAAATTTTGCCAATGTGAGCATTTGCAAACGAAATTTTGTGGGTTTGGTTGCTTCAAATTGCAATAGTAGCGGGTCTGATTTAAAAAAAAAAAATCGTGGTGCTCACTTATCGATAACTCGATTCCACGGCGCGGTCTCCGTCCAAAAACAACAATTTCCCGGGTTTGGATGAATTCAAAAAACCAGTTTCGCTTGTTTGTCTCTTTTAAAGACCAAATTTCGCGAGTTTTCATATTTACAAATTTTCCAAAATTTAGCTTCTTAATTGCCTTTTTCGCGTGGTTGGTCTGTCAAAAACCACGATTTCGTATATTTGGCTTTTTCAAACATAAATTTCTCCTTCTGGAGGCATGGTTATCCATTAAAAGACAAATTCTATGAATATGGCTCATTTTTGAATTGGAAATTGCCTCCTGGGGCTCATTTCGCCTCGTGTAATTTGTAGTTCTAAAAATTGACAATAATACTCTCCTTCCCTCTCGTACATTCCTACAACGGTAGAACGACTAGGTTTTTATTTCATTTTCGCGGATATTTCAAGCAGTAAAATTTAATTTCACAGCCCTTGGTTTTTCAAATTGGAGATTTCGTGGCTGGTAGGGACGATAAGGCCATATCACGTGAAACTGTTAGTTTTATAGCGCGTTCTCAATAATTCGGACTGGAAAAACTATCAATTTCGGCTTCCCGTCTACTATTCATCACTGGGACACGCTATTTTCAAAAACTTCGGACTGAAATCCTTACAAGCACTGCGGGCTCTTGCCTATCGCGATTCTTGGAAGGTTTTCTCCTTTGTTGAGGGGGGGGGGGATTGGTCCGTTTTTCGAAATTATGAACACGAACATGCCTTGGAAATGATTTGCCACCTCAAGTCAAAAGGGCGTAAAGGGTACACTTGGAATGCCGGAAATATCACACCCCCCTCTTTCGTTAAAGGCAATTTTCTTGTTGGTTTATCAAGAGATTTGCGTGTCGTAACTTTTTTTTATTATTATTTGAAAATATCATCTTCCCACAGACGTGGTAAAACAGAGACGATGTTCGAGGGCAAGGGGATTTGGTAGTGATGGGTCAGAAGAGTGGAATGTGAGGGAGGGTGGCGATGATGAAGCAGACGTGGCCGTTAGTGAAAGTACTTAGTAGAACAAGACCTTGCCCCCTTCTTATTCCCACCACTAATATTTTTATCTTCAGAAGTTCATCTTTGCAGACGCGTTCGAAGATATAAAAAGGCTGAGAAGTGGCGAATTTGTTTGTGTTCATTGTAGGAATGGGCGTTGAGGAGGACTAGGATTTTATGAATGTCTGGAGATTGAAACTAACATTTTATTTTTGCTTGAAAAACTTCATCTTCTAGGAATATTTGAACAGTCTAAATTTTTTATTTTTGTTAGTATTGCTTCCTGTAGTTGGAGAAAAAGTACTGATATGCGGGAGAAAGGAGGCCGCCATTTCGAGCGGCGTCGGCTGCCGCCGCCGTTTCTATCGCTCGCATGATGACCGGTGGCACGGGGGGTGGCGTTGGAACACTGGGGCCCGACGCACGAAACCCACCCTCGTCTGCAATGTACTGGATGGCAACGGCGTTACCGTCAGGGTCGGTGTACGAGTAGGAGCCGCGTGCTATCGTTCCAGCTTCGGGTGGCTCGCCGACAACTTTCTGTTCGCCCGACTCTTCGCGTTTGATACCGTCGGCTGACTCGAAGCTAAGGAGAGAGAGAGAGAGAGAGAGTGAAAGAACGATAGAGGAAAAAAAAACTTGGACAATCATTTCCGTCGTAAAACGAACGACCTACCTAAATTTATAGCTTCCGTCATCGTTCAGAGTGTTCTCGTAGCTGAGAATCGCCACCGGCTCTTTAGCCTCTGTCCTTCCTACAAGTCCCTGTTGGTCGGGGTATCTCTGTCCACCTAATCCAAATGGAGGTTGCTGAACAAGATTTTGTGGGTTCCCAAAATATGAGCCTCCTTGGGAAATCGCCCCTTGAACTGGCCCCTTTAAAAAAAAAAAAATAGTAAACGCAATTTTATTCTTGCTTTTAACCCCACGATTTCAACATTTACCTGAAAACCTTCAGCTGCCTGTTGAAATGGCCCCTGATTCATTGAATAAAAATGATTGTGTAAATAATTGAAAAGTACAAGGTTTTTCCTATAATATGATGGAAACAAACTTGAAAATTCTGGAAATTCTGCGTACCCGACGTCACGGCTCCCTGAAAAGGGCCCTGTCGAGGACCAAACAATTTTTATTTTTAACTGTCGTGGGTCATTTTTTTTTATAGCATAAATGGCGACACAAAATTATCGTAATCACAGTCTTACTTGAAAAGACTCAAATGCCTGCGGAAATGACGAGTTGAAAGATCCTAACTGTCGCACTTGCCTTTCATTCGAATCGATAGAGACAGGGTGTGCATGAACGGCGACGATGAAGGTCGCTAATGAGATCACCACCTGTAAAGAACACCCGAAATAATTAAAATCATTTTATGGAGAGGAAAAAAAAGTGCTAAGAACTTACTAATAACATTTTTACGGAACTATGTAGAAAAAATACGGGATAAAAAAAAAACGCGCACTGTGCCGCCTGCCCTTCACAAAAGAGCAGCCCTAATTAAAAAGGGACTTCCCCGTGGATTCCAATTAAATAGTTCCCCCTCCATAAGGGCAGTTTTTTGGGTTTGCCTTGAACTTGGTGGGAACTCCCTTCTTCCTCACCATCACCATTTCAAGCTCAGAATGTCACTAATTCGTTGAAAAGATGTTCGATTTGTTGCACAATATACTGGAAACTATTTTTAGGAATTCGAGTAGGAAGATTCTCCACTCTTCCCATCGCTTGCTTTACATAACATAACGATTTTTTATGATGAAGAACTTGGGCAATATTTGCATCACATACCTACCTAAGTGGTTCATTGTTTTTTTGTTTTTTAATAAAAAAGTACCGAAGGAACGTGCTCTTGTAATCGAAAAAAGTGCGTAGGCTCGTTATTTTTCAATATAGATTTTAATCTGAACCGCATAAAATATATGCATGGACGTGGGGAAAGAGATTGCAAGCGTTGTTAGCGGAGATGCTGAGTCCCTTTCTGGCAATTTATAATAAAAATAAGCGATTTCCGTCGATTGGTAATAGTGATGCACGAGACCGAGACCGAGAACGAGACTTGAGTGGTCTCGGTCTCGTCTCGGTCTCGATCATGAAAAGTCGTCTCGTCTCGGTCTCGCGGTCTCGGTCTCGAAAGTCTCGGTCTCGTCTCGAAAAGTTAAAAGCGCTAATTCAAAGTATGTGTGATATTAGTGACGAGTGATCCTATTCTCGCCTCAATGATTACATATGACGACGATAGATGAATTTATACTTTGCTTTCCTTCCTTGGTGGCTCGTGGCACGAAGGGAGATAAGTGATACACTACTGATTAATGGCCAAAGAGCTTTGTAATTGCCCCAAAATAGAATCGTGCCTTTAAAACAATCGTCACACTGAGAACGTGAAAGGGGAACAGTTGGGAATTCAACGAGATGAACTCAAAATCTCGCACATGCCAACTCATTTAGTTCAAGCAAGAGACTTCCCTTCCCAGACACGACGAGGCAGAAGTGCATAATCCCCCCTCATACATCAGACCCTCCTTCGACTGGCAATGTTAGTTTAAAAAAAAAAAAAAAAAAAAAAAAAAAAAATTGAAAGCGGGGTCGAGTTTGATGATAGTGGCCCAGGGAAGTTTCCAACGCAAAATTAGGGTTCCCTTGCACTATGCAGCCTGGCCGCGGCAGCCAGTTGGCTGCTGTGCAGTTGGGCTTGTCCTAGTGGCTGCCCCAGCCTGGAAATCTTTGCTGCCTAGTGCGCGGGCAACCATAGGTTGCATTGTATTTCACCGGCCCCCCGGGAACCCTAACCCATTTTTTTATTACGATACCTAGGCATGAAGGAGCTTTTAACGAACAAGGCACGATGTTTGTGACACGAGACGAAGTCGAGTGCCATCATCGGTAGAGTTTGTAGTGAGATTATACGCCTCAGGACCGTACGCTTTTTTTACCTTCGATCGTTCAAAGCCTTTTAAAGCCAATTAGGTTCATAATTATTTAATTTAAGGGTTCCGTAAAGTCTCCCATTTGCCACACAACTTCATTCTAGAGAAATAAAAAAGAAGAAATAAAAGAAGCGCGTAAGAAAGAAAGCGGGCTTCCCTGCCTCAATTCTTCTACCAACTCACCAACATAATCAACTGACTTTGACCTTTTTGGGTTATAATTTTTACGGTTCCACTCATCCTTCACCCATCATTCATCGTGCTTAAAGACCTACTTTACACACGGCGTGTGTAAAGTAGGTCTTTACGCACGATGAACGTCTGCTCAAACACTTCTTTAAGAATGATCTTAGGAATAATAGATTATACGCCTAGGCAAGAAAGCGATTTTTTTGAGGCCGAAAGAAAAAATTGGACGGGCGAGGCGTAGCCCCCGCCCCACCAAATTCCCAAAATCACTTTTTTGACACGGTGTGTACAGTATTTTTTTATTAAAACATGGGCTGATTTTTTGGGTCACGGCGCTAAAGTGAAAGTTTTATCCCCTAGGCTCTAAAATAATCAGTTGTTTTTTAAAAAAATAGTATCTTACATTATAACGAGACACGCAAGTGCCATTTTACTTGCGACTACGTTGTTTGACTGGCGAGGCAAAGCCGAGTCGGCTAAATGAATACGAGCAAGTGAATTGAGGTATGCACGATATTTTTCGCGAGACAAGTGAAATAATAGTATATTTCACAACAAGTGAGGGAAGTGGAGTTTTACCTGCGAGTTGTGTCTGGCTCACGAGGCGGGGCCGAGTGAACTAAAAACAACTAGCAGAGTGAAAGCTTCTTCCTCACGAGTTGTGGATATTATTTTTCGCACGACCAACAGGTTTAATTGTCTTTCCTGCAAGTGTTCGGAGGCAAGGGTACGCTAATTGAATACAGAACTTTTTTTCACTTTCCTTCACTAGTGAGTGAAAGCCTTCCTGTTTCCTTCGTTTGCGAGGTAAAATGTGAATTGGCATTCTGCCTTAATTTGCTTCACTAGTGAGTGAAAAAAAAAATACTTTTTTCACCTAGCTCATCTTTTCAAGTAAAAATCAACTTCCCTGTTGAGGTACCTGGCGAAGGGGAAGTATCACTTCCCTCCGTGATCGTGCGAAAACCATCATGTATAATTCGTGAAAGAAGAAGAAATATGCGTGTTTCCAACGATAATGTTACAAAAAGTAAATTTTTCCCCATTATTTTATGTCATTTTGTGCGTTGGGGGGGGGGATATGTCCACCCCTTGGATCCACCACATCCCGGAGGCCCATAACACAATAGCCGTCTCGGCATGAAACAAGGTCATTTCATTGTTAAAATGTTCTGTATTCATAAATGAGCCATCATTTTTTTTTTTTTTTTTTTTTTTTTTTCATTCTTTTAATTCCGAGACCGAGACCAGTCTCGGTCTCGTCTCGAAAATAGCGGTCTCGTCTCGGTCTCGGCTCGAGACCAGAAAACTTGGTCTCGGTCTCGCACCAGAAATGATGGTCTCGTCTCGGTCTCGTGCATCACTAAATGGTAGACCTCGCCCACAGGTGAAAAAGTGATTGAAAGTAAATCAAGGGGGCAAATCTCAGGCAATAGGCGGTTATTGGTAGACATCACCTTCTTTTCATTGCGTTGCAGGGGGGGGGGGGCACTGTTGTTCGTGTTGTGTGGAAAAGAAGAAGCGAAGACAAATTTGTAGAAAGACGAGTGTGCCAACTCGTCTGCCCATGTTTCAGCGGCAATTGGTGGACCTATAATTACACTCATCGGGACCCGGGGGTGTAAATCTCGATGAGGGCCCTCAGTCTCAATGAATAAACAAGGAACATAATTTTTTACACTGCGTTAAAATATGCAGCTTTTCCTCAGTTTGAGCCAAGAAAATGCCCCAAGAAACCGCAAAGCGTTTAATCAATTTCATCAGCAATGAGCGCTCATTCACAATTTTCGCCAAAAATTATTTTTTTTTTTTATTTTTTATTTTATTTATTTATTTTTTTTACATTTTAGTCTCGATGCGAAACAACGGCTTTCACTTCCACTTAATTATTGAAAGAAGGCTGGAAAAAGTGGTTTTAGGCAAGCCGTCGGTCAGTCGCTTTTCCCCCGATAAATTCCATGAAAATAAAAATCTGGTAATTTCTTGTTGTGAGAAACACAAATCTTGTCTTTTTAAAAAAGAATAATCATAAATGCGCTCTTTCAATTTTATCCCTGCATTAGCGATCCTCTCAAGAGCCGCAAACAGTACCTTATGCGGCCTATTTGATCCTAGAATTGATGTTTTCTTAATAATTGTAGCCGCGGATAGCGGTGATTTCACTTTCAACTGTGAATTTAGCGCTTTTCGTCCATTTCTTTCTGTCGCGAACTAGCACTTTGTCTCAATTTCATCCCCCAATTAGCATTTGTCCTCAACGCGTATGAGCATCTTTCCTCAATTTAATCAGCAAAGTAGCACTTTTTCTCAAGTTAATTGTTCGAAAATAACCTTATGATCCCAATTCATTCCGCAAATGAGTGCTTTTTCCTCAAATTTAGCTGCGAATGAGTGTTTTTTTCTCGATTTCAGCTGTCAATAGCGGCTTTACTAACTTTTACGAGCAAATTAGCACTTCTCCTCAACTCTCGTATAAAGGTTATTCACTACATTTAAGACCAAAACAACCGACGAAAAGTTATGTTCTGGCTGAGAAAAAAATATTTCACTCTTCTGTCCGTAGAGATCATAATAATATTCGCCTTTAAAAACGAATAATTGGAAATTTTCTACTTATTGGGAAGGGGGGGGGGGACTGTGGAACCTCAAAAAAACTGTAGATATATAGAAACGGAAGGTTTGCTTCTTACAGAGAAATAGAAATAGCTAAAAGCTGCAAAAGGTGGTGTGAGCGATTTCATTTTTGTATTCAATCACGCCTTAATTTGAGAAATACATCTTATTATTCGCGATTGAAATTGAGAAACTACGAATTTGCGGTTTCGTGGTACAAATTCCGGGGCGAAATGAATAAAAAAGCGCTAATTCATGGTTTATAGAGCTCGTTTTACCGCTAAAAATGACAAAATAAAGTTCTCGTTCAATGTTGAAATGAGAAAAATCACTCATTTGCGGCTGATATTGATATGAGGCGTCAGTTCGAGGTTTATCGAACCATCATCCCGGTAATTTGCGGAAAAGCGCGCTAGCGGCTACAAGAAAAAGCGCAAATAGTTTTGAAAAATTGCTCATTCACGGCTATAATTGAGGTATAACGTGCTCGTTTGCAGGTGAATTTCAGATGCACCATTGCATTTTTGTAGGCTCATATAGGGGCGTCCGGGGGTTGAAATAGGTCATCAGAGACTGATTTGCACAGAAACGGTCAATATCTGCCAGGAAATATATCCCTGATGGAAAACTGTCGTTTGTAGACTTCTGTTCTGGATTTTATGACCAAAAATTGATAATCCCCCCCCCCCAAGAAAGTGGTACTTTTTGAGCTAAACTTTATCAATTTTTGGCCTGAGACGGTAAACTGTGGTAATTTAGCCCCTGAAACTGCACCCTTCCATCTTCGAGACGAATATTTAATAGTCAGGAACTCACACTGATCCCTAATCAGGAACGTTACTGTCAACGTCACAAGCGCGTAGCCCAACCCACAATAACAGCTTGTAGACCAACAATAGGAATAACACTCTGACTGAAGGGGCTAGCAATTCCCCTCTCTCCTAAAGTCTGCCTGGAACAGAGGGCAAAACACGGTTTGAGCCTGCCAAAACCCGCCAAGGGAGGAACTGCATTAGAATATTGTTCTTCATATTTATGTAAACAAGAAAACCCCGGCTTAATTGGCGTTTTAAGAGCTAGGAGGAATCGCGAATATGGTTTATAACTGTGCAAAATCCACGTAATTGTAACGTTTTTGAAAGAGACACCCCGGTGAAACATGCCGAGCCAAAACCCACAAAATTGGGTTCTTGGCGAGGAAAACTCTATTAAATTTGGCGTTTTCCTGAGTAAAATCCGTAAAATTTGTATCGTGAGCTGGACCCAAAAAAATGTTTATTTGCGAAATAAATCCACAAAATTTGGTTTTTATAGAGAGCGAAATTCGTGAAATTGATTTATTGGTAAGTCAAACCCGCGAAAATGGGTTTTTAGAGCGAAAAATCAGCAAAATTGGTTCCTGAATTATTAAGCCGCCCCACGAAATTGGTTGGTCACTGCCACAAACATCCGCGAAATTAATTTGTCGGTGAAACCAACACGCGAAAAGGTTTTTTTTTTTTTTTTTTTTTTTTTTTTTTTTTTTTTTTTTTTTTTTTTTGAGAGAATAATCCGCAAAATTTGATTTTTGGAGTCCGAAATCCAAAACATTTGTTTTTCGGTGAGCCAGATCCACGGAAAAAACATACGGCTGATCGAAATCTGAGATATTGGGTCTTCAGTGAGGCAGACCTGCGAAGTGGTTTTTGAAGTAGACCACCCCGCGAAATTTGGGTTTCACCACAAATAAGCGACTAAATTGGTGTATCATTAGTGAGCGAAATTCGAGAAATTGATTCCATTGCTGAGCAAGACAAGCGAAAGTTTTAAAGATACAAAATGTGGCGGTCGTGTTGGATCTTAACTTTTTGATGGAATCTGGAGGTGGGCAGCTGCCCCATCAAATCTGTAATTCCGAATCTAGAGGAGAGCAACTGCCCCCCTTGAAGGGGCTACCCCTGCCCACCGCTGGCTACGCCCATGGATATATGCCCATCTGTAAAAGTTGGACCACTCGACCGATTTGGGAACTTTCTTTTAATCGACGCGAAATTTTGTCAACTTCAACTAATTGTATGTATATCGTGCGTTTTCCGATTGGATTAACCATATTTGACTTATAATTGAATGACTGACAAGAGTCAACAAATTTAGAGATTTTTGGGCTGTCAAAAGTTGTGTCTTTCGAAGTTTTGTGTGCAAACTGTGATTCCTTGTTAACAGGACCCTAACGGATTGATAAAAAAAATAAAATCGCTTACACCCTTCTGCAAGGTAGTTTCCTCTATTAACTGGATTAATGATAATATTAACCCAACCGAATCAATTACGCGATGTCAAGGAATACAATAATAATATGTTCGCACTGAATAGTAGAAATCTGGTGTCTCCTTTTCCATTGATTAAATGTTCTACAGCCATAAAATGTTACAATCGTGTCGTGACCTACCAGGTAGTGTGCTCAAGCTTCACGATTTTATGGCGGTGCGTAAATCTCACGAGCGCAAACCCTACGACATCTGCATTTGAAAGGTAGGCTCACCTCAATCTTCAGGTTTAAGAAAAAATGTATTTCTATAAGATAACAGGAAAAAAAAGTCCAATTGCATTGCGAATTCACATATTATAAACGTTGAGATGTGGCCTCTTTTTGAGCGATTTCATCTTGGATTTCTTCCAAAGTTTTTCCTTTGGTTTCGAGCAAAAACAGATAAACACAAATGCACCCCACGATATTGATACCACCGCAAATGTACATCGAACTGGCCATGCCCATTGCCTCTCTGACCGGAAGGAACGCCTGGTTGAACAGCAAGTGACTGACCGACGATGTTATTGTCACGATCATGGTGGCACGTCCACACAAGTCGACTGTGAAGAGTTCGCCGATTAAAATATGATAGAGCTGCTGGGCGCCGAGATTACTGAATATATCGACGAGAGTGAACATGGCGAGTGGTATCCAGAGGGTTGAGCTCATGTTGTAAACGGTTTGATCGTGGTAATAGTACCAAATGCCGGCGCCAATGAAAGCAATGCCAGCTCCTAGAAAGGAGATAAATGACAGTGGTCGTCTTCCGGCGCGATCCACTAATAACATGGAACCTAAAGACGAGAAGGCGCTCACGAAAGACATGATAAGAGTGGCCGTGGCCGAACTCATTGAAGATTTAGGTATGATAGTGGGCAACAGAGTTTTTATTGTTTCGAAACCTGCGAAATTAGGAAGTAAACTGAAAAGCAAAACCATACCGAGAGATCTCCTAGTATTTCTCCTTAGAAGTTCTTTAAAACCTTTCAAGCCGAGAGTTTTCGTGTTTGAAACCGTGAGATGTTTCTCCATTCTTACTAAGTCTTCTTCTTTACAGTACCCCCTGAGCCATACGAAGCACTCTCTTGCTTTGTCTTTCCCTTCTTTCATCATGCAGAAATATGGCGTCTCTTTCAAAAATAGAACCACGACGATCATGGCCACCGTTGGAATCGCCGGTATTCCGAGATAGAGATAATAATCAGTCGCCGACAGGAGACTCAATAAAATATTGCCAATGCCCATAGCGACAGCACATAAAGTGGTTACGGCTCCGCGAACTTCTGCTTCAATCGTTTCACCGACCACGACGGGTATCACTGACACAAAGGCGTTAATGAAAAGACCGTGAAACGCTTGAGCGAGGCAAAGCCACACGACGGTCGAATCAATAAACCCGGGCAACCAACTGATGAGATTTAAAATGGTGAGAACGAGCAAAGTGATTCGACGACCGTGTTTCTCCATCATGTAGGCCGTGAGGAACGACCCGATTAATTTGAACACGAGCATCGTGTTCATGACGAAAATTTGATCCTGCGACGTGAGTGAGATTCGAGCCGATCCGTCGGCCATTAGAGCGAAAAGACCGCGCGACCAGGGGTAGACCGTTCCGGCCTGAAGTCCAGTGAGGCATACTGCGTGAAAAAAAACAACAAAAAACGATTCAATCATTTTAATTTAGAAATTGTCAATTTATGAACTATACCTGCAGCCCAAATCAACCTTTTCCCAAGAAACATGCCTCCGAACTCTCCAGTCAACAATGCATTTTCATTTTAACAAAAGCTCTATTGAAATTACTTTAATTTACTTATATATTACTTTAATAGGGGTATTCTGAAGTTCAAATATGTTATCGACGTAAACCCTGCTATTTCGTATTTTTTGTGTTCAGTTTTTCCGTCCTATGGCCTTACCCATCTGCTCGGAATTTAGCAAATTACATATACAAGGTTTATGAATACCCTATAATATAGACTTTCGAATTGTCCCATTATAAACGTTTATTATATTTTTTAAGATTAACGTGGCTATGGAGAGATATGTAGTTCCTTAGTCAAGGCTACCGTGAAGGAAAATCCACCATTTCGCCTCGCTGAACGCACTGCGTAGAATCCGTAGCTTCAGCCATGAAAACGGAGTGAAACAATTATTATAATGATGGTCTAATTATAACGAAAATTTTTTAAATTGCATTAGATGCAACGAAATTAACTTAAAACCAAACCTTGAAAATCGATCGATATTGAGTTTTTTGAAGATAACTCAAATTCTTGCTTGATTGGTTGACCTTAATTTAAAATTTTCCTGTTCTTTTAGTGCATTTCATTCTGAAAATGGACTATTGGTCTCGTCGTGATGGTGGCAAGCATGGGTCATGTCATGTTTTTTTCACGTTTCAGAACCTCTGGAACACGAATTCAGTGGTCTCCGGAATTCATATTTATATATAGGTTTATTTATAATATTATGACCGTTTTCTTGTTAGCACGATAACTCTCGAAAAAATCAATTTAGCAGAACGCGCTTTGGCAGAAAAATCAGTAGTCATAAGAAACCGGTCGGTATTGCATTTGGGCCAAATCGGTCGAGGTGGAGGGGGGGAAAATTAGGGGTTGAAATGGTCAAAAAATCACTACAATTCACCAGTTGATTCTAGATGCATCATATTCAGCATGAATACTCCATGTTAGAGTAGCCTTTGATTCCCATTTTAATTTTTCAAAAAAGTCAGGGGGGTGGGGGTGGTCCTTCCGGTGTGGAAGTGTAGAAATAGCGTTGAACTTCACTAGTTCATCTTAGCGCTCTAAAATTCGACTCAATAATTTAATGTAACGAAAGCCCTGGGTTCCATTGAGATTTATCGAAAACTTTGATGGGGGGGGGGGATGACATTTCAAAAAAATCGCTTAAATTCACACGTTTAGGTATTATAAAATACGAGGTCTGTGACTCGTGACGTGGTTAAGGGGTTGTGACCCCTCCCACCGCTCCGCATCATGGCTGTTATCATGTCTTGCCCCTTCTTGTCCTACCAATTCTCTTAAGTCCTATTGTTTGATTTGTGGGGAGCTATTGTGTAGGTCACGCGAATGCTATTATTACGTCATCAGTCTATCTAGCCTATTTCAAATGGGTCCCACAACCCAATAGTTTTAAAAATTAATAAAAAAATATAGGGCCTGATTTTATTTGAACGGATCGTGTTTTCATGTGTTTTGGTACCCAAGCTATCACGACAGCATGATTTTGGAAAATGTGTTACTTCCTCATTATACGAAATCATTCGGGCAAGACAAGAAACAAAAAAGCAAAATGCTATCGATAAAGCGAATATGAGAAACGTGAACCATTACCCGAACTACCTGGAAAAGTATGTGTTGAAACGAAACAAATTCAAGACAAATCAAAAATAAAATACAATCCAGAGAACTTGACTTCCGTAGACAAATAATTAAAAACCGAGCAAATAGTCCTCCGCCATCACAACACACGTCAGAAAATTCACACAGCAAATATCAAACGACCCAGACAAACCACCATATCTCTACTGGAAAAACAACTACTTAACGCCCAAGACGAAAATCTTCCCCTAAATGAAACTGTCAGAACAGGATTCAACCTCGTTTTGACAAGACAAGACCTTCTTACCTTGAAAGGAAATAATTGGCTTAACTATGGTATTGTCAACTATTATCTAGAATTAATGAACACACGGAGTGAGGAGAATCAACTACTACCAAAAACTTATGCTTTCAGCTCCTTCTTTTATATCTTCCTTTCTCATGGCTATGAACGAGTAAAACGCTATACGAAGAAGAAAAATATATTCGAATTCGATGTTTTATTAATCCATATTTTCCTATCCTTCCACTGGCGCTTAGTCAAAGTAAAAATTAAAGAACGAGAACTGATGTACTATGACTCTCTTCTCGGACCCGGCGAAAGAGGGTGAAGAGGCAAAAACCAAATTTAACACTCAATGAAAGTGACTGGACACTGATATCTGACAAACTAGTACCTAAACAAGAAAATTTTCATGATTGTGGAGTGTTATTATTCGAATATTCGCATATCTTACGCAGAATATTCGTCCAACCAATTTTTCGATTTCAAACAATCTGATATACCCACCTTCCGGAGACAAATAGCTCTTGACATCCTCAGTGATGAAATAAATGTAAATTCCAAATGTGTTGCAGACTAATAACGGTCACCTCTGGTGCCGAAATCCAAAATCTGGATCATAGCGGTGGACTGATCCCTATTCACGCTGGTATAGCTTACACCCAACTTGCTGATCATCTTTTAGCACATACCTACGATCTTTCCCACCTCAAAAATCAGTTCACAAAAACCACTCAATACCTTACTGAAACCATTCGAAACATTGATAAGGATACAACGATTAGGAATCGCTTGCACAATTATACATATACAATAGTGATCGCATATTCAACTAAGAGCTCAATCGATAATAAACTTGATAATATTCAAACTCATATTCCGAGTAATAACCGAATAAAACGAGGATTAATTAATGGTCTAGGCTCAATACTCAAATTAATAACCGGAAACCTTGATCATAACGACGAAATTAAGTAGGATACTGCATTAAAAAACGCCTTTCAACAAGAAACAGCGTTTCACTCAATTTTCAATCAACAATCTTTAATTAATAAATTAATTATGAACAAGTACAATTCCGCAATTCAAACATTAAATTTCAACAACGATCAAATACGCCGAGAATTACTTGAACTCCACAAATTTACTAATTCAGCACCAGCAGACACTTATTTCAAAGATATCCTCATTTTCCTACAAAACACACTCAGCATAATCCTCACCAATATCGAAGAAATTGAAACCTCCCTCATTTTTTGTAAATTGGGCATTATGCATCCTAGCATCATCTCTTCCGATAATCTCCACCAAATCCTCCAAAATTTAATTAATAAATACCCCAAAAACAACATTAAGCCATTTGATTCTTCTCTCGATTATGAGTATAATACTAAGATTAAATGCTCAATTGAGTATGATAATATAATTTTCTTACTCCACATACCTATCTATAGTAATGTAGCTCGAAATTTGTATAGTTTCCATTCAGTCCCTTTTCAACTCAATGCCACTCGTGATTTTGTAACCATCGAACCCGGAAAAAATGGGCTATCGTTGATGATGCACGAACCATCATATTTTCATTTAATCAACCTTGTTATGAATCTAATGAACAATTCTTTTGCTCAACCCAACCCGTCTGGACCGACATTCTACCGTGTGAGCAATCCATTCTTCAGAATAATGGTGTTAAAAATTGTAAAAATGCCAAACTGATTATAAATAATACCTATTTTGAGGACATACCCCACGCGAATCAATTAATTTTAGTACTACCACATTTAACGCACCTAGAAATTAGAGATATAACGCAAAACAAAGCTCATTCAACTTTCAGGCTCTTTCCTAATTAAGCCACATAATGATGAAGTATTCCTAGATAATAAGTTACTTATTAGTTTTAAGTCTTCCCATGGATCCCCACGCATACCTTTCATTGAACATTCTGTCATAAATGAATTGTTTTCAGCTGAAAACAAAAACGCCGGCAGGATCGGTCGAAAAAATTAAAAAAAAGAAGAAAGCAAATAACGATTATTTGCATCTACTTGTCAGCCCTCTATACCTTTCATTTATTATTTTACTCTTTGCCTGCATCTCTCCCTATTTTTGTGTTCACATTTATACCCTTTGTTTAAATGTGAAGCCCAACAAAATCGTTCCTCAGGAGAATCTGTAAACCACAGCATTACTATAACCTTTGTTGTGCCTACCGAACAGCTCGGCGTTCGTAACTCCTCTCTCCTTTAAGGGGGGGTTTCAGGCGAGTTTCCTCGACCCCTTCCCAGTCACCCCTCGCCTAAACTTCACACATAAATTTTGGCTCCATTTCTTCGTCAATATTCGATTTCAACGTCTCATTTTAATCTTCAGGAAGTTCTACAGTGACGTTAGATCTTGCTTTTTCAAATTTTATCCCTAAAATAACCCCAAATCACTTTACAACTTGAATGTGTTTTAAGGTAATTTTAGGGATGAAATCTGGAAAAGCAAGATCTAACGTCACTGTAGAACTTCCTGAAGATTAAAATGAGACGTTTAAATCGAATATTGATGCAGAAATGGAGCCAAAATTTATGTGCGAAGTTTAGGCGAGGGGTGACTGGGAAGGGGTCGAGGAGACTCGCCTGAAACCCCGCCTTAAGGCCTCGCCACACCGAACGCGAACTGCCGCGCGGACTGGTCCGCTCGCGGAAAAACTATGGTAACGGGGTAGGTATACCTCACCGACGTTGTCATGGTTTTTTAGCGAGCGGACCAGCCCGCGCGGCAGTTCGCGTTCGGTGTGGCGAGGCCTTAAGGCAGGGTTTCAGGCGGGTCTCCTCGACCCCTTCCCAGTCACCCCTCGCCTAAACTTCGCACATAAATTTTGGCTCCATTTCTGCATCAATATTCGATTTAAACGTCTCATTTTAATCTTCAGGAAGTTCTACAGTGACGTTAGATCTTGCTTTTCCAGATTTCATCCCTAAAGTTACCTTAAAACACATTCAAGTTGTAAAGTGATTTGGGGTTATTTTAGGGATAAAATTTGAAAAAGCAAGATCTAACGTCACTGTAGAACTTCCTGAAGATTAAAATGAGACGTTGAAATCGAATATTGACGAAGAAATGGAGCCAAAATTTATGTGTGAAGTTTAGGCGAGGGGTGACTGGGAAGGGGTCGAGGAAACCCCCCCTTAAGTCAGAAAAATTTCGAAGCTGACCGACGCGCTTGCCGAACAGTGAGGGATAAAGGAACTGAATTTCTCTTCTGCGCGGCACGGCGAGGATAATGTAGAGACGAGCACGTCAGGGACAACCTATTCTGCTGGATATAACAAAACTTCGCTCAGGCAGCTGGCGGTCGGAAAGAGTGCATTTTATTTGAACGTGAATTCCTAAACCGTACCAAAAATAAATAGGTATATTTTATGTGGATATCTTTACCTAAAGCGACCCATAAATAAACATTTCGATACACAATTTATTAAAATTTTGAAAAAGTTGGAGTGGTAATCCAACGTGCTTTACGTCCAACTACGTAACACACTTCACTATCTTTCACGTGAGCTAACATTTTTTTTCTTTAAAATAATCCAGTCTGTAGTGGGAATCGAACCCACTCAGCAGACAATACCTGGACATGAGAGTAGACGCCCTAACGACCTCGGCCACGTCTGCTGGGCAATTTATTAAAATTTTAATATTTTAAAAAATTGTTATCACCTCTCCATTCACACTCTCTTACCCCCCACCACCCCAAACAAGTAGTGGCGACAATGGACCAACCGCCACTACCCACCAGTCCAATTGTTCTCCCCACTCAACGATAAACTTGTGCATGTTGGAAATTATTTCGAATTTCATCCCCTATTGTAATCCCCCCCCCCCATTCAACTTTATCAAGAAATTTCTGTGGTAATCGAAGACTTTTGTTAGGTTCATTTAATTTTAGGTCAGCATTTTTTAGTTGAATTTTGAAGCGATTGGGGTAAACGAGTGACGTTTGGCGTTTTTCAAAAATTGCATCCCACATTTTCTCCTTCAACACTTTTTACAAATTTATATCATAATCATAGTGTTTGTTCCATATCAACTGGTAATTGTGGTGACTGCTTGATCATATCTAACCCCATTCACTAAATGTATAGTCGGAAAACTTCCGAAAATAGTACTCGGGGTACGCCCCCCTGGGCTCAAGTCGCAAAAGGGAAATAAAATGGCCGGCAGCCCGCAAAAAATTATATCCTTGGCATTTTTCTACACTCTTAGTAACTACTACCTAATGGGCAGAATACTACTACTTGTGTGATTTGAGAAATAGCCTTGTGGGAGCGCCCTATTTAAGAAAATTCAATTTTTTGAAAAACGTGCAAAATCCCCATTTCGTGATATTATTTAGCCTTTTTGGGCCATATACTTCAACCATTTCGAGCCTCACCAAAAATAACCCAAAATGACGTTTTTTGCAGTCCGTCACAAATTTAACACTTCAACGAATCGAAAACACACAGGCATATGAATTTCGTGCATTCATTTTCAAATTGTTTGCTCGCCCGAAAACGATAAAAAATGACGCTTCTAACGTAAGAGGGGTGCGCGCGGTCGCACCCGGTGAACCAAAATACATTTTTGGCTCTGCATTTGACTAAATATGGTGGGATTGAAATAGCTTTTTTACGGTAACTACAACCAATTTCAAGCAAGGTTGAAGCAACTAATTGAAAAGGTAATTTTTACCCCTGCAATAAGTATAATTTTACCCAAGTTGAGAGTAAAATTTACTTCACACTTGGGTAAAATCAGCTTTATATCATTTTACCAGACTTTTAGTCTCCTTTACCAATGTAAAAAGTTGATTCTACCCAAATTAGCTGAAATTACAATAAAACAATTTACTGAAAACGTGTAGTTGATTCTAACAATCAGAAGTTTATTTGCACGAAACACTTGGGTTAAAGTAAGCAGACTTGAGTTGCAATAACGGTAAATTATTTTACCCTCGTATAGTAACCAAAATTTTTCTCGGTGACTCGAATTCCTAAAAATAGTTTCCAGTATATTGTGCAACAAATCGAACATCTTTTCATCGAATTAGTGACATTCTGAACTTGAAGTGAGGATGGTGAGGAAGAAGGGAGTTCCCACCAAGTTCAAGGCAAACCCCAAAAACTGCCCTTATGGAGGGGTTGGAACTATTTAATTGGAATCCACGGGGAAGTCCCTTTTTAATTAGGGCTGCTCTTTTGTGAAGGGCAGGCGACAGAGTGCGCGTTTTTTTTTATCCCCGGTCATTTTTCTATGTAGTTCCGTTAAAATGTTATTAGTAAGTTTTTAGCATTTTTTTTCCTTTCCATAAAATGATTATAATTATGCATTTCGGGTGTTATTTACAGGTGGTAATCTCATTAGCGACCTTCATCGTCGCCGTACATGCAAATAAGTTTATGCAACGGATATTTCGTTTTTTAAAAAACAACTTCTATTTAAATACGCGGACCAATTATACAGTAATTACACTCCGAAATACTTATCAAAAAGTGACCCTTTCGAATGGGTTGCAGGGAGTTTTATTTTTTTTATTTTCTAGAAAAGGAAGGTGGGGGTTGTTATTGTTTACATAGTAAGATATCTTACAACTAAGAAGATGCTTACGTGACTACTATTGTTTAGGGGGAAACTAGATCTAATGGTTAAGGAGCCATACAAGTACCCCCCTCCCGCCCACATTTTTCTCCACCGTTTTACGCCTAAAGTATTTTAGGCCAGTCAATATAAACATCAAACATCCCAAATATGCATGTCATTGTTTTTTCTTTTGCACATTGTTAGGGCCAATGAGAGCAGTTTATACTCAAGTTTGCAACCTTCAAAACCTTGTGCTCAACTCGTGGCACTCGAAAAACCACGAAATTCCATCAATGTTTTAGGTTGTTAAACAAAAATACCAGAAGAAAGCGTTTTTCGAGTATGACCACAGTATACATTGTTGAAGCCAACTAAATTTGCTACAATTTAAGCCCAGTCCGAGCGTCCTACGTTTGTTATTTTCGGAGATACAGCCAATCAAGAAATATGTAATATCGCCAAAAAGCGAGATTTTATTGTTAGGGTTATTTTTCAAGACCCGTAGCACTCAAACATAATGGTCCTATAGAATATCCACGCGAGAATAATTCTTAGGCAGTAGCTAAATGGACGATTTCCACGCATGCGCTCTCCAGTCCTACTTCAACAGTTTTGCAACCCGCTTAGGCCAGGTTATGGGTTACTCTTGTCTTGTGCTGTGTAAAGTGAATTTATTTTTCTCCCATTCCCGTCAAACTAAAACCACATTTTCAGTTATTCAATTCTGATTTTATTCTTCAGCCTCCGTCTCACGAAACGTATCGATGAAAACTCGTCGTTCCGGGGGCACCTTAACATGAAGTCCCATCATAGTTGCGCATTTATCACACTCCTTCACATGTACTTTCTCTTCACTTTTTCCTCAATTTGGGACGTTTTCAGTCAAGTGCCGGTAAGGTTGAGGGAAAGGGATAAATTTAGTAGCTGGGTCAAAACCAGGTCGACCCGGAATGGAAGGACTCTTACAGTCACTGAAGCAGCAATAGAATCGCATTTTTCTGACTTTAGATGAGAAGCACGCGAAGGAAGTGTAATTGCAGACTCGAAATAAACTCAAAAATCATGTAGTATTTGAAACCGAAATACACTCGTAGTAATGCTAGTAATGTAAAAAAAAAAAAATACTGTTAAAGAGACTCTAGGCAACTAGAAATAAACCCATAACCTGCAGTTCTAAACCTTCGCTTTTTACACGGAAATCGTCTATTTAAATCTGATGCTATTGCCTAAAATTTATTTTCGCGTGGATATTCTATAGGACAGGGTGACTGGTACTTAGTTGAGCAAAAAAATAGTTGTGATTAAACATCCAAAATGCAACAAAAATTGTCTTTTGACGTAGGGTCCGATTTCCTTTCCTAGTCGAGATAATAGATTTTTTCACGTTTTTCATCACATCACTGGTTTTCGCAACAAAAACAGCTGTAACTTGGGAAGCATGCGTCCTAGGTTAAATCCAACGACACCACTGAAAAGAGCACTCTTTTTTTTTGTGTGTGAGTAAAGACATTTCGTTTAATGATAGTTAAAGAATCTTTGAGTAAACCGGGAAAATATCAGGATGTTTTTAAAAATGTCAGTTTTTGACAACTGTTCAAAGCTAGACTACATTAGCCATGGTGCTCCCAGCGCCCGGCAAATTCCTCTAAAACTGTATGAAGTAACTTGGTTTAATACTTCATGCTTATTTTACTCCTGTCCTTCGCAATGTTTTGAGAAAAATCCGTTGTTACACGAACAAATGAGGCAATCAGGCCCATTTTGAGTGCCTAATCTTTTAGCTATTTCAAGAATTTTTTTTCAGCTTTTGCGACCCTATGTTCACATGGCGATTTTGGTTCGTCTTCGTTAGTACTACGCCTGGTTAAAGTCTTGATCATTCCTTCTGAAACACCCTGTATTTACAGCAATAAAAAAATAAAATATAAAATTAAAGCAGCGTAGAACGAACATGGCTCAATTTTTTAAAAGCAACTTCGCTAGGAGCTAGGAAGTGAAGTTTCAGAATGAAATATAATTCGACCACCCGACAAGTTCTGACAGGCGGGAAACTTTCATGAAATAAGAAAGAAAACAAATTAATTTCAAGCCAGCAAAACCGCGAGCTGGCATGACCCTCTCCCCAATATTCCCGAGAAACCTACCCATGGGGACGAGTTACAATTTTAGTTCGAGCAATTATCATCAGTTCAATTCAATTCAAATACTGTCTTGGCTTTACATATTACTTCTGTTTGATAACATTGGTGTTGGTTTTTCTATACTCTTGGAAAGTGATACATTTTGAACGATTTATCGTCATATGTGATTTCTTGAATATTGGATCGTCGGCCGTCACTCATCAGACGTCGCCCACCTTCGTCCTCATTCAGGAATGTATATGTCGCATCCATTTGGCGAAATTATCCACTTCATGAAATGGATGTCCATTCCACGAAGTGGCTCCGCATGCCGTAATTTCAAAAAATTACGACATCTGGACAAAAAAAAATGTCCATTTCTTGAAAAGGAAATTGCGTTTGTCCAGTTGCTGAAATCAAGCTTCCTTACTGCAAGTCGATGCACAACATCATTTTTTTGCGTGTTTTTGAGTGCTCAATAAAATAACCTTTTTGAATAAAACAAAACTTGTTTCAGCATCTGAGATTCCTCTCTCATTCATTTCACGAAAAGGATAATCTTCTGCATCCACTTGCAGTATGAAAACTTGATTTCAGCAACAGGACAAACACGATTTCCTTTTCAAGAAATAGACATTTTTTTTGTCCAGATGTCGAAATTTTTTGAAGTTACGGCAAGTGGAGCCATTTCGTGAAATGGACATCCATTTCGTGAAGTGGACAATTACTCGACATGGATGCGACATATACACTTTTATTTTTACTGTAATTAATTATTTAATTACCTATAGTAATAATTACAAGAAAGTTGACTTTTATTTCTGAGTCGAAACTTTTAGGAAAGGGTTGGGGTTGGACAAATATGTGGAGATTGTATAGCCACCGCAGGCAAGCTTACTGTATAACGTAGCGGAAATTCGCAATAAATTACGAAATTCCTTTCAATTTTAAAAACCTCAAAATAATCCTAAACGCTAGTCCTTCAAAATACATGTCTATAATTGAAAAACTTAATGCGCTCGAGGATATGACTGAGCTATACATGAAATGAATGAGTGAAGCAGTAGTAGAAATTTAACCAATGCTATTTTTGAACCTTTTTTGCCATCCTTGGAACGTTTTGAGCCCAACATGGAATCGAAAAATGCCTGCAGCAGCATTTTTCAATTGTTCCTATACAACTTGACCCCCTTATTATAGCAGTAGGGACTGGTGGGGTGTGCTAGGGAGCGGGATACCGAGATACCGAGACACCGGCCCGCCCCCGGCCACGCCCACTGCCCCCCTCCGGCCCTGGAATCGTCCATTTTGTACCCGCCCACACCCCCTCCGACCATCAAATCGGCCATTTTGTACCCGCCCCCATCCCCCCGTCACCAAATCGGCCATTTTGTACCCGCCCACACCCCCTCCGACCATCAAATCGGCCATTTTGTACCCGCCCCCATCCCCCCGTCCCCAAATCGGCCATTTTGTACCCGCCCCCGAATCGGCCGTACCCGCCCGACGGCTGTACCCGCCTCCGGCCGCTCCCGTTCCTCTCCGGGCCAATCCCGCCTCTCTGCCGCACGCCCCACGGCTAGCTGCCTCCCGCCTCGCCCATCCCTGGCCAACTATGCTTGATCAGTTCCCGCCCCTCGTCCAATCACAGCTCAACATTGCCTCCCCCCCTCGTGCCTCTTGACCACCCCCCCTCATTCACTGGAGGACTGGGAATGGGGGAGGGTGGTCAAGGGGCACGAGGTGGGGAGGCAATGTTGAGCTGTGATTGGACGAGGGGCGGGGCTGATGGTCCCTATTGGCTGATCTGTGAATGGGGGGCGGGAACTGATCAAGCATAGTTGGCCAGGGGTGGGCGAGGCGGGAGGCAGCTAGCCGTGGGGCGTGCGGCAGAGAGGCGGGATTGGCCCGGAGAGGAACGGGAGCGGCCGGGGGCGGGTACGGCCGATTCGGGGGCGGGTACAAAATGGCCGATTTGGAGACTGGGGGCGGGTACAAAATGGACGATTCCAGGGCCGGAGGGGGCCGGTGTCTCGGTATCTCGGTATCCCGCTCCCTAGCACACCCCACCAGTCTTAACCGTGCGTACTGGGGTAGAAATTGCAACCGATTTTTTTCTGTTGAAACAACCGAGTGCCTTGTACTCGGTCATACCTCTTTTTTTAACCAAGCGAGATTTAACCGAGCGTGTTAACCGAATGATTGCTCGGTTGAGTTTATTTCAGCTACTCGGTTAAACAACGTCAACCGTGTCATTCGGTTGATCCAAATCAACCGATCACTCAGTCAGTTTTGACGAATTATTCGGTTGAACCGTATCAGCCGTATACTCCGTCAATTTTAACGAACCATTCGGTTGAATCAAGCCAACCAATCGCTCTGTCAATTTTAAATAAAAAATCGGTTGTTTAAATTGACCATTACACTAGGTCAATTTTGAAGCTACTATACATTCAGTAGCTTCGAATCAACCGTGCAGCACCGTGCAAGGACGACTGTCCTTCCTCAGTTTGGATGATAGTCTAAGGTACCCCAATCCGGTTAATATAGAAAGTATTATAGGATTAGTTCGGTCGAAAACTCATTTATGGGCTTTAAAAAAATGAGAAAATGAATAAAACAAAATAATAATGAATAAAAGAAAACATTATTAAACAAGAAAATACATAGTAATATGTAGTAAAGAATTAAACCAATAACCATACAATTTTAAATGTATACTAATGTTCACCTGTTGTTTTTAGCGTGTTGAGAAATAGGAAAGTTCATTTCCAGGCTTCATTTCCTTGAAAACATGCGGCGTTAGGACCGCTAGGAGTGTAATCCTTGAGAGCTGAAAAATAAATATTGGAAGAATTGTGTGCCATGCGTAGAATAAATAAATAAGTAATAATAAAAATGTTTTGTAGGACGAGTGATTTGTAGATTTGAGAATTCGCAAGGTTTTCTCCCCTCTACAAAACGAGAGTTGGTTGATTAGACTGGCAAGAAGTTAGGACCAACTACACCCTAAATGAAGTCTGAAAGAAATAGTTTTTTTGGGAAAATGAGAAGGCAAAATTTGGCCCAGACGGCTTACAAGCTCCGTCATTGCGAGGAGCGAAGCTTCGTGAAATAGAATCTAAACATGTTTGAAAGTACAAAGAAAAAAATAGGATGGGAGGGTTTGTAAAAATGCTGTTATAACCGATTACATTACTGAATCATTCAGAATGAATAATAAATATGAAAATAAACGAATATCTACCATCACTAAATAAAATGAACTGATTAAAGAGGCAAAAATTGTGATTCACAGCCCCTGGCCCACATACACTCACATACCAACACTAAAGTCGGTTCTAACAACCGAGCTGAGTAGGCTGGAAGAATATCAACCGTTCAGCTGGGTCAAAGCTTGTAGGTGGTGAGGGAGCTGTATCACCCGATTCTGCTAAAAT
The DNA here is from genome assembly GCA_038030265.1 of Corythucha ciliata. Taxonomy (NCBI): domain Eukaryota; kingdom Metazoa; phylum Arthropoda; class Insecta; order Hemiptera; family Tingidae; genus Corythucha; species Corythucha ciliata. The sequence goes on along the minus strand of CM075941.1, from coordinate 17,314,944 downwards.
ACGGACTGACCGACTTCACTGAATTTGATTGAACTGTCTTCAACAGAGGATTACATTACGCAGGGATTGCCACACATTAATGATTACTTATTTGTAAAGAAACAAAAACAAACAAACAAACAAGAAACAAATTTCATTTAAAATCTCCTAAATTTTGGTTCGACGCTTTATCAGTTCTCCAATTCAATGACCCGAAAAAACGTGTAAAATTATGTAAAACAAATAGCTACTTACCAGTGATTACTCGAAGTTATGGTTCAGGAGTTTTCCACAAATTGGATGGGGCCCTGCTCTGTATTTCAGGATAGAAGTCTATATCACAGTCTGCGTCTCAATAGTTTCTCACATTCACTCATTTTAAATAAATTAAAAAATGATTAAAAATCTCGTTGCAGTGGTGGTGGAACGTGAAGACGTGAGTTGTGATGCGAGGCTAGAAATCCTAGTTTACAGAGCACTTCGCATGCGCATCATCACTGCCGTATTTTCATAACCAAGTTCACTCCGTTAAGTCATCTAAGACGCAACCGAGCGGGCGATAACAGTCGGTTAAACCACGACAAGTTTAACCGAGTGGGAGTTTTCACCAGCAGTCCTTGGACAGCTTTGTTAAATACGAATAAAATTGACCGACTCTTGAACCGACTTGAGTTGGTTAAAGACATACCAACCGGATAGCTCAGTCTTATCTCCAAAAAAGGGAAATCGAAGTGGTGGGGATTTCCAACCCACTCGGTTAACGCAACACCCTCGCTTATATTAACCAAGTGTCCAGGACTCGGTTAATTCTTGAATTAGCTGTGAGCTGCGTTATAAATTAGCTTATTTGACCAATTTGCACGGTCTTTTGGGTGTTTTCAGCCTATTAACTCGGCGAAATGCTGCTTCAACAGAGTAAACTTGTTCACGGTCGGTCGAAAACGGTTGATTTTGACCGAAAATTTGACCGAATTAGTGTCTTAACAGAGTGAAAACAACCGACCTTTTTCCCAGTGCACTGTTACCCGCCGTAGTCACTTTTTAAACCCATTTTCGGGTTAACCCTGGAGGGGTCGAGTGGCGTCTGACAGACTCCTGATGTTTTAATTTTTTTGCCATGTAAAATCATGTCAATTTCTAGCTTCCGGGCTCTAGGTACCTTCGCCCCCACTTCTCTACTTTCCTTCAAGCCGCATAAGAACCCTCATGTTGTACTTCCGTACGTGTGGGGATACATTTTGATAAATTAAACGATGAAAGCGCCGAATATGAAAGTGACTCAAACTGACTCGGCTGGATTTTTAATGCAATGTTACTCAGCTTTTAATTCGTATGATTATTCATTACATTCAACGATTCCATTGCTGTAACCTAAAACATAAATGTTCACGATCTATGAGCATTCTGGTATTCGAGATCAAAGTGCACTACTTAGTGATTCACTAATTTTTTATTATTTTTCGTACTAATTACGCACTGATTATTAACGAGAAAGCCGAAAGGGAATATCATTCCAACCCTTCCAATACTATACAACTAATTATAAACGGATAAAAGTTGAAATTCTGTTAAAAATGGGATGGTGTCTGTGAGACGCCATGCGACCTATCATGTAGGGATGAAGGGCGCGACCCCTGCAGGGTTAAGTGAACCAGGTTTGGGTATATTTTACCCGAATATTTTTCTTCCTATAGGAAGATTCTCCACTCTTCCCATCGCTTGCTTTACATATCATAACGCTTTTTTATGATGAAGAACTTGGGCAATATTTGCATCACATACCTACCTAAGTGGTTCATTGGTTTTTTAAAAAATCATTTTTTATAAAATAAGTACCGAAGGAACGTGCTCTTGTAATCGAAAAAAGTGCGTAGGCTCGTTATTTTTCAATATAGATTTTAATCTGAACCGCTTAAAATACATTTTTTTTTAAATTTTAGCCTCGATGCGAAACAACGACTTTACTTCCACGTTACCATTGAAAGAAGGCTGGAAAAAGTGGTTTTAGGCAAGCCGTCGGTCAGTCGCTTTCCCCCCGATAAATTCCATAAAAATCTGGTAATTTCTTGTTGTGAGAAACAAAAATCTGGCCTTTTATTAAAAAGAATAATCATAATGCGCTCTTTTAATTTTATCCCTCCATTAGCGTTCCTCTCAAGAGCCGCAAACAGCACCTTATGGCCTCAATTTGATCCTAGAATTGATGTTTTCTTAATAATTGTAGCCGCGGATAGCGGTGATTTCACTTTCAACTATGAATTAGCGCTTTTCGTCCATTTCTTTCTGTCGTGAACTAGCACTTTGTCTCAATTTCATCCCCCAATTAGCATTTGTCCTCAACGCGTATGAGCATCTTTCCTCAATTTAATCAGCAAAGTAACACTTTTTCTCAAGTTAATTGTTCGAAAATAACCTTATGATCCCAATTTATACCGCAAATTAGTGCTTTTTCTCAAATTTAGCCGCGAATGAGTGTTTTTTCTCTCGATTTTAGCTGTCAATAGCGGCCTTACTAACTTTTACGAGCAAATTAGCACTTCTCCTCAACTCTCGTAGAGGTTACTCACTACATTTGAGACCAAAACAGCCGGCGAAAAGTTATATTCTGGCTGAGAAAAAAAAATTTCACTCTCCTGTCCGCAGAGATCAAAATAATATTCGTCTTTAAAAACGAGTAATTGAAAATTGTCTACTTATTGGTAAGTGGGGGGGAGGCTGTAGAACCTCACAAAAAACTGTACATATATTATAGAAACGGAAGGTTTGCTTCTTACAGAGAAATAAAAATAGCTAAAAGCTGCAAAAGGTGGTGTGAGCGATTTTATTTTTTCAATTATTCCGTTAGGGTCCTATTAACAAGGAATCACAGTTTGCACACAAAATTTCGAAAGGCTCAACTTTTGAGAGCCTAAAAACCTCAAAATTTTCTGTATTTTTTCAGTCAATCATTTATAAGTCGAATATGGTCAATCCTAACGGAAAACGCACAATATACTTAGTTGAAGTTGACAAAATGTCGCGTCGATTGGAAAAAAAAAGTTTCCAAATCGGTCGAGCGGTTCAACCTTTACAGATGGGCAAATATCACCTATTTTTTTCAAAATTTTCAAAAACGTGTGCTACTCCTTTTTCGAAGCGTCATATGTACCTCTAATACTATCTTTTCAATCAATACCCCTCCTCATTGAAAGTTCTAAAGCATCGAATGGAGAGCTCAGGAACATCTGAATCAACCACCTGGAACCTGTTTTTGACGACAGGACCTGGAACTCTGTTTGTCCCAAATCGAAATTTCTCAAAATTCACTATCAGACTGGGTTTTATCGCTCCACATGTCATTATTGTTCTCTATTCGCCTCTGGCACCGTTCTGTGTCCTTGCCATCAATGATTTATCAAGTCATAGGTGCGAAATAGACAGTTCATAGCTTCCAGAACTGGCACTGGCTTTCTGTATTACTTCTTCGACGATTTTGAATTTTCCAATTGTGGGGCAGTTAGGTCAGTTTTCCGGCTTGATCAGTCGTTAAACGGTTTCTTTTTTTCCTGTTCATTCAAGAAAACGTGCTAAAGGATCTTTCTGTCGCAGCTGATAAAATTCTAACCGTAACGGAAAACAAAGTTGAAGTCGAACAAAGTCCTTGCCACCAAACACTTGGCGTGACCGCCGAGGCACTTTCCCACAAAAATGTCTTCCACTAGAGTCCATCATTGGAACGATAGTTGGCCAAATCCACCATCGCTTTGTCGACATTAACCTTCATCTGTGTGGCAACCTTATGAATTTTTCATGCCTTCTATTTGCTCGTCTTGCTCAGCAGCGTCCCCTACGATGATGGGCCCAGAAGTGTCGCAGCGTAATGAATACTACTTTTAACGCTGGAGTCTATTCTGTCTTTCAGTTTTCGTAGAATCAGGGACTGTTCATTCTTGGAAAGTGGCGACCGAGGTAAATTTTCAGCGAGCTTTAGCTCAATGTGGCGTAATTACCTCTATGGAGCACGAATTAACGGACCCCTTACCTTATGGAGACGATAGAGGCTACTCAGAGTTGAGGGAAAGGTTACAAGAGGCTGCGCGAGGAAAAAAACTCACGCTTCGAGGCTGAATTCTCTAATTTCTGCAGTGATAAGTTCCATTCAAATTGAACGAATAAAAACCCAATTCGGGTGGGAAAATACTTTCTTGGGAAAAAACCGGGTTTTTTCCCAAAAAACGGGAATATTCCCAATGGGTTTTTTCCCTTTTTTTTTTTTTTTTTTTCCTCCACTATCCAAGAGCAGGGGCATGGCACACGCCCCAGGCACGGAATCCTAAGTGGATTATTGTGCCGCTCTTGGATCGGTTGATCTAGTCTAGAGTCCCTCGCACCGTATGAGGTTGAGGAGGTCCTCAGCTAGTGTCTCGCAGGCCGGAACATAAATATCAGGCGTGTGAAGCCCGAAAATGCTGATCCTGCGAAGATAGCTCTCTCCTCTTAATAAGGTTAGAGGTCGTCGCTTCTTAGAACCGATAAGAGATAATCGCTAACTGGACCCTTGAGCACGAGAGTGACAAGAATGATGAGCTAGCGCGCGCCGAGTGCGTTGCACTCGAAGAGATAAGCCCCTGCACCGGGGTGTGTTCTTTAGAACGGCCCGCCGAGGGTATGTTTTTTAAAAACTCCCCACGGCGGGTATGCTCCTTAGAACTGCCCTCCACAGGTACGTCCCTGGTCCCATCAATGTCGTGTTTGACCTCGGTGGTATCCATGGACGGAGCAGCCGGTGACTGCGGCGTTCACGGAAGGTTCTCTGAGCCCCTTCCGAGTTCTTCATATAAACTTCTGGGTGAGCCCTTAAAGGTCCTGCCAGAAGCCAGGGTAATATAAGTCCACCGCCGGCAGAGCCCTGCATGCCGTAAGCGCCGAGGCCTGCGGTAAGCCTATTACACCAGGGGATCGGCCGGTGCCCTGGGGGTCCGTTCAAAGCACACTTTGCCCCCTGTGCCATGCAGACCTTAGGTACGGACCAAACACCTTGTCTTGGGGGGGGGGGGAGGAATAGCTGGAGGAGGTAGGAGACGCCACCCCCTTCTGTCCCGGACTCAGGACAGCCCCTAACCCGTTGTTTGTCCACGGGGTCATATTCGGCCCCCATGTCCAATGGGTGTGTCCGACAACGGACTCCCCACCGCACACGGTGCGCCTTATTCCGACCCAACCCACCATCGCACCGTATCAGGGAGCGGGTCGGCCCAATGGTGGGGTCCCCCATCCGCAACCCGGGGGACGCGCCCGATAGGGGAAACGAACCCCGTGAAAGGTTTGTAGCCATTCACACGGATCAAGTCCGTCACGGGGTTTTTTCCCTTGACCCATCACTATTCATAGCTTCCAGAACTGGGACTTAGGGAGAAGATAAATGGCTCACTATACTCTGTAGCCTAGAGTAGGGGGTTGGGTGTCTGCCTAATGAATTCTCAGACAAACTGTGGAAATAGTGTAAAGGCTATTTGAGTTCAAAATGGCTATTTGTCGGCCTCTGAAATTCTGATTTTCGTTCAAGATAATCATTACGCATTTTTTGTTTTTCCACAGAACGGGCACTACGGGCACTACGATACAATGTAAGTTGAATTCCCACTCAAGGTAAATAGCGCAATGGAAAGAGCGCACATGTATACTCAGAATTTGTAAGTGTTTGGTGCGAATGATCCTTAGCCTTGCGTGTGACGGCATGCGAATCTAATGAAAAATTGTAATTTGTGCCTGAACAAATATTATTCTTGGGCTATTTTCCAAGTATCCCTGTGATTTTTTTTTTTTGAATCACTCAAAAACAATTCTTCGTTCAGCCAGCTTTCTAGCGGTTCAAAAAAACTGTTCACTTTCACGGTTCCAAAAAGAGGAAAACGCTTTGGAAAAAAGTGAGCAGTACCCGACTAGCAAGTTTTCTTTGGATATCGGTGGTTCGGTCGCCTGGTTCTAGTTCGGTTACATTATCGAAAAGTATGCTTTTTACAACAGGATTTCGCGCTCTTTCTTAGAACATCATCTGTTTTTGAGCGCATAAATAGCATTTATAGGTAAAAAGTACACATTCGTGAAATAAATCTATGTATACAAAACGTTGCGCTATTTTCAGCGCAATATAAATCAACGCAATATCAAGCTAATTTCAGAGGCTGACAAATAGTCATTTTGAACTCAAATAGCCTTTACACTATTTTTACAGTTTGTCTGAGAATTTATTAGGTAGACACCCAACACCCCACTCTAGGCTACGGAGTATAGTGAGCCATTTTATCTTCTCCAAAGTGCCAGTTCTGGAAGCTATGAACTGTCTATTTCGCACCTATGACTTGATAAATCATTGATGGCAAGGACCCAGAACGGTACCAGAGGCTAATAGAGAACAACAATGGCATGTGGAGCGATAAAACCCAGTCTGATAGTGATTTTGAGAAATTTCGATTTGGGACAAACAGAGTTTAAAACGTCAAAAACAGGTTCCAGGCGGTTGATTCAGATGTTCCTGAGCTCTCTATTCGATGCTCTAGAACTTTCAATGAGAAGGGGTATTGATTGAAAAGATAGTTTTAGAGGTATGACGCTTCGAAAATGGAATAGCACACTTTTTTGAAAATTTTGAAAAAAAAAATAGGTGATATTTGCCCATATGTAAAGGTTGAACCGCTCGACCGATTTGGAAAATGACGCGACATTTTGTCAACTTCAACTAAGTGTATTGTGCGTTTTCCGTTAGGATTTACCATATTCGACTTATAAGAGAATGACTGAAAAAAGTCAGAAAATTTTGAGGTTTTTGGGCTCTCGAAAGTTGTGACTTTCGAAATTTTGTGTGCAAACTGTGATTCCTTGTTGACAGGACCCTAACGGATTAATTTAAAAAATTTAATCGCTTACACCCTTTTGCAAGGTGATTTCCTCTATTTACTGGATCAAGGGTAATAGTAACCCAACCGAATCAATTAAACGATGTCAAGGAATATAATGATAATATGCTCCCACTGAAAAGTAGAAATCTGGTGTCTCCTTTCCCATTGATTAAATGTTCTACAGCCATAAAATGTTACAATCGTGTCGTGACCTACCAGGTAGTGTGCTCAAGCTTCACGATTTCATGGCGGTGCGTAAATCTCACGACATCTGCATTTGAAAGGTAGGCTCACCTTAATCTTCAGGATTAAGAAAAAAATTATTTCAATAAGATAACAAGAAAAAATGTCTATTTGCATTGCGAATTCACATATCATAAACGTTGAGAAGTGGCCTCTTTTTGAGCGATTTCATCTTGGATTTCTTCCAAAGTTTTTCCTTTGGTTTCGAGCAAAAACAGATAAACACAAATGCACCCCACGATATTGAAACCACCACAAATGTACATCGTATTGGCCATGCCCAGTGCCTCTCTGACCGGAAGGAACGCCTGGTTGAACAGCAAGTGACTGACCGACGTTGTTATTGTCACGATCATGGTGGCACGTCCACACAAGTCGACTGAGAAGAGTTCACCGATTAAAATATGATAGAGCTGCTGGGCTCCGAGATTACTGAATATATCGACGAGAGTGAACATGGCGAGTGGTATCCAGAGGGTTGAGCTCATGTTGTAAACGGTTTGATCGTGGTAATAGTACCAAATGCCAGCGGCAATGAAAGCGATGCCAGCTCCTAGAAAGGAGATAAATGACAGCGGTCGTCTTCCGGCGCGATCCACTAATAACATGGAACTCAAAGTCGAGAAGGCGCTCACGAAGGACATGATAAGAGTGGCCGTGGCCGAACTCATTGAAGTTTTAGGTATGATAGTGGGCAATAGAGTTTTTATTGTTTCGAAACCTGCGACTTTAGGAAGTAAACTGAAAAGCAGAACCATACCCAGAGATCTCCTAGTATTTCTCCTTAGAAGTTCTTTAAAACCTTTCAAACCGAGAGTTTTCGTGTTTGAAACCGTGAGATGTTTCTCCATTCTTACTAAGTCTTCTTCTTTACAGTACCCCCTGAGCCATACGAAGCACTCTCTTGCTTTGTCTTTCCCTTCTTTCATCATGCAGAAATATGGCGTCTCTTTCAAAAATAGAACCACGACGATCATGGCCACCGTTGGAATCGCAGGTATTCCGAGATAGAGATAGTAATCAGTCGCCGACAGGAGACTCGATAAAATCGTCCCAATGCTCAAAGCGACAGCACATAAAGTGATTACGGCACCGCGAACGTCCGCTTCAATCGTTTCACCGACCACGACGGGTATCACCGACACAAAGGCGTTAATGAAAAGACCGTGAAACGCTTGAGCGAGGCAAAGCCACACGACGGTCGAATCAATAAACCCGGGCAACCAACTGATGAGATTCAAAATGGTGAGAACGAGCAAAGTGATTCGACGACCGTGTTTATCCATCAGGTAGGCCGTGAGGAACGTCCCGAAAAATTTGAACACGAGCATCGTGTTCATGACGAAAATTTGATCCTGCGACGTGAGTGAGATTCGAGCCGATCCGTCGGCCATTAGAGCGAAAAGACCGCGCGACCAGGGGTAGACCGTTCCGGCCTGAAGTCCAGTGAGGCATACTGCGTGAAAAAAACAACAAAAAACGATTCAATCATTTTACTTTAGAAATTGTCAATTTATGAACTATACCTGTAGCCCAAATCAACCTTTTCCCAAGAAACATGCCTCCGAACTCTCCAGTCAACAATGCATTTTCATTTTAACAAAAACTTAATTGAATTTACTTTAATATACTCGTACTTGAATGTTACTTTAATAGGGGTATTAATGCCCTGAAGTTTAAATATGTTATCGACGTAAACCCTGTTATTTCGTATTTTTTGTGTTCATTTTTTCCGTTCTATGGCCTTACCCATCTGCTCGAAATTTACCAAATAACAAATACAAGGTTTAACACAAGGTAAAATATAGGCTAGAGAGGTATGCTCTCAAGGTAAATAGACTAAAGAGGTATGCTCTTAATTTTCAACCAATGATTATTGCTCGTGCCATGACGTCATGGGATGACAATTTTTAAAAAAATTAACAGGTGGGACTTCTTTCAATAAAACAAAAAATGGTCAACATTCCTGGGGCCACTTTTGAAATCGGGAGAACTTGGTATTATTGCCTGGAGGACAACGTTCCTGTGAAAGAAGTGATTGCAGAGCCCCAAGTGCAATGATTGGAGCAAAGAAAACTGCTGCAAGTGCAGGGTACCATCTCAGTTGTGACATTTTTATTAATTCTTTCAAGATTCAGCTATTTTCTCGTTAAACAATGAGTTTTAGTGACGAATCATAATGGTAGAGGCCTCGCTACCGTTCCAGTTAACAATAATATAAGATAGCTGTGGCCCGAAACACTTGGTTTCGTATTAAGGGTTCTCGGCGATTGTTGGACAACAAACCGCACATCGACCAATACGCTCGTGTTGGCTACGCGTGAATCGCCCAACTCCATCCATGGTATGCGGCCAGGGGCCTTAGTACGAACGATTGGGGGAAGAGCCGCATGCGGGATCCTATAGGACGCCGAGTAAGAAATAACATTATCTCGCCATAGCAATCACGTGTAGCGGAATTTTCACACTATAGTTCGTAATAAGGCCCCAGATGCGAGGCCTACCAATTCCTCGATATCGACAGGGCTTGATGAATACGGCTAGGTCCGAGCCCGGGATTTTGGTCGAAGGACACCGTTAATACTACATTACTTTTACTTTTATACATGACAGGGAACACTTTCAAACTTCAGCTTTATTGTCCAATAACCTATCTGAGAAATGCTCGTGAGCGTGATTGTTGCGGGCAGCAGGGAGCAGGGAAGCCCTTCCTTGCTCCAAGTTTTCATGGGCGTTTCTCATTGATTCACATAATAAACTGCGCCGAGTGCTGTCTGTACTGAATACACGGGGCTTCATGGTACGTGTAAATTAATTTGGCCTTAAAACAGTACACAAGGTCCAAGGAACAACTCCGCCAAGTTATATCGCTTTAAAAATTATTTCCAGACAGTTTTTTGGGGCTTTTCATTCATTTGTTGCTTGGACTACGAAGAAATTTCAAGGGAGAAACCATATTTGAAGTTTGGTCCCTCATTATTTTTTTTACTCCCGTGACGTCAATTTTGACAAAAAAATTCCTTAGTTACGAGCATACCTCTGTAAGTCTATTTACCTTGGTATGCTCTTAATTTTCAACCAATTATTAATGTTTGTGCCATGACGTCATGGGATGAAAAATTTAAAAAAAATTAACTGGTGGGGACTTTTTTCAATAAAACATTTCTGGGGCCACTTTCTAAATTGGGAGAACTACGCATTATTGCCTGCAGGACAATTATGTTCCTATGAAAGAAGTGATTGCAAGGCCCTTAAGTATAATGGTTGGAGCAAAGAAAACTGCTGCAGGTGCAGGGTGTCATCTCATTTGTGAAACATTTAGAAATTCTTTTAAGATAGAGCTAAGTTCAGCAATTTTCTCGTTAAACAATGAGTTTTCGTGACGACTCATCAAGGTAGAGACCTCGCTACCGTTCCAATTAACAATAATATAAGCGCCCCAAAACACTCGGCTTCGTATTAAGTGTTCTCGGCGGTTGTACAACAAACCGCACATCGACCAATACGCTCGTATGTTGAGGGTGTGAAAAATCTTCAGCTTTATTGTCCAACCTATCTGAGAAATGCTTGTAAGCGTGATTGTCGCGGGCAGCAGGGAAGCCCTTCTTGCTCCATCATGAAGCTTACTGGGCGTTTCTCACTGATTCACATAATAAACCCGCCCGTCACTTCGCCGAGTGCTGTCTGTACTGAATACTGAATAATTGTAACATTGGAGCCGAGTCGCCACACGAGATATCCAAATAATCACATTGAAAGTAAACAAAAAAGAGTGAAAAATACACGAGTGCATACTCTTTCGAAAATCTTATTTTTCTGTGTTGTCAGTTCACCTTTTTCAAGTGGTTTTTTTTTTTTTTTTTTTTTTTTTTTTTTTTTTTTTTTTTTTTTTTTTTTACATTTTTGATGTCGTCCAAGACACAAAAATATGAAAATCGCTCAATATTCGCGGATAAAATTGAGAAATGCATTAATTCATAAAAGGCTCATTCGCAGCGGAAATTGAGAGAAATAGTCGCAAAATTGCACCATTTAGATCTGAATATCTGTGAAATTAATGTAAGTTTTGGAGATTAAATATCAAGGATTTGCAATTTTTCTATGTTTTTTCCCCCCTAGAGTCCGGGCTAGCCTCCCACGAGAACGCTCTGACAAAACCCGCCAAATTCAACATTTTGGAGGCAAATATAAGCGAAATTAGAAGTTTCCTGCGTTCGAAAATGACCATACTACAGTTTCACATCTCAATTTCGCGAATTTACAAGTTTTGTGGATTTCTTTACTTTTTTTGCTGCAGGGATGCCGGGCGCTGACTGCGCTAAAATTTCAGCAAATATTAGCCACGAAATTGCGCCGCTCGGAGTCAAAAACTGGGAAATTGAAAGTTTCGGGTCTGAATATCCACGAAATTGCTAGTTACCTGTTTTTGTTTTATCAAAATTGCAAGTTCTTCTATTCAATTTCGCGAATTTGAAGATTTCGGGGATTTTTTTTTTTTTTTTTTGTGACCGCGGAACCGGAACTATAGCCGCCCATGACAGCGGCTTATGACGAAAAACCGGAATGTCACAACATTTTTCAGGTAAATCTCTGTGAAATTGGACGTTTCCTGGTTTTTTTAAGCAGCTGGCTTCCTGACTTTAATTAAGCAAGTTTCACGGCTTAATTCAAGCGAAATTACAAAAGTTTGAGGGACTTCCTTATTTAGTGAGCCCGGTGGCTTGCCCCTACTGCGTCCATAGCCTCACAAATAGTGGTTTAATTGCAACATTATAAGCGCCAATGATTATGAGTTTACAAGTTTAGGTACAAAATCGAGTGCAATTACGAGTTCCCTGGCTGAATATCCGTGAAATTTAAAGTTTATGGTCTGTATTAACAGTGAGATTTTGAATAAAGTAAAATCATGAACGTCTTCGTTAACGTTCAACGGTTGCTAGGGTATGGATCAGCTGATTGGTAGAATTTCAAAAAGACGTGAACGTTTTTCTTTTTAACTTCTTTCAAAATCTCCCTAACATTTCAAGTTCAGAGCTTTAAGGTCGATTCAGACTATTCGGACGTGACGTGGGAACACGTGGGATGATGCTTGTCAGAGCAATGTGAACGTAAACTAATAAAATCCTTCTCTAGATTTTTTTATCACACGTGGGACAGCGTGTTCCGACGTCACGTCAGAATAGTCTGAATCGTCCTTTAGTCAATACAGACTATTTGGACGTGATGTGGGACACTCTGTCCCTCGTGTGATATAAAACTCCAACATAGGCTTTTGTATGTTAACGTTCAAATTGCTCGGACACGCATCATCCCACGTGTTCCTACGTCACGTCAGAGCTATGTGAACACAAACAAACAAAAGCCTTTTCTGGAATTTTGTATCACACGTGGAACAGCGTGTTCCCACGTCACGTCCGAGTAGTCTATATTGACCTTTAGTTTAAGTAAAACGCAAGTTTTGTTGCCTTTTTCGTGCTGGCGGATTCAAGGGGCATGCCGGCTCAAAAGAGCCATAGCCTGACGAAAACCGAGAACATTGAAGTTCCAAGACGAATATCTGCGGCAATGCGACTCAATTAATTGGAAAACGCAATTTTAGGGCCTTAATTTTGTATTTAAGCCACCTTTTTTTTTGTGTGGCGGCGAAACTCTGGCTAGCCGTATTCACTAGAAGTCTGACAAATTCCCTCGAAATAGGGATTTTCCTTGCTGTATAACCGCGAGTTGGACATTTTTGGGTCGTAATTTCAACTAAATTGCCGGTTTAGGGTCTTCATGCCAAAGTTGGCCCTTTCGATGACTGTTGACCTCTGCATTATGTACCTTCATGTTGAGTTTTGACCTACGACCCAGTAGTTTTTGTATCTTTATTTTGACCCCCCCTCCTTTTTTGTGCTCTGAGTGGGTCAAGAAAAGGCCCTTGGGCCGACCCAAGCAGGTCTTATGATTTCAAATGGGTCCACTATAGATGGCGCTCAATCAAATTTTGTGTTTTATTCGTTCTTGTTCTCTGCAAATTCGATCATTGGCATCTCCCGTTACTGGATGTTTGAAATCCGCTTTGGTATCATCTTGAAACCAATTTAGTCCTCTAAAATGGTCATCTTACGACGAATAAGAAAGTACAAATTTGTACATGCGTGGTGAAGGGAAGGGGGAGTATTTCTGAAAAATGATGTTGGTTACCCCTCAGTGTACGTTAGAGGCCATCAAAGGGGCCGATAATTAGCGTTTCATAAATACGTCGTCGTTTTGGCTGAATTTCCCAGCCAGAGCCAGCGAGAGCGGTTATTTTTGTCAATTTTGAATCTTCGTTAACAGCGCCCGGCGTATCTTTTTATCAATTCGTGTTATTCGGGTCTCGGCCAAACGCTGTCCACGAGTCCCTCGCAGACTGTGATTAGCTGACGAGAGCATCAGGCCGCGGCCCCGGCCTCGAGTTCACTGGCCGAATATTCCCGATATTGCAAGCTTCACGCCTTGATGTCAGCAAAATTGCAAGTTTCAGGGCCTTCTTTTTTAGAGAGCGTGGACCTTGAGCCCCCCTGTAATTTTTGTACCAAATATTTGTGAATTTGCCCGTTCCCATAATTAGAGGGACATAATAAGTAGTGCGAAACACCTTAGGCTGCGCCTGCGCCTTCAACTTTGAATTTGAACTTGAATTAATTTTTGCAATTTAAATTCAACGAGTTTGCAAGTTCGGGTCCAAATTTGAGTGATAGTGGGTCCTTATTTGTGCCTAGAGTCATTATTACTATTTCCGAATTACAAATATGGTCAGTTATACCATTTTCAGGGATCGAATTGTCGTAGTTGCCCCGATGAATTGGCGCAAATTTGGCACTTTTGTAGGTCGCGTTGAGTTTTTGTTGCCATTTTTAGCGGGCATATGAGTAATTTTTGTCATTGTATTGTAGTTTTTGCGATTTTCAGAGCGTGACTCGTCAGTTTTCCCATTTAAACGGCGCGAATAGTTTCACGCATTTCAGCAATTTTTAGGGCGTTAAGAGTCATTTTTGCCGTTTCAAGGCTGCGTAGAGTCATTTTTGCTATCTTGAGGGCGTAAAAAGTAATTTTTTATTTTTCCAGGGCGTGAATGGTAATTTTAGCCATTTTAGGGTTCGATATGGTCAGTTTTGTCCTTTTCAGCGCCTCAATCTTCATTTTTTACCATTTCTATTCCATGGTTATGTTAATATGCCATTTCTTGTGCTCGATTCGCTATTTTATGCATTTTTATGGCGCGAATCGTCAGCTTAGCCGATTTCAGGACAAGTCGAGTCATTTTTGCCATGTTAAGGGCGTGAAACGGGATGAAATCCGTAGATTATAGCCATCGAAGTCAACCATTACCATGAAGAAGAAGGTTGGGGAGACTCAGGAATCATCCGTTTCGTCTCCTCAAGTTTATATGAAGAATTGTAAGTTTCGAAGATTCCAGCGCCCAGCTCCCATTTTTTGTCGCAATAATCGAATTATAGGGTCGAACTTCTTATTAATATTAGTAGTTTTTACGCAATACAACTTGATTTAATATTTTATTTTTAGGTTTTGGCTTTTTGCTTCTTCTAGGAAACAAAGAAGTAGAAGAAGCAAAAAGCCAAAACCCTAAAAATAAAATATTAGCGAACTTCGTATTGTTTGAGCAAGTTAACTGTTTCTGGGGCTATGTTGCAGGGAAGCATATCCTTCCATGAGTTTATCAGTTGAAAAAATAGCTGCAAAGACGAGTGAAATGTGGTTTTTTTAAATCTAAAAATAAGATTCTTAAGTATAAACTGCAAGGATTGAATCTGCAAAAGTTTCCTGACTGCGGGGTCTGTAAACATTGCGTGTTTCTGCCTATCTTCACGTTTTAGAGTGCAGTGAAATAGGAGGTGTTAGTCATTTGAAGCGCAAAAGCGAACTTTCTACTCAATGAGTTTTATTATTATCATTATAATTTTTATTTTAATGAGATACTTGTCGTGGATTAGCCGAACAATGCAGCCGTGGTATAAAAAGTAAATAAAATGGTAACCAAGTTATCACAAGCGTAAGTTTTTCTTATATAAAAAAACGAAGTATCCTCAATAAATTACTAGTAGTGGTAGCCCGTCGACGGGGAGTAGGCACCGCTGCCGCCCGTGCCGCTCGCCGAATAGTAACCACCGCCGGGAGCGACCGAAATACCCTGTGCGGCCAACGACTTGGCGATGGCTTCTGGGATGGGTGGCGGCGTGGGAAGATGAGCACCCTGAGCTCGGAAACCGTTCTCGTCGGCGGTGTAGGTGATCGAATAGGTTTGTCCGTCAGGGCCAACGTACGAGTAGGAACCTTGGGCGGCTTGTGACTCGGGTCCAGTCTGTCGACCGGATTCTTGAGCTTTGATGCTGTTACCGGTTTCGTAGCTGTAACAAAAAAAAACAAAACACACAAAAAACGTATAGATCCGACTATTTTTAATCGATTTATAGTCTCCCATTTTCTCACCTGTACGAATATGATCCATCTCCCTGGTTGGGGTTGTTCACGTACGACAAAATCGGAATGACTGGTCCACTCGAGCTGTAGCTACCGCCACCGCCTCCAGAGTAGTAAGAACCGCCGCCACTGTATGAACCACCGCCGATTCCACCGCTGTAAGACGGAGCACCGATAAACCCTGCCCCCGAGCCTGAACCACCTCTAGGAGGCAGATAGCTGTTGAGCTGTGCCGCCTTCGTCGAGGTCAGGAGTACAGCAGATAGACACGTTAACGCCTGGTAAAAGGCGTGAATATTATGAAGAGAGTGCGTGTCAGGGACAGGTAAAAAAAAAATGAAACAATAGAATTGCAATAAGCGTAAGGATCGGACGGGATTTCTCGACCAGTCATCTGAAGAACAGTGACATCATCCGTGTTATGCTCATCATGCAAGCAAACTTAATGAATTGAACAATTCTGTTAAGTAATCCCTCGCTTTTTCGTTACTGAAATATGGGACTGTGAAGGTTTACCGCCAAATTGCTTAGTTTACGCAAAAATTAGTTAGCTCATACAATTAAAAGAATACAAATTTTCCGATAGGCGTACTTACCAAAGAGTTCATTTTTTAGACCAAATTTTTTATCTCCCACAAGCAGAAAACAACACAATTTAAAATTTCACTTTTTCTTTTTTCTCTCTCTCTTTCTCTTGAGGAGACTGTTGTTCTCGAACTGATGACCAAAAGATGGACCTCTGATGCGTATATATAGGTCTGCACAAAATGTCTTATGGAAAGGGGAGGTGAGAGTAAAAAAAGAGCAGAACATCCCCCGCCCGCTCTAATTCCTTTCAAGGACGCCCTTCTTCATGAATTTCATCTCCGCCGATTTTTTTTTGTTTTGTTTTTGTTCCTCCCTAACCATCTTGTACGCTTAATTCATTATCCCCCTCCGCAAAATGTTTGATAGTTTCGTTTTCGGTGGCTGTACGCCTTGAAGAAGCTTCCTTATTGGATTTTGACTGGCTTTTAAGGGATGATGGCACAGCTTCGCAATCACCCTCCACATTTTGTTTGAGAAGAAATAAATCTAACGAACCGCTGACACCGAACTTCAAGCTTCAAATGACTCCATCGGACGTAGAGTCGTTCATTTTCCGTTAATAAGGGTTAAAGGTAAAAATAGGGAAAGTGGGGAATGACCCCGGTACAATCTAATGAATTGTTTCTCCGTCGAACGAAATTGATTTTCAACAATTATTAACATTTTAACGGTCCGTATTATAAAAGTATATGCATGAAGGTTGGTCTAGTTTCCCTTGAGAATGGGTCGAATTCGCCTCGTAAGACTACGGAGTTGGATCGTTTCTCACGATTTTTGTTTTATCTTCCAATGAAAAGCTCGCTGAACTCGTTCATTGAGTCAAGAGGGGGCGGGGAGCGCTTGTCAAGTGTAAAAAAAAAAAAAAAAAAAAAAAAAAAAAAAAAAAAATGAACGAGTGTCCCAGGCTTGAAGAATAACGCAATCGCTTGTAGGTTTATTTTATCATGAGAAATGCAGCGTTGCACTATTTGTTATGATGAAGTAGGTACAAGATGGAACACTTCTGACTTTCCTATCAAATTAACTTACCCGTACAAAGGACATAAATCTTGTTTTTTTCCGATGTGGAAAATGAGAATCAAGTAGTACCCGTTAGTGTTTCAGTACAGGAACAAGAAAAGAGTTGGATCATCACGTAAAAACCATTTAGAAATCGAGAACTTGCAGACCGTGCAATATGCGAACTTGCTAGTTTTACTCGAGACGCAATTTCAGCGGTGCTGGGCGAAATGGTAATAGTGTCACCAGCCTGCCCAGAGGCAGCTGGGCCCAAAATCACCGGAATCGAGAGGAGAAATTCTTCAATGGCTCGTCTGATCCGAAAAACCGTCTCAATTTTCGAATTTCCCGCTTTATGAAACCCGCAGATACGTCATTTTCGTTCTATTTTAAAACTAAATTTTTGCAAAAATCGCCCACTGTTTTCTGGGTAGTGGCAAGGTCCCCCCCCCCTTACTGTCACTACCACCCAAGCAAAATTCGTTCACGTGGAGAAGAAACGGATGATTCCTGAGTCACCTTTTCCACCAGTATGGCAGTCTATGGTCTCGGTCACGACGATGGCTATAGAATATGTGGATTTCACCCCTTCCAACACTAATTTCGCATATTTGGCGCTTAAAAAAAAACAATTTCGCAGGTTTGGACCTTTCGAAATCATAAATTTACGGGTTATTGCTCACATAACCCAATTTTATATACCTAATACCCACTCAAAAACCCAATTTCACAGGATTGGCTCCCTAGAAAGTCAATTTCGTGGGGTCAAAAAAAATTTCACGGGATTTACTAAATGAAAAAACCAATTCTACTTGTTATTATGCTCATTCAAAGTCCACGTATTTGACACTCACAGTACCCAGTTCATGGTTTTGGCGAAATCAACATCCTGATTTCGTTACTGCGGAGCCGTATAGAAAGTAATACGACGGTTTTGGTTCTTTCTAAACCAGAATTTCGTGGATCTGACACGTCAAAAGCCAGTTTTCCGCGAGGTTTGGTTATTAAAAAAGCCGGTGCTCGTTTTTTTTTTTTTTTTTTTTTTTTTTTTTTTTTTTTTTTTGAAGATTGAATTTCCTTTTCAGCGTGTCGGTTGAGGAGCAATTCTGCTGAGTCTGAGCACACCTCCCTGAAAAAAAAAAAAAAAAAAAAAAAAAAAAAAAAAAATAGTGGCACGAGGTGTAGCTGAATTCTCGAAAAAGAACCCACCCATCTCTAGGGTTTTTAACGTGTCTCATGCTTGCAAGCTCGCGAAATTTCATCCGTGAAGTAGCTGGACCCGTCAAATTGGACCTGTTCGCGTTAAAGGGAACACACCCAGTGAAATTATCTTTTTGACGAGCCGGTTCAGCTGTATGTATTTGGATATTTAAGTGTGAAAAATGTGCAAAGTCAAACTCAACAAACTTATTTTACAGAAACGAGCTAGTCAGTGACGGACCCCCTGGCCGTAATGGAGGGAATACGCTAGTGGTGATTCACATGGGCGCGGCTAACATCGAAAAAGCGCGATAATATTCTGTTTTTTGAGGCACTACTAATGATCCACGTATAAAATTGATAAGAAGCGATCATCAGTACGGCTAACATTGAGAAAAAAATCGCTAATGTCTGAGGGGGAAAATTGTGTATAGCTAACGGCTAAACCTGTAAGAACCTCTCGTACACCGCTAATTAAGCTGAGAAAAAGCGCTAGATTCTCAGCTAAAGATTTGGAGACGAAACGCTGATCCTCGGGTGGGATTGAGAAAATGAGTTTATTCGAGTCTAAAATAGGGGAAAACCGCAAATTAATAGCTGAGTTTGTGAAAAACCACTTCATTCGCATAAATAAAAGGTCATTCCCAAGTTTCTCGTAGTTCTTAGGCGGCTAAAATTGAGAAGGCACGCTAATATTCTGCGCTCTTGGGGCTAGTTCGCGGCTAAAATTGAGAAAACCCGCTTACTCATTTCCATATGAAAGTGAATAAAATCACTAATTGGCCGCTAAAATCGAGAAAAATGCTAATCCACGGCCAAGTAAAGAAAAACGCCAATTCGCGGCTAACATTGAGAAAAAATGCTAATCCACGGTTGAAATTGAGAAATATTGCTATTCGCGCCTACATTCTAGAAAAACTCCAATTTTCCGCTAAACTTAAGATACGTTTATGAATTCACAGCTAAATTGAAAACAAACTGATAGTTAAAGTGAGGAAAAAATGTGGCTAGAATTGAGAAAAATCGTTCATCCGAGGTTAAAATTGAAAACAAAAACAAACAAACAAAAAAATCGTTTTTTTGAGCCAGACATTAGGATGAAAACGGTGATCCGCTGTTTTCATTGAGAAAAAGTGCCCATTCACGGCTGAAATTGATAAAACGGTTCATTCACCGCTGAATTTATTTAAATCACTTCATTCGCGGCTACATTCGTGAAAAGGCGTCATTGCTAAAAGGGTTAGAATAGCTAATTTTACGATCATGATTGAAAAAAAGTACTAATTCGTGCAGGCTAAAGTCGGAAACCCCCTGCTAAATTGAAGCTGAAATTGAGAAAAAGCGCTATTTTATGGATAAATTGAAATTTCAATTTAGAATTTGCAGTTTCTTCGAAGGCCGAGAGCTGAATCGTTTTATTCTGTCGAACAGATTTTAGGGAAATTACTCAGATTTGTGTCTTACTGTGGCTAAATTCCCAGTTGTAATTGCTTTGTCTAGCGAGTTATCGAGTTATACAGATAGAGGGGGGGTTGTGGGTGTGGGTTATCAAGGTGTCGATGTCGTAGTCACTTGCCATAATTTGGCATTTCATGAAATGACCAGTCATTTCATGAAATGCGCGCTCTTGATGTAACAGTGAGGTTAGAACACCATCTGACCAGGAATTTTGGTCATTTCATGAAATGCATCCAGCCTCTGCGCACTTCATGAAATACGAAAGGATTACCAATCCTTTCGACCAGAGTGACTCGGCCACATAGTGTTATCCTCGTGTATTTCATGAAGTGCCCATAGGCAGGATGCATTTCATGAAATGACCGGAATTCCTAGTCAGATGGTGCTCTAACCTCACTGTTACATCAAGAGCGCGCATTTCATTAAGTGGCTGGTCATTTCATGAAATGCCAAATTACGTCATGTGACCACGACATCGACACTGTTTACAGGTGGAAAGTCCAGTTTTACCGGTGTTAAATCGACTGATTCCGCCGTGACTCTCGATATTTCGGAAGAATGTGGGAGAATTTTGTGGGATGGGCAGAGATGTGCCGCGTAATTTACACCAATTATTTACAGTCGCGTAAACAATGGTGTAATTTACACTAACTACAGTGGCGGCTCGTGGCCTCATGATCAAGTGGGGCACGCCATACTTTAATTTTAAAATAAGGGTGAAATGAAAAATATAATTGTCCCAGAAGTTCATGCTTGGATAGGGGGGGGGGGATTCCGCTTCAGCTAAGGCTTTAGTCATGTATAAGGGCAAATTTTGTCGTTACGTCGTGACACAACTCGATCAATTCGACGACTGTCCTCTTTCAAAAGGTTCAAGGCTATCATATAGTCCAATGCTCGATTTTCTCCTCTTCCTCCCAACACGCAAACCTTCTGATCCCATGATCGTCATGTTAATGTCAACCGCGGTCTAATATCACATCCTTTCTAGTCTACGGGTGTGTGGGTGTGGAGGGGGGTTGTGGGAGGCGTTTAAAAAATTGAACTTTCCAAGCGAATATCAAGGCTTCGTATTTCTTTTTTCCTCTCCTCTTTTTTTTTTTTTTTTTTTTCAATTAACAAAAAAGAAAAACTCAAGTTCAACGAACATAATTGTTGCGGAGCATAATGGAGGGATGATACTGCTTTTTGTTTAAAGGAATGCACACGGTGCACCTCCGGCGTATGAACATTTTGTTAATGCCAAACTCCCTCTCATGAGGGGGGGTGGTGTGCGAGGGTGGATGAAACAGCCGTGAATTTCCACAGGCGATTTTTATTGCCCTACATAATATTATATACATGCATTTATACATTGTTCGGGGCACGAATATGCGAAAAAGTCCTGACATTTCCCACAATAACTTTCTATAAGGACGGTTTGGGTTGTCGGAATGCCTGACCTATGTCCGCGTGCCTCTTCTTTTTGAACGAGTGCATGAGTCAACGGGGTCTCGTTCTTTTTTTCTTCTCCGTTCTTTATGGTCCTCCCCTCGACACCCTCTAAACATTATTTCAGGCCTCTAAAATAAACGACATGGGTTGTAATTAAGTAATGAATATGAGGTGTGGAGACGACCGTGAGTAATCTGCTTATGGGCAAGATGAACCCCGGACCTATTCGTTTACGTTTTAGCCTTGCCGCGAATAATGTTCTTTCGAGAAGTAATTTTCATTTTTTTCACCCCTCTTTCCTCCCTCCTACATTTTTTTTCATCACAAATTATAGTTTCCTTTCATTCGTCCTTACTGTCGTCTCCTTCGTTGCTAAACAGATCGAAATAAATCCGTTTATAAACCCCTAGCTGGGGTTGGTACGAAATTAAAAATTCCGGAGTTTCATTCACATTCCAGACTGGTCGAAAGGCTTGAAATTGAACCTTTCACCTCGCGTGTCTTCATTTCCAAAAGATTAAAGTCTCCCCTTATTTTTAATTGAGTCAATTTTGTTCAAGAGATACGAATGACCCTCTGGATTAAACGACATAGTTGCATTCCGCAACACCAGAAGAATCTACAGATTCACCTCCAGTGTAAAAGCCTGGTGTCCCCTCTAGATTAGGGAATAAAATTGATTGTCGACAGCCCACGATTCTGATTCCTCCCCACCCATACCCTAGAAAAATAAACGAAAAGTTGTTCACGTTTCAAATGAAAACATTCAACAGAATTTGAGGGTGGTGAAAAAGGTCAATAAGTCTCCTATCGGGATAAAAGGTCAATCACGATGTTTCGATCCAGACCCCATGATATTGATTTGTTACTATAGTAGAGGTGTTTTCGAATATTGGATAACCATCGAGTTGAATTAATTAAATCTTTATTAAAAATTAACAAAAATTCATTAAAAACGTTCCGCCTTGGCATACTAATTCAAAAAAGTGCCTCCGACCTTCATAAAACTTATGGCCAGTATTGCTTGCCCTCCTCAGGTTTTGGCTATCTCACGCTCACCGTGGCTATCCAGCCGTATAGGCGATTGCGTCACAGAAACGGATATTCGGTGGCCGAGAATCAGTCGATATGCCCCGCTAAAACTCCTTGTTGATTGCGGGGAGGGGGGAACTGCTAGTCGAATGATTATACATAATACCATAAGGATGAAGCATCCGAAATTATACCGCGTTTCATCTTTGGACGCCGGGGAGCAAACAATAGAAATGAAAATCATAATAATAAAAAAAAAAGTTCTCGCTCGTTTCTTCACGCGAACGCACGACAAAGCATAATTCATTCCAAAAAGAACAACAAATTATTGCGCAAACTAGGGTACCGACAAACACTTCTCATATAGCAGCGGGTGGATGAGAAGGAGGGACCTCGATGGACCATCACGATAAGGTTCAAAAAAACTAAAAAAAATAAACCCTTTAGGGGATTCAATATTTCACAATTTTGACCTTCTCATATTGAAATAAAAGCTTCCTTTTTATTAGAAAACAAATAAAATTAACGGTAACTCATAAAAAAAACTCGGATTTCATTATTATGCGAATCCTGGGGGCGTAAAAGGATGGAAAGAATAATTAATGGGACCATACTGATGTCTAGGAATTACCTTGGATGCTTCAATGATCACACTTTACATTTATGAGCTGATCATTTAATTAGTGGGATGGAATCTTCTTAACCCCCCCCCCCCACCCACGACGAGCCCAATCAAGTTTGAGGTGACTCAAAACAAGCCGGTAATAAATATGAAAAAACTAGACGCTCTCATTTACATTTTTCTTTTTTTTTGTTCTAGTCCACGGCCTCGAAGAGGAATCAGTCCTCTCCGCCCCCGGCTCACCATAAATTTCCTTATGAGGTACCAGGGCACTAAGGAAAAATCTGTTACATAAATTCAGAAAAATCATAATCCTTGGGAGTAGTTTAGTGCGAATTTACAGCTTTTTTCCTCCCTTTTGTAAGATTCAAGGATTCACAAAGCTTACGGGGCGTAACATGAAAAAAAAAAAAAAAAAAAGGAAGAAAATAAAAAAGTGCATCCCCGCCGAGATGATTTAAACTGTTCTTTCAAGTTCTGACAGTTCTCTCTCCTGCTATTAACCTTTCGAGACGCAGCAAGGAGATTAATTCGTGTATTTCTTCTCTCTCTCTCTTACGATCTCCATTTCTCGAGCCTTGAAAATGCACATCTTCGGGTCACTCGTAATATGGCACCGTTACGCGTTTACATAAACTGGACTCCCGCGAATTTGACGTTAATTTCCCGAGGTTTACCTTTCTCCGACGTTTGGGATGACAATTTACGTTGTAAACGCTGTCTTTTGAGTGTACATAGGTACAATAGAAACAAAAAAAAGGGGAAAGGTACAAAGGTTTGGTTGTGTATAAAAACTGTTAGAGAGCGGTTGGTGTCTGAATAGATTTTATTTCCTAGGAGAGTCGAAAATTATGATGATGGAACGGAGAAGAGGGGAGCTCTTAAAAACCTTCAACTCGATTAAACCATTATCTTGTAGGCATACACGTATGTTAATTAACTATTGATATTTAGATTAATCGGGGAGAGTGGCACTAATCAACGCGATGCAGTATTTATGAGTCATCAATCACCAGCACTCAACCCCCTCGGATAGATCCGGGAATTACTGTTGCGGTCTATGATTATGTAGGTGTTGGCTGGAAGGGGTTTTAAAATGATAATTGTCATTTAAAGTGTAATTTGCGAGTAGCCTTTTAGCGAGTAGTTTCTAGCCTTTTAGTGCAAACAAGTTCAAGAAGACACGGTCACGAGGATTTTGACTTGTTGAAAAAACAAAAAAGTCGCAAATTAAATCTCTGGAACCCACGAAAAACAATTTCAAACTTGAATTTGCAATTTGCCCCAAAACTTGCGACTTCACTCACAGGCGTGGATTCAGGGGGGGGGGGATTGGAGCTTTTATGATATTATTGATCAAATATTTGCGCTCTACTACAAAGCCGGTTCGGTCACTTCCGCAAATCATCATCCAATTCGCGGCCCTTTTACAGCTCAAATTAAAAACTAAAAACAACACTAATGTGCTCCGTTCTTGGAGCAAGAATTACCGCTAAAATTGAGAAACAAGGCTAATTCATGGCTAAAATTTACAAAAAACCCTAATACGTGGCTATAAAAAAAGTGATCATAAGCAGCTAAATTCAGAAAACACAAAAATGATCGGTTAAAATTGTGAAAAGACGCTAATAACTCATAGATAAAAGTGCAAAAACGCGACTAAAATTTAGAAAAGCGTTGATTTGCAGCATGAATTGAGAAAATGCGCTAATGAGCGTGAGAATCCCTAATTTTCAGAAAATTGCCAAATCGCTGGAATTCGTCACTAAAAATAAAGTAAATTCTCTAAATATTCATGATTATTGGTGGATGTCTCAACCTTTGGTTGGCCGATAGTTGTTTACATAAAATATAACGCACTTTTTTCTTGAAGCCGGACTTAATTTTAAGCCGAGTTGCCGGGGAGCCGGCTGAGGGAGTGAAATCGACAATAAGAATGCAAAAATTGATAATTCGCGGTTAAAATTGAGAAAAATCTCCAATTCGCGGCTAAGAAAATGAGCTCATTCACTGCAAAAACTGCGCAAAAATGCTCATTCTCGGCTAAATTGAGAAATAACGCTAATTCGAGGCTAACATTGAGCAAAAAGGATAAATTCGAAGAAAGTGCTCATTCACAGCTAAAATCGAGAGAAATTCCTCAATCGCGGCAAAAATTGAAATAACGCGCTAATTTGACGCACTAATTACGAAAAAATGCCAATTCTGAGCTTATTTGAGAAATAGCGCTAATTCGAGGCGAACGTTGAGAAATATAGGCACTAATTCGAGGCTAAAATTCGGAGAAAGTGCTGATTAACGGCTAAAAAAAATGATATAAAGTGCTAATTTGACGCACAAATTAAGAAAATACGCTAATTCTCAGCAAAATTAATAAAAAGAGCTACAGTTGGTAATTCCCTAAAATTGGGGAAAAAAACGCTTTTTCGTGGATGAAATTGGGCAAAAGTGCTAATTATTCAGGTCCAAAATTGAGATAAAGTGCTATTTCGTGGCTAAAATTGAGAGAAAGTGTTAATTCACAGGGAAAATTCAGAGAAAGCGCTAGTTCGCGGCTAAAATTTGATACGGTGATGCTAATTCATGGGGGAAATTGAAAGAACGTGCTAATTTACGCCTGAAATGGGGATAATGTGCTATTTCATGGCAAAAATAAAACGCTAAATGAGGTCCACTTAAAAGGCTCGTCTAAATGAAAATCCGCTTCGATTTTCAGATTTCCTGCGTCGAAAAAACTAGAGCACAATATGCGTTTTTACCCAATTTTGCGACAAATTCGCTCAGTCGACGGAAATTTTGTAGCTTCACGCGATTTTTGAGACTCACGACTAATGCCTGACCAATTCAGCCGGTTTCCAGAATAGTGCCATCACACTGAGCGTGCCTAATTTATGGCGAGCTTTCCGCTTAAAAAATTTAAAAAACTCTCAAAATGGCTTCAAATAAAAAACGCTTGTCAAAAAATGACTATGGAGTCAAGAAAATACGTACACACCTGTGCTCAATGTTCGATGCTCGTCCCTTTCCTATCTTCTGCGGTAGTGCATAACAAATCACCTCCCACTGGCCCACCTGCACCTCTGAAAACAGTCTATGGATTCACGCCTGAATTTATTGATATTTAGCTCCGAATTATGCCATTTTGCATTTTTTCACTAAGCCTTGGGCGCTCGTGAGGCCTGCTAGATCGGGGTCCGCCCCCAACTTCAAAAATACCCATAACAAAATTGCGAAAAATAAAGACCAATAACTTGCAATTTCACGTAAGTATAAAGACCTGGGGCCGTATTCCGAAGCCGTGTGAAAATGCCGCGAAAAGCGCGGTTGCTATGGCGGGATAATGTTATTTCGTATTCGGCGTCCTTGAATCACGCTCGTGGCATTTTTTCCCGACCGTTCAGAATAACGCCCCTGATTTTCCAATTTCACGACTGCCGGCATACTTTCAATCGGATATTTAGTTCCAAAATGTTGCAATTTTGCGGCTATTCTTCAGAATTTGGACACTGTTGTGTGGCCGGCTTCCGGCTATAGACCGCGGGTTCCACGGTCATTAAAAAGATGCCCTGATACTTGCAATTTCGCGAAAATAAATGCCGAAAACTTCCAATTTCGCAAAAAGAAATAATGGAAATTAGCAAGGAGACGGCCCTATTTGGTGCGGGAACGAATGACCATGTTATCGTTTTTAAGGCGCAAATCCTTTAGGAGCGCAACTAGCCAGTATTCGGCGCCATTTTTGGAGCGTGAATAGTTTGTATGAATTATTTTACGAGGACGACTCGTCAGTTTAGGGAGCGAACGGCCAGCTTGAAAGTTGAGTTTGATGTGCCAAATCCGGGAACGGTATAATTGGTGTAGACAAGCCTGTGAAATGATTTGCAAATAAAGTGTGAAATCGATTTCTGCTAAAATGGCTGTTTAGAAGAGTCAAACCCGTGAATTCTTTTTCCTTGGATGAACCAAAGCCGTGCACGTTTTATTTCTAAATGAGCACAGACCCGGCGAAATTTCTTTTTCGTCAGAGAGAAAATCCGGCAAGAATGTTTTTTGGAAAAAATATTGGATTTTATTGATAGCCCAAACCCCCAAAATTTGTATTTTGATGGAGCCAGTGATTTTCCAAACGAGCGAAATTCACCTAATTCCGGGTTTGAACAGCCAACTGCACGTTTGGTGTTGGGACGAGGCAAGTCGTGAAATTGGTGATTTCAAAGAGCCAATTCTGCGACTTTTTTTTTTTTTTTTTTTTTGCAGGAGCGCAATCGGTGAAATGATCTTTGAAAGAAAGAATAATTCCCCCAGTTGGGCGAGTTTTTTTTATGATTCAAACACCCGAGGTTTTTGAAATGAGCAAACCAAGCTAATTTTATTTTATATATAAAAAAAAAGAAAAAGAAAAAGAAAGAAAAAGAAAAAAAGAAGAAGAAGAAGAAAAAAAACTTAGCAAAATCCGTTTTAGGAAGAGCCATTGTGAAATTGGATTTTAATATCAGTTAAACCCACACAATTTTGGAAAGAACCTGCAAGTCCGAGAAATATGATTTTGTTTAAACTTAAGCCCACCTGAGTGATTTTTAATTAGTGAAATTGTCAAATTGGCCGAATATAGAAGAGTCACGTGCGCTATATTAGCTTTTTGTTCACTCCCGCAGAGACGGTGAGCCATGCCTAAAATACACCAGAGGGTTGGCCGGTACTCCAACCGTAGGTACCTATTTTTGTTCAAGGCCCCCTCCTCACCATTCCTTGCGTCTCTCGAACTTTCCGTCACCAGCAGTCACTGGTATAATACACCTACTTCCATTGGGGCCCTACAAACTAACAATAAGGAACATAATTTTATCCTACACGAGTAGAAAATCGCATTTTCTATCCGCAAAAGAGGCTTGATAGTGGATCTTTTCCGTCCTTGGATTGAAAGTAAATACTTTCTCTTCTAGGAGGGTAAGTAAAAATTTGTGCTAGCAGCAATTGTTGTTCACAGAGCGCTGCATACGCTTGACAAAAACTTCTAGGTCACATTCAAAGCACCAGTGGGCGAGTCGTTGGCGTTGCTTGCTTGTGATACGGTTCCTTTATTTGTTTGTTCCATCTAAAGTTTGTTCATGTGTTCTGTTTCGTTTTTCATGTATTTCCGAATTTTGGCTTGTGTGTACCCCGGAAGAAGTGGCTTGATAAGTTACTCTTGATATTTTACTGTTAAAATCTAAAAATAAATACGAATTCGAACACTGGCGATTCAATGACTGGTGCTTGACTAGATTTTTTATCCATTTAAGCTGCGAATTGGCTTCTTTTTCCATTTTAGTCACGTGAATTGGTAATTTTTCTCTATTTAGCAGTGAATTTAGCACTTTATTTATACATATTTTAGCCCCACATTTAGCATTTTTAAAACTTTTAGCTATGAATTAGGTTTTTTTCGATTTCAGCCCTGGACTAGCGTTTTTTTCACTTTAAGCCACGAGTTTTTTTTTTTTTTTTTTTTTTACTTGCATATCCTTGAATTAACGCTTTTTCTACATTTTAGCCGAACATGGCCCGAAAACATTATTTAGATATCATTTAGACTAAATGAACAGTTTTATCCGCGAATATTCAACCGCGCTTTTTTCAAACATTTAGCCGCTTACTTGCTCCAAGAACCAGCACATTATTGCGCTTATTTTAAAGTACCTATACCCTATCCTTATTTTAAAGTACCTATACAGAAACTGGGGATCAGCGTATTTTCTCTATTTTATAGCCGCGAGTTGCCTCCAGAAGATGCAAAGAGCGCTTTCGTGAAGAACTTGCCCACGAAGTTTCTCAACTTCTTTGCTTGACTTTACGTGTAAGAATTAAAAGATAAATTCAGACGCGAAATCGTTGGGAGGGCGGTTGTCTTCTTCCGTCGAAAGGAGCCCAATCACCGTCCAGTCGTATACCAAAACTGTTCTTTACGTATACTAGTACATGTACTTAGTATAGTATAATCATCCAAGTCCCCGCCACCATTTTTTTTGTTTTTATTGTTAATTTCATCCTTTCACAATTAATATCTATTCAATGATCCTTCCGACTTGTCTGGCACTGAGATATTCCGAGAGTCGAGTATCCAAATAGTAAGAAATGACCCATGCCAGACATGTTCAGATAGTCCAACACTTGGCCAACATTTTGGCTTCGATGAGGTCACGAATGAAGAAATATTTTCTCAAAATATACTTCGATCTTGAATGGAATTCTGGATTTTCCGAGGGACGTTTTGCTGCCTGGTTGTTGACAAGCAGAACTGGCACCGATTTTAGATCAATTATAGCTCATTCAGAAGTCTCGAAATCCAAATGACTTCTTTTGATGCAGCATTCGCAGCAATCAATTCGGTTTTACATGTGGAATCAGCGACTAGACGTTGCCACTGGCTGAACCAACTTATTACTGCACCAGTTGTAGATCGGTAGGCGGATTGGCATCCAGCAAAGTCGGCGTCACTGTAACAACCGAACAGACGATTTGCTGGCTTACAGCGATATACCAGTTTCAAATCCATGGTACCAGTGAGATATTGGAGAGTTTTTTTGACTTTCCCTACTCCTCCATTGTTGGATTTTCCCATGTACGGGATAAAATGCCGACGGCAAAAGAAATGTCTAAACGAGTACCTACATAGCTCCGTACATATTATTGCATCCACTGCCGAACGATAGGGAAAATTAACGGGTGCTTTCCCTCAAGCTGAACTCCCTAGTTTGTCGAAAGGTATTTTGCTTGGGTTACATTCAGCCATATTGAATCGCTTCAGAACTTTCTTTTGAACTTTTTTGTCTGTTTTACAGCTGTATCACCGTTGGTTTGTGATATTTCAAGACCAAGGAAGTAAGACAGTTCTTTAACGACAATTTTGAACTTTGTACAAAGTTCTTGGACAAAAACTCTCATTTCCTGTTTAGATGTTGAAATGACGAGACCATCATCCACGGACGATGACATTTCACGAATTTTGTCGATGGATATATAAACGCAGGGATACTTTTGACTTTGCTTAAGTTTGAGTCGAATGATAAAGTCATCGAATTTCTGGTTTCAGCAACGTGAAGTTTGCTTCAGCCCGTACAAGCTTCTTTTCATACGACAAACACGATTTGTGCCGTCCGGCTGATTGGCTGTTTCAAGTGGATTTCTTCATCTAAATCGCCACTGAGAAAAACAGTAGATAAGTTGAACTGCATCCTCTCTGTGGTAGCTACCGATGACAATATCCGAATTGTGTCTAAACGCGTGACTGGACTGAATGTGTTTTAGTAGTCGATGCCAGGTCTTTGTGCGCACCCTTCTATCACTATTCTCGCTCGATATTTGTCGACGGTGCCGTCTGGGTGGCGTTTGAGACGATAGAGCCATTTATTATCAATGGCGAATTTTCCGGAAGGAAGCTCGACCAGGTCCCATGCGTCGTTCGAACGCATAGAGTCGATTTCCGCGTCCAAGGCTTTCTTCCATTCGTCTTGATCTTCGCGTCCCATCGCTTAAGAAAACGACTCAGGATCGTCTTATACAATAAATGCTTCGGATATCGTGAAGTAATCATTTAAAAAACAGAGGTTTTTACGTTTCCGCGATCTCGTTATGATGCCTGAAGCAGGATCGTCCCCATCTTCTGATGACGAAGATTATTCTGATGAGACGTCTTCGGTTGTTTTTTCAGTTAATTTATGACGATCGGTCCTTTTGAATGACGTTTTCTTATCTTCAAAAGACAAGGAGACTCGCTCGTCGCAGTCACCAATTTTTTCGTTAAAAATGACGTCTCGGGACAATATTACATCTCGTTTTTCATCAGGCACATATATCCGGTATCGTTCTTCGCCATCATTCCCAACGACATATCCGGCTACAGCTTTTGAATCCATTTTTCTTCTCTTCAGCGCGGGAATATGGACGTAGCACTAGGAACTTACAATTCTACTTTTGCCCTCGACCGACGATTTTCCTATTCGATTTAGGATGTAGCCGGCCGTAGTCACGAGTTCTGCCCAGACGGCAGCGGGGAACTTGACTTCCGAGTTCGAGTATTTGAACGTTCGAGCCATTTCGACAATGGTTCGATTCTCCCTTTCGACCGCTCCATTCTGCTGAGGAGTATATGGGGCCGTTAGTCGTAGCGTTACCCCAAATTCACGAAGAACGGCTCGAACTTCTTCGTTTGTAAAATTCTCCTCCGTTGTCAAAAAGGAATTCCTTCGCCTGATGGCCACGTGTTCGAGCCTTTGTGAACGCTTCTCGAATGGCTTCTTTCACTGCCAATTTTTTGGGCGCGTCGAAACAGAAACGAAAATTTGAAAAATGCTCTTTTATCACGATCAAATACCTGCGCCCGTTAAATGATTTATCGAAAGGACCGCAGACGTCACCTAACGTCGCAGCTCTCCTGGTTTCGTTGTTCGAACCCTCTGGTACCAAACGGCAGCAGGTGTGCCTTTCCGAATTGACAAGGACCACAGCGTTCTTTGCTGGGTTTGACCGTGATACCCAGCTCAGATTGCAGCTTGGCTCGAATATATTGTTTGTCCAGGTGTCCCCATCGCTCATGGTACAATTGCAAGGTATCATTACCTTCGACTTGATTAACACACCGTTCTTCAGGTTGAACCGGATGAAATGATGCTCGATACAGCGTTCCGTGATGTTGTCTAGTTCAGGTGAAAACAACCTTGCCGTCGACGATGAATTTACATTCACATGGATCCCATTCGAATTTACTGGTAGGATTTCTATCGTGCGCTGCCAGTACGGATAAAAGATTCCGAGAAATTTCGGGAACATACCAAACGTCGTTGAGTGTCCAACTTTTCAATTTACCATTTGAAAAGTTTGTTACCTCGATAGTTCCGCTGCCGAACACCTGGCTACAACAAAATCTCCAGAGAATGGCTCGTAATTTTTGAACCAATTGAAATTGTGGGTAATGCGCTTTTGGTGAGTTGTCAACTTACCAGTGATCATTCGTAGATACTGTCAAAACGTCGCTACTGACAGATATTAATGCCGTTTTCGTTTCGGTTTTATTGACAGATATTAATGCCGTTTTCGTTTCGGTTTTATTGACTGTTGGAGACGTATATTTACTTGTTCCGGTTCCACAAGCGCGAGCGGGGTACGGTGGTTGACCATCGGCTTTCCTGCGATCACATTGCATTCAGCCAATGACCTTTCACGTTGCAGTATTTGCAAATAACAACGTCAACCGGCTTGTTTCCGCCGTTAGTAGATTTTTAAAATTTATTGCGGTCCGTAAAATGAGGCTTGTTTGTTTTCCGAACAAACTTACCCTTGTTGCCGCTGCGTACCTCTAAAACTTCACCTGAACCGTTTGACGTAGGTACGGGGGCGATGTTTCTCTCATGAAGAATGAGCACGGATGAGAGATCATCGATCGTTTTGTCGTCGTTTGCCTTCATTAGTAGGTAGCTCGATCTGAAGGTTTCAATAAGCCGTTTAGCCAGAATATGAAGGACTTTCGAGACGAAAACAAGCTGCAAGAAGACGTTCAACGCTTTCGATTTTACGTGTCTTCAAACCAGCGAAAAAATCGCGATGCTGATTTTTAATATGAGCTAAACCTGACGGAGCGTCTTCGCTTTCAGACCATTCGACACTAAACAAATCGAGACACTGACGAAAAAGCTGGTCTTCCGCTTTATTATCGAATAATTCATTCGTTAAAATGTCCCAAGCATCCTTCGCAGAAGGACGACCCGAAATTCATTCGTGAAGCTCGTCGCTGGCGCACTGAGATAAAACTATTCTAGCTTGGGCCAAGCGTTTTATCCAAGATTGTAGTACTTCTTTTTCAGCTTTTGTCGGAGTTTCTGTAAAGGTAGGCTTGGTAGATTTACCTTCAATTATTTCGATCGCGTTGAAGTACTCCAGCACGTCCATTACTTAGTCTCTCCATTGAGGCCAATCCTCGACTCCTTTTAGCGGTTTTATTCCCTTGACGAATTCCATGACCGCGGTGGAAATGTGATGAAAATGTCCTCGCACGCTAATCACTTGAGAGGGGGAAAAACGAAACCCTGATTTTAGGTGTCCGCGCGATGAAAACACTAAAACTGGCCCCGAACAGTGCAGTTTAAGCGATTTGAACCCACAACCTTTTGATTTTTGTCTCAAGAACTCGACCACTTTAATGGAAAGAACTTTATTTCTATCGACGGAACAAAAACGAAGTGGAGTGCTTTTTAGAACCGGAGACCCCAGTACACAACAAAACCGTTACCGTGGAAACGAAAAGAACAGTTATACCGCGCGTCTTACAAAATTGTGAGAATAAATTCAATATTGTGAAGTTTCTCAACTCCTTTGTCTTGCTTTCCATGTAATCCCCCCCCCCCATGGGTCTTCGAATATTGTTTTTACAAAATCCTAATTGTCGGTCAACCGTAAATAAACCATGTTTTCAGCGAACGCGATAGGTTTGTAAATGAAGTCGTAAATTAAAACACACACGCAAGGCTTCTTACAAAATGTGAGGAAATACAAAATAAGTAGCATAACTCTTTAAATGTAATGACTCGCGCGCAATGATGATGAGGTCCATCTCATAGTGTCTATTTTCAGGCAACCTACGTAAATAGTTATGTGTAAGAAAGGTCGAGAAGAGCATTTAGAGGTAATAATGTGCAATTCTAAGATGTAATGGACGCAAGCAATACGAGAAAATAATTACACGTTTAATTTTTTGTTAACCAATCGCTTTCTCTAATTCTTTTCTGTGCCAAAATCTCGATACCATCGCGCAGTGCCTCTTCCCCCATATTTTTCTCTTTTTTTTCCACGCCAATAAGCGTCAAAATATTAAAAAATGCAACGTAATAAGGACGCGTCTATACCGGCGGCGGCGGTGGCCAAGAAGTGTTAACTTTTATAAAGTTGGCACGCCGCACGTGACTAACTTACTGCACGCCGAACTTATCAAAAAAAAAAAAAAAAACAAGAAGAAAAGAAAAAAAAGTCGGAATGCAGCGGTGGCTGTAATCTGGGGGTGAATGCCAACGACCTTTGCGGTAAAGTAAATAAAAACTTCGCGTGGGGAACGGCCAATTCCAAGACTTGTCATATAAGGAAGCTCCGTTTTGCTGCTTTCATAGCCGTGCCGGAGGGAACACGAGAAATTAACGAAGACAAACCGCTGCATCTTTTGCGACTTATCGTTGCTACAACTTTGTCAGCGTGTTGCAACGGTAATTAAAGTCGAGAAATTCTCATCCCATTAGGGTTGTATTCAGAAAAATAACAAGGCAGAAATTGTTCCTCCTATTTTCATTCGAGTAGGAGAATCATGAAAGCTGAAAAAGGAGAAGAAAGAAAAAAAAAATCGTGCTGTAGAGTGTATAATTTTTCTGTGTCACGTTTATTTCTGAACTGGGCGAATTTGAGAGATCTGACGGCTGTGTATGAGGGAGGGGGTGCTTAAAAGTTCAATTTTTTTCTTAGAAAAAACGTTGTATTTATTATGTACACAAACCTCTATCGTTATATACATAATCTTGTGATTCGTTTGACCATGGTTGAGTCGGTCTCAACTTCGGGGTAACTTTCAATGACTGGAAAAATTAATAAATTAAAGCATTTGCAGAGGCAGAGGTTGTCGCCTATTTCTATTTTCCAGGTCTGGGGTAGTTGTAACCACCACCGGGAGCGTAGCCTTGACCGGGAGCACCGCCGCTGCCGCCACCAGGTCGCAGACCGGGAGCTCCTCCTTGGTACGACGGGGCGCCGCCAGTCGAGCCGGGGTAACCGGCACTAGGACCGCTTGGGTAGCCGCCAGCACTGGGTGAGCCGGCTCCGGGGTAAGCACCGCCGGCACCTGGAGCACCGGGATAGCCAGCGCCAGGTGAACCGGCGCCGGAACCGGGAGCACCTGGGAAGCCACCGGGGCGAGGTCCAGAGGGGCCCGATGGGTATCCACCTGAAGAGGGTCCAGTGGGTCGGTAGGCACCAGGGCTGCCAGCGGCAGGTCCGGTGGGTCGGTAAGCTCCAGCACCGCCAGCGGCAGGTCCTGTGGGTCGGTAAGCTCCAGCGCCGCCAGCGGCAGGTCCTGTGGGTCGGTAAGCTCCAGCGCCGCCAGCGGAAGGTCCAGTTGGTCGGTAAGCTCCTGCACCAGCGCCTTCACCCTGCGAGAGAAAAAAATGGCTGAGTATAAGGGGGGGGGGCATATTCAATAATATTCCCTTTCATACTTTGTAGGTTCCATCATCGAAAATTCCAGCGGCCTCATCGCGAGCGTTCTGTTCAAGAGCTCGTTGAATTTCCTCTGGAATGGGTGGTGGAGTGGGAAGATGAGAACCCTGTGGCACAAATCCTCGCTCGTCGGCGGTGTACGTCAGCTGAATTGGAGTGCCATCGGGGGCAGTGTAGGAGAAACCACCTTGAGCGGTTTGAATCTCATTGGGCTCACCGGCTCCGAAATTTTTCACGAATCCTTGTTCTTGAGCTTGGATCCCATTTCCTGATTCGTAGCTGCAGCGAGGGAGATAAGCAGGAGAGGAGAGGGGTATAATTTAATCAAAAGTTCAATCAGTGAGTAGGTAAGAGGAAGGGGAGAATACCTCCATGAGTATGATCCATCGCCGAGGTTGGGTTGGTTCGTTTGAGAGATAATCGGGATGATGGGACCGGAAGGTTGCTGAGGGCCGACAGGACCACTGCCAGGGAATCCACCGCCGGGTGCTCCAGGGAATCCACCACCGGGTGCTCCGGGAAATCCACCGCCGGGAGCTCCGGGATAACCACCGCCGGGACGACTTCCTGGGAATCCACCACCACTACCGGCTGAGCCGGGGAAACCGGGTGAACCACCGCCGACGCCACCAGGGTAGCTGGGTGAACCTCCTCCGGTACCGGGGAATCCACCGGGAGCGCTGCCTGCACCAGGGTAGCTGGGAGCACCGCCTCCACTGCCTGGAAATCCACCACCGGGAGCTCCGGGGAATCCTGGAGCGCCGCCGCCAGGGGCACCGTAATTCGGCCTCGGGGCCCCACCTCCGGGTGATCCCGGCCTTAAGGGTGTCGAGAGAAAACTACCCGAACCTCCAGATCCTTGGGCGCCACTAGGGGGCAAGTAGCTGTTGTCGAGACGGGCGCAATGGCCAGTGGCCAGTAGTGCTACGACTACGTAAAGCTGAAAACATTTTTTTACTTAAGGAATAACTCGGACGAAATCAAAATATCTCACGACGAAGAAACACCCCCCCCCCCCGCCATTACCGTGAGAACATAAATCCTTCGGATATTTTTTTTTTTTTTCACATCATTAGTGTGTGCCCAAGTGCAAACTTTTAAACAAGAGTGAAAGTAGAGAAACACTCGTTTTGTGTTATGAAAAAAATATGCATGAACATCCAGTTCTCTGGGTACCCAAGGGCTGCTGCCAAGGCTTAAATGTAATCTCAAAGTACTTGATGGTCCCCAACGTTTCAAAATAATCATTTTGGTCGCTCACCCACAATTATTTTGCAAAATACTCACAGAATTCATTGCGATTTCCTAGGAATATCCACACACAGGCCAATATAAATTTAAAAACTACACTTTTTTTTCACTTTAAAATTGATCCACGGGACTAAAAATTCCCTGGGATGGTTTTAAAGAGGGAAAAGCCTCAAGCTGAATTCATCCCTTACCGCTGCAAGCCGCGAGGTTTTTATACATCTCGTTCGAATAGCACAGAAATGGTGGTGGGAGAAAAAAAAAAATTATTGGGAGGACGTTCCCCAGTGGGCAAAAAATGTAAAAGGAACGGGGGTGAGAGCTGCGGGATGACAGGCGGGGGAGAGGAGCAGGGATGCTGGAAGGACGATTTTTCCTCTCTTATTCTTGAACGGGAGGGTTGATAGTGTTAAGGCTGGTGAGTGAGACAGGAATAGTCGTCTGGGATTCTTCTTCTTTGTTTTTTTTTTTTCTTCTATGCGCGTAGGAGAACGCTTCATCAGGAGCAATTTTGTCTGAGTTGCCGCGCTTCAAATTATTTTAACTCGAATAACTTTATATTTTTTAAGTTGAATAATTTGAACGAGCGTGGTGGAGTTAACCTCCTTCCCCCTGAATTTGTTAACTTGGGGGACGTCTTGAAACTATAAGATTTTCGTGATATCAATTTCCAACTTATAAATCATTTAAGGACGCAATAACTAGCGATTTCAAATGGAATGCCTCACCTCATCGTACCTTTCGGCGATGACACTTCTCAAAAATTGTCCGTTTGTGTTGCAGAGCAGGGGGAAAATATACGGTTCCGTCCAATTTTAAATTTTGGCAAATTTTCGCAGAATCCCCCGAGGACTCTATAATGATCTTTTTTCCCGGTCGTGGCCAAAACAGACAGATTTAGACACGATTATTATCGATTTTTCCAGACCTCCAGCCGCGTACTTTCCCAAAAACAGCACACTAGTGCACCATCGCAATTACATCCGCCGTTATTTTTCTTACTGCAAACTACATGCCTAAATCGTAGGAAAAGCGCTAACTCATGGCTGAAAGTGAAAAAAATAGCTAAATTTGGGAAAATACGCTAAATCGCGGATACATGGAAAAAAATTCGCTATTTTGCGGATAAAATTAAGAAAAAGCGTAAATTCGCTTTGCTGAGCCAGATACAAACGTTAATTCGCGGCCAAGTTTGAGAAAATACGCGGAAAAATTGAATGCCTAGCGCAAATTCGTGGCGGAAATCATAAGAAAAAGTGCTAATTAATGGCTAAAAGTAAAAACAATTTGCTAATTCGCCGCTAAAATTGAGAAAATCAGTTATTTCCCAGATAAAATACGGGAAAGCCCTAATTCGCGTAAAAAATTGAAATGTAGCGCTCATTAGCCATTGGCAGCTCAAATTGAAAAAAATTCGCGGTTTCTGGATGCAACTTTGAGGAAAAAATTAAGTAAATGCGCTAATTTGCCTATAACATTTCGAAAAAGTTTCACTGATAAATCTTTCAAAAAGTGCTAATAATCGGGGAAAATTGAGGGAAAGTCTTAACTCATGGCCGAAAGTTGAAAAAAATTGCCATAGATATACGCGTAAGAAATGAAGAAACATTCTTATATTCACCGCAAAAGTTGAGTGAGTGCTAATTATTTACAGATGTAATTGGAAAAAAATGCAAATATTCACGACTAAAATAGGGAAAAAACGCTACTTCACGCTGAAATTTAGTTAACGTGCCAATATACGAAGAAAAAAATGGATATCAATTTTCAAATTGAGATTAAGCGCTAATTTGTGGATAATATTGATAACAATCGCTAATAATGACAATAGTCGCAGTGAAATGAAGAAAACTACTAATTCACTGCTAACTGGAGAAAAATGGCTAATTAGCGGATAAAATTGAGAAAAACATTAATTCACGGATAAAAACACTGATTCGCGGCTAAAACTGAGGCAACGCAAATATGTGGCTTCTGAAGACAACTTTGAGGATGAAACTGGGACAAAGTGCTAATTAATTGCTCAAAGTGAAAAAATGCTAATGCGGTGTAAAAAAAAAAGCGCAAAAACGCACTAATTACCAGCTTATACTGATGAAAATTACTAATGCGTGTGACTAAAACTAAGAAAAACGCTAATTTTCAGCTCAATTGTAGACTAAGTGCTAATTCGTTGCTATTAAAGAGAAAAAAAAGGTTATTTTTCAGCTGAAATTGATGAAAACACTGAATCGGGGCTAAAAATTGTTAAATATCGCTAATTTTTGATTCTCTAAAATAAGAGAAAACGGACATTCGCTGCTCAAATCGGGACAGAGTGCTACTTTGCTGATAACAATGAAAAAAATGGCTAATTTTTAGCTAAAATTGAGGATTCGTAGTTGATATTGAGAAAAATCGCTAATTAGTGGGTAAATTAGGTAAAGTGTGTGAAAAAGCGATAAAATTGCTGGCGAAATTGAGAAAACCTGCAATCTCGCAAAAAAAAATTGACAATATGCACTAATTCGCGAGTGAAATTGAGATAAACGGCGATTTGCGGTTGCTGGAAGCAAACTTTGTGGCTATTATTGAGAAAAAGCGTTAATTCACCAATAAAACTCAGAAAAAGTGCGAATCTACGAATAAAATAGAGAAAAAGCGCTAATTTTCGGCGAGAATTGAGAAATAAGCTGGAAATAAGCTGAAATGGGGATAAGATTAATTGGGAATAAGCTGAAAGTTACAAAAATAGCTAATTTAAGGCTATTATGTGGAAAACTTGTTGGAACTTGTATGGAAAAATTGTTAAAAATAGATAATTTGCGGGTGAAATGAAGAAAAAACGCTAATTTGCAGCTATAAGTGAGAAAAAAGGCACTGATTAGCAGATAATCATAGGACCCGATTCCAGGGCCCATTGTTACCATTTTTAACCTTCTTTGTTGCCTTTTTCCGGCAGTACTGTAGTCATTTTGCAAGGAATATGCACGAGGAAATCGAAAACAAATAATTTAAAAATGTCTGAACGACTTGTTTTGAAGTTGCGGCTGAAAAGGCTATAACGCAAGTCCGAGAAAGGGGGTTTTTCTCAAAACAAGGGCCAGATTTGTGTTCCTCACATCTGGAAATAACAAGGTTTTCATTTTCATGTAATTTATGGGGGGGGGGGAACGCGACAGATGCACCGAGAGACATACTGTCAGACCAACGGCTTGCTTGCTGCGGTTGAATCTTTTGGGGTTCGGGCTGTTTCGTGTTCAAAATTTTTGTGGTTCAATCTGTTTGTGGTTTGACAGGTTTTGGTAGTTCAGGCTTTCTGTAGTGCAAGTTTTATGTGCTTGGGAGGTCAGACCTTTTTGTGATTCAATCTTTAGAACGTCTGAGGTCTAAACGGTGACTGGACCGCACTCTCTGTGATATTTTTAATTTTTTTAGTCGTCATTGGTAGTATTGAAGCCGTTACATTGCTACCAAACAAGCACGACTCCATAGTCGAGTAAACTGCAATTAAGGCCCATTTCCACCAACAAAATTGATCTCGTTTAAAGGTGATCATGATTGTGATTAGTTGCCAATAACGACCCATATTAATTCTGATATAATTATTGTTTACATTATAATCGTGATTAGTTGTTGATCGTGGTTTAAGAAGTTGGTGAAATCGGGCCTTAATCATTAAACTGATCAACGATTTATCGTTGTAAACTGGTTTTTAAGCGTCCTACTGATGTGTCCCAAACTCTCCGCTGCGCAAGCGCCCTACTTTTTCGTGTTCAGGTGTCCTCAGAAATCATTTTACATCATCTTTACAGCTGTGATTTCGAGCTGGCACAAAATTCTCGAAAATGACTGCGTCGGACGCCCGCCAAATAACTTTGAGAAATAATAAAAAAAAATGTCTTCCAGGTTGTGTTTCGTTTCGAAGCGTTTTTGTAACGCTGACGCCAAGCAGTCGCATCAATAATTTTCATGTTTTTCGAATTACATAATTTTCTATTCCTTGTCGTCCCGAGAATAATGAAACGCTTTGAAAATTACTCACAAGGTCCTTAACGCTTTTTTAGGTCTAATGATCGAGTACTTAAACCCACCCCTTTTTTGTTCTTTAACGTTTCGCGAAATTATTGGGGAAGAAGATCCTTTTGCCTTGACTTTTGTGAATATTATTTCACTGA
This sequence comes from Corythucha ciliata, assembly GCA_038030265.1. Taxonomy (NCBI): domain Eukaryota; kingdom Metazoa; phylum Arthropoda; class Insecta; order Hemiptera; family Tingidae; genus Corythucha; species Corythucha ciliata. The sequence goes on along the minus strand of CM075941.1, from coordinate 17,274,412 downwards.
CAGAGCAGCACGTTTTGTTTTATATTTTTCATAAAAATTAATACGAAAATAAGACCCACAGAGAGGATAGTTCGCTATAGTGAAGTAATTGGAGGTGACCGGGTTACCACCCCACCCCACCCCCATCTCATTCCATACCTACACGATGTTCCACTAATTTGAAATGATTTCCATTAAAAAATAGAGGAGAGTCCGCTCCGCATGTTGAGCTCATCGCGGCCTTCGAAAAACGGAGCCTTTTTTGAATATAATTCCTTCATTCTTGAAATATTCCAGGTCGTTGAAAGTTGTCGTCATTTTTCCACCTCCCTCTCTTCATTGTTGTTGTTTCATAGCTCTGGTTATTACTACAACATATAAAAATTGCGTTTGACAAAGCAGTCTGCCTATCTCTCGAATCGAACAAAAATACGCTGGTTCGAATATTGCTGTATACCCTTACAAGGAGACAGGAATTTCTTTTCAGGAAATCCAAAAAGAGAATTTAACTGCAGCAAATAAACACACGACTTTAGCTAGTGCCTATTCCGAGTTACAATGTCTTCATTTTCATTCATTACACTCTCTTGCAGTGAGTGGGTTATGAGGGGGGGGGGGGTTACACGATCTCCCAGATTGCGACGCTCTTGCTGCGTTGAGAACCGTATGATTTTTATCCGGAGAGAAACTACTCCGAGGTCGGATTACTGGAACGTAGGAGGACGCGGAATGGCGAGGGGGTTGAGCAGGGGTTGATAGTTTGAGCATTAAGAAGCGTAAAAAACCTCTAATATCCCCAAGGTTGAAGTGCATCATCTTTCCGACCGCTAATAAATCCTAAACTGTGCTTTTTGCACTTGAAACCTCTTTATAGAAATCATTTTACTTGCGTTTCGTATCACATCTCCACATCTGTCTTGGATGAGTAAAAGAGAGAGAGAAAAAAAATCGAAGGTCTTCCCTTTATTTTAATTGATTTTTCTCTCGTCAGCCACATCCCGCGTTCAAGGCCGCAAATAATATTAAAAGTGTGACCTGGATGTACTCGCTGATGAGCAGCACTTTGCTATCATTTTCCTTTTGAAAGGATGCCTATCGGGGGGGTTTGTAATATGGGAAGGTGTTGAGTATACCGAGGGACATTACTTTTCCTTTTTCGTGATTGGTCTCGAAAAGTTCATTGAGGTCCCCCCTGATGGCTGTTCTAAAGAGTTTAACGATGTGAATCATTCAGATAAGACAGCTTTAATGAGTTTTTATAGGTAAATATTACGCTGAAAAACCAATTAAAGCCAATAAAAATAGGTTTGGACGGCCCAAACTACTTCCCATAGCGATGCGGTGGAGGGGTATGTCCCAACGAAAGTTACAACGAGCTCTTTTAATTACACCACTAAATTTTTTCGTTATTTTTGCGTAATTTTAATTCTCTCGCCCAGGAAAAAAAAGCGCTCCGAAGCGGCGGTGTACTATAGTTTATTACTTTGTTGGAAGTCGTGATGACGCCCCTCTCACGCTTCCAGATCTTCTCCGTGTTAAAATACTTTTACGATCGCATTATTATTTCGAGTATTTGTCTTAAATGGATTGATGGTGGTGTCGGGTTTGGTTGATGTAGATGGTGAGTGGTTAGGAGTCGCAGGGGGGGGGGATTGCAATTGTTGCAAAAAAAGTGTTGTTAGTCAAGATCCAGCGTGGAAAAGATGAGTTTTGACCTCTCATCTCGGCGTAGTGATCTCGCGAGTGTGTGGAAAGGAGAGAAAAAGGAGCGTTCTCCTCATGACCACCCCCTCCCCATCAAACAAAGCTATTTACTCTCACTTTTTGAAGAACAAACACCCTAGACGCATTTTATGAAACAATACCCCCTACCTCACCACCGCACTGGACACGGTTTACGAACATTATAGCCTTAAAGGGAAGTACTACTCTAAGTTTATATACGACTTGTGGTAAAATAAAATAAAAACTTTCAGATTGCGCCTAATAAAATGTTAATCTTATCGTTTTTATGTGTAAAATAGCTAAATCTTTCGATTTTCCAATTAACGTACTAGAGCGCAGGCAAGAAGTTTGCGGTGGATTGTTCGTCTACTCTCCACAGGTGGTCACTTCCATGAAACCCACAAACGTTGCGGGGAGCAACCACAAAAGCTTTTCTACAGTACCTATAGTCAATTTTGCTTTCTATTCCCGGCCTGAAAATTAAATTTTATCACCGAAACTCACATTTCCCGAGAGTGCGCTATCTGCTTAGATCGTCCATTTTTCTACAATGACTCGCTGTTGGCAATTTTTTGAAGGTTCAATCCCACGAAATTTTGTTTTCCAATGGCTGAACACAAAAGTTTTTTTTTTTTTTCCAGTGACCGAATTATGAATCCGTTAATTATAGAGTGAGGCAATCCCACAAAGTTTGTTTTTGAATAGCCAAACCCACAAAATTTATTTTTCAATTACTAAACCCCACGAAATTGGGGGTTTTTAGTGACTATGAAGCCCGCGAAATTGGTTTTTGAAGAGCCAAACCCGTGAAATTGCGTTTGGTGTGGTCCGAAAACGCGAAATATCCGTGAAATCGGGATTTTAGAGTGCGCCAACCACGCGGAATTCGTTTTTTGGAGGGCCAGAACCACGAAATTGAGGTTTTCCACGACTAAGACCCACGAAATTTGTTGTTTTAATAGCCGTAACCTGTAACCATGAATTATGAGTTGGTTCAGAGTTGAATAACTGTGTGGTGTTTTTTTTCGGGCTTCGAACCCGGCAAGCGCACAAGCCCCTGATCAATCCAGCTGTGCACTTTTCACGCCCGTACTAAGCGGGCTTTTTTATAGGTCGGTGCACGGTCACGAAGCCAAGTGGGCCGAGTGTCACAGCTTGCCGCAGCCACTAGCCGGCTGGGTTACGAAGCGCGCATTGTATTCAATACGCCATCGAGGCGCTAAGGCCACAAAGATGGTTTTTGGAGTTAGCCAACACCGCGAATTTTGATATATTTAAGAGCTAAAACGTGCGAAATTGGGGTTTTCAATTATTGAACTCCAAGAAATTAGGGGGTTTTAATTAACTTAACCCTCGATATTGGTTTTCAAAGAGATTGAAGACTGTGAAATTGGTTTTTTTGAGGAGTGAAGCTCGTAAACTTGGTTTTATACAGTGCCCAATCCGCGACATTTTTTTTTTTTTTTTATCGCCCGCGTTGTATCACATCCGGTGTTTTAAGGCACTATAAAACACGAGTACTCCAACACGCAAATCGGCGCCATACTTGGCCATATGATTATAATTATCACCTGATCTCATTGACAAGTAGGATATTTTTATTTATTTGGACCGCGTTCCGCGTTTGTTTGCTGTTACGATGACAATTTTTTCATTCATGATATTGTGTTTACCCTAACGACTGAGGGACCAAATATGGCGCTGAAATCCGTGTTGCAGTACCTGTGTTTTAAAGGTTCTCTACCGGTGTGAGAGTAGTAGTCAGTTCACCCACGGCGTTCAGACGTTTTGGCCCTTGAAGTCACATACCCGACTACCGTATTTCCACCTGGTATTAAAAAGTTAAAAACGCCGTGGCCGTGGTTCACTCTATTCTTGGGGTACATGGAGGAAGGAATATAATAGAGAGACACCCCCCTTACCATTACACTGTTTTTGTATCTCGCAGTAGCGCCCTATACTTTAAACCATAAAAAAACCCCAACACAACAAAACTCCAAAATATAGCAATGTACCAATCACAAAGAGCTCTCACGACAATAAATCTCCAACCACAGGGAAGTTCGAACCACAGCTGAGCTCCGAACCAAAGCAATACAGTCCCAACCACAGCAAATCTCCAAAATACAGTAAATCTAAAAAAAAAAAAAAACAGTACCTCAAGCTCCAAACCACAGCAAAGACCCAACCTCAGCAACGTTCCAAACCACAGCAAAGACCCAACCTCAGCAACGTTCCAAACCACAACATAGCTTCTAACCACAGCAAAGCTCCAAACTCCAACAAAGCTCCAAATCACAGCAAAGTACCCATCACAAAAAGCTCTAACCACAATAAAGATCTAACCACAATAAAGCTCTAACCAAAATGAAGCTCAACCACAGTTAAACTTGAACCACAGCTGACCTTCAAACCACAGCAAAGCTCCAAAAGATAGCGAAGCTATATACAAACCACAGTAAAACCCCAACTACAAAAAGGCTCAATCATAGTAAAGCTGCAAACCACAACGTATCTCCCCTAATAGCACATAATTCACAGCAACGTCATATATGTCTAGGCCACAAAAAAACAAAAAAAAAAAAAAAAAAAAAAAAGATCACAACTAATTCACAGTGCAATGGGACCGTAATGTGACGTTGGTTAGGATCCTAACCACAACAATGTACCCACCATAATAACCTCTAAACCGCTACACAGCTCCAAGCCACAGGAAATCTCCAAATCACAGCTAAGCTCCAAAACATATTGGTACTCCAACCCTAGCAGAGCTTCAATCAACGTAAAGCGATTCCATTTTATTTTTGTATTCCGTTTCTTGATTTCCGACATCTGGGCCCCCAAGGATGGCCGGGCCCCCTTCCCCGGGGGACAGTGTCCCCTCCCCCTCGACATGCTTGCAGGGGTAGGTATTATTCTCGAGATTATGCGATGGGTGAGTGCGGTTGAAATTTTGATAGCTGCACCTCCAGTGCTCCCTCACTTTCTTACGCCACTAAAGCCGGTGCATTGCTGTCATAAACAGGCAGAACATGACTCCCAAGTCGAGTAAACAAAAATTTTAACATCAAACTGATCAATGATTCGTCATTAACTTGTTTTTTGCTTTTGCTTTTTTTAAGTGCCCTACTGCTGTGTCGTATTTCCCGCCTCATCCATCCTACGTATTCACGCCAGGCGTCCTCGGAAACCACTTTAATATCTGATCAATGATCACCCTACTTTTATCAAGGAGATGGTGCCGCTCGGTACGAGAACGATTAATGTTCAGTTCATCGTTTTTAGGGCACGAATATCCTAATTAATCATTGTTTAGGAGGCGCAAATAATCAGTTTAGGGTGACCAGATGTAAGGGTAGTTTCCGAGGACGCCTGACACGAAAGTAGGACGCATGGGACGGAATGTAGGGCACAACAGTATGGCGCCTGAAAAAATAAGTTTGGAGTTGAAATTGCTGTTAACTCGGTTTGAATGAGCCAAATCCTCGAAGTATGGTTTTGACTTTTGAAAGAGTGAAAATCCGCAAAACTTGAAATTTGTATAAGGGGATGGACTTTGGATTTTGAATATTAAAGTCAAATCCGGAAATTTGGTTATTGAAAGAGCCAGATTTGATTCTGAAGTACAACTCCGTTTTCTCTTGGCTGCTTTTTCAATGTGAATACAAAACTCCTCTTCCAATCGAGCTGCGACGGCTGAGTTAGTTCGAGTGGAAGAAGAGTTTTGGAGCCAGATTTGTTTCCTGATTTGGCTAATTCACCTACAAAACTGATTTTTGATCATGAAACAGAAGAATTTTTTAGTGAGCTCTTTGATCAGCGATTGATAAAGCGGGCAGGTTCTAAATTTGAAACAATTGGTTACGGAAGGGCGAAATTGGAGGTCGAAAACGCCAAAATTACGCTTTTTAGTTTTCCTTCGTTTGTCTTCGCCAAATTAGTTTTTCGAATTAACCGAATCTGTAAAAATGACCATATAAATAGCTGAATTTTGGGTTTTGATCAGGCAAATATCCCCGAAATTTGGTTTTAACTGACCCAAGACCACGAAAATAGTTTATGAAAAAGCGAAAAAATGGTTTATGAAAGAGCAAAACCTCACGAAAATTTGTTTCGAAAAAAGCCCCACGAAACTAAGTTTTTTAAAGTGTGAAAATCCGCGAAATTGGTGTCGGAAATTACAAAAATCCGTGAATTTCGTGCCACATTTGAAGCATTTGGTTATGATATGGACGTGAAGCGAGCGGCATTATTAATTATTTGGATGTGAAAAAGGTAAAATCACGAATTTTGCTTTTGCCAAGTTAGTTTCGTTATTACGTTCGTTCGCTAGTTAGTTAGTTTGATAGTTAGTTAACTAGTGCCAAGAGCAAACCGAAATTCGGTTTTATTGGCGATTGTAGCTAAGGGATACGATATCAGGCGGCGTTTCAGAGAAACATTGAGTACGTTTGGATTTTTAGATAGGAAAAAAATCAGGTCAGATTTTTTCAAGGCAAAATTCAGCAGGCCGTTTGACCATTTAAAGGCGCGAATGGTCAGTTCATCCATTCTTGGTCGCCAAAGGACGATTTTGCAATTCACGCGACAGGAATCATTTGTTTAGGCTTTTCCTGGGCGCGAATAGTCAGTTTAACTGTTCTTAGGGCGCAAATGATCCGTCAAGCCAAGGCGTGAATTGCCAATTTGGTTATGTTTAGCACGCGAATGGTCGATTTAGCCATTTTCATGACGGCAATGATGATTTTTCAGGGCCGCACGAATCGTTCATTTAGCCATTTTTTGGGCGCGTGAAACAGTTTGTCGGAAACAGTCAGTTTTGCCATTTTTGGGGGCGATTATAGTCATTCTAGAATTTTTTATAGTAGGAATAGCTAGTTTAGCTATTTTTAGGCAGCGAATTGCTGTCAAAGTCATACTTTGCCCCTCCTTTGGACAATTCCTGAATCCTTGCCTGGACAGTGGTATAAATACCATTGATGCCAGCCGTGGATAGCCACTTAGCGGGGCTAAATTGCTAAATAACGAACTTTTTGGGATATAAAAATCCGGTTTTTGTTCTTCATTTGTTTTTTTTTTTACTTTTTTACTCATTTATTTTATTTCATTAATTTGTTTTTTACTTTTATTTTCTATTTCTTAACTATGCTGGGCTGAAGTACTGTGGGGGCACGCCACTGGTACCCAAACACTGATACATTTTAGTGGGGCAGGAAAAATGAAGGAAATTATAACTTGTAGCTCTGGGGGGTGGGGTGGAGGATCTATCCCCATCCCCCCCCCGTACCTACGCCGATTGTCCGGGGAATGTTTGGCCTTTTTTTAGGTATGACGTTTAGCCATTACTGAGAAGCGAGTCCCAAGTCACGCTATCTGTGTAGGAAGCGACTGATCACTTTAGCCATTTTAAGAGCGCATTTCTAGGGCATAATCATTTTAGTGGAGCTCACGAATGGAGTCTGTTTGGATATTTTTTTTCGGCGCATAAAAGCAGTTTTGGCTATTTTTTGGCGTCAATTGCCAGTATGATCATTTTTTGGTGCCCAAATTGTCGGCAAAGTCATTTTCAAGGCAGCGATAGCCAGTTTAGCCATTATTAGAGCGCATTTATTCATTTTTGCCCTTTTTAGTGCGTGAAAAGCGATTTTGACTATTTTCAGGGATTGAATTGTTAGCAATTTTCAAGGCCAAATCGTCTGCATTTCAACAATTTTTGAAGGAAATGCCATTTTAAAGCGCGAATGATCAGTGTGCAATTTTTAGAGCATCAAATTGCCCAGTTTGACTATTGTTAGGGTGCAGCAAATTGTCAGTTTGGCTATTTTCATGGCTCGAATTGTCGGTTTAGCCGTCTTCATGATCCTAATCGACAGTTTTGGGGCGTGAACAGTCAGTTTAATCGTTTTTACGGCTATGTACGGTGTGTACACAGCCAGTTTTGCTAATTTAATGCCGCGGATAGTTAGTTAAGACATTTATTAGAGTGAAGCACAAAATCGAAGCACAACAGATTTTACTTGAATTAAACACCGTTCATCCATTGTTTTAGTCATGTTCATGTCTACCTATTTTTTTGTCGTGACTAACGCGTTTTAAGACGGCTTCGTTCTTGCTTTTCAAAATCTCCTGATATCGCAGCAAAAAAAAAAAAAAAAAACGAATACCACGGAAAACGTTTGCAGGGAGGGGTCCACCGTGGTCTCGTCCGGTGATGGAAAAAAAAAAAAAAAAAAAAAAAAAAAAGAACGTTGAGCTCGAAATAATATTTATAACCACGTTCTGGAACTTTTGTATAAATCGCCAAAAAAGAATAAGAAGAAAAAAAAAATGTGCCAACTCTTTCCCGTGGGGTCAAAAGATTTTTTAAAAAGGACTGGTCCGGGAGAGGGCTACTCTGCAGAAAGAAAATGAATGGCGAGGCATTAAACTGTATTTAACGAGTACAAAATTTTCTTACAAACTGTAAGCCCCTTTTGTTTGCTACATAAATTAATGAGGTCAACTACTATGAAATGTATTTCTTTCCTTATTATACAAGTGATGAGACCGTGGCTTATTTTACATGTTTTTTTTTTTTTTTTTTGCGTCACGTATAGTAAAAAAATACATTTCTTTCCGGATCAAAGCTCCTTTCATTCACTTTTTTCGGAAAACCGACGATATTCATTTTTAATGAAGCCATTTATGCGACCAATGGTTGCGTGCCGGTGGCTCTTGTGCCATCTTGATGTTTTTTAAAATCAATTTTCATTAATTTTACTTCCATTTTTTTCCCCAATAATTATTCTTTTTTTTACCAATCGTCTCGCGGGCAGCCTTCCTGCATTCCATTCATCTTTAAGGACGACACGATTAGCAGATGACTCACCGACGATGTTTCGAAAACGGGTCTCCGACGTGAATTGTTTTAGCGGAGCCTTGGCTGTGAAAACATTTTTTTTTTTTTTTTTCGACTTTTTTTTTGAACACTTTTAAAATCCGTTAAAATACTCGGCTTGTGCGGCACGGGTATCGGCTGAGATTTAGTTCGAATCAGACTCCTTCGCCGACCGTGTGCCGTGTCTCCCTGCAGTTTTTCATTCAATGCCAGCCTTTTACCGTGATCGATCATCTTGTAGATTTGACGACGGTAGACGTCGACTGAGTAAGCTTTTTCATCGTCGAGGCTCATTTTAGGGAATTTCCTAATCACCGGCGAGTATCCGCAATAGTGTCTGTTAGTGAAGAAAAAAAAATGATGAGATACGTAGGGTGGGAGGAGGTTAAACGCAGTTTTTTTTTTCTCAAAAATCATCATTTACTCGTTAACGTAGGGGTGACTGAGAGCGGCTAAAGCGGTAATTCTCTGTTGAGGACACACTTGCAGCATGAGTGCGGTCAAATCGACAGCGTCTTCAGGGGCGTCGAACATTATGTCTTCCAAGGGGTACAATTTCTCAGGTTTCCAATCGTATAGAGTTTTACCCAGACCGTCGCTCTTTAGGAAGCTCAATTGACCTTGTGAGCGGAAGTGGGCGAGATTTGTCGGTTAGTAGTCGGCTCAGGGCACCCCTCCCCCCTCCATCACCCAAGGGTAGTACTCACTTGACTTCGAACTGACTGATACCGTGGACAAAATAAGCTCCAGCTGTCTGATAGTTGACTCGCCGGGAAAAATAGCGGAGCCAATGTGCATCTCAGCGAGGATACACCCTAGGGCCCACATATCAACGGCTGTGGAATACCTGAACAATTATTATTAATATTATTATTATTTAACGATACGGGTGGGAAACATTTCAACATTATTTCGCCTTTTACGGCTGGAGAAAGGTGCACTGTTGTGAAAAAGAAGCGACATAAAAACCTGATAATTACTCTTCTTCTTCTTCTTGAAGGATATAGGCAGTACACGTCAAATTGAATAGACCCGTTTGTTTAGAACCGTTCGAATTTATAGTAAAAAATGCACCATTCCTTCAAACTTTGAGGTGTATACAAAAGAAAGATGTGAACCTTTTGGCTGAAACGAGTATTTCCGGTGGCCTGTACCAGCGCGTCGCGACATATTCCGTTAGCGGTTCGCTCATGTCGTCGTGATGAACGTATCTGGATAGTCCAAAATCGGCTAATTTGGCTTCGCATTTTCTGTTTACAAGGACGTTGGCTGGCTGAAATTGTTGGTGATGGGTGGTGGTGGTGGGGGGGATTAGAAGCCATTTGAACGATTATAGTGGGGCGAAGGGAGAGACACACTTTTAAATCGCGATGAACGACATTTCCAGCGTGGAGAAACTGTAGTGCCAAAAGTAATTGAAAGGTTATGAATTTTATTTGTTTATTATTCAACTTAAGCCCTTTTTTCAGATAGCAATGTAAGTCCATATCTGCGCGATAGAGAAAATTAAAAAAAAACAAAAAAAAAACATTATTCTCAATTATTTTCAGACGACTTTCCCACTCGTTTTATACCAAAAACTTGCCCATAAAATCGAAGACGAGGTACAGATCGCGGTTATTCATAGCTCGTTGAATGTTCGTCAGGCGAACAATGTTCGGATGACCGCGAAAAATGGTCAAAAAATGGACCTCTCTATATGTACGCTTGGCGTCAGTTTGCACGTCAAACGCGTTGTTGACTCGTTTCACAGCGACTAAGGTATTCGACGGACGGTGAAGAGCTTTCCAGACAGTGCCGTAGGCCTGAAAAATTAAATAACAAAACAGCTCAGTGTGGCTGTGCCCTTCATCCCACAACTCTTAAAGTACTTTCTTCATTTTTTTTTTTTAAACACTTACGCCTCGTCCAACCTCCGACAACAACACGTAGTGTCTTCTCAGCCCTTCGTCCACTTCTGTCTGCCTAACGAGTTTCGTCCTTCCTGTTCTTTCCATTTTGTTTACTTCCTGACCAAAAAAAAGTGCCTTCCAAAGCTACACGATGAGAGCTGCTATAGCAACCCGTTCAAACTTCCTCCAAAAGGGTCTTTTTTCCGATGAAAGGGGAGAATTCCAAGGAAGGGGCTTCGATGTATATTTTTCTAAACGGCTTATGAACAAAAACGAAAAAAGTGAAATGGATAAGGGGAGGGAGGGGACTATTTGAATTGAAGAAAAATTATCGAGTTTTAGCAAAAGCCTCAAATTATTCGTATAGTAGAAAAATGCATTTCATTAGTTTGACAATTTGACGCACTAGTGCTAATTAATAGTTAATGCAATCGTAAACATTTGTTTCAAAGAATCATATTTATTAAATTTTCTTTAAATGCCTCCCAATCTGACTGAAAAATAATGGCAAAATTTGCTCCTAAGCCTCCAAGGCCTGTCAATAACACATCGCCATGAATGGAAAGGGGGGAAAAAACGTAATAACTTCTTAGCCAATAAGTAACGTTGTGCGCCAGTAAATAACATATTTTGTGTCATGGAACAGTGAGTGAAGAAACAGTAATAATCCTTCTGGGAGTGGGGAGATATGTGGAATTTCTTCGGGGTAATATGAAACAAAACAAAACAAGGAAGACGCGAATCCTTATCGTGAGGCATCGCTCGTAGTAAAAAGTAAGATTTTATTTCTATGAAAACAATCAAATCTATTTCATCCCCCCCCCCCTCAGCATAAACCAGTCACCGCGCTCTTTAAAGGCGAGTAAACGTTGTTTATACCGAGGACACGATCGACAAACACTCTGAAAGGTCTCCCCTTTATGAGAATGACACGCGAGATGATAAAAAATTCCAAGACCGCGGAGCATGTCGTCTTTTTAACGATATTGTGCACCCGTTTCATGTCTTGTGGTTTGTATATAGTGCGCCTACTGCGGGGAAATTCCGTTTCGTGTTTGATTTAACACGACCCCCCATCGACCGTGATGGAATTGCTCTCAGAGCTTTACAGGTTCTGATATTAATTAAAAAGTCAAAGTTTTGGGAAGCTTCAAACCCTGAAGGTTTGTACATACAAAGTGCCAAAAGCGAATAAACGGTTTAGTATGAGGTAAAATAGTGCTTAAGGGGCTTTTAGTGAAATTTGCCAGATCGAAGAAATGACATGGAAGTGAGACCGTAAATATTGTAAAATAAATGTTAAGTTTTCAGACTGAAATGTGACTTCGTAGTGTACAACACGGCCGTGCTGGACACACGAGATGAATTCGTGCGCTCGCGGGTGTCGTCGCCGCTCCCCCCCTCCCTTGCTTGATCCATGTCTCACCCCCAGAAACTCTCATGGCTTGTGCGCGTGGATTTGTGAAATTTATAGACAAAAAGATAACTTTCATTCTCACGAGAAGTATGGAACCCCTCCCCCCCACCAACGTCCTCTGACAGTACAGAGGAAGAAGCAAAGCAATGCATGCCTAATCGTAAAGCCGTAAATTATTAAATGCCCTTGTAACCTTGACATAACACGCTGATTTTTCTCGTAATTATTGTTATCAACGTTATTTTATGGAACTCAATACCACCAAAGAAGTACATGTATATCCTGAGCGTGCTATCCATTATTGCAGAACTCCATTTACTGGAGTATTTAATGTATATCGTAATTCATTTTTTCGCTCCTCCGACTCCGTGCTGTTCGAGGAAGCACCTCGCACTGTACCCGCTAAAGGAGGCACAGAAGGTGTAATCAAACGTTGTTGAACTATAAGGACGATAACTACCGAGTTTAACGTCGTTTCGTCGATCGTTTTTCTTAGTGCGTTTAAAAGCTCGTACAGACGGGCAAAAAAATGGCGTACTAAAGCGTGAAAGAATTAGCTCTCTCACTTGGGGGCCCACGAAGACGCGAATTGGCGTTTTTGTAATTTTAGCCGCGACTTATTGCTTTTTCTTAACTTTATCCGCGAATTTATCAATTTTCCTTCCCCACGAAGTAACGTTTCACCCCGCCCCGTGAGGTGAATTAGCTATTTTTCTCAATTTCATCTGTGATTTAGCGATTTTTCTCAATTCTATCCGTGAATTTCCTTAATTTCAGCTTTGAATTATCCATTATTCTCAATTTTAGCTCCCTCAATTTAAATTCTGTAACTTCCATCTAGAAACCTCGAATTACCACTTATCGACCACTTATTATCACTTTTTCATAATTTTGAGCACGAATATTAGAACTTTGCAACATTTTAGCCACGATCTTGCCCGAAGAACAGCACATTAATGTGCTTCCTCAGTTTTAACCGTCTAAGGACCTCCAGACAATGGGGATTAGCGTATTTTCTTTATTTTAGCCGGAAAATTGCCTTCAGATCCAGAAGGCGCTAAGACAATGCCAAAGCTCCATTTTAAGTAATTCTTTTTGTTATTTATTGTTTTGAAATATTAATAAATCAAATGCGCTTCAATTCAATAACCAAACGCGTTTGCAGGTGCCTTTAAAAAGCTCCGCTCGTTTTAAAAACAAAATATCGCAGGGCGGCCCATTCAAAGTGAAATTTCGCAGAGTTGCGGCCAATTCAAAATGAAATTTCGCAGAGTTGCGGACAATTCAAAAGAATTTTGCGGGGCTCGTTCGACTCAAAAGAGCAAATTCATGGCTTTCGATGCAGAAAAAAAAGCTCTGTAATCAATTCAAAAAACAATTTCACAAGATTGGAAGATGTGATCTAGGCCCAAATTCATAGTCGTCCCTTGAGGAAAATATTCCCTTGAGGGACTCAAAATCAATTATTCTAATTTGTGTAACATCTGTTTTGAGTCGAGTCGAGGAAATGTTTTCCTCAAGGGACGACTATGAATGAGGAAGTTTCACATTTTCCAAAAATATTTGTTTTCGATCAGGCACATCAATCCTTCCACGTAAATAAATAAATAAAAATTTTAAACCCTTCAGAAATATTTTTTATTTCTCAACAAAAGTTGGCATATTTGAAATCCCGCCAAAACGAACATTTTCCGCAACGTAATCGTCGTTGTATTCTCTGTCCTTTTCATGCCTCTAAATAGCTCATCTGTTTATCCTCCACTATTTTATTATTGGAGAGCTCTAGTAGAAAATAAGGCAAAGAAACACAACAAACCGCTCTTCGACAGCTACATTACAGGTGGCTTTTTTTCGGAAAGCGCCTATGACGCAAACATGCTAGCTGGCGTGTTTGAAATGACCTAAAACTTCAAAAATCGCGTATTTGTCAACTGTTGGATTATTTTACGAACGGATCACGATTTATGCTCTATTTTAGCATAAATAAACCTTAAAACATAAATTTATGAATAAGTTCTGACCCATGAAACTTCCTCATTTGGGCCCTAATCTTCCAATCCTGTGAAATTTTCCCTTTAACAATTTTGCGGGTTTCAGCCACTCAAAGCTTTCACTGCTCTACAAATGCATAATTTTGTGTTCTCGAGGTATTTCATGGGTCTGGATTCTTTCAAAAGCGAAATTAGACGGGGTTGACCCAAGTAAAACAGATATTGTCGGGTTTGACTACCCGAAAAATCAATTTGGACAGTTGTGGCTATTCGGAAAACCAATTTGGCCGGGCCGGGCTCGACAAAAATAAATTTTCGTGCATTTTGCCTCGACCACAAGAACAATTTCGAGGGGTTTGCTCCCTGAAAAAACTAAATTTTGCGGGGCTGGATCTCTGGAAGATTCTGTAGCGAAGCGACATAACGACAACATGTGTTGAAGAAAAACAATTTTGAATGATTCGTCTTTTCCAAAACCTCAACAATTTTCAATAGACGATTTCCGTAGAAAAAGCGAAGGTTTAGAACTGCAGGTTATGGGTTTATTTCTAGTTGCCGAGAGCCTCTTTAACAGTATTTTTTTTTTTACATTACTAGCATTACTACGAGTGTATTTCGGTTTCAAATACTACATGATTTTTGAGTTTTTCGTTTATTTCGAGTCTGCAATTACACTTCCTTCGCGTGCTTCTCATCTAAAGTCAGAAAAATGCGATACTATTGCTGCTTCAGTGACTGTAAGAGTTCTTCCATTCCGGGTCGACCTGGTTTTGACCCAGCTACTAAATTTATCCCTTTCCCTCAACCTTACCGGCACTTGACTGAAAACGTCCCAAATTGAGGAAAAGTGAAGAGAAAGTACACGTGAAGGAGTGTGATAAATGCGCAACTATGATGGGACTTCATGTTAAGGTGCCCCCGGAACGACGAGTTTTCATCGATACGTTTCGTGAGACGGAGGTTGAAGAATAAAATCAGAATTGAATAACTGCAAATGTGGTTTTAGTTTGACGGGAATGAGAGAAAAATAAATTCACTTTACACAGCACAAGACAAGAGTAACCCATAACCTGGCCTAAGCGGGTTGCAAAACTGTTAAAGTAGGACTGGAGAGCGCATGCGTGGAAATCGTCTATTCGTTTTTTTAAAAAAAAGAAAATAAAGTTCATATTTAAAGTTCGATTGTGTCTCCCACAAATTGGTGACCCCGATACGTGATAGCCATCTACGCTCGATCTCTTTCACTTTCGCTCCGCGTTAGAATGCGGAATCAACCGGGATCTTCCATTCCTCCGGTTATTATAATATCGAACCGATCCCCATTCGGTTCCTTCTCCACACTGTGACTCTGTTTCAGTCAAACTCCCAAAATTCTGGAACGCGGACCCAGACATCTGGGTTTTAAACGTGGAAGCGCAATTCGAACTCGCGCGGCAGGTTAAGCTCAATCACTTAATTTCGGTAATTGAACCGGAACATCTTCGGGAAATCGCTGACGTTCTACTTTCAAAAACGCGTACGCACTCAGACGTAAAAACCGCTATTCTCGAACGCTTCGGCAGTCCGCCGAAAGCAAATTAAATAAATTACTTGGCCCGACAGAGTTAGGAGACCATACGCCTTCGCAATTACTTCGTGAAATTCAACACCCGCCGGCACTGATTTCCCTACTACTATCATAAAAGGCCTATGGCTCAAACGTCTGCCTACATAAACTCAGCAAATTCTACACGTGAGCGAGACTAACTCATTGGAAAAGTTGGCTGAAATGGCTGACAAAATTCAGTCCGTCCACATTCCTTACATTGCAACAACATCGCCAAGGTTTTCAGGTGCTGACACCATCTATTCCTTGATATTGTTAGTATGGTCGCTTAGACTACGAGAGTTAGTAGGTAATGCATGCATGAAACTGTAGCCGTAGGAGCCTACGTTGTCTGTCTTCCCTCGTTGAGGTGCGTTAGAAACGAACCGGTTTCGGCTGCTCGCCATCTTCAGCGTCTGTAAGTACAACTGAAACAGTTGTACTTGACACAGTTTCAGTTGTACTTACAGACGCTGAAGATGGCAAGCAGCCGAAAGGTTCGTTTCTAACGCACCTCAACGAGGGAAGACAGACAACGTAGGCTCCTACGGCTACAGTTTCATGCATGCATTACCATCTATTCCCTTGAGGCACAAGTTCGAAAACTCACCGAACAGGTCGCCCGGTTGACTCGTTCCCGTTCTCGCAGCCGTAGCTCATTATCCGCCGCTGCTCATCATTCCACTAGCCCACTTTGTTGGTATCACGCTAAGTTTTCAGGAAAAGCTAAGAAATGCGTCTCACCTTGTTCTTACAGTCAAATGCAGTCGGAAAACTCCCTCGCCAGTCTCAATTAACGGCGATTGGGCGTGGGCAAAACAAAGCCGTCTTCTCATCAAAGATTCCAACTCAAATTTTAATTTTCTCGTCGACACTGGCTCTGAACTGTCAGTCATTCCCCCTCGCATTTCTGACCGTCCTCTCGTTTCATCTCTATTTTTATACGCAGCGAATAACTCCCCCATCAGAACATTCGGCCAGCGAGTCGTGTATTTCAATTTCGGACACCGCCGCAATTTTACTTTCGTTTTTACCATTGCCGATGTCACTCGTCCTATTCTTGGAGCCGATTTTCTTTCTAAATTCGGACTTCTCGTCGACATCAAACATCAATGCATCGTTGATTCCAACACATCGCTGACTACTTCAGGTTTCTTGGTCCATGGCAACCCCCCCCCCTCAGTTTCAGCCTTGCGTTCTGACATCCCAGCAGCTATATCCAGTCTAATAGCGAAATATAACATTCAATTGCCCAACCAAACGTCAGTTTTAGACACGACTCACTCGATTTTCCATCATATTACGACATCTGAACCCCCTTGTTTTGCGCGCCCACATCGAATTCGCTTTTATGCTTCAGGCAGGAATATGTCGCCCCTCAAAGTCCAAGGTCCAGCCCTCTCTACCTCGTGAATAAGAAATCCGGTGATTGGCGTCCCTGCGGCCTCAATGCCGAAACCGTCGCCGATCACTACCCGATCTCTAACATTCAAGATTGCGTTTCAACTGTCTACAGTTGCAACATTTTCTCCACCATCGACCTCGAAAAAGCTTTCCTTCAGGTACCAGTCCATCCCGATGACGTACCCAAGACAGCCGTAACCACCCCCTTCGGCTAATTCGAATTTTTGAAAATGCCATTCGGGACTCGAAACGCAAGCCAGACTTTCCAACGGCTGATGGACAACATCACACGAGACCTTCCTTTCGGTATATGTCGACGACATTTTAGCATTTTCCAAAGACATGGATAATCATCTCTCGCACATTGAGAAGCTCTTTTCTCGTCTCAAAGAGTATGGTCCAACCATTAACGTCAGTAAGTTCTGTTTCGTTCGGCTTTAGCCTCAAGTTGATTTCCTTGGTTGCTCCATTTCGTAAACTGGAATTTCTCCTCTTCCCGACAAAATTTCTGCCATCTCGTCATATCCAAAGCTCAAAACTGTGAACGAATTGGAACGTTTCCTCGGGATGCTCAACTTTTACCACCGTTTCCACCCTCGCTTGGCCAGCATCCAAGTCACCCTACACCTTCAGTCAAAAATGTCCGATCCCACACCTATTTCGTGGACAACCGAGAAGTCTTCAGCATTCGAACAGTGCAAATCTATCCTACACTCGGACATCACACTCGCATTCCCCGATCCTGCCCTTCCTCTGTCGATCATGACCGATGACTCCAGCGTGACCCTGGGCGGAGATCTTCACCAACTTCAAGATGCCAGCTTCCGGTCTATCGTAAGCTCTCCCCTGCTGAGCAGAAGTACTCGAATTACGACCGCGAACTTCTCGCCGTAAATGCCACAATTCGCCATTTCTCGTTCATGTTAGAAGGCCGCGTCTTTACCATCTTCACGGACTACCGACCTCTCGTCCACGCATTCACGAAATATTCGGACAAATTGTCACCCTCTCTCTCTCTGCGGAACTCCTTAAGATGTGGCCAGTACCTAGACCTTTTTGCAGGCCTTTACCTGGCCTGTACCCCATCTTTGGCCCGGATACCGCAACAGAGTCGGTCCCATCGCTCAGCTCAACCCGTTAGCCACGGCTGCTGGCCAGCCAGCCGTGCCCGAGAGAGACCACGCGGAGGTGGGTCTTTTGAGCTGAGGATGCTGGCTTCCGCCATGGACCGAAACCGGACAGGGAAGAGAACCCTGCCCGGGTTGCCCGAGTAGGGAACCCTACTCAAGCATGGCCGGTCCCAGCCCTCTTCGCTCCAGCCAGGAGCGGGAGAAGGCCAGGAGGCGGCCATACGCCCGCCGGTCTCGGACAAGAGCCGCGTCTCCCGGCGGGCCTCCACTCCCCCATGTCGCCCGCCGCAGATCCCCGTGGAGGCTGCAGCGACGAAGCACATGGTCGGCGGTCTCCTCCTCGACACCACAAGGGCATGTTGGAGAGTCCGGTTGTGGAAGAACCACAACTTGGCGTTAAACGAGCCGTGTCCAGTCAGGATTTGCATGGCAGCGTGCTCAAGGGTGAACCACTTGGCCGCTGCCAGTCTCGTCCGAACGTCGGGCACGAACCCGAATGTACGCCTACCCGTTGAACTGTAAGTCCAACGCGCCTGCCAAGCCTCAACGACTAGGTCGTCAAGGAGGCGGAGGCCCCATGCGGCCCCCCACTCCTCGGCCAAGAGACCGAGGCGCTCCGCCCAATCTTCACGGCACCGTACCCGGTCCAAGTTTCCCTGAACCAGGCGGCGCCCGTGAACCCATGCGTCGAGCAGGAGGTCCGCAGGAGGTATCCCCGCCAGCACCTGAAGCGCGTCGGAACTGACAGTCCGGTACGCCATGGTCACCCTTACCAAGGCCTGCCGCTGCAAGCTGAGGACCTTCGCCCTCTGAGCTTTCGTGGGCCGGTGCCACCACCACGTTGCACCGTACAGCAGGGTAGGTATGAATACCGCCCTGAAGTAACGAGCTCGGCAGTGGAAGTTCGTGCCCCATACGTTGCCCCCCACCGACCTAAAGAGGGCAAAGGTCCTCTCCAGCTTCCCCGCAACCGCCTCTAGCTGCGGGGTCGCTGTCCTCCCCGGGTTAATCTCGACCCCTAGGTAGCGGCCCTGCCGTTCCCCCACGTTGGCGTGATCCCCGATAGCGCACCACCAGGGGGCTACCCTGCGAGAGACGACCCCGCATTAGGACCATTTGGGTGAGCACCGGAAGCACCGAGTGACCCCCACCTGATCTTTTGGGACGATGGTGAACCACCCCGCTCTCATGGGTGGCTTCCCCAGGAGCTCCAGCCGCCTCGCTGGTGTGGTTTCCACCACCCAGGAGGTCAGCTGGCCGTCCCTTCGGCCAACTTTATGGACTGGGGTCACCCCAAGTTCCTCCCCGGCCGCGATCCCCAGATGTCCCCGGAGTCGCTGGGAGAGCGTTTCCGCCTCCCAGTCGGCCGGCACGTTGGGGAGCACCAGACGCGGAGCCAGCACGACTGGCTTTGACACGCTGATGCCTGATCCCTGTAGGGCCTCCACCATCTTGTCCACATTGGCGCAGTCCTTCTCGAGCTCAAGAAGAACCGCGCCGAAATTGTCACCCAGACAATTGCGTCACTTTCCTATATCAGCCAATTCTCGACAGATATTCAATTCGTGAAAGGCCTAGAAAATAGTCCTGCTGATGCTCTTTCGCGAATCGAAGCGTTCATCAAACGAGAAATTTCCCACTCTGACATAGCCACCGTTCAAACTACCGACAGCTACAAAAACTGTTCAATGAACCCTCATCTCACCTGTCTCTCTCGTAACCGACCAAGGGCGTCAGTTCATCTCGTCAACTTTTCGTAAAATGGCCTCCAGCTTAGGCATCTAACTCCATAGGACAATAGCCTACCATCCCCAGTCCAGTGTTCTCAAAAGCGTAATAATGTGTCGAGCTTCAGACCACTCGAATTGACTTGATGAACTACCAGTCGTACTTCTAAGGTCTTCACTCTGCTTTCAAACCTGACGTTCAAGCATCGTCAGCTCAGTTGGTTTATGGCACTCCTCTTCGTCTTCGTCTTCCACGCGAAATGTTCGACAATTCTCTCTCGTCCTCTTCTCTATTTTCCTCCAGATCGACTTCAACGTATATTCTCACAAATTTGTCCTACAACAGTTTCTTCACACGGAGCATCCACAATTTTTCAGAAGTCTGCTCTGGAAAAATGCTCCTACGTGTACCTTCGTTGCGATGCGGTTAAAACATCACTCCGCAACGACTATATTCTGGTCCCTACAAAGTGATTCGCAGAGACAACAAAACCTTCGACATCCTTCACCGAGGACACATAACTACGGTTTCCCGCGATCGGTTGAAGCCAGCTTTCCCTGCTGAACCATCCACCACCAACTTCTACACTCCACAAGCTTCTGCGCCGTTAACGACCGTCAAAACTCGACCTGAGCGTCAAGTGTTGTTCACGCACTCAACTAAGGAGGGAAGTGGTGTAGCGAAGCGAAATAACAACTTGTGTTGAAGAAAAACAATTTTGAATGATTCGTCTTTTCCAAAACCCCAACAATTAACAATTCGCTTTAAAAAAAAATAATAATAATAATAATAATAAAGTTCGTAGTGTTCGATTGTGTCTCCCACAATCCAATTGCCCCTCCTTTCACTTACAAATTTCGCAAGGTTGGCCATTTAAACATCAATTTCGTGGGAACAAGCCATTAAATAACCAATTTCGTGGATGTAGCTCAATCTAACACAGAAATTCAAGGATTCGAGAAACAAATTTTGCGGGTTTGGTTCGTACTGCGAAATTGGTTGTGACCGGGCTAATCCTTCGTGATT
This sequence comes from Corythucha ciliata, assembly GCA_038030265.1. Lineage (NCBI taxonomy): Eukaryota > Metazoa > Arthropoda > Insecta > Hemiptera > Tingidae > Corythucha > Corythucha ciliata. Next base: position 17,253,658 of record CM075941.1, on the reverse strand, counting down.
TTGTTTTCGAGTGATGCCATAACTGCGAAATTGCCCTTTAAAGTGAGCCAACTCCTGGAAATTTTTATTTTGAAGGTTTGCGAAGCTTCGAAGTTGGTTTTTCGGGGAGCCATCCCCACGAAATCGATATTCTGGCGAGCGAGTTTCGTGAAATTTTGTTTTTGAAATAGCCAAACAAGCGAATTGTTTTTTTTTAAAGAGGCAAAAGTGAGAGAAAAAAGTATTGATCTGGGCCCTAGTTAGAGTTGTCGGGGAAAAATCCCGCAAGAGGGAAGCTGCATCAGATATAATATTATCTCGCCGTAGCAACCATTTCACGTGATAAGATATTCGTTGATGGATCGACCATAATGTTTATCAATTTTGTTGTTTGATTGGGACGGCGGTCAGTTCGGAGAGGTTGAGCTTTTTTAAATGGTCAAGCTTTCGTTTATTATAAGTTTGAACGAAAGCTTTGACCATTTAAAAAAGCTCAACCGATCCGAACTGACCACTGTCCCAATCAAACGACAAAATTCACCTCACGTGAGTTTTTCCCGACGACTCTATACGGCCCCTGAATGGAGCGAACCTGCGAAATTTGCTTGTTATTGAGCCAATCCTGTGAAACTGTCTTCTTGAGTGAGCAAATACCGTACAAATGGGCTCTGTGAGTGCCACTAATCAGCAAAAATTAGGGTTTGAAAGTGTGAAATCCTCGAATGTCTGCAAGTGCCAAATTTGCCTCCATTGACTCCAGTCCTGTCAGTTGAGGCGGTCCAGAGTACAAAAAATAGGGTGAATCGAATTGGATTCCCCGGATCCAGATTTTATTTTATTTTATAAATTTTGTTTCGCCTAAAAGGACTTTATTTGCGTGACGTGCCATTTTGTAACACGCGATGATGAGTTTTGCCTTATAAAATGCATTTCGCCTGCACAGACCTTGGGAGAAATATCCCTCGCTCCGCTCCAGTAGAAGCGAGGAAAGTGTGGCATTTAAAATATGTAATTAGAATAATGCTATTAGTGATTCATAATTTAATTGTTTCGACATTTTCGATCGATCTGATGGTTATCTGTAGCAGAGTCTTGAAAAAAACAACCGTTTCGTGCCCTAGGCCTTTCGGGTGACGTTTAATATCACGAAGAATGTTGGAAGGTCGTTGGATATATTCAACAGAAATCGCCCTCGAAACCCTTGGTGTGGAGCGGAGAGGGACGCCTGTGGGAAGAGCTGTTCGCTTATTTTTCCACTGAGATTTCAACATTTCCCAGGCAGGAACTTTTATTTTAATTTTTTTCTCCCCTTCATTCGTTAAGAAAGTGCAACGGAGTTGAGCAACTCCCCCCCCCGCCCCATTTTAATGCAATTTTGCGTGCCGGAAACAGCGATGAGCCCACGAATTTCTACCATGTGCGTATAGGGAATAAACTTTCAGATTTAATCCTCCTCTCCCACCATACACACACGCATTTGCTAAGTGGTAAGTGGGGAGGGGGGAGTTGTGCGTTCAAAATTATTGCTCTTTTACATGTCGATTTCGCCCAATAAAAACAGCGCGGGTCCACGGCTGACCTGTACTATCACCTTTGACTTTTTTCATCTTTAGTTAACCCGCCCCCTCCCTTCCTCCTTACATGTTAATTGCCCGTTTGGCATCATCTTCTTTAGGATAATAAATGCTGGGTGAATGTAGTGAGGGGGGGTTGATATGACCGGGGGGCTTCTAAAAAAATTCGCGAAGATTGCCCGCACATCGTGCATCTTCCAGGTGGGGTGGGAGATGTTTAAGTCTCACGTAATTAGGGCGTGATAATCTCACGTTACATGTGATCCTCTCAAGAATCCCCTTCCCCTCCCTTAACCATTCAACTGTAAAGTTTTGAAAATGACCATTTATGGGAAATTAGTTATGTTCAACGTGCAATCAGCCGAATTCGGGAAACGTTTTTATGGAGTCACTGCTCCTTTGGATAATATAAGGTTCATGTCTCCTACGCTTTGTGGGGGTACCCGGTGGGTTTGAAATAGACAATGAAAGACGAGAAAAAGAGCTAGTGACCCAATATTTAGAACCCCCTCTTCCCCATCACCAATCGGTCCTTCGTCACTTTTCATTATTCGATCGTGTTCAAGGTTCATGACCTCATGGTTTCCAAGCGCAATCCCTCCACCCACCGCTACACCACATCACCTCTTTCTGTGTCTGAGAATTGATTTCCAATCACTTTACAATAGTTCAATAATACAAAAAGAATAAGAAAATGATGGAAAGGGATCTATTAGGGATGGGATGATAGGGAAGAAGACGAAGAAAAGTTTACCAACAGTTTCGCTCTTCACTTTCAGGGTTATTGATTTACGGGAATTATTTGACCTTTTCGTCTTAAGAGTTCTGAAGACCCCAGAGCGTTCAAAAGTGGCGCAACTTTTTTTTCCTGGGCTTTCGTCGTGATCTGTGGCAAAGGCAGCGTCTTTTAAAAAAGAGCTTAAAAAAGGCTTTGTAATAATGTTCAATTAAGCAATGGCCCGGGGGTGGCGGGGAGGGTATCATTACAAAAATTTAACAAAATAATTCTGATCGTAACTGCTTTGTTTGCGAAACTTTTTTTTTTTTTTTTTTTACGTTCGGCCATGAATTCTTGCGCTCTCAAAGTCTCAACAAAGCACGGGACGAATTTTCATCCAAGACGACGTAATAAGGTCAGGATTGATATATTTTTGAAAGTCTTTGAGGTCTGAGGGTCAGGAAGCTCAAAAAGCGCGAAATGGAGCTTGAAAGCCTCCCCCGGCCGATCATAGCGTTCTCAATCAAAGGGGGGGGGGTCGGTGTCTTAATATTATCTTCAATGGGCTGTCTTCCACTCATTACCACCAATCGATGAATAAGTGAACGACTCTCGGAATTGTTGAGGAGGTAAAAAACACGCTTCGTTATTCTTAATAATAAAATATCGTAATGATGTACTGAAAATTACGAGTCACGCAAGGAACCAGAGAAAAAATTTCCCTTGCACCCCTCCCCCCATCCGTACATCAATCATCAAGGACTTTTGTCATTTTTGCTCCTTTATGGATGTATCGTGTCCTTTCAGCTAGAAAAATGTTATAGAACATTAAAACGACAATCCCCCCTCCCCACACACGCCATGGAAAAGCGTAAGTACAGGTGCATTGTACCATTCACCTCTCTCTCCTCACAGTGAAAGACTTTTTCCTTCCAGATGCTTCAAAAAAGCCTGGGAAGGAAGGCTCGAGGTCATCGTTTTCAAAACGAGACAATCACACCCTTAGAGGTCCCGCCTTCGATCTTCTAGCCATTCCAAGAGGTCCATTGTGCCGACTTCGTGATATACCACGAAGTGGACTTCGTAGAAAATGGATTTGTCGTGGGACTGAATGGCAGTCGGTGGGAGGGGAGGGGTTAGAGTGAAGCGCCATGAACTGTGCAGGGTTGGGCTCGAATATCCTCAAATGAGTATCAATTCGTTGTAAACAAACCGTTGGAGGATAAAAAAACATGAGTTGGACTTTAAAATTTAAAAAAGTTGTTTTATGCTAACTAAGACAGGCTCCTCTTCTAACCCCCCCGAGCAAATTCTCTTTAAGGTGATAAACTATTAAATATAACGACCATTAAAGGGATGTTTCTTCAACTTCTTCTTTTTAATGCCCCGAGACTAAACTATGCACTCAAGAATAGAAGCCTCCCCAAGCGTCCTCCCATTTGAAGTCCCAGGGTCTAGCTGTTCCCCTCGGGGCATCCTAATTTAAAAAAATTAAACGAAGATGAAAAATTTGTATGCGTAATTAACCACTTTGCAACGACCCATCATTTTTGAGTAATCAATTGTATACTAATGGACGTATTCTGTGTGATCGTTGAAAAGAAGTTGACCCCGATGTCGACACAGGTGACGACTGTGGTCAAAAATAAGTTATTTTTTCTTGCGAGAGATGCGACGCGGGAAAGTGAGAAACATTTCGCCTTCGATATTTTTTGTGTGTGTATAATGTTTACTTTTCCATGTACTTTCAAAGGAAATCGTGAGCTCAACTCGCTGTTTTACAAACCTAGACCTTCGGAAGAAGATCGTCAAATTACGAAATTTTCTTTGAATGACCCTCGGATAACATCTGAAATCCCATTTTGCGGGGCGCTATGCCTGAATGCCTCGTTTTCTATCATCATTTTTTTTTTTAAAGCCAAACACCTTTTCCCACGAAAATTCACAACTTGCCCCAGGAAACTGTCCGGTCCTGGTCCCGGTCAAGGCGCTGATATTGGATTACTTGAATATTGGGTGGTGGTGTTGGCAAGTTTCGGCTTCAATTTCTGCGGGATCGTGGTCTTGTTCTATAATATAGAGATGGGGATGGGGCGCTCTTTATAGCACGGTAGTGCGGAACAGCCCTTTACTGAGGCGTGGAATAGCCCTTTATGCACTGCGGTGTGAGATAAGCCCTCTTCTGTGGTGTGGAATATAATGCTAAATATGATAGGCACGCTGGCGGCCAAACGAACTCCTATACCCCACTGCTCTGGTTGGGGGGGGGGGTCAATCAGTTGGTAAGGTTTGCTCGTTTCTATTCGTGTGCATGATGACGGTTGAGGGTCAGTAGGGGGGAGGGGTTGATTTGAGTATTTTTTATTTATGCGACAAAAAGCACATTAATGGTGCACATTTGCTCCAAGGCTGTTTGACCTTCTGGACCACAATGTTAAGCAAACGTTAAGTGCAAAATTACTCAATAAAATGCACTGTTAATATGTAATTTTAAAATTGAAAAACTAGTCTGGAACATTAATAGAACGAAAAAATAAAAAGGAAGAAAATGTCATGTTTATCTGGAAGCGATGCGATAAAATAATGATTATGAAAAATAAAATAAAATAAATTCTGTAACAAAAATAATTACGATAAAATGAAGATAAACAAATAGAATAGAAGGGAACAAAAAATAAATAGGTAAAACTCGTATATACGCTCGCGACGCAGCCGAGACGTTTTCCCACATTTGACAAAAGTGTTTGAAACTTCGTATTTCATAGTTTTCAGTAAATTGTTGTGTCAGTACGGTTTTATTTTTTGAGAAAAAAAAAATTGTAGGCTATAGTTTACTTCGCGTCGGACGTGGGTTTCACGATTTTTTTTATTCCAATGCTAACTTATTGTTATAGCGGTTTCACTTTTTCAAATTTTGCAATTTCAATTTTTGTCCGTTCTGAAAAATAAGTTTGAGCAGGGAAATTACCTCCATATTATAATAGTTACCTCCATTAGAAGGATAGAAAATTTGTACGCGAGGGTGAAAAGACAGCCGTTCAATTTAAAATTAAAATCTGAGTATAAAGTATCTGAGTATAAATCTCTTACTCTTAAATAACGTAATTAAGGTAGCTAAAATAAATTATTATAAAGATAAAGTTAACAAAGCCGAAGGATCCAACAAAGCACTCTGGGGTACAGTGAACGAGTTAGCTGGTAAAACTAAAGCTCCTAGTGAAATAAACAAGATAGTGTAAAATAACCAAACTATTTCTGGGCATAAAGAAATAGCAGATGTCTTAAACTTATATTTTTCGCAAGAAGAACCTAATGTTGTAAAGGAAATATCCGCTACTTCAGGGATGAATGGGGAGCACTCGTCTGATGATTATTCAAACAGAAATTCTCTCTTTCTTGCACTGGTTTCACCAGAGGAAGTGGAAATGTTGATTTCTAAGTGTAAAAATTCCACATCTTTAAACCCCATGAATATTAGGTAGTAATTTTGTGATAAGACAAATTAAAAATACTGTATCACATTCTTTAGAAGAACTTTATAATAAGTGTATAGAACAGGGAACTTATCCAGCTATACTAAAGGAAACAACTGTTATCCCAATTTTTAAAGTGGAAGTAAATTTGATTGCAACAATTACAGGCCTATAGCCTTGATGTACTCTTTCTCTAAAATATAAAATAAAAATAATGAAAAAAACGCCTGTTAGGCTTCTACGGGAAGCATAATTATTTCGTGGATTCTCAATATGGTTTTCAGACTGGCAAAGGAACCGACGACGCTCTCTATTCATTATCCAGTTTCGCGTACAATTCTCTGGACTCAAACAAGAAAGTATTAGGAATATTCTTGGACATAAGTAAAGGTCAACCTACTAATTCAAAAACGGAGTAATAGGGACGCCACTGGTCCTCCTTAGTGACTTTTTAACAAACTGAGTTCAGAAAGTACGTACTGGTGACAGCTGTAGTGAACCTATTGAGGTTTCATTGAGGGGACGGTTTTAGGTCCTATATTCTCTTCTTCTTGGTTTATATCAACAATCTGTTTAAGCTTGAGGTTCCTGGTCGGCTAATTGGTTTCGCGGGTGGATGGGAACTAGGACTATGAAGCCTATTTTAAGGCAAATATATGTATAAAATAAGGTTAAGAGTTGGTTAGATAATACTTTTTTGAAACTGAATGTACATAAAACTAGTGTGGTAGAGTTTAAAGTGTACAATATCAAAAAAACGTGTGACTACTTCTTGATTGCAGTCCACCCACCTGACTGCCCTGGAAAAACGAATACTTATGGAGGGGACGGGTGAGTCTTGTATGATAGTTCAAAAATGAGACACCACTACGTACCTAGAAGTGTGGCTGGATAAAAACCTCCGTTGGGATCGTCATATATAAGAGGTTGTGAAAAGGGTTAGATCAAATTTTTTCATGTTCACTAAATTTAGACAAATTAGGTCCGTTCCATTGGTTTGCACTAGCTACACTAGTGTAGAAAACCATGTGATTTCATTGATTTATTCTGAAAAATTGAATGAAACCAGGTGATTTTCTTCAAAAGTGTAGAACTCGCGAAACAATGGAACGGACCTATTATGTTACTGTCCTTACTGTGGTATTGAATGCTGGAATGATTCATATTCCCAACACATGTTTTAATATTACGTTTAAAAAAATCAAAATAAAATCAGTTTTGAATTGTCGTTCAATGAATTCACATATTTTGGGTCAATCCGGACATTACAATTGACGACGAGGATAACTTTAATTTGAAGATGCCGAAGAAAACTTGTACAAGAAACGGGGCTTTTCATGCAGACAGTCCGTCGGCGAGCGGAGCGTCTCCGTCAGAGGTTAGTCAAATGAGACCGTTGCACGTCAGTTCTCTTCGACAAGCAGTTCGAACTGGGCGACTTATCAGGAACGTCTTGACCAGTTTTTCATTGTAAACGCCGTGGAAGAAAGTCGTCAAGTTTCGGTGCTGATCACTGCGATGGGAGAAGAGGCGTATGAATCTCTCAAGGACCTTTGTGATCCGGTTCTGCCAAAGGACAAGTCTTATGACGAACTTTGTGAAATAATGCAGAGACAGTATGCAACCAAAGTATCAATTCTGCGGAAACGAATAGAATTCTATGGATGTAGGCAAGGAAGTGAGGAAACCATCGCTGGTTGGTTCGCCAGAGTGAAGAAGATGGCATCACCTGGCGCGTTTGGAAAATTCTTGGATCAGGTGGTGAAAGATAGATTTGTATGTGGTCTAAAATGTGGTTTAATTCTAGATCGCATGTGCGAAGAGGATCCAGCGGAATATTCGGCACTGGATTTCCACGAATTGGCTCTGAAAAAGGAAGCCACCATTTCTAAAAAGGAGACAGATGGGGAGAAATCACAGGAGCTTTTGAAAGTAAGGCCCATTTTCACCAACAAAATTGATCGTGATTAGTTGCGAATGACGACCCATATGAATTCTGATATAAGTGTTTACATTGTAATCGTGATTAGTTGTTGATCGTGGTTTTAGAAGTTGGTGAAATCGGGCCTAAATGTAAAGAAATCGTAATATGGTAGTTATAAAAAAATGCTCGGTTTGTGGTAAAAACAACCACGATTCTCGGTTTTGTCGATTAAAAACTTACAAATGTCGGAAATGTAATGAAGTAGGTCATTTAATTTCGGTCTGTCCTCAAAAAGTTTCTACAAACTGTTATGACGATGAAGGAGCGTTAGTTGTCGTCCAGGAGTCAGTTGTTGATCTTTATTTCATTGATTATCCGTACGTAATCAACCCCATTTTAGCCGACGTTGTTTTTGCTTGTCACAAATTACAGTTTGAAGTAGATACGGGTGCCGTGGTGCCCATAATTCCGGAGCACACTTATTACTCCAAGTTTAGATTTTTGAAAATGGACCCATGCAACCTTCGGCTTAAATCATTTGTGGGTGAACTCATAAGACCATCAGGGGTAATCACAGCCAAGTGTAAGTGGCAAGGACAGGAATGGCAGTGCTGTTTAGTGGTAGTTCCAAAGTGTGCCTGTTGGGTCGAAATTGGTTAACAATATTTGATGTGAAAATGGGTATAAATGTTTGTGCTCCAAAAGAAGGTGTGGCAGACCTCGGTATCGACAGTAGAATGAAGCGTTTAGTTGACGATTTCCCTGAAGTTTTCAAAGATGGTTTCGGAAGATACACGTATGAAAAAATTAAACTACAGCTCAAGCCTGAAACAGTCATTAAATTTTGCAAACCAAGACCAATACCTTTTGCTTTCATAAGTTTGGTAGATGAAGAGCTTCAAAAGCTTGAAGACCAGGGCATAATTACCAAAGTGGATAGTAGCCCTTGGGGGACGCCGTTGGTACCGATTTTAAAGCCGGATAAGACACTGAGACTTTGTGCAAATTACAAGATTACAGTAAGTTCATTTTTAGAGGACATTCATTATCCGTTACCTCGGCTGGAAGAAATTTGGTGGACCTCACAAGGAGGTAAATTTTTCTCAAAGCATATAATCAGCTGGAATTGGAAGAAGACTCAAAATCTTCGCTTGCTTGGTCTACACATAAAGGCATTTTCCACGTGAATCGTCTCCCATTTGGCACGAAGCCAGCCGTTGCCATTTTTCAAGGTATCGTAGAAAAATGTTTACAGGGGGCGAAAGGTACTATATGTTATCTTGATGACGTGGTGGTGTCGGGGAAAAACGCTCAGGAACACGAAGAAAATCTCAGGGACGTGCTGAATAGGCTTCAAGCGGCGGGTTTCCGGTTAAACATCAAGAAATGTAAATTGTTTGAAAAGGAGATAACATACTTAGGACATAAAATTAATGAAAAAGGTGTTAGTAAAGATCCTTGTAAGGCAGAAGCAATTATGAAAATACCTCGGCCCTCCCACACAACAGAGTTGAAAGCTTTCATAGGTGCTTCCCCCTTTATAAATTGTTGAAAAAAAGGCGTTAATTTCGTTTGGGGAGAGGAACAAGAAAAAAGTTTCGAGGAAGTAAAAAACTAGTCTGTTCGGATTAAGTTCTTTGTCACTTTGACCCTCAGTTTGTCCTTGAAGTTATATTGTGACGCGTCTAAATTCGGTCTTGGTGCAGTTTTAGTTCACGTTTTCTCGGATGGGTCGGAAAGACCACTATAGGTTTCGCCTCTAGGACGATGTCATCGGCAGAAAAAAATTATTCCATGATACACAAGGAAGCTTTGGCTATTTATTGGAGGGCCACAACATTTTATCAGTACTTGATGGGAAACAAATTCACTTTAGTCATCGATCATAAGCCGCCGATCACTCTTTTTGGGAGTAAAAAAGGAATACCGGATGGCAGCCGGAATATCGGATGGCAGCCGGCCGGTTGCAGCGGTGGGCGTTATTTTTTTCTGGCTTTACGTTTGAAATTAAGCACATTTCAGGAAGCAAGAATATTGCGGACGGGGTTTCTCGTTTACCCCTGGCAAACTCAGGTAGCGATGAAGAAATTTTTGACTACGTTCATATGGTGGAACATTCGTTATCAAACCCGATTGGCTGGAGCGACGTGAGGAGATGCTCAAGTTCAGACCCGGTTTTGAGCAAGGTATTGGAGTATATCCGGTATGGTTGGCCTCCGGTTGTACCAGATGGGTTTAAGTCATTCGTCAATAAAAGGAATGAATAAATTAAGAACACCATTGCTCAAGGAAATTCATGAAACTCATCAAGGAGTAGTCAAGATGAAGAGTAGGGCGCGATCTTATTTCTGCTGCCCTCAATGGATGGGGATATCGAAAAATACGTAAAAAACTGTTCGTCTTGCTCGGCGGTACGAAGCGATCCCATGAAGGCCGAATTGAAACAATGGAATCGTGACTCATATCCATTCGAGAGAGTTCATGTTGATTTCATGGGTCCGTTCAGGGGGAATAACTTTCTCATTCTTACAGATTCCTATTCGAAGTGGCCAGAGGCATTTATTATAAAAGTACAACGTCTTCAGCTACTATAGAGAGACTCCGAGAGGTGTTTGCAAGATTTGGAATCCCTAGAATTCTTGTTTCCGACAATGGACCGCAATTTTGTTCGGAGGAATTTGAGTCGTTCTGCTCGAAAAATGGGATTATTCATAAACGAACATCACCTTATCATCCGGCTAGTAATGGAGCAGCCGAAAACGCGGTGAGGAGTTTCAAGACAGGGTTAAAAAAGATAATTTTGGACGGTACAAGGGTTGCGTTACCAACCATGAAGGAGAGATACTTATTTCATTATAGATCGACGGCACACTCAACCACCGGAGAGTCTCCTGCAAAACTCATGTTAGGAAGAGAAATTCGAACTCGTTTGGATTACTTGAAGATTTCAGAAACGGAAAAATTGGAGTTGAGACAAAAATTTTTATTTAAAGGCTATCGTCAGGTTTTGTTTCAGAAAGGAGAGGCTGTCATGTTCAGAAGTTTCAAGAAGGAAACCAAAGAAAATGGTTAGAAGGAACGGTCACAGAAAAACTTGGAGAAAGAACATACTTGATAAAGGACCGAAACTCGGACAGAACTTGTAAAAGGCACACGATATCAATTGTTGAAGAAAGAACAAGACGAAGAGGAAGAAGATAAGGAAGGAGATGAGTGATGTTGAATGCTGGAATGCTTCATATTCCAGCCAAAATAAAATCAGTTTTGAATGAGGAAGTTTCAAATTTTCCAAAAATATTTTTTTCTGGTAGGTCACACCATTACCTTTTGATAGATACGAATTTTAACAATTAGAAGCGTGCGTCTTATCTTTCGGAAGGCATTCGTGTTATCAGTTCAGTGTTTTCTCTGTGAGAAGTGGAATCAATTTTAAGTTTTTCTCGCGTTTTCTAGGAACAAGGTAATTTTGAAATCGTATACTTTTATGGTTTATTAGGGGTATTCATGCTCGGAAGTTTAACATATGTTATCGACGTGAACCCTGTTATTTCGTATTTTTTGGGTTCAGTTTCTCCGTTTCTATGGCCTTACCCATCTGTTCGGAATTTAGCAAATAACAAATACAAGGTTTAACATTTTTCATGAATACCCCTATTGTATGCTAGTTGTAGAATTAAATTAACACATTTTTAACTTCTAGATAATAGTTGAAGTGAAGGAGAGGCTCGGAGAGCTGTGAGCCCTCGTCGGAGGGTTCGACCCAAGTTCAGCCGTGGACTCGGAATTCTCCCATGATATGCCTCAGCTTTCAAAATTACCTTGTTCGTAGAAAAAGCAAGAAAAACTTAAAATGTATTCCACTTCTCACAGAGAAAACACTGAACTGATAACACGAATGCCTTCCGAAAGATAAGACGCACGCTTCTAATTGAATTCAATTAGGTATAACTATTTTTTTTAATTATTTGAAATAGCAATATTTGACTTCCCGCCAAAAAATTGTGTGACGTAATTTAGTCTTTTTTGTCCTTGTCTAACGCATTCTCTATCTCTCTCACAATCAACTGAATTTTTTAAATCATGAGGTTTTCTTATGTTAGTGAGTTGCCAGGCAACCATCGCGATGGTTTCGTTGAATTCATTCCCTAAAAAAAAAAAAGCCCGGTCCTGTGCAAGCAAGCCAGCCGCCTTTCCAAAGAACAAAGTAACTCAAAAGTGTGAGCGGCCAATAATCCTGAGGCTGCCCCTTGCAATACTGAAGATGGGGCCTAGTTAAGCCCGATTTTGGGTCATCGTGTGTTCGACAGGCCGGCGACGAAAAGAAGCTGACCACTCGAAAGAAACGTTTTACACACAATTACTAGATACTTTTAGGTTCTTTGAGACAAGTCGTTCATACATGATGTTGTGGCCAAATCTCTTATACATATATTGGAAGCGTCCTATTTTCAAGTTCATTAATAAATAATTTATGAGTAGGTATTATATTTTTGGTGTAACATACAAATCGGGTCATTTCAAACTCTCTGGTTCTACTTTCACTCACGGCAAAATGATCTTGCTGCACGCACACAAAGTTTTTCTGGGTATTATCAACGGTTTCAGTCAGAGTTTCTGTACGTCTCCTCGGATGATTCGAATCCACTCCGTTCTTCGTGCGTTTTTTTTAGGTAAACTCACAAAAATTGTATTCGGCGTCTTGCGGTTCCTTCAACAACGAGGGTAAACTGGAAACTGCAGTATTTTTCAAATACATGGACTATTCTCGTATTTGAAATTGAAATGAGCTGTCATGTCAGGCTGTCACCCAACATTATTCATAAACAAATAAAAAAATCAAGGATCAGCAACAATAACATACATGTAGAGAAATCAGTGAACGCCCGCATTGAAGCAAAAGACTAAATTACGTCATAACAGGAAAGGAGGTGAGTCAAGGGGGGCCTAATACTTGCAATATTTCTTAAAATTTCAGCAAGCGATTTTTTGAGGAACGGAGAACGTCATAATTTCAATTTTAGTGTAGTAAATAAACGGGGAAAAATACATTTCTCAGCAAATTCCGACCCATGCAACTTCCTCATTGTCGTTCAATGAATTCAAATATTTTGGGTCAATCCGGACATTACAGTTACGTAGACTGTAACTATCATTAGTCCAATCAATTACTGCTTATGGTTGCTTGGTGTGTGGAGCAGCTGGAGGAGTTTATAAAGATCAGCTACTGAAATCCATAGACTGCTTAGAATTATCTTGAGGAAGAACATCAGAACTCCTATAGTTAGGTTGTACAGGGACTTAAAGTTTCCCTTAAGGACTCCATGAAAAAAAAAAATTAGTCAACTTTCTCCGTGAAAAATTACTAAATATTTTAAAGTAATTTACTGCGGCGAAAAAGTGCGACATTTCGGCCTACAATTAGTTGTTTTTTTACAATTTTGTGGATCAAAAATCTGAAATAATTGGTGCTCTGTGTACTAGCACTATCAAGCGGCAAGTTGAGTCGACCACGCATTTCTCAATTTCTCAACTTTTTGAAGACGGTAGCCGGGGTAGAGCCTACCGCCTACCTCTTCGCCTAGTTTGGCCCCCTCAAGCACTGTCTATCATTTCCTCGCACTCACGCACATTCAGACATGCTGCTCAATGACGTTTGACGGCTTGAAGACCAAGAAGAGGAACGTTGGAGCGAGGTTAGAGATAAAAAGAAAAAAGGCAGGCAGATTCTCTTTCATTTTAAGCGTTGAATTTTCGTTTGATGCTCGTTAAATGTATGTTCGCGCGCAGCTCACATCGGGGTTTCTATAACGTTTAGTGGACAACTTTGTCATTAAATGTCTAAACAATAACAACCATAATAATATTCATATCACGAGCGTAGCTATAAGGGGACAGTCGTAGGCAGCAGCCCTCCCCTAACTGGAAAGCGCAGATTTAGTGGGGCCGCTGCCCACCCCAACATACATTCTGAATCTGAAAGTATACATCCTTTAAGACAACCGGTTTTTGTTTCGTTGGCTCTAGTGAGCGCCGTTTTTAATTTTAAAAAATCATTTCTCGACTTTCGTTGATAAAAAAAAATCAATTTCAAGGAATTTTGTTGCTCACAAAACGAATTTTACGAGAGTGACACAATTCAAAGACAAATTTCGCGGTTTTTGCGCCCTGCAATACCATTTTCACAGATCTGACTCACCTAAAAAGAAAATTTTTCAGAATTTGCTTCTCTGAAAAAAACACACTGTAAATCCCCAGCTTAGCGGTGAATTGCCAGTTTTTGGCCAACATCACAGTTTTAGGCCCTACTAAAATCATAATTTCTGTGGTAAAATTGCCATTGATGTGCTCAAGGGCCATGTCGAAATATGGGATATAAGCTCTTAAGCTCAGCTTAGAGCTTAGGGGTAAGCGGAACTTTGAACCCATGCGATCGACCCAGGCCTAACTCGCAATTTACGCGATTAAATCTACATTTTAAGCTAAAATCGCCATATTCTATGTAAATCCACTGAATTCATTTTTAAGGTAAAATCTCCGGTTGTGGAGTGAAAAAATTAGTTTTCAGTTGACAGTTTAAGGCCCGATTTCACCAACTTCTTAAACCAAGATCAACAACTAATCGCGATTACAATGTAAACGCTTGTATCAGAATTCATGTGGGTCGCTACTGGCAACTAATCACGATCAACTTTAAACGAGATCAATTTTGTTGGTGAAAATGGGCCTTAGAGTAAAAACTTCAATTTTGGGTGAAAACTTGTCAGTTTTGTGTTTAAATTGCCCGTTTTGAGGTAAGACTTCCAGTTTCAGGGTAAAATTGCCCTTTTGAGGAAAAACTGACAAAATTAGTTTAACGATAAACTCACTAGTATCACGGACGGGCGCGGTCTTACAACGACAACGTTGATATAGAAATCCCAACCCCCGCCGCGCCGGTCTATCAACTCAGTTTTGCGTGGCAGACTGACCAATTTCGGGGTAAAATATTCATTTTTAATGTTAAACTGTCCCATTTGGTTTTGGGGTGAAATCGCCAGTTTTTGCAGCGCAACAGTTTTGTAGTGACATCTTCAGTTGTGAAGGGGGGGAGGTTAACACGTCAGCTTTGGCGAGAAATCGTACGGTTTTTGAGTAAAACCTCCACTTGAGTGATAAAATCGGCAGTTTTTTATGCAGAGTGGTATATTTTCATAAGATCATTTGTTTTTCATCAGTCTTGGTTAAGCCTGACAGTTTCAGTTTTAGGGTGAAATCATCAGTTTTAGGGTGAAGCCTTGGGTTTTAAAAATCACCAGTTATATGGCAATGCCCGATTCGGTCTTCCTGCAAAATTCCTCAAAAGCCCACTTTACCACAAGACCCGCAATAAACCGCTTGAATCGATTTGCCAATGCCTGGCAAAGCTGCCGCGCCGAGCCGTGGCACCACTGAAAGACACCCTGCCAACTCCGCCCCACCCGATAATGCGATACAATATAATCGATATTTTGAATCACTGGGCTGAAACCAGAAGGTCAAGTCGATTTACGCTGTACTCTGGCGTGGCTGTTAAAAGCTCAGAAGTCAGAAGTGCACTTCCACCAAACAACCATCTTGCCCCTTCTCCGTTTCCAACCATTTGTTTTCTCTCTGACTATACACCTAACCAACCTAATCTAACCTCATTTATGGCCAACCAGTGAACATCAGACCAAGCCTGCGATGTCAATCCATAACTTCCCGCCTCCACGAGGTGCCCTCCGGGTACGCGTCCGAACTAGCCATCGGACGTGGCTAAAGGTGAGGGAAAGCGCCGGAAACAGGGCACCGCACGCATTGGGCCACTTCCCAACCGTGAAAACCCGGATTTCACTCGGTTATAAGCTACCAATAGCTAACGCTGAGTGGCGAGAAACATGACGCACGCAAGCCTGCAGTCAGTTTGGCCATTTTTGGCACGCTAATTTTGCCATTTCAAGGACAGGAATTTTACCTGTTCAGGCATTTTCAGGGCGTAAATCACCAGTTTATCAATTTTTAGAGCTCCTAAAGTCACTTTGGCAATTTTTAGAGCAGACCAGTTTGGCTATTTATAGTTCGAAAATAGTCAGTTTAGCCATTTTCAAGGCACGAATCGTGAGTTTTTCCATTTTGGGGCGCATGTATAGTCAGTACACGACTATTCCGTTCATAGCCAAAGTCGCAAATGGCAAGTGTTGGCAATTTTTGGCTTGCGTACGGTCAGTGTGCGAATAGTCGATTTAGCCGTTTTTAGGGGGGGAATCATGATCTTTTCAGGACACAAGAAGTCATAGTTCGGCTATTGTTCAGAACGAGCATTGCCAGTTTGTCTATTTTAGTGCGCAAACAGTCAGTGTATTAGCCATCGTCAGTTTTACAGTTTGGGGTGCTAGTGTAGTCAGTTTAGCCGTTTTTATAATGAGAATAGACTCTTAATGAGAATAGATTCTTAGGCAGCAAATGGTTTTCAATCTATTTTTAGTTAATTTAGCTAATCTCAAAATTTCTCAAGCCTGGCCCAGCGAATCCTAAATCCACGTCTGCGTGATTATGTTAGTCCGAAAAGGCCACTAGCTCTGACAAATGACAATCACAAACCATTTTGGAGACAAATGACTAGTTTGGAGCAAAATTTCGCTGAAAATTAATGCTGTGAGTGCTGAGACCTTATTGATTTTTAGTGCATTTCATTCAAAAAATGCACTATTTGTCTCGCCCTGGTCGGTTTGGCCATTTTAAGGGCACGGACATCGTCAGTTTAGGTTAGGCTTTGCATTTTCATGGCAAAAATCGTCAGTATAGTCAATTTTAGGTTTCACTGAGTCATAATGACTTATTTGAAGGCGTGAATAGTCAGTTTGACTATATTTTGTGGCACGAATAATCAGTTCTGTCATTTTGAAAGCGCAAATGGTTGGTTTGGCTATTTTCAGCGAGCGGACATCGTCAGTTTAGGCATTACACTTTCAGAGGGAAAATCGTCGGTTCAGCAAATTTTAGTGTGAATCGAGTAAAATTTGCCAATTTCAGGACTGTGAATAGTCAGAAGCGTCTATTTTCAGGGACCAACCGTCAGTTTAGTTTTCAAGGAGTGAATGGTCTGTTAGACCATTTTTGAAAAGAGGGATTGAAAGCCTGACGTTCGTATGGCATTTTGGTTTTAGCTATTTTCAAGGAGAGAGTGGTTGGTTTGGCGATTTACAAGGAGTTAATGGTCAGTTTCGTCATTTTCAGGGCATGGAGATATCCGCCTTTCAGGTTTTTTTAAGGCGCGAATCGTTAGTTTGGCAATTGTCTGGGTGGATTGAACATGAGTTGAAAGTCTCGAATTTTTATGGCGTTTTGGGTATTATTATAGTATAACGAGTGTAACATTTTTTAGGCCACGATTGGTCATTATTGTCGATTTTATGGTGTGAGCAGGTAGGGCGTTCAGGGTAAGATGGCGTATTCGAATAGCTACAGGACACGAAAAGATTCTTTACCCCTGCTAAGGGTAAATGGTAGGCACGAGTCAAATAACCAGCGGTCAGTTTATCGTTTTAATTAGGCGCGAATAGGCATGATTCGCCCTTTTTTGGACGCAGATAACCATTTTAAAGGCGTGAATCGTAAGGGCCTTCGCACACGGGGCCACTTTGTGGCGCCACCCGTTTTTTAACCGGTTCTGAAGGCGGATAATTTTGCTAATGTTACGGGACCTTTGTCCGTTTAGCTCCTACCCCCCCCCCACCGTTTTAATCGTAAAATATCAATTTCGGGCTATTCGTCCCCCGAAACGTCCGATTTGACGGCTATGTATCCCTCTGAAATTGCATTTTGTGGCTATTTAAACCAATTTTTTACCTACGTTGAATCCTCCATGACTTACAATTTCAAAAGTTTGGTCAAATTAAAAACTTGATTTGGGAAAATACTCATTGGTGCCCAAAATTAAGAATATGAACGCTAATGAGCTGTTCTTTTAGGGGCTAAAATTGGTGAAAACGCCGATTTGTAGCTGACTCTTTTAAGAGTAAAATTTTGCCGATTTGGGGCCTTATACCCCACATTTCACGGTGCAGTCTCTTAAAAGCACAGATCTCGAGTGGATGGCTTTTTCAAGGGTGGCATTTTGGAGGGTCCAGCGCCTATTCCGCCAAACTCACCGGCTCGACAGTCTTAAACGCAATTAATTACATGCGGTTTGCTCTTCCGTGCATGAAATTTAGCGAACTATGAACCTGAAGAACCAAATTTCACAGCTTTGGCTCTTAAAAGTCGAGAACTCACTCGTTTGGCCCTTTCAAAACAGTTCTTATAACCACAATTTTCTTGTACGACATTCATTGGGCCAGGCTATCGCCATCCCCTAGGGTTGAACGTCAATTTCTAGCCAATGCTTTTAGATCGTTTGGGGTTTATTGCCCCAAAAAGAGATTTGGCGCCTTAAAAACCGAGTGTTTCATCAGTTCGACACGTGGGTCATACAGTCGAGAAGTATGGCAACATGAGGCGATGTTGTTCGACATGACATCTACGTTGCAGTATTTACCACTGCCCTATAGGGACTCATAAACCACGTAACAAAACAACAAATTACAACAGAACACCATACCATTTTAATTCGCACATCCAAATTCTCTCTTTTTTTAAATATTTTCATACTTCAATTTTTTTACAATAGTAATATTATTACGTTATCGGTAATATTATGCTTTTTATTATAGATTTATTTTCAATTTTTTGTTTATTTCGCCGAAATGAAATTTATTTATGATTGTGACTTTCTGTTCCTATACACTTTCTTGCGTTAAATTAAATCTAGTCCCTAAGTACTTACCCACCAATTTTTTTTTTTTTTTTTTTTTGGATCCTGCGGGCACCAGGGAAAAAACACACAGCCTTCTTTTTTTTCAAATATTTTTCGACCCTGACGAAGGTTATACATTTTGTTTTATTTTATTTTATTTTTTTTTATCACAGGATTCGTTCCTCAAATGACCCGGTGCCACAAATGCCAAAAGAAACTGTCACAGAACATTTTTGTGTGTGTGTGTGTAAAGTAAACCCCGGAAAGCGGTTTTTCCTGTTTTTAAATAGAAAGATTATCATCCTCTATTATTTTCGTTTATTACATTTTTTACAATCATTATTATTTTATTTATTTTCTCAAATTGACTCAAATATAAGGGCCCGGTGTTCTACAAAAATTGAGCGCCCGAATAAAGACACAAAAAATAAACTGACTGAGAAAGAAGTTCTCTTTTAAAGAAACCAGACAATCTAAATCGAATAAAAATCTAAGAAACAACAACTTAATTAATTTTGTCTTTCTCACAGCAAAGGAACTTTTTTCAAAATACTTTTCATAAAGCTCTTAATTTAATACTAACCCTGGCCGTTTGAATACATTTTTTTTCTTGTTGTTATTTTGGTCCAGTATTCTTTGCCTCAACATAAATAAAAATGAATAAATCCAATCCTCGTCTCAAGGAGGATGTGATAGTAAAAAACGAACAATAAAAAATTCGATTTTTTTTTGGCTTCTAAACTATCCCAAAAAAAAAAAACATAGGAGGACTTCGCGGCCTTATATCGTCATTTTAGGGCCTCCTTTTTTCCATTTTAACATTGCACACGTCCTAAAGACAAGAAAGTGTTTCGTTGTGCATTAAAAAATAACAAATGAACAATGAAAGCATTTCTCCTAAAAATTGAGTGAATCGTATAAACACGGTATTTCGTAAAAGGAATAATCTTTGTAAATAGTTACTGTTGTTTGTTAGTAATTTGTATCGAGAAAAATCGCGGCCCCACATTATTTCCAATTCCTTTTTTTTTTAGGACTGGGTGGTAAACTGAGGGGGGAGAGGGGCCTTTAAAAAATTAATAATCATCATAATATTTATGGAATATAATTTTCAAGAGTATTTAACTTGTCTTGACGTCACTATTTACATAGGGTTTTTTTTTCTTCGAATAAATTAATTTCTACCTAAGGTGACTAGATTAATTTCTTCTTCAAGCTAAAAAGTAGTTGTCTTTTATGAGTCGTAAAACTTTGTTTTTACACTTAAATTCCTCAGTGTGAGTATAATATTTTTATTTGTTTATTTCTCATTGTACGTAATTCAATAACGAAGCAATATTTTTTAAATATAATTTCAGTTTTGTTTTTTACGCGTTATACGAGATTATTTAAAAAAAAACAACAAAGAATCAACATGTTTATAAACTATTTCTTTTTAATAACACTAAAAATTGTGACTTTTACTCATATTTCTGTTGTTACATTTTTAAGTCTGAATTGTTTGAGTGTTTGAGCTGGTGGTCCTTGGTGTAGCAATGATAATGAGAGAATCTTGGCACGCCTACAGTCTTAAGTTTTTTGTAGAACTAATTTAACGCTCAAATCAACTTCTCGTGCCTTTGAAAAACACAATTAAAAAAATAAAAGGGAAAAAAGGGCTAGAAAATGTTCTGCTTCGTTGTGATATTTTCTTGAGAAAGATAAAAAAATGTAATAATAATAATAATAATAATATAAAGGGTGACAACATAGCGAAAAAGGAACTTAGGTGTGCCACAGCCTCGGAAAACTTTTTTTTTTGTACTAACCAAAAAAAAAGCCGCGTTTTTTTTTTGTTTTTTTTACTTTTTGTGTCGCCCAAGAGTCTTGCTTTCCCCAGCCGATGACATGCCTCCTGACGACGGCTTCGACTTTCTTGGTAAAGTTGTGGACTCAGTTATGTCTCTTGGTTTCCAAACTGGCGACCCTATAAGAACAAAAAAAAAATTGTTTTTTCTTCTTTTACTTCGCTTTTTATCTTTCTTTAAAAATCGAGAAATAAAACACACAGTGCAAGACTATTTTGTGGTTAAGGGTGGGGTGGATAAGGTTTGAAAGGTTAAAGGGGCCGACAGTTTTGGTGAAACCAAAAGACATAATGTGCGTTAACACTTTAAATTAGGAACTTTTTTTTTCTCTCATGCTGTACAATATGAGATGAGCTTCATTCAAATGAACGATTTAGAAGCTCATCTCAAGTGAATGTCATTTAGACATTTTAGGTTGCAGGCAGTGAGCGCAGATGTTACCTGTGAAGGGTAAAAACAAAGAAACAAAAATTGGTATCTTTAGTTGTTTTCTTGGTTCAATCCAAGGGGATTGGGATACATGATGGTGAAACAGAAGTACCCGCCCGCCATAGCAACCAACGGCCTTAACAAACCAAATTTCATTATTTCATTTTGGCCTCTTCAAACCAAAATGTTGCCCTCTTCAAACCACAATTTTGCTGTGGATCAAATCCCTATTTCAAACCCTATTTTGAGGGCGTCGCTCTTATAGGTGATATCGATATCGACTGGCGGCCATTTTACCACTTTTTTAATTATCAGATAAGCACTGAGTGCTCTGTTTCTGTTATTTTTGAGTGCATTTCATTTTTTTAAAGTTCCTGCGTTGTATAAAATGCAAAGTGCATTTTATTTTTTTAAAGTATACCAGGTTGGGCTGGATATCCACATAATATACAGTTTCGAGGCAATTAGAGTGGAAATGCAAGTTTCTGGGCTCAATTTCGGCGAACTGTCGCTGATAAAATAAGTCTCGCTGGTCGATTCACTTGTTTTAAAACCCGTTTTTCCCTTTTCAAAAACCAAGTTCCTGCAGAATTTCGGGTCTGTGACGTTATGGGCTTCCTCACTGGGTTCGGTAGAATTGTTCGTGCAAACAGGGCAAACTTCCTGGTCGGACTTCCTTCAATGTCCGAAAACTAAAGAACTGCAGATTCGGGAAGTGGAGATTGACGTCAAAAAACGTTGCAGTGTGCAAAAAACACTTGTTAAAAGCCAAGTCCTTCAATGTTTTCTCCAATGGTGCCATCAAGCTTCTCTGAGTAAAAATAAATGTCGAATTATGAGGAAACTTGATACGCTGTGCAGTTAACGATTATACAAAGCAGCGAAAGCCACTGTGCTCGACTATTTTACACTCAGTTCTTTAGTTTTCGGACATAAATGTGAAGTAATAGAAGGAAGTCCGAAAAGTCAAACTCGTGACCTTTTTGCTCTCGGACGAACACTTGTGAACGGCGCAAATAGACGTACCGAACCCAGTTAGAAAGCTTGCAGCGTCTCAGACCCGAAATTAAACAGGAACAGGAAGAAAACGAAAGAAATAAAGAGAACTGATAGGCTCGCACAGTAAAAAGTTCAAAAAGATGTTTGTCGAGTCAGCTAGATTTTTGGAAGTCGGAATAATAGCTGAGGGGCGAGGCTGCGCTCTTCCGTCGTCTGAAAGAAAGCCGCTAGAGAGCGAGAGAAGTCAGTAAGTGAAGTAAAGGGATAAATATTTGGAAAGAAAGAAAAAAGATTTAGGACGTTCGTAATTTTGAGTAAGATAATTACCGTCCGGTAACAAACTTTAAAAAAATGAAATGTACTAAAAGCTATTGGCAGAAACAGAGCACTCAGTGCTTATCTGATAAATAAAAAAGTGGTAAGATTGCCGCCAGTCGATACCACCTATTCAGAAATGTTTGGATTTGGCTCCTTCCAACCACTATTTCGGGTATTTACGTTTTACATTTTAAAAGTCCAAGTTTAAAATAGATTAAATTGCAAGTATCGCGTCCAAATATTCGAGAAATTACTAGTTTCTGCTTCTGGTCATTATTTTCATGAAATTACAAGTTTCAGGGTTTCGTTTTAATGACCACGGACCTCGGTGGCTGACCACTTCAGTGCCCGAAGTCTGACTAGCCGCAAAATTGCAACATTTTTTAGCTAAAATATCAGCGAAATTGGAAGTATCGCGGCTGGAATGATATTCGTGAAATTTCTAGTTTCTAGTCTTCATTTTCGCGAGATTGGTGCCCCCTTTTTTATTTTTATGTCCCAGTAGGGAAAGGAAGTGTGGTGTTTGTGAAAAAAAAAAAAAATAGAGTGCGAGATGACTTCACATTCGTTAGCCAAGTCAGTTATTTTATTAGTGTGCGTGGACCCAGGGCCAGCCGGCCTGCACCCATAGCCCTACGAATAGCCATGTAATTGTCACAATTAGAGTTTAACACTATTTGAGAGCCCGAGTTCAAATTAGAGATATTTTGAAGTTCTCCGGGCTGGATATCCAGGAATGTGTCTTCTTCCCGCCCTGGCTTGTTGCCTTGAAAGGCACATATACCAGGTTGGGCTGGATATCTACATAATAGACAGGTTCGAGGCAATTAGAGTGGAAATGCAAGTTTCTGGTCTCAATTTCGGCGAACTGTCGCTGATAAAATAAGTCTCGCTGGTCGATTCACTTGTTTTAAAACCCGTTTTTCCCTTTTCAAAAACCAAATTCACAGATTTACCCATTAAAGAACCAAAATATGTCATTTTGAAATTTTACAAACCCCCAGTTTTGCAGATTTTCACTTTTTTAGAACATACTTTCACGGACTATTTTGCTCTTTTGAAACTCAATTTCACCAGAATCATTGCCGCCTCACCAGAAACGCTGAAGTGGTCGCCTGGTCTCACTTGGTGTGAATCCCGGGGTGTCCACTCATTATGCTACGCCCATGGGTTGAAGCTATATTTGTGGTTCAAATTTTTTGTTGTCAGAGCTTATTGTAGTTGGAGCTTTTCATGGTTAGAAATTTCTGAGGTTAGAGCCTTTTGTGGTTTGGCTTTTAGTAGTTCACAAATGGTTGACCTTTTTGTGGTTCAACGACCGTTCTGTGGTGCAAGTTTTTTTGTGGTTCCTTTTTGGGTCTTTTCCCATTAAGGCGCTGCGAACTTTTTGTGGCTTTTTGTAGCGTTACTTTTTTGTGGGTCGAGCATTTCGTAGCGCAAGATTTTTGTGGTAGTGACGCGAAGTGCTCAGCACGATCACGGGTATGTCTTATATAAGCCCTCAAGCAGCTCTGGATCCTGCACGGGTTTGTTTGTAGCCTAGCGCGGGCGCCCCCCCCCCAAAAAAAAAACCTAGCAGATCCGCGGTCCTCGTAGACGGGGATTCACGTTTTGCGTATTCATTCACTTTTTCCCACTCCACACCACAGATGAGAAGGACAGGGTCCTCCTCCACCACCGCATCACGCCCGAAATGTAGCACGCAAGCGCTCTGACATCATTTTTGAATTTCATCGAGTCACTCACTATGCACCTCGAGTAAAACGTTATCCACGCTAAAACGGTACCTAGTTAAAGCTTTTTGTGGCTCAAGCATCTCGTAGTTCAAACAATTTGTGGTTTGTGGTGCTATCGTCTTGTTGTTCAACTTTTTGTGGTGCAATTTTTCTGTAGTGCAAGCTTTTTGTGGTAACAGTTTCCAGTGAGTAGAGACATTTTTGTTATTATATTTTGCGATTAGCGGTTTTTATGGTTAGCGCTTTTTCCGATTCGGACTTTTTGTGGTCCAACCATAGACATAATATAGCTAGAGCTTGAATTGTCTATTGCGCAGCGGTCCATGATTGACGACACCAAGAGCTTGAGTTAGCTCCGAAAATCCCTTGCTATTGGTTGAAGAAGTACCTGTGGGGATGTGGATGGTGTGAAGGGGGACTTTTTGAAACCCCACCTTTTGAGACAGCCAATGGGAAGAGACCTACGACGGAGCCGCAACGATATCCGGATGACGTTAATCATCGCCCCAGTTTATACTTGTTTGCGCATTCAATGCCCTCTCTAGGAGTTATATTATCTCTATGGGTCCAACCTTTTTATGGCTAAAGTTTTGTATTTTTTTAGTGCAAGATTTTTGTGGTTAGAACTTTTAGTAGTTTGACCTTCTTTGTGGTTTAAGATTTTTGTGGTCACAACGTCTTGTTTTTGTGAAAAGTTTTTGTGGTTTTTGCAGTTAGCGCTTTTTGTGGTTTTGCCGTACATATTGTGATTCTCACATTTTGTGGTTCGCGTCCATTGTGGTTCAATATTTTTTGTGGAGCGAGCTTCTTGTGGCTTGAGATTTTTGTGGATGGGCGTGCTCTAAAGCAACACGTAGTGCCACCGTTTTGTGGTTATACATTTTCGTGGTTAGAACTTTTTTTGGTTGGAGCTTTTTGAGTTTCTTTTGAGCGCTTTTTGTGGTTCTGACTTTTGGGTTTCCACTGTTCTGTGGTTCGCGTTCATTGTGCTTCCTGATCTTTGTGGAGCGTGCTTCTTGTGGTTGGAGGTTTAGTGGATTTGAACATCCTTGGGGTTATATCGTTGTAGAGTTTCAGCTTATCGAGCTTTGGGGTTTTGTGTTCGGTTGTAGTGCTTTTACTAAATTTTTAGCTGAAGGGAGTTTTCTCAATTAAGCTGATAATTAGCGACTCATCTTAATTTTAGCCATTAATTTTTTCGTTTTTATTTCTATTTTAGCCGTAAATTAGCGTTTTATCCCAATTTTAGCCATGAATTAGCGATATTTTCTCGTATTGAAGCAGCAAAATGACGCATCTTCTCAACTTTTGCCCCGAATTAGCGCTTTTCCTAGTTTTAGCAGCGAATTAGCGCTTTTTTTCTTAGGTCTTCTTTTGTGAATTTGCGCCTCTTCCGTTTTGGTCATAACTACCACTTTTTCTCAATTTTTGCCGCGAAATTACTTTCTAAACAGTGCAATAGCGGTTTTTTCTAAATTTTAGTCGTAAAAAGTCCTCTATGAACCACGAATTTTCCTTTTTTTTTCTCAGTTATAGCCAGTCAAGGCTGGGCAGGCTAAAAAATTGAGACAAATTTGCGAATTCGTTATGATGCCTGCCCTTTTACAGCTACAGCGGTGTTGGGTTGTGGAGGGATGTAGGGTAATATTATTTTGGAAAATTCGTGGTCACCATGAATATGCCGTAAAACGCTTCAACTGATTGAAAATTCCCTTTTTTGGAGAAGATGAGTATCTAGGCGATATCTTTCGATTTTTAACATTATGACTCTCGCCGGGTGACCAATGAAACCGCCATAAAGTATTTGTGAGTGTGGCACTATGCGCATGGCTAGACTTGAATACTTTTTGGTTTTGATCTTTCCACAGCTTCTCACACAGGGAGGTGGAGGAGGGGGAGGGACCATCCAGACGTTAGCAAAGAAGTTGTCCAGGCGTTAGTGAAGAAAATTTGGAGGATTTGGACTTTGGAGGATTTGGACACCCCGAGTACGGACCGGCGGACCAAAGTGGGTATGGTGAGCAGGTCGAAATGCTTTTGGCACGGCGGTGGATTTATGAGACCGAACGAGCCCCCAAAAAGAATGTGAATCCCCCCTCCCGTGTTTGCCGTGATTATGCACTCAGATTTCATTTTTGTACACTCGCTATGTGAGGCATAGCAATAGCATTTTAGGTGAGTACTTTTTGTTCATTTTCTTCTTTTAAGGCAAAATGGCGAAATTTCTCTACCAAGGTATAGCTCATGCTACTGAAAAAAACGGCTAATATATGTAAAAATCTTGACGTTCTCTCACCTAAATCAGAAGCCGGTGGTGGTTGATAATGGTCCGGTTTTTGTGACGACTGAATCAGACGAGCCTGTGAGCCAGTCGAGCCGGCCGACAGGGTTGATGCTGTCGATAATGTCAGATGATTCGGCGTCCTTCCTAGTCCTCCGCGGATTTTCCCCGGCTCGTCTTCCCCCTCGGATTTTGTACCGGGGTCGTAGTCGTGGCGGCGCTCGTTGCCGCTGTCTGTTGTACAGAAAAAAAAAGGAATTAAATAAACGAACGCACGGTAGTTGACGCTATAGGGTTGGATAGCGGGGAGTTGTCATATCCTAACCGACGGCGTCCGAAACTGTTTTACTTCTCGTTCGAAATGACGGTGGCTGAGGTCCTTCTATTGAACTCTCGCGGCTGTCAGTTCCACCCGAGCCGAGGTTGTCATAGTCGATGTTGCCGGCGGAATGACGCTGTGGGCCCTTCGGTGGTTTTTTCGCTTTGCCCAACGTCTGGGAGCCGGGCATTATAACTGCGCCACTTTTGGTCGACGTTGACGGTCCGGCGGCGGTGCAGACTGCGTTGACTCCTCCCTCGCCTCCAGAAGCCATCGCTTCACTCGTCGACGCTGACATCACTTTCTGACCTAAGGGGAGCGATGAAACAATTCGAAATTAATTTTCACGACCATAATTTCATAATTTTCAAACTAAAAACCTCTTTGAAATTTTGGAGTGCTGACTAGTTCGGGGCCACCCGAACCGGGTTTCGTGGCCGGTATCGACATATTCCTCACGCTCTCCCTAATTATTTGGCGAATCGTCTTCAAGAAAGCGTTCCTAAAGTCACTCGTGCTGCAAACCACGTCACGCGTCACACACACACACACACACAAAAAAAACCTTTTATACAATATAAAACGACGAATTTACCTGTTTGAAAGCACGTAAACCTTCTCGGACCGCCTCTGGAGTTGATTTCTTAAATGAATCAATTCCCAAAGAAAGTGCGACTCCATGTCCTTACTCGAACTCGCCCTGACTTGAACTTCAGTCACCGGTATCAACACTTGGTAGCGAATTATTTCCACTTCGTTCTCCTTCCCCTTACTCGCCACACTCTAAAAACGTTATAAAGCTTGATTTTGTCCACAAATTATTAATTTATACAATTTTTACCATTAACTTTTTCTTCTGTCGTACGCGCTCCTTGCATAGGAACACGACGGCCGATTTAAAAACGAAACACATCGCGTGAAGTTCGAGTCCTTTTTTAATTTTCCCTAAAAAGTCGGATATATTGAGCCACTCGACCCCTCCGTAGTATAACAAATCGCCGGGACTTAAATCGATTGGCTGAAATATCACACTAGTATGAAAGTTCCATTCTTTTTTTTATTGCGTGGGACAATTTCTACCTGTTTGCAGGATTTTTGGTGTTGCCTGTACAAATGATCGAAAATGGCGCCATACTCTTCGTGTATTCTTTGCATTTCATTGATGTGCTCGGCTACTTTTTCCATGCCCTTTAGCGCCTCTGTGTGACAAATATCGAAAAAAAAACGGACGTTTTTTATTCGAAGGCTGTGGTGACATGTTGGGGGGGGGGGACGAGAGATTAATAATCCGATACTCACCGACAAGGTGTAAATGCTGGTCGGACTGTGGATCCGTTAAATTCCTAAGTTGTTGCAACAGAAGCGGGTATTTGAGGATTCTTTGAATCGGTTTAATTAAATACGATTCCAACGTGCTCGAATGTTGTTGTCGTGGATTTCTAGCCGCTAGAAATTCTTGTAACGCTTGATTGCCTTCGTCTGTTTTTAAAATCGACAAAAATTTGGGTTTGATGACAGTGGTTGGAGTGGGGTGGGATGGTACGTACTTGGGTGCAGGACTTTTTGCGCTTTCGAATGACTCGCGCAGAAGGAACTGTACAGTTTGAAATGGTTGACGTAGTATAAAAAGGCACTACCTACTGAGAACAACACATTCTGTGGATGGTGCGTGGGGGAATGGAACAAAAATTAAATAATTGTTAATCGGTAACTGTAACGAATTAAATACCTTGAATTGGTTAGGGTGTTCAAATTTATAGAAATCTTGTTCCATTTCAAGAGCCTCTTCCAAATTTTGAAGAAACTGTCTTTGAAACGAAACAATCTCTTGAATATTGCCGAACAGGGCGCCGATTTCCGCTTGAGACAAAAACGTTTCTCGCTTGAGGGGCTCTAGGTAATTTTCTAGCAGGCTATTGAGGTGCTAAATCACAAACACACGCATACAAAAGGTTTACAATTTGTTAAAATAAATATTGAACGTAAATTATTGTATTACCTTGACGTATGTCCTCTCTGTTTCTATTAATTCCGAAATGACTTTACGGATTTTCTCAGCATCCGTCAACTGACGCGACGGTGTCAACCCCACTTGCGAGCTACCGGCGACGCTGCCAGTCGGGCTTGATTTCCTCGTTTCAACCGGCGAGCGACAAAACCCGGTGACTTGTTCCGCGCTCTGATCGTTTTTTATTTTTATTTTTTTTATTTTATTTTTTATTAGCAACGACACTCTTGGAAATGTGAGAATGACGAGGAGGTGCTCACCTTTATAAGATTGTCAATTTCGAATGAGTTCGCACGGGATGTTTGTTTGGTGTTGGGCTCGCTTGACGGCTGTGACGAACCTTCGGGCTCGCAGTATAATTCTTTACCTGTTAAGGCATGATCGAAACACGTTTTTTTTTTTAAACAAAATAAAAACACTTTAAAAACGCTTATAAGAATCACACAAAAAATACAAGTTAAATGATGTTCGTATGAGTAGCCGCGCGTTGACATCATTTTCCCCTCCGACAGTGAACAACAACAACAAAAAAAACAAAAACAACGTTGCCTGATTGCTCTACGAATTTTAATCGTTAAAGTCAACCGACGGTCAATTCCGGTAGGGCAAGAATGAGAAAAGGCCGTGGTAAGAAGAAGGTGAAAGAGGCGCTCGACCTTGGGACGAGGATGCAAGAGAAGATCCCACCGCAGGAGGAGTTGTACAAGAGAGGAAAGAGAGACAAAGAAGGCGAAATAAAAAGGAGAAAAAAAGATTCATGGGAGTGCAATCTTAAGGCGAGAGATGCCAGAGATTTATGGGTCGGAACAACGTGAAATCCATACGTGACGAGGGCTTGTAAATAGCCATACTAATTAGGAAAACCTCAAATAAAGACACCTTTATTTCTTTCTTAGTTCTTGGCTTTTGTTACTTGTCAGGGCGGCCTACGAATTTTGTTTTTTCAGGGAACCAGCCCGTGAAATTTGGTCTCTACGAGTCAACTCCACAAACTTTTAGTTTTTAATGAATCAAACGCTTCCACTTGGTTTTTCGAGTAGGCCAAATTGGATTTTTATCGGGTGAGCCAATCCCAATTTCGTTTTAAAAGGGCCAATCCTGTGACTTTTATTTTGAAAAGTGCCGGATCCCTGAAATTGCTAGGTATTTGAAATGAGTCAATATCGCGAAATGCTTTTTAAATGGATCAACCTCTGTAGCGTACGGAACGACCGAGGTAGTAGCGAGTGGAACGGACCGCCGCGGGCCACCGTTCGGATGGCACCTCAGGAAAGCATAATAAAGATAAAAACCTCGGGATTTTTAGGATGTTAAGATGTGAAAAAATCGCTAACTCGCTACTAAAATTGAGAAAAACTCTGACTCGTTGCTAAAATTGAGAAAAAACCCCTATCTCTCGCGGAGATATCGTATTTGGTAAAATACGCTAATTCTCTGCTAAAATTAGAGGAAAACGCTGATTCACGCCTGAAATTGTGATACAGCTCTACAATTTGCCGCTATAAAAATGAAAAAGCGCTCCCATCCGTTCATTAACATTTTATTATGTATGTTTCAATACAGACAGGACCGGTGGGAATGAATTACTTCATCGCATACTTTTGTGCAAATGGAAAACGCTATGAGAAAAATGCCAATTCTCTGCTAAAATCGAGACAAAGTGTCAGTTCGCGGGTGAAATGGAGAAAAACGGTCTTTCCCCACTAAAATGGAGAAAATATACTGGTTTGCAATTCGCAGCTAACATGGAAACAAATTGCTACTTCTTGGATAAAATTGAGAAAGTGCACTTGCAACCTCAATTGAGACTACGCTAATGCGCAGACTGTTCTTGAAGCAACTTCGTGGCTTCCACTGAGAAAAATTGTTAACTCATGGCTAGCAGTTTGGAAAAAGCGCCGATTCACTGCTGAAATGGAGAAATACGTTGATTATCCCTGGGAAATTGATTTTTGACGTGCCAGATCAGCAAAATATGGTTTTAGAAAGAACCAAACGGTCGAAAATTGAGATGAAATCGAGTAAAGTTGTGAGAACGCCAACTCGCAGTTTCCGGAGGCAACTTTGTAGCTGTAAAATTAGGAAAAGGCGACCACAATTACGCGATTTTAGCACACTAATCAAAGCATTTTCGTGATTCTGGCTCGTTAAAATGCAAATTTCGTGAGATTTGCTAGATCGAGAACAAATTTGCGGGTCTGGGCTCACTAAAATGCTCATTTCGAGGTGTATTCTCGCTGAGGGACTGCAATAGCGCTCTTTCTCAATTAGCGCTTTTCACAAAAATGTTTAGCCATGACTTAGCACTTTATTTGAGCAACGAAGTGGCCGTTGAAACCGCGAATTTTCTCAATTTTGGCTGTGTATCGGGATGCCCCCTAAGTTATCGCTTTTCTCAAATTTAGCCGTGGATTGGAGTTTTCCGAAATTATTTCCAACCATTCCACGAGTTAGCATTATAATTAGTGGTTTTCTCAATTTTAGCAACGAATTATCGCTTTTCTCACAATTATCAGTGAATTTTCAATGTTGTATTCACATGTAGCAATGAATTAGATGCACTTTTCTCATTTCTAGCCCCGAATTAGCGCTTCTCATCGGCCTTCTCTCAATAAGACGAGTCCTTGTTCTCATTTTTAGTCGTCAATTAGTACGTGATCTTAATTTTAACCATGAATGTGCGATTTTAGCAACGATGTATCGATTTTTCTCAATATTAGGGTGCCCGGTTGATATTTGTGTGCGCCAGTAAATTAGGATGACACGCCAATTATCTCTTTTCTCAAATTTAGCAGCGCATTACAGCTTTTTCGACAATTATTTTACATTTATCCATGAGTGTAGCACTTCTTCTCAATTTTGGCCCTTAATATGCAATTTTTTTACATTTGGCCATACGAGTTAGCGCTTTTTCTCCATCTTATCTGCAAATTAGCAACTTTTTTCAATTTCAGCAGCAAACTGCGAATTTATGCTGCCAAAATTGAGAAAAATCACTAATTCGCTGATGAAATGGGGAGAAAGCGCTTACTCATATAAATGAATGTGAAAAAATCAGGAATTCACGTAGATAAAACAGAGTTTTTTTGAATAGGCCAAACCCGTGGAAATGGATCTGAGCAAAGCGAAATCCATGACATTTGAAATTAGGATTTTAAAGTGCCAAATCCGAGACATTTTGTTTGAAAAGACAGAGTGTCCGCAAAATTTTGTTTTTGAAACGACGAAATTCCCATAAATTGGAATTTGAACGCAACCAAACCGCAAAAATAGCGAAAGAGTGAAAATCTGTGAAACTGAAGGGCTTGTCACGCTTGTGAGAACCAAAATGACCATATTTCGTTTTCGAACGTGCCAAATTCATGAATGTGCTTTTTGATAGAGCTATAACTGCGATACTCATTCTGGAAAGAGCGAAAGCTACGAAATTTTGTTTTTGAAAGAATGAAAATACTTGGAATCCACAAAAATCCGGGGTATTGGTTTTTGAAGCCAAAAAAGTGAAATCCCCACGATTTTTGTACATGAAATAGGGAAAATCTGTGGTGAAATTCTGGTTGAAAAACCCAAAGTCACGAAATTTAGCTTTCAAAATAGAGATCATCCACGAAAATTTGGGTGTAAAGGAGCCAAATTTGTGAAATTGGGTCATTAAAGAGCGAAAATCGGCACAACTTGGCGTTTGTAAGAGCCAAAATGACGACAGTTTAGGTTTTGAACAACCTAAATCCGAGAATTTTTTTTTGAAAGAGCTAAACTGATTTTCTACATCAATCGAACCTGTGAAACCGACATTCTGTAAAAGCTAAGAACCCATGAAATTTACTTTTTAAAATAATGAAAATCCACAAAATTGAGAAAGCAAAAATTTGTAAAATTGTCTTTTGAAGGGGCCAAACCAGTGAAATTCAGTTGTAGAAGAGGGAAAGAAATCTCCATGTGCGTTTTCATCGTTCTTTTTTCGCCAAATTAGTTGTTCAAATTAACCGAATCCAGAAAAACTGTTTTGTAATGAGCGGAAACGCCTCCAGAAACCGCAAACTATCAAATTTTCTTAATATTCCTTTAGCCACTTGGCATTTCTGGCGTGAAGTTGAGTCCTGAAAACGTGAACGAGCATTTGTTGTCAACTTTGAAGCCAAATTTTTCAAGGACAAGTTTTTTTTTTTTTTTTAGCGGGGTGCATGTCTTGTCGGATGAGTCTTGATTAAAACCTAAATAACGCGAAAGACAGAAGTAACGAAAAAGCGTGTTGTCAAGAAAAGAAGCCGACGACGAAGGAGAAAGAAACTTTCTTTTCGTGACATTTCAAAACCAGGGGGAATAAGCCTCCCTCTCATCAGTTGGGAACTTCAAACAAATTAAAGGGAAATCCCCCCACACCTCTCTGTAGGGAACAACTTCTCAGCACAGTCTGAAAGTTGCATCCTATAAGGACAAAGCAAAAAGGCGTTCTAGGAAGGGGTGAACGTAATTAAGAAGAATGACGAGAAATCACAAGGAAAATTTTACGAGGATGGATGGGGGTTGTAAGCAGACTAGCGGTGGGATGGGGTGCAATTGAGGGCGACTACTTTGCTCGCTTTTCAAAATGTCTTTGACTTAGGTAATTTTGACATTGTGAACAATGCTTTTTATGTCTTGAATAATATTGATCGACGCAGCGTTAAATCTGTTTTACAGCTACCCTTCCCACCCGCCCAACCGCATTGTCTACCATGAACGTACAGAAGCACTGCGGGCAAAATACTCACTCCAACCAGGCGCCGGAACAATCAGACCGGAGATCATCTCTTCGGAAATGACGGGAGGCTCCGACGGCGGCGGTGGACACACCAGAGACTCGATATCAACGTCGGGGCGGAGCAGAGGCGTCCCTGGTGACATTTCAGGTGGTTCGGTTCTCGACGACCGCATCATCATACAGAGTGACAGTTCTTCTTGAAGGACCGACTCGAGGTACATCATATCCAGGTCGGACACAATGGCACCATTGATGACCATAATTTCGTCGCCTTTTATTATACCTGCCCATGGTGGGGGAGGGATGTAAGATTTAGCTCTTATGGATACCTAATAGCCTTACCGTTGTGAATGGCGACGCTTTTTTCTTCGACGCGTGATACATAGCAGCACAGTTCATCTTGACGGTCGGCATTTTCAATGAGTTCCGCTTCGACTGAAAACCCCCACATGTGTTCGAGCGTGGAACGTTGTAGTTCCACTTGATAGAGAATTTTGGCGCAGACCTCAACAATTTCGTGAGTGTGTAACTGTTTAAATGCGGCATAACGTTGAAAACTAGCGTCTACAAATTCCAATTTTTTAGCCGGTAACTCACGTAAGTTTCAATAATATCCGATCGATGCGGAACGAAATAATTGTGGTCCTCCATGTCGCGCCTCTTTTTCACTCGTACGAAATGTTCCATGGCGTTGAGGCCTTTCCGTGCGCAGGCCGCGGCTAGAAATTCTTCGACAGTCATCGCCTCTCTCAAATAAACGTTAACAAACTGAGAAGGAAACTTACAAAAATTAGTCAGTTTTTCAACCAATTTTATAAACACATCCCCCCCCGACCCTTCCAAGAATTACCTGATTATCCGGTAAACACACTTTGTACGGTTTGTCGGCTTCATCGCGTGACATGTGAAGCGAACGGCGAGACGATCCCGAATTACTTCGCGACAACATGGGCGGTCGTCGTTTGGTCGCACCACGTCCCGCCAACAGGTTGTTGAGAAGGCTGGGCGAACGGGCACAAATAAAGGCGTGAAATGATGAAACGGTGAAGACACCCAGTTTGTTCAGAGTGGATTTGGTGCCGCGTGAGACGTGTGTGAGAAGACTCTGCGGAATGGAGAAAAGAGTGTGAAAAATAACGTTTTGTGGGCGACAATTAAGAGCTCATCCGTCACACCTTGGGATTTGGAAGCTCGCCGATCTGGAGGGAAGCCATGTAGCAGCGAAGACGGAATTGTTCGCAGTGCAGTCGCTCCAAGTTCTCCTCCCACTGAAGGATTTGTTGGGAGATTTGACTTTTCGTCTCCTGGTCGGAGACGACAGACTGTTGTAGCTCAGCCATGTGTTTCAGCTTGTGATCCTTCAAAGAAAAACAATACCACGCAATTTAAATCACTTTATTCTTTGGCAGCAAAGCACCCATCAGACATTCCCTTAAAAACGAAAGTTATGAGGAATACCCTCCTCCCCACACCATCATTGATACAAAGATCTCACAGCGTTCTGCGGATTTGCACTGCGCATTAGAATGCAGCGGTTGGGAGTACAAAAAATAACCTTGAATGGATCTTGAATTCACAGGGAAACCCAAGAAAAGAGAGAAAATTGTGGGGTGGTGGGGGGCTATTCTATTTTCAAGTCGAAGAGCCTCTAGCATTGCGCAAAAGAGGGATGGAAAGGGGTAGTTTCAAAAGGCTAAACTTAGCAACCCAAAGGGTTCTCTGGCTTTTTTTCCTGCTCATCTCCAACACCCCCCACCACTTCTTTAAGCTCTTTCGACCACAACTCATGAACATTAAACCTCTTGGCCATTAGCCCACTTCCTTACCGAACCTGACAGATTTACTATCCCACCCCTCTTCAGGCTTCATATTCCAACTGCCACCACCTTTTACTGGCTCCCCTAAACTTCGTAAATATTTAACTATAACGACCCCTCCTTTTCCCCTTCCCAATCTCTTTGGTACTATAACGACGGGACCTTAACAATTGATAAAGCACTAACACCCACACCCAACCCCAGCCGCGCATTTTCTGAAGTGAAGCAGTCCTCAACCCCTACCCACTCATTCCCCCCATTATCAAGTTCTAACCGCGTCTATTGTATACGGTGGTAATTGGGGAATCATTGACGAGCGAAAACCTCGTTAATCAATTTGAATTGAAGTGAGAGAGAAGGAAAGTGAGAGCCCATCCAAGTAGGTACTACTGACGCACTAGGTACTCTGAATTGCATGAAAAGATACCTCCCCCACACCACTCCCTCACCCAACCCAACAATCACGACATTCTCTTTAGACGGAGGAAAGCTATGTCACTTCAATATCATCTGCTTTTCACAGTCACTTTCTCTCTCTCCATCACTCCCTATATACATCGTTGAACTCATCGCCAATCAAAATCCAGCCCCCCCCCCCAACCACCAGCTACCAATCGGTTGAAGCGCTACTGCCTATCGACCGTCGAGTGCTCTTCACTTTCCTAACAACCCTGAGAGTATACAACTCTCGAACGTGTGATTTCACCGAAAGTTATCGATGACTGCTCCAGCCGTTGGGAGAGGTGTTCAAAAAGGAGGGGTGTTGAGCCCCATCCACCACTTTTCAGGGGAGCCATCGAATCGTCTACGTTTGAGTGGACTTTTCCGAACAAACAAGGTCATTTTCCGAAAGGAGTCACAATTTAGCCAGAACGAGTGAACTATCGGCCACTGGAAAGCATCATTGTTCCCCAGGGCAACAAAAAACTCGACTAGAAAACCGTCCATATACCGGTCATTATGGGTCAATGCCTCTATAATTCACTATTTAACCCACAAAATTGAGTAATACCGTGCCAAATATGCCCACTATAGACAAATTAATATCATTGATGTTTTTTTTTGCCCAAAAACAGAGAAAAACCCGAACATAGTGGGCCAATAATAACTGTCTTAACTCGCCGAGTAGCTCACAAGCCGCAGTAATCAGTTCATGGGTAGGGGCGTTTTAGTGGGGGGCGTAAATAATTAATTCCCAAATTGAGAAAACTTGCTCATTTGCCGCTAAAATTGAGGAAAAAACACAATTTTTTGGTATCTGAGAGCAAATTCGCGGTTGAAATTATAGAAAAAAAAAGCTTGAAATTTCTGAAGGCCTTCAGGTGGCTCCAATTGGGAAATCACGCAAATTTTCTGTTCTTGGAGCAAGTTCGTGGCTAAAAGTATGGGACAAGGGCGAATTTGCGGCTTTAAATTGAGAAAAAGTGCTAATTCTCGGTTTATTGATTTGTAACTTGCAGGCTGCTGCCGAAAGTGCAGAAAAAGCACTAGTGTGCGGCCAAATTTGAGAAAAAGCACTTCCTTGAAATAGAAAAATAGGGTGAAAAACACCAATTTGTGGTTTTTGGAAGCTAATAACCTCCAGTTTCTGTAGGTCCTCATTATGGCGCGGCTTGAATTGAGAAATCACGCTGTTGGGCTATTCTTGGGGTGAGCCTTCGGCAAAAAGTTCAGAAAATTTCTAACTTGCGACAAAAATTAATTAGATAGAGCGCAAAGTCATAGCTTAAGTTGGGGGAAGAACGCTTCTACGTGGTTTTTCGATGCAATTCACAAGGGCAAAATCGATAATTCGTGATACACGGAAGGCCTAATCAGATTAATTTTTTGCATTGGCTTCCTTGTTGTTTTTGAAGCAGCAAGTCCTGAGAAAAAATGATAAAGAGCTTCAAGAAGTTTTTTTCTAAATTCAATGGAAGCCCGCTGTTAAAAGTTGTATAAAATGCACTTATTCATGGCTAAAATTGAGAGAAGCACTAATTGCAGCAAAAAATAGGGGGGTAGGAACCGATTCGTGGTTTTTGGTCGCAACCCTGCGGCTGAAATTGAGGAAAACCCTAATTTCCAGTTTCTGTAGGTTTACATGGCGGCTTAAATTGAGAAATGACGCTAATTCTTTGTTTTTCCACAGATGGAGGGGGGGCACAGGGTCCGTAATCCCCGGTCCAAACTTTCCTTAGGGGCCCGGATTTCAGAAATTAAAAAAACTTGAACAAAGCTTTGCTGTAGTTAGAGGTTCTAAGTGTTGTCAGAGCTTTGCTGTGGTAATGTGGTTGGACCACTCCTGTGGTTGGACATTTGCTGTGGCTTGACCTTCGCGGTGGTCGGACCATCGCTGTGGTTGGACTTTGGCTGTGATACGGCCTTTACTACGGTTGGAGCTTTGTTGTGGTTTGAACTTGGCTGTGGTTGGAGCTTTATTGATATGTGGTTGGGGCGTTACTGTGGTTACATATTTACAGTGGTTTGGAAATTCTAACTGAGGATGACTGTTTTTTGTAGTTGGAGGTTAGCTGTGGCTGGACCTTTTCTGTGGCTCGAGTTCGGCCTTTAATGGCCTTTAAACCTATTATGTAGTTGAGCCCTATTGGGCCTTGGGCTGTGTGCTGTGTGTTGAGTGTTGTCAGAGTGGCCATCTGACAACAGACGGGCAGCTTTCCCACGTCTTACGGCTATTGTCGCCTTCACAACGATGAAAAAGGGTCACACTAATTAATTGACCTAACATTGCCGTTGTGGGTGAACCTTCTTCGTGGATTTGGAGTTTGGGCGTTGTTGAAGCTTTACTGTTTGTAAATGCGCATGCGGGCCTATCGAGAGAGAGAGAGAGAGAGAGAGAGAGAGTGAATGAGAAAGTGAGAGAGCTGCTAGGGAAGCACTGGGTCTGTCCGCTCCTAGTGCTCCACTGTGCACTTG
Source organism: Corythucha ciliata (assembly GCA_038030265.1). Taxonomy (NCBI): domain Eukaryota; kingdom Metazoa; phylum Arthropoda; class Insecta; order Hemiptera; family Tingidae; genus Corythucha; species Corythucha ciliata. The sequence goes on along the minus strand of CM075941.1, from coordinate 17,215,784 downwards.
GGTGCTACTTTGTGGGTGAGCGAAATCCATAGGAAATTGGATCTGTAAGATTGGAATCCACGAAATTCGGATTTTGAAAGGACTATAACCCTGTGAAATTGATTTGCCAGGAAAATTAACCAAGCGCGAAAACTGTGGAATTGCTCGATTCTGAAGTGAGCCAGAACTCAGGGGCGCAAGTAGCAAAATTGGGTTGGAGGGGATTGAGAGTTAATCCCCCCTCCCCCATGAAAAAGGGTAGCATCGCGTTCATGCGAAAATGGGTAATTGGCTGGTGGAACCCGCTAAAATGATTTTTAGTGAGGCAAAACCACGAAAATGAGCTGGCGAGAAAAATCCACAAAATTTGCTTTTGAATAAGTGAACAACCCCGCTTAATTTGTTTTTCAGCAACAAAACTCGTGACATTGGGGGTTTTAGTGAGCCAGAAACGTCAAAATGGGGTTTTGCGAGAGCGAAATTGGGTTTTTAGAGAGCGAAATCAGAAATTCAAGAAATATGTGAAATGATTTTTATGTGAGCGTTGACGAAACAAAGTGTGGTGACTTCATGGAATTTTTACTTTTTGATGATTTGTATCGTGTATCTGTTGTGATCACATTTTGCGCGCTTTTGATGTAACAGTGAGTTTAGAACAGTATCTGACCAGGAATTTTGGTCATTTCATGAACCAGTGGTGGGCAGAGCTGCCGCACCGTGGCTGCGTTTCGAGTCTATGGGAGTGCAATTGCTCCCTTCTGGCTATGCTACTGAAACGAAGAAAATAAAACAAGCCAAACCCCTACAAATAAATAACATAAAAATTTAATAATAGCAATAAAAAATGCGTTCTAAAGCAACAAAAAGTCATAACGTCTCGAATTGAGCAAACAAAAGTTTTACCTAGATGGGCGTCAGCTGCCCTTAAACAAGGCGTCTGCCTATGGTTCTGCTGCAAAAGGATCTGCCGATTTGGCCCTCTAAAACCACAATTTGGTAGATTTCTCTTCAATTCACGCGTTCGGGCCACTCGAAAAAACAATTTCAAAGATTCGGCTCTTAGAAGTGCAGGAAACCCGATTTCGCACGTTTGGCTTTTCAGAAAAACTCAATTTTGCAGTTCTGACGCCTTCAAAGTCAGTTTTCATCATTCGAATTCATCACTTGAATTCTTGAAAAAAAAAAAAAAAAAAATGTTCAGATTTTGCTCTTTGAAACCTCAATTTCGCAGATTTTCTCTCCTTCACAAGATCATAATTTCTTGGGTATTTGGCTATTCCAGAATACCAATTTTAATTCCAAATTTAGAATTAATTTCGCGGGTTTGGCTCGTAAATAGTAAAAACATGGGTCTAGGTCTTTCGAGACCCAAATTTCTTGAATTTGCCTCACTCAATAATAGTGCATTACTAATATAGGTAAGCAATATCAATATATTATTATTAATTAATAAATAAATTAATCAAACATACATATGTTATCCGGGCGACGATGGAAGGGCATAGCCCAACACGATTCAAGTTTCGAGAAAAAACGGCTCCCCGGCGGGATTTGAACCCGCAACCTCTGGATTACCAGTCCAGCACGCTGTCAATTGCGCCACGGAGACGCCTTTGGGAGTCGTACTCCGAGGGATAAGCTAAGCCGAACCCCACCCAGGTCCATTGTTTCTCGAAACTCTAGGCGTTTCTCCTAATCAGTAAACCACGCCAAAATTTAGCAATATCAATATATTGTTATTAAATTTTGAGATTTTTTGTGCTCCAGGTAGGAAATGACACTTCTGAGATCGCCAGACATTTTCTGGGGGACAAGGGCCCACACCAGACCCAGCTGATGGGGATTTTACCACCCGAAAGTACAATTCCGAGCGAGATATATATACCACCTGAGAAATCATTCACCGAATTTTGAAGGGGTGCGACACCCCCAAACCCCCCTCAATTTGCGCCCTGCAGAACTGTGAAGTTTTTTTTTGAATGAGCCTATACTCCGCGAAATGCTCTTTGAATGAAACAAAAAGCTGGACCCTATGAAATTGTGTTTTTGGGGGAATCCACAAGATTTTGTTTTGGTGAAAGTCACACTGGCAGATTGTTTTTTGTTTGTTTGTTTTGTTTTTGTTTTGTTTTGTTTTTTTTAAAAAAAATACCGAAGGAGAAATGTGGTTATTTAAATTAGCCGAAACCATAAAGTTGGGTTCTGTGAGCCTAACCAGAGGTATTGCTCCATGAATGAGTAAACCAGAAATTGGTTTTCAGGGAGACAATCCTGTGATAATATAGACTTTTGAGTGAGTAAAACCTGTGAAGATGGGTTCTGTTGTCCTTATCCACAAAATTTTAATTCCGGAAAGAGCAAATCCGTGATATTGCGTTGTTCAAGCGCCAAAGGGTTTGAAATCCGCAGACTTTAGCCATCGAATCGGTCATGCCGAGAGGCCTCTAATGCACTTGTTTTTTTTTTTAAATACTCGCCCCCCCTATTTCAATGGCACCCCCCAACCAGTGTCATAATCCCCCTGGCTCCTGTGGGAAGCGCTGGGCTAGTGCCTCAGACTGTAAGCGTAAGTAAGTAAAAATCTCTAATATAAGCTCAACTTCTAGGAGCTAGAAAAACGACTGCAGCGTGGAATACAGAAAAAAAGAGCTGAGGGAATCATGAATACTAATGTAACCCTAAACTAACAACCTTGATTTAATTAATTAAATGAAAAAAAAAGCCCTACCCCACCTTAAAACCTTATTCGAGCAATTTACTTAGTGTGGCGGTGTCCATTAGGTGGGCAGGGATGAATGTTAAATAAAGAGGGAACCTCCCCTCTCCCCTTCACCAACAACTAATCTAACTCCCCTCCCCCTCAAACCCTTTCCACAGCACACGCAATCCTTTTACCGGTAATTAGGCCCCTCAAATAATTGTTTCCATTTTATTTCTTATCTCTTACCGATTCAATCGCCTTCTCCAACCGGAAAATCTCCTCCTGAAGTAAATGTAGCGTGCCCGTTTTTCCACGGTGACGAGCAAAAGCGGCGGCGCATGCGCTGTGTATACTGTTCACCCAGTTTTCGAGTTCGACTTGACAGGGTGCCTGTGAAAAGAGGGGAGGAGGAAGTCAAAAAGGAATTAGACGCGCAAAACGGAAAAACCGAAAAAAAAGAAAACAATAAAAACAAAAAAAAGAGAATTAACGAAGCTTTTCTTTCCGTTTAATTTAGAGTGACGGTGCCAGAAAAGTAAAGGAGGAGATAGGCTTGAAAAGGAGGTAAAAAGGCAGTGAGTGGGAATAAATTCCATTTTAAACGAGGAGTTTTAAAGCCTCTTATTCGGGCATTTTAATATAATATCACGGGGAAAAGTTTTGAAATCTCTTTCATGAGCGAAAAACTTTTTGACGGTAACAAACCCAAAAAGATACAGCTTCCTGAAATAGGAACTTTGCTTTGTTTTCCCTGATGAGATGGGAAGAAGGCAGTCGTCACAGAAAAAAGTCCGTTTCAGGTCATTTTTCTCCTCAAGACAGTATTTAATAATAAAAAAGGAGATCCCCGTATAAATTATTTACAGGAAAAAAAGGTAAAAGGAATCATATTGTCAAACAGCATTACTTTTCTTCCTTTGTATAAGATTGAAATGGGACTTATTTAGGTTTCAACTTTTTTTTAAACAAGTCAAAGTGACATTCACCTGCAGCCCGCATTTTCACGAACGCGAATTTAAAAATTACTGAACTTTCTACTCCCTTAACCTGATGTAAACCCCGGAGTCTTTAAAAATATACGTTGAAGAACTTGATTAAAAGTTTATTTATTATGTAACTAATGCGCTAGGAAAGCGAGAGAAAGCTTCTTGGAAAAAGTTCGAATGTCCCAAGCTTTTCTTTCTCCGGTGAGTGTTAGGATAATCCTGTGGAAAAGGCTGCAATGGGTGGGGGAGATCAACTGTGTTTTAGGAAGACGTTAAAACCTTTTTTTCTTCTTTGCCGGACCTCAAAAGCTTTTGTTTCTATTCCATTTGCGCGCACTGCTGGTCCCTACACTTGCGCTTTAATGTTTAAAAGTCTTCCGACACTCCCTTTTCCATTTTCAATTATATTTCTCCGGGTTTTGCAAATGAAATCGTGCGAGTTTTCAACAAATAGGAAAATGGGTTGATAACAAATTCAATCCCCCCCACCCAGCCTATTCAAGGCATTCAAACCCGCCAAGGACAAGAGCACGCTAACGAAGAGCCCGATTGCCAGGGTTGAAAGTAAGAAGGGTTAATTCTGAATATTCACATCACAAAAGTTCAGACCAGGATGGTGTGAAGGTGGTTGCTAGTGGCGTGTGTGGGGGGGGGGAGGGGATTTTTTACCTGGAAGAGATACGCGTCCCCGAATGCGGTCGAAAGGCAGAATATATAATCGCGTTTCGGGTGCTCGGGTATGGGTTGCATGATGGCGCCGTCAACGATGATGAGATGTTTCGGGGCCGCCTCCACTGTGCGTCCTTCGCGTGAATCACACGGGTAGAACAGTAGAGTCGTCCCCTTGAGGCAGACCCAGTAGCCTTTCCAGCCTCGTTTTCTCGCCAGCTCGATTTGATGTTTCTTTCGGAGAAGCCATTTTTTAACGGACAGGAATCTGTGAAAATACGAAAGAAAACGTAATTAACGGACTAATTAAATTTAGAGCGAGCTTCTAAACACTAAACAGTTACCTTAAATTTAACCTTCAGTAACAACTAATTAATGTTATCTCAGGTTTAAGCCCTCCCACCCACCAACATTCACCAGAACAACCTATAACCTTTAACTTAACACGTATCTTTCCTAATGAACCCCGTCACGTCTTCCTTTTCAGGATGCTTTTCCTCTCCTCTGAATCATCCCTGGCAAAGTAGTTGAAACCCTTAGAAAGAGCGTGCCCCCCCCCCACCGCCTTCCATGATTAAATTCTCGTTTCTTTTGATTCATACGAGATAATACAACGAGAGGGTCCCAACAAAATCTTCCTCCGCTTTTTCAATTTCAAGTTGTATCTCCTTCCTTCGTGGCTTAATTAACAAATTACACAAATGACTGATAAACAAAGTTTCCCCTTTTCACAGTTTGTTTTTCTTTAAAACTGGGAAATATCCTAATTAACAAAAAATAGACCCCAGTTGAGTGGGGGGGGGGAGGGTGAAACCCTCTGTGGGGGAAACGAGCTACAGACTGTTTGACTTGTGCATCCACCCGTTTTTGGCCGCTTGGGAACGTTTTAAGGGGACACGTACCGCGAGGTGTACAACGAGGAGGCCAACCTCTCTGTGTCCCCGTTCAGAGATTTAGGGAAGATTGAGAAAACGTATAGGAACGTGAAAATGAGATTTGGTGTCGTCAGCACTGGAAAGGAGCCAATAGTCCGCATATATGCACTGTGTTAATGTCCAGTTTCTATATACGCCCTTACGCGGCTAAAATAAAGAAAGACTCCTCATTTAACGTTGAAATTGAGAAAAAATACACCAATTCTGGGTATCTGGAAGCATTTCACGGCTTAAATTAAGAAATACCGCTCACTCCTTGTCTCTGTGTGTTCGTATAGGCGGCCAAAATTAAGAAATGCAAATGTGCCATTTTTAGGGTATGCACACGCGGCTAAAAGGTTGGAAAGAGTGCTAATTTATGAATTAACAATTACAATCATTACCAACATTACCAATATTCGTGAGTGAAATAGTGAAAAAATGCTGAGTCATAAATAGAATCGAGAGGAGTAGCGTACACATGGCCGAAATTAAGAAAACGAGCTAATTCGCGGCTAAAAATGCGAAAAAGCGCCAATTAACGGAGAACATTGAGACAAAGGGATCATTCGCTGCTAAAATCGTTTCAGCTATTCGATCGACTTCGATTTCTAAACTTGACAAAAACGCTTATTTGTCGCTAAAATTGAGAAAAACGACAATTTCCGGCAAAAATGGACAAACCCAGTATATTTCACTACTAAAATTTGGGGAAAAACGCTTTTTTTTTTTTTTGCGCCCACAACAGATAAATGCTAATAAGAGGCCGAAATTGAGAAATTCTATAATGTGCTGTTTTCCGGTTCATGCGCGGCTATAAAAGTTTGGAAGAATGTGCTAATTCAAAACTGAACAGTGAAGAAAACGACTAATTCACGGCTAAAACTGAGAACATCGCAAATATTCGCGGATAAAATCGAGAAAAAGCGTTAAATTAGCGGGAAAGGTTGAGAACAAGTTCTAAGACGCGGCTAAAATCGAGTGTATAGTTGAGTATAGGCGGCAAAAATTGACCAAATGCACTAACTCGTAATAATTGGAGACATCTTCGTGACTGAAATTGCAAAAAAGCACAAAGTTGCAGCAAAAATTGAGGGAAATAGTAATTTGCTGCTCTAATCAAGAAAACGCCATAATGGAGGAGATGGTGTTCACGAAGTATGAGGGAGGGTGGGTGGATTTCGACACGCCTAAAATAAGGAAAAGCCCTTTTTTGCGTCTGAAATCGAGAAAAGTTGCTCATTCTCAGCTTAAATTTAAAAAATGCTAATTCGTGGCTAAAATTAAAAAATAACGCTAATTCACGGCTTTTCCACCTGATAAAAAAGTATTTCGCAGCTAAAATTTAACTAAACGCTAATTCGTTGCTAAAATCGAGAAAGTCTCTAATGAGCTGTTTTTCGGCAAATGCATGGCTAAAAGTTTGAAAAAGTCCTTTTTCATCATGATAAACCATTGAGAGCGTGAATGGCTCATTCAAGCCTGAAAATTGAAAAATCGCCAATAATCAGATGAGAAAAGGCGCTAATTAGAGGATAAAATTGATATAGAAACGTGGCTGTGAGTACAGGGAAAGTCAGCCCTGACAGCCATTGCAAAGCTTGTCAAAAATATGGCGACGAAATTACATCAACCGGCGATGAAAATCTGAGAAATTGCGATAATTGAAGTGACCGTGGAACCCGGGCCGGCTCGCGCTCAAAGTCCGCAGAATAGCTGGAAAATTGCCATTTTTTTAGGCATTTATCCGCGAAATTGGAAATTTCCGGAAATATTTGCTACTCTGCAAATTTCATGGTTAAATATCCTGACTTTGTGTAACAAAATTACATTTTTGGTCACTATGCGAACAACGAACATTTCTAGTCAATATTTTAGAGAAGTCATAAGTTCCCCGCCCCCTTTTTTTAAAACGCTGGATGGTAGCGACTGCGCTCATGCCGCGTACTTTTACCGCTTTTACTAAGAAAAACGCTAATGTTTGTAGCTAAACTTGAGAACTAGTGCTAATTCACGGATTAAGTTGAGAAAAAGCGCTAATTCACGGCTAAAATGAAGGAAAATAGCTTAGAAAATTCAAGTGTTCGAACACAAATAAGGACATTTCCCCAACGAAGTCCCAAATGAGGTCATTAATTACCCTTAAAATTGACTGTCGGCCCTTTCACAACTCCGATGGGAGGTAGTTTCAAATTGTTGGAGGGGGGGGGGGGTTGAGACGCCACCCGATCCACATAGTTGCAGCGTGTTTTTACAGAGCCGTTTCTCTCGCTCTCACTCACTCTCTCTCTCTCTCTCCTTGGTTTGGCTCTTTAAAAAACCGAATTTTGCGTATCTCGTACGTCATAAAATCCTTCTCGAAAAGACAATTTCGCTCCTTAATTTCATTGGGACATTGAAAAATCCAATGTCACGGGATCAACTCAATCAAAAACAGCGATATTTCACGGATTTGGGTCCTTTAACAAAAAAGGAAATCCCGGGGTTCCGGGTTGAGATAACTTCTGAAATCCATTATGCAATTTCGGCTAATAATAGAACCAATGACGCCTTTGGCTCGCCTTTGAGAAAAGCAATTCACCGGAGCGGCTCTTCCGAAAACCGAATTTTGCATATCTCGCACGTTTTGCATTCCCAAAAAGACAATTTCGCTGAATTACCTCCCCCAAAAAACCAACGTCGTGTGGTTGACTCAATCAAAAAAGCTGCTTCACAGATTTCGGTTATTCAAAAAAGTAACGATATTTTTTGCGAAGTTGGCGTTCCGAGGCTTTCTGAGGACCGTGAGACACGCACAAACACGTTTTTTGTGGGCAAAAAAAACATTGCGGGGTTTGGCTCATACGAGAACCAATTTTGCGGGCCTGGCTCATCCAAAGAAATGTTGTTGTATCAAAACTGAAGTTCGCGCCATTGACGCAGTCATAAAGAAATTTCGCGGGGTAGGCTCACATCAAGTGGCCAGTGTCGCGTGTTTGGTTAACTCGGGTGGCGAAATTTGGTGGATCCGGCTTCTTCAAAAATGAAATATCAGCGGAGTTGCCTCAAACAGAGCCAATTTCGTGGGGCTGGATTGCTAAGAGAACAACATTTCACGGATTTGGCTCTTTAAAAATCAATTTCATGGTGCTGACTCTCTCAAAAAGGTATAATTAGGGTTGAATCAAAAAAGCTCGAATCAGCAGCAATCTCAAAATGTTCTAACCACAAAAAGTTCTAACCACAAAATGCTCTAATCACAAAAGCTTGATTCCCAAAAAAGCTCCAATCGCAAAAAGCACTAAACACAACAAGACCTAATCACAATAAGTCTAACTAGAGAAAAATTAAACCACAAAGAAAAACTTGAACCCAAAGAGACCAAACCCGAAAGCTGCGACCCCAAAATGCTTTAACCACTAAATAAATGACACAAAAAGCTTGAACCACAGACACCAGCATCCCTAAAATGCAAATAACAAAACGCTCTAACCACTAAAACCTCCAACAACGGAAAGCACTAGGCACAAAAACCTCGAACCAGAAATGCACTAACCGCAAAAAACTCTTTTGTAGTACAAAAAAATCAAGCACAAGCACTCAAGCGTTCTTGACCACAAAATGCTTCAACCACAAAAGGCTCTAATCACAAAATGCTTTAACCGTAAAAGCTTGGTTCCCTAAAAGCTCTAAGCTACGAAAAATTGAACCCAAAGAGACCGTACGGCGAAAGTCGCAACCCCTAAATGTTCTAATCCCAAGAAGCCTTATGCACCTACGGAGTGTTCTTCACATTAAACAAACAAACACAGGAAACACACGAAGATTTTGACTAAACAGACGTAAACAAACAAAGCTGAGTGCGGTTTGTGGCGCTAAACAAAAGATTGCGTGAAGTTGGCTCGACACGTATGACGTGCAGTTTTTAAAAAGTATCTTGAAGGTGAAAAAGAAAAAAATCGACTGATCAAACGAATAGGACGATCTTCAATGATTATTCTCACTTGATGTGTCGCGATCTTAATTCCCCAAATCCAAAATCCAAATTGTCCAATTTTATTCAGAAATGTACAGCAGAATCCAGGGCAAATTGGGTCCCGGGATGACCTTGCAGGACAAAATTAGTCCAAAACTGGACTGTTCCGGTTACCCCGGGACGGTTGGAAATCATAGTTCTATGGGTGTCAAATTTGGAGCTCGTAAGAGCCCATCAGCCCGCCGAATTTATTTATTGACCGATTTTTGTTTTTAGCGCTGGGAAACCCGCAAAATTAGCAGTTGAAATAAGGGAAATTGGTCTTTGAGAGTAGGCGAAAATTCAATTTGAAGAAGCTGGACCCACCAAATTGCGGGTTTTCGGATAGGCCCACCCAGCGAAATTGTTTTTTTTGGCAAGCCATCCCCGCGAAATTGGGTTTGAATCAGCCAACGCTCATGTCACCACGAAATTAAGGGATTTCAAGAAGCCGTGGAACCGCATGAGTAGGCCGCACACGTGACATTGTTGTTTATCTTTACGTGCAAATCTTGCAAAAGTTTTGAAATTTTGTTTTTTGAGGGAGCTAGACGCACAAAATGTCTCCTTAACGCGAGTCAACACTCAGGAAATTTTATGTATAAAAATGTAGAATCCAAAAAGTTCGGAGGTTCGGAGGCAACCTCATGAAAACTGGTTTCTGACGAGCCAAATCGTCAAAATTTGGTTTTTGAAAACCACGATATTGAGTTCTGCAGTAAATTTGAACTTCGAAACAGCCCCACCTCCCCTGTCCAGAAAGGGCTGTGGCGCGGGGGTACTAATAGTTGTCGACGTCCCTACGACCGTGCTCCATTCCATGACTCTTGAGCGTGATGAGGAAGTGGCCGTGATGGACAGGGAGAGTCCGTGGGGGTGAGGATGCTGCTGCACAGGAACAGTTGAGCGCGCAGCCTTTATTGAAGACGGTCCCCCCTGAGGAGCGATGGTTGGCTGCTTCCAAACATTTCGAGAGGCGTCTTGAGAGTTGAGACGTGCTGGCTAAGAGGTGCCGCAGAATGAGAGTGACGGAGTGGGAAAGGAATGTTGTTGCGAAGGGGGGAACGTTACGGTTCCACAGCTAGGGGATGCAATAACCAGCAACACCGAAAAGTCATTCCGACTAGGTGAATAATGTGGTCGGCTCGCTTTAAAAAACATGTTTTATTATTATTAGAGAAGGTACCTAGCGAGCAAGACGAGATATCCAGACGTTGCCTGTTGAAGGGGGGGGGGGGTGACTTGACAGAAGAAAAGGCCTCGTTGAGAGAGAGAGAGAGAGAGTGAGAGCGAGTAAGTGAGAGAGAATAAATACTCGAAGACCTAAACCTTTTTCCCCCTCAGGCTATGAATAGGAAAACAGGAAATTCTTATCCTTTCGTGGCGGTCCAATATAAAAGGGAGTAAAGAAGCAAATTGTATAGGATGTGTCGTGTCTCATCATCAAGTTCCCCTTGTTCCGCTCCTTAAAAAAACGTAAAAAAAAGGAAAAAAGAGAAGAATCAAAGAACGCCCGAGGGCTCATCAAGAACGTACTCGTAAAGGTAAATCCTCCGGGCGTCATTTACCGCTGAAGGATGGTGGGAGGGGGTACTCTCCTTGAACTTATTCACCCTGGAGGCTATTCAAAGACAAACACCCTCTCATCCCTTATTCCGTCGCTCTATCGCGGAAGCACTCTACTGAAGGGTGTTATGTGTTCGAAATAGAGCCTAGGGGATGTATTAAAAAACCTTTTTTGTTTTCACCAAAGTCTTTAAGGGAACCCCCAGTCCCACATTCTATACCTAAAGTGTCGCGGGCTTAAGAACTTGACTGGAATCGGACTTTGCTTGACCCGGGACTGGAGATTTGACGTGGCTCGGTTGTGATTCAGACTAAGCTACTTACAAAATAACGAGTAGTGCATGACGAAATTGAATTTAATGAGTACGTAGCGAAATTAAAGGTTTCGAGTTTCTAATTAACGATTCCCTAAAGCTCTAGACTATATGCTAAAACGAGTTTTTATCAAAGCCGTACTCGTAGGGTAGAATCAAACGCGCTGGTGGGCGTAGAATCCACTCAGCACAAATGCCCATATTAACGCGTAATATTCCGCTTAAAACGCTGAACAAAATTGAATAGTTTCGCCGACGAAATCAATTAGTTCTAGTGAATTTCAGATGAAGAGCTCTCAGTTACAACTCAGTGATACAATTTCAAAAGTGAGGAACTCGGCAATTCACAAAGTTATAAATGTCTACTATATACTGAGAGGCTATCATGGAAAGCAATCCTCGAAAGCCGGTGCGGCGCATTCCCCGCCCTATCACCAGCTTATGCTCCTTCAATTTCTATTAATGTTCCAATAAACATTAATAAAAGATGGGATTAAATCCAACTCGATGTCTACCAATCCCTTCGTTGCTATTCTCTCGAAAGCCCGGCTAGCCATCAAAGTCAATTGGTGATGGTAATGGAGAGGGTGGTGGAGGGCGGTAAAAGTGTTAAAATTGTACTGGGTCGTGATGCACGGATCAATTATTTCTAGTCAAACGGCATATCAAGCGTTCTACTTCACAAAATTTCGCGTGATCTGATGTGCGCACACATACACAAAAAAAGGATGACGCTGTTATTAGTTTTTAAATGGAAAACTGGACGAAAAGCTGTTCAATGGAATTCTAAGAAAGGGCTGCGGAAGACGAAGAGGCCAAACCTCATTCAGATAACAAAGCTTATTTTTCCTCTCTCCTTCCCTTTAAGATTGGGATTCCAATTTCCCAATCTTTTGCGAAGGTTTTTTTTTTCTCTTCTCTCGTCCTTCTTCTTCACGAATGATCATCCTTTGCACGCTCCCCCCCCCCCCTAAGGGTTATTTGTTCGAAAATAGAACTCGGGTAAACTCCTTTTTTCCCCGTCCCTTGACTGGAGTGCGTACCATAAAAAATACTCGCGGTGCGTCATTTCAATCGATCCACCCCTTCTAAAATGTTTGGGTTAGAAGGACGCAGAGGAGGGCGGTTAGAAAGTATGAACACGCTTTACGGACCCGAGGAAACTACTTCATTTGCCCTTTAGATAAAAAAAATGACCTCGTTTTTCCATGGCATAGACTGATTAGAGGTTGTTATTTCCCCCCACCCCCTCTTCCATCTTCGCCACACTATTCAAACCGGCCAAGTTTTCCCGGTAAAATGAACTAAAGTAACTTCTGCGTCATCGTGGATTGGTGAAGAGGGGTAGTGGGTTCGTTTACCAAGGTGGAAACTCTCAAGAAATCCAAGAGAGTAAAGTTCGCGGGGTTTTAAACTTATGTTGTCCCTTCACCATCTCTGCTTTAAGCCCTTGAAATGATATTCACTCATCATCAAAATGGTGACTCCTCTCTACCCCACCACTACTAAACTCTCCCGTTCTAGACCCTGAAACCCTGTAGTTCACACTTATTTCCAACTATTCATTAGCTTTATTTGACTTCGCCGTCTCTCCACAGTTCAATTTTATAGAGTCGCGAAGCTGTTAGAGTTGAGAAACGCATTAACACAGCAAGGGGGAGGGAGGGTTGTGGGATCGATCACAAGATTTTCTTTAGTGGAAAGATGATTATGAAGTGGATCACGGCCGATCGTGTCATCCACAGGGGCAGGGGCATAAGCGGCTCGACAAAAAAGGAGAAGAAAAAAAGAGACTGAGGTTTCTCCTCTCACAATTAAGTCGGATGAAACCCTGTAAATCCTCTCCCTGTCGTCTCGTTCAATAAATCAACTCTCTCACCAGACCTTCGGCTCTCTTATGTCCTGCACTCCACCCTTTAGTAGTAGAAGAACATCTTTTGTAAAAGATTTATTATCGCGACCCCCACCCCCACCCGCGAGCACTCTTCTTTACCAAACGTAGATTCTACCGCAGCTTCTATTTATCTTAACTGCTGAATTTTCATTTATTTGTGGATGAGGGGGGGGGAGTTAGGGATGAATAGCTTCCATTTTCATGCTAACTTGTTTTTTGAAATAGAGCTTTCGATAACGATTTACGTTGAGAGGGGTTTCCCAAAAGGGAAGGCCGGGGAGGGGTATTGAAACGCTTAGATCCCCGAATCTATTCATACGTGCTTCAACTTTTTTCCTTTGCCGACAAATGAATGAAGAATAGGCTGCCTTTAAGAATGTATGCTCCCCTCCCCCCAGTGGTCATGAAACTCAATCGATGTGTCGTGTGTGGTGGGGTGGGGGTGCTTTAAGCTTACAATTTTGGTAATTCCCTGGATAACCCCCCTAGGAAGAGGAAAAATTGGAAAAAGGAGGAGGGTAGGTTCGCATTACATGAGTGTCCCCTTGTGTGCGGGGGGAAAAAAGAAGAAAAAAGATACATTAAGGGCTGCTGTTCCTAACGAAGAGTTCGCGTGGTTACTCACTGTACAGCTCTTGAGGCTATATTCCTCTCTATATTTACATTCTCTACGGTTTAAGGCGCGGAGGGGTGGGGAAAGGAGCAATTCTCGCTCCCTGAGGGCCGGTTTTCTAAAAGTTTAAATGGTTGAGACGGGAAAAACGAAGGATTTTCCACTTTCTCGGTATGAAAAAACGGTATTTTCTGGGCTGTAGGAGGAGCCTCTTTTTTCAACTTGGCCTCATAGTGGAAAATTATAGTGAACACGCTAATTTATTTGAATTTGAGTTGGCTGAACGATCAAAAGAGTAAATGGAATTTAATTTATTATCAAGTTGAATCAAACCAAAAACAAAACACTCCAGTCTCCGATTCCCAACTCCTAACGCGGTGATCAGCACCCAAATAGTCAAAACTTGAACTTTGATATCGAACTAAGCGATTTTCTCAACCGGAAAGGTGTCGCATCTCATCTCGCCCCTCCACCCTTTAAAACAGTTTCCAACTGGTGAATAGGAAAACCCCCTCTTTGTAATAAAACAAAAGCTCTCACCTCACCATTTTCTGAATCACTCAACTCTCCCATCAGTGACAGGTCTTCCAAACCTTTGCCGTTGGTGTGGAGGGGGGAGAGCAGAGAGGACACTCTTTCCAAGTTTGTTTAAACATTTTCCAACAGTTTCCCCTGTTCAAGAGCTCATCCAGATTTCAACTATTTTCTGTTTGTTCTAATATTTCTCAGAGTTTCGTTCTCTCTGTTTTAAAACCACCTAAAATTCCTTGTGTTTAAACCTCTCGGCCCACAACTTTATAGTATCAAAACGATTGAAATGATCCTCTAACACCGTAATTCCATTTGGTTTCAAAGGCTTTGACGAACGTGATGCCATAGAAAAAGAAATGTTATACAATTAAATATCGTCAGCACGGACGGAGCAATTCCTCTTGACCATTGACATTCACCTAACCGCAAATTAACGTTTTTCTCAATTTTAGCCGCGGAACAATGGTTTGTCTATTTGCCGCGTACAAGGGATTTTCTCTTTTTAGCCGATAATTTTCGATTCACGCGATTTCAGCTTCAAATTAACAGTTTTTTCACTTATGGTCAGGATTTAGCGTTTTTTTCTCATTTTCAGCCGAATTTGTTCCCAGAAACCATGTATTAGCAGCAATTTTTTCCAATGTTAGCCATGAATTAGCATTATTTTAAAATTTCGGCCACGAACTACAGTTTTTCTCAGTTTTAGCAGTGAATTGGCGAGTTTTTCATACTTTTATTAATGAATTATTTGTTTGCACTCAATTTTAGACGAAGTTGCCTCCGGAAACGATGAGTTAGCGTTTTTTACTTACTTATCATGAATGAAGTACGTTTTTATCAATTTATCCGTGAATTAGCCATTTTTATCAATAGTTTTTGCCTCAAATCAGCGTGTTTCTTGATTTTTTCACTTTCAGCCATGAATCAATGTTTTTTTTTTTCGTTTATACGTAAAAAGCATCTCACAATCAGGTTTTGCTCAATTTTACCGCCAATTGTCCTCAAAAACCATGAAATTCCGATTTATTCTCAATATTATCGGCGAATTAGCAACTTTTCTCCATTTTAGCCGTGACTTAATCTTTTTTCAATTGACCATTAAAATAATAAAAAATTGAATTGGCTCCTCTAGACAGAAAGATGGGCACTATTTCGCAATTCCCTGAGCCTTCGAGCATATTAGTTTCAACAATGAGCGCCTCGGATACATTAAGGGGGGGGGGGTACTATGGTTTCTTCAAGCATAGGGAGATGATTGCCAGCTAAAAAAAAAATGCTCACAAAACTAGCAATTTCTCCGAAATTAAGAACCGAAACTTGCAGTCACGTGGATATAAAGCCAAGAAGTTTCCAATTTCGTTGATAATCATCTGGCTATCTTGGCACCGGCTAGCTTGGTTTTGACCGTCACAAAATAGGCAATTTAGCTTGAATTAAGACCCAAAATCTCCACTTCACGGACATTCACCCAGGAATTAACTGATATTTATCTCCGAATAATTTAATTTTGTGGTGGTTCATCAACCTTTGGGTGATCTCGGGACTGGATGGATTGAGAAATGACTTGTAAAGTTAATGTTTAGTTAAAATTTAGCACAAAAAGCTTGAAATTTCGCTGAAATTAGGAAGCAAATCTTGTAAATTCACTGAAATTGTGACCCGAAACGTCCCGTTTCGTTAAATTTAAGCCCTTCAAAACTTGCATTTTCACTGAAATGGAGACCAATACATGAATCACAGGAGTTAAGAGCGGAAAGTAGCATTGCCGCGGATTTTCGGTCACAAAACTTCCAATTTCCAGGGTATCTATCTGACTCTAGCGTCTGTTAGTGCCATTTTTGCTTACAACTAAGATCCTGAACTTGAAATTTCTCTTAAATTAACACCCGAAGACCCGAAACTTTCTATTTCGCAGATGTTCAGCCAGGAAACTTGAAATCTCGCACAAATTAAGACCCTGAATACTCTCGATTATTTACCTCCAAACGTTGCAATTATACATGGCTATTCGTCAGGGTGTAGGAGCAGTCGGGGTAAGCTAACCCACACCGACTTCTATTTATTATTTTAAAAAAAAATAAAAAAAAACAAAACAAAACAACTGAAACTTGCCTCCTGAAATCAGGACTTATCGAAATTTCGTGAAAATTTTGTCTGAAAACATCAAATTTGATGAATATTTGCCTACAAAATGTTGCAATTTTTGTTGGGGTACGGCCGGCGCGGTGTGTGGGCCTCGTCAGCATACGACGGGGTCGGTCGTGTTTGCAAACTTGCAAGTTCACTGATAGTTAGCACCAAAACTTACTGCAATTTCTCCAAAATTTTAAGTGACCAGAAACTTGAAATTTCGCTGAAACTATGACCCGAAACTTGCATTTTTGTAGGAATTAAGGCCCGGCATGTCACTTTGCACGCGTCTATTCAGCAAGGAATCAATTCGTTCAGGGTTCACGCCCGAAAAGGCTCTGAAACTTGAAGTTTCGATCAAGTCAGGACGCGATGCTTGCAGAATCGTGTCTATTCAGCCAGGACAATTCAAATTTCCTGGATATTTACCTTCAGAATGTTGCAATTATGCGGCTATTCGTCAGGAAGACTTAGGGCACTGTCATGACCAGCAAGCCCAGGTTACGCGGCCTCTATGAAAGATCTCCGAAACCCGAAATTTCGTGGAAAGAAATACTGGAAACTGGGGCCCTATTCTCTAACTCCGAAGCAATAGCTTTGTATCAGCCATATGTTAATTTCATTAATTTTCTTCAAATAAATGAATGAAATAGACACATGGCTGGCGAAAAAAATATTGCTTGTTGTTAGAGAATAGGTCCCCTGGTAATTTCACAGATTTTGAGCTCGGAGTAGTACTTGGTTTCATAGCTTTATTTGTCAGAATTTGGGTGTTATCATGCTTTCAAGGCCTCGGGGTAAATAAGGGTCATCAAAATTACGAGTGAGAATTTTACACGTATTACTGGGAATAACAAAAAAAAAAAAAAAAAAAAAAAAAAAAAAAAAAAAACTGTGGAAGCTCACGAAAAAACTGTAGAAGGGCAGACCAACACTCAAAACTGTGGATCTACATGCAAAATATGTACATCTGGCAACCCTGCCGCATGAAGTTAGTATAATCCGCGAAATTGTGCCCAATCCTAAATTTATTTTTTCAAAGTGCAAACCCCACGAAAATTGGTATTGAAGAAGCTAAATCCACGAAATGCATTCTCTATAAGGGGAAGTTAAGTAAATTAGGCTATTTATGTGACAGAAATCAGCGAAATTGTCCTTTCCAAAGAGTCGAGCTCGCTAAATTGGTCTTTTGAGTGAGTAAAATCATTCAGAATGGTTTTCTCAAAGAGCTAACCTTGTGAATTTGTGGGTTAATTGAGTGGAACCAGCGAAATAAATTCTACTTTTAATCTCAAGTGGGAGGAACCGAGGCGAAATTATGTTTTTTCTAACAGCCAACTCCACGAAATGGGTTTTTTGATTTGGAGCCTACCCGGAGAAATGGTTTTTTGAATGAGCGAAACCGACGAAATTGTGTTTCGAACGATCCAAATTGATGAAAATTCAATTTCGTAGCATCCAACACTGCAACTTTTGCTTTTAGCGAGCGAAACTTGCAAAGCATGGTGATCTAAAGCAATCAAGTCCACAAAAATTTGTTTTTAAAAGAGACGAAACTGCGGAACTTTTTTTTTTAATTGAGCTAAAATCGCAGAATTTGTACTTTAAAGATTACGAATAAGCCAAAATCACGAAATACAGAGAAATCCTGCGTTAGAGGAAAACAATGATCCGCTTGTTGATCCGTGCATTGAGAAGGTAGGCCGCAAGAATCGTGACGATCCTGTCGTGCGGGTTATTGTATAACTAGACGAACGAGGTAAGTTTCACCGTTTAGGTTTACGAGTTTTATAATTTTAGACCCCTTGCAAACAGAGGGCATTGGGGATTTTTGGATGAAACCGCGAGTGTGATAGAATGAGAGTGGAGGAACGTATTTATGAGGGTTAATCAAAGCTATCAATCAAGCTATCACTCCTCGCCTCACTTTACACCTGTAAACTCACCACCGCCAAGCGGTCCACACCGGTAACGTGCCAGCCTTGACCAGCTGGCACGGCTGACTGGGAGTGAGGCGAGGATAACCAGGACTTGCACGTGTCGGGTCACTTTCCACCTGTTCAGCAGTCATGTCAGGCCTTATATTACCGGTATATATACCGGCACAGGTATATATGTGCCTTTCAAGGCACCAAGCCAGGGTGGGAAGAAGGCACAATCCTGGTTAATCAAAGCATTCATTCGACAGCGCACACTGACTTTTTTTTTATTATTATCATTATAAGGCACTGTGCTTGAGAAAAACAACAACCATCGTATCCCTCAAGTCACACCTCCGTGCCTGAGGCACACTTATAATGTGGAAAGGGATAGAAAGTATAATCTTACGGTAATATAAATACCGCAAAGGTAAAAGACCACCTACCCAACCAAGGGAATTGGTGACCCAAGGATGAGCGGTTTTTTTTTTTTTTTTTGCCGCATTCATTACATTTCACTACGCCCGATCAGATTTTGCTATACAGAGCAAACTCTTTTGAATCATTTCATCCTGATAGCTTAAACAATGATTGATCACTCTCTCTCCCCTCCTCAGTTTTCTTTACTCAAGAGATTTAGCGCTGTGTTTTCAGATAAGGAATCAGTCAAATTTAGTTTTGTGTTTGCGGACGACAAATCCAATGATTTATGTTCGATATTCTCAACCACGGGCGATGCGTCCTATACAAATGAAGCCGAGGCCGAGGTATCGATCTTTTTTTTTTTTTTTTTTTTTTTTTTTTTTTTTTCAGTGGGAGACAAGGGTGAGTGCCCTGTCCCACGATGCCCTAATACATAGTGAAACTTTTAACCCTCATCACCCGCGTGACTCCAAGTACACAAGTCACCCAGGATGGGTGTTTCGTGGCAAGCGGTAGGCACTTATAATATATTGCGTGAATCCATTTCCACCCCTTCCACCTTCCCCTTCATCATGCTTGGTTGTTACTCTTGGGAATATGACTGATGGAGCATGATTATACCGAGCGTGGCAGGGAATTGGAGAGGAAAACAGCGCCCTGGCTGCCGCTGTAAAATCACCCCCCCCCCCACGCGATTTATTTATCTTGGCGTTTTCCTATTTTTATTTACCTACGGATGCATTCTTCAAACCCCATCCCTCCGCCATCTTTTTAGAATCCTGGGAATGAAGGCGAGGCTAAAATTAACTTTAGGGGCACTCGGAATTTTCCGTGAAGTGTTTCCTACAGGGGAGAAAACCCCCTGGCTAGAGAGAATTATAGAGAAATTCATAACTGTGAGCCTTCTCCTAGACAAAGCGATGTAATAACTGCTTTTCTTCTCTCTCACAGACAGTTCTATCTCTCTCTCTCCAAAACTTTGCAGTAGACGTGTACATTCAACCTGGCAAGCTCTTTCTTTTTTTTAAAATGAAACGAGGAAACGTCTCCTTTGTTTTTTGTTTTAAGACCCCTTTCCTCACGGCTTTTGTTCTATTTAGCTTAGTTCTTCTCCCATCAACAGAATATCCCGGATATCTTGGAGGTTGCATACACTTTACTAATAACTTGAACAAACACACTTCACTCTGCTCTATATATTAAAATATTATAAAATGTTTTAATCCAAATCTTTAATTTCGAGTGAACTGAAAACTTAATTAAGACGATAAATATTTTTTTAGTGAGTAGGGAGGAAAAAACGCGCAGGCTGAAGTAATAACTCATGGAATATCTCTCGCGTTTTTTCCGCTCTTGCCTTCTATTTTCCGCTTTTCCTCTGCCTATTTATTCATTTATCTTCAACGAAGAAATAATTCAATTTCTAAGAGAAACGACTGGGACGCAAAAAAAAAGAAGCTTAACGAGGTTAAGGGAACGGTTTAAGATCTTTCTTAAGCCCGCCTTCCACCACCACCCCCACCGGTACCAAAGCCGTCGCTGCCAGGAGCACTCAACTTTAATACGGACAACGATGGTCCTGAAAATCTGTGATTTTCACTTACTGTCACGGTGGCGCTAGGAAGTCATATTTTGAGGGGGTGAACGACGGGGAGGAGTGAGAAAAACCAATTTAATTAAAAACTTTCTCTAACGATTTAGGACACTCCCATCCGGCAATGCTTGATGTTTCTAACATATAAAGGCATTCGTGAGAGAGAGAGAGAGAGAGAGAGAGAGAGTGAGAGCGAGAGAGAAAAAATGGTGTGGCTTTAGTAGAAGTGGTGGAGGGGACGGACGGTGGGGCGAATCGATGGCACCACTCACGATGTACTACTTTAATGGCATGCTACTTCAAAGGAACCCGCTTTGGCGGGCGTAGATTGCGAAATGTTGAAATTCAAAGGGCAGTGAGGTGGTCACTACCTGCAGGGTCTTACAAGTAAAAAGCTCGTTCGGACACCAGAGTCATATCAAGCGTTACCAACATGACGGATTTCCCGTCAGATCTGACGGATTTTGAAAGTGGTTACCAGGAAAAATCCTCCTAACGGATGCCGTTATCGCATCACTCAATTCATTATATATTTGGTATTATTACCATGTTTTGTGGTTTTGTGCAATTTAACTTGAAAAGGTGCTCCAACGAGAGAAATGAGAAAGAAATAAATTATATTATCACGATGTTGCGCAGAAAACAAAATTTCATGACAAGGGTTGCTGTGTTGGTTCACCGGTTCAACCGGTTCATCGTACTTGGAAATAATTTACTCTCGGAAACTGGATGCAGATTTTTTCCTTCGAGGAGGGGGGGAGGCACAATAAAATACAGGTCTCGCCCCCCCCCCTCCTAGCTAAGGATTATTTGACCCATGATGCTGTCAATTTTGATGCAGAAAACTGCCTTTTCCAGAAACCAGTTTCTGACCGCTTGTTTATTTTTTGGGGCTCCGGTTGGCAATATGTTCCGATTTGTCCACTATAAGGGTCACGTGATCACCAATAATTTAGTTATGGGTAGCTATTTATTTACTTTAAATAAAACTAAAATGGGCCAGTTTGATGAAAAAAGATGGGCAGCTGCCCACCCTTGCCCCTTCCCCATAAGCCTACGTTCAGATCCTTTAATGAGCTCTATTTCTAAATATTGACCGTGACTTGAAGTTTTTCCGCCATCACCTTATTTCATGGGGCAAGGCATAAACCGGGTTTGAGCATTTTATAGATCCCGGGCTCTCTTTGTTCTTTGTGGTTCGAGCTTTCTGTAGTTCAATCTTTTTGAGGTCTGAGCGTTTTGTGGTTCGACCTTTTTGCGGTTTGAGATTTTTGTTGTTCAACCTACTTATGGTTCGAGTTTTTGTGGTTCGAGTTTTTTGTGGATCAAGCTATTTGAGGCTCAAGCTTTTTGTGGTTCGAGCTTTTTGTGGTTCAAGCTTTTTGTGGTTCGAGCTTTTTTTGATTTGTGCTTTTCGTGGATCGAGCTTTTTGTGGTTCGAGATTCTTGTGGTTCGACCATTTTGTTTATTGCGCTTTTGTGGTTCGAACTTTTTGTGGTTCAAGCCTTTGTGGTTCGAGCTTTTTGTGGTTCGAGCTTTTTGTTGTTCGACCTTTTGGGGTTCGAGCTACTTGACGTTGAAGTTTTGTGTGGTTCGAGCTTTTTGTGGTTTGGGCTTTATGTGGTTTGGGCGTTTTGTGGTTTGAGCATTTTGTGTTTCGCTATTTTAATTTTTGGACTTTTGCTGGTAGTAGACGAATCACTGCGTCGAAGCCTTAAAACATGGAGAGATGGACCTCACTTTGGTGCCCCCTTGGACTTGACACCCTGAACACAGCGCACCGAAGAGGTTGTCGTGAAAGTCAAATTAGTTCCCAAAATTCTTTGAAATTCGGGCTCAGGGCTCCAAAACACGTAAATGAAGGAGCCAACCTTGTGAAATTTACTTTTCAAATAGCAAACTCCGTGAATTCAATTTCTTGCGGAAAGCCCACACCCCAAAACATATTTATCGAATTGCCTAGTCTACGAACTTGATTTCTGGAGGAGAAAAGTGTGCGAAATCGACCAATGACGGAGCCAACGGCACGGAATTTTTTTTTGCAAGAAGTCAAATCCACAAAATGTTGCTTTTTATGAGCAAAATAAGCGAAAATAACTTGAAAGTAGGTCGTTTAAAAGCAAAAGTTCGCTTCAATGGCTTGGAACCTCGATATTAATTTTTAAAGAGCCAAATCCACGAAATCAATTTGTTAAACTTTCAAAAATCCGTGAAATTTGATGTTCTTGATTCAAAAACGTAAAAATGGTTGTTTTGAACATCAAACCTCACAAAATTCGTATTTCATGAACCAAGCGTACGAAATTGGCTTTTCGGAGGACCCACAAAACTCGTTAAATTAGGTTTTTAGAGAGCAAAACGCACCTAATTGACTTTCAAAATATCCAAACCCTTGAAGTTTGATTATTTTGAAGATTCAAACATGTCAAGCGAAATTAAAATTACTTTGTTTTGCAAACTGGTGAAATACGTTTTTGTGAAACCAAATGAGCGAAATTTTGAATTTGACGAATCTAGACTCTCGAAATAATATGTATTTTGAAAGTGCCCAATCCATGAAATAGATTTTTTGAACAGTCAAATCCTCGAAGTTGAATTTTTCGCGGCTTCCGGAGGCTACATCGTGGAAGTTTGCTAATCCCCAGTATCTTTAAGTTCTTATAGGCAGCTAAAATTGAGAAGGCGGGCTAAAAGAAAAAAAAAGAGCTCATATTCAAATAGATAACATGGAGAGGAAGCGTTCAATCGTGGGTGAAACCGGGAAAATGCGCTTAATTCGCGTTTTCAGGGTGCAACAGCCGCAGAAAATGTAAATTCGTAGCTTATGCAGGCTCTTTCACAGATGAAACCAAGAAAAAGCGTCAATGTTCTTTTTTAGGGGGACAGTCCATAGCTAAAATCTAGAAAAAAGTGCTCATTCGCGGCTAAAATTGAGAAAAACGCTACTTTGTTGCTAATGTTGACGGAAAAACAGCTTATACGGAGTACGGAAAAACGGATATAGAGCTTAAAATGAAGAAATCAGCCGAATCGCGGCTAAAAACCACTAATCGGCGCTTAAATTGAGAAAAAAATATCATTCGCAGGTAGGATTAGGAATTCGCTTACTCTACGTGACTCCTGCAGAGGTGACTGAGCGACAAAATTAGAAAAAATCCGCCAATCCGCAATTTCTGGTGATCTTTATTATGTGATTGAAATTGAGACAGCACGCTGTATGTGCTGTTTTTGGGCCAAGTACATGGTTAGAATTGAGAAAAGGCGCTAATTTGCAGTTCAATTTGTGAAAAAGTGCTCACTCACGGCTGAAATGGGAAAAACGTGCTGATTCGTAACGAAAATCGGGAAGAATCACTAATTTGAGTCTCATTCGCACGGTGCGGTCTAATTCGTAGAATTGCGACTTTAAATGAAAAGAACCGTTGATTTATAGCTACATTGATCTAAAATAAATTGCTACTTCCAGGCTAAAATCTGGGAAAAGCGCTAATTCTCAGCTAAAAGCCGCGCAAATGGCTACAACTGACAGCTAAGTTTGAGAAAACGTTTATTCTCATCTAAAACCGCTAAAATAGGTGGAAATGGTTGAGAAATTTGCAAATAACATGGACAAAAACTGCTAACTAACGGCTAAAATATGAGGAAAAAATTGCTAATTCATCGCTGAAATTGAGATAAAGCGTTATTTCGTGGCTGAAACTAAGAAAAAGCTCAAATTCACGGATAACATGGAGAAAAGCGATACTCTTCGTCCTGTGAGAGAAAGCGTTTAATTGACTAATAAAACTGACAAAAAGTGCTAATTCGTTTTTCCTAAAATCTAAAAAAAAATGTGAATTTGTGGTTTCTGGGTGATGCTCCGTGGTCAAAATTGAGAAAAATTGTTGCACTTAATATCCGCAAGTGAAAAAAATTGAATTCACTGCTAAAATTGAGCGAAATGCTAATTTAGTGTGACTGAGAAAATGTGCTAATTTGCGACTAACGCCAGAGCGCTACTAACTCGCTGAAATAAAGAAATCCACTAATTCGTTTAAAGGATTGAGTTAAGCGGTCACTCGCAGTGCTAAATCGGCAAAACGCTCATTCGCAGCAAGAATTGAGAAAAGGCCCTAAATTTGCGACTGAAATTGAGACGAAACGCTAATACACGGCTAAAATTAATATCTCATTAAAATTAATAATTCATTCACAGTTAAAAATTGAGAAAGTGAAGTGAGAGTGGTTTCTGGAGGCAACTTTCGAGGCTCAAATTGAGAAAGTGAGCTCATTCATGTTTGTTTGTGGAAAAATTCCCTGACTCACGGCTAAAATTAAGAAAAAGTTAATTATGACATAATTACTGTCAAAACCGCTATTTATCAGCTAACATTATTATAACGTGCTGATTAACGGCTCTCATAGAAGACGAGCCAATCCATGACTAAAAAATTGAGAAAAATATCTTATTCACAGCTACTGTTTATAAAAAGTGCTAATTCTGTGCTTAAATCGAGAGAACATGAGTTCGTGGTTTCGGGAGGCAGCTTATTAGATGCCAAAATTCAGAAAATATCTTATTCATGGCTAGAAGTGAAATAAATCACGGCAAAATTCGTTGCTTTTGACAAAAAATAAAAGCGCTAATATGATGATGTATTGGCGTATGCGCTAATTGCGCGGTTGAGGAAAAGAGTCAGTTTACGGTTAAAATTGGGAAAAAACGCTAATTAATGGCTAAATTTAATAAAATCGCTGTTTAATTTGAGAGGCTAAAATTGAGAAAAGGTGCGTTTTATCCCGGAACTACGGAACAGGTCAACATATAAGAACTAAGAAGGTCTCTACCGTTTTACATATATATTTCTAGCCTCGCAGGCTGTTATAAGTTGGACATTTAGGAGATCGTAATTAATCCCCCACCCCTCCGACCACACCTCACATTGTACAATGCTCCATCAACGCCCGTTCTCTCCTAACAACGACCCGTTTTCAAACGAACTGCGGTTCATTCAAAGTGACATTCAAAAGGAAATTCAAAACGGGACTCCCATTTGTTGGAAATCAGAGTGGGGTGGAGGATGACAGTCGAGTCCAGTCTCCAAACTACGTTTTCAGCAACATTTTCAAACATCATTAACCATTGACGCAACTTTCATTCCCCTCAGCATCAACTGTATTCACTGTGAACGGAGGGAAGCTTCGTGAGCGGTCGTGTGGGGGAGAGGGATGGCATCATTTTGTAAAATCTAATCGAAGTAGCCTTATTCCATACGTCAAACTGTTGGGTTGAAGGGGAATGAGTGGTTGTGTGTGATCGTATGAGTGGGGGAGGGGATAAACTAGGGCAGCAAAGAGAGAAAATAGTGGAAAGAGACAGGATGAGAGAGTTTTCTAACGAGGAATACAAGGGTGATGTGGAAGTGAGGTAAATAAAATCATCACCCTTGGCAACCCGGAATCCCTCACCCCCTCAGCGACGGAAGGGTTAGTAAGGGGAGTTCGATCTAAATATAGCCGAAGATTTTCCAGAAAAATCCCGAAGGTGTCGAAACGGGAGGACAAGAAAAAAGTAGAAAGACCCCACCACTCCTGTTCTCACAAAAACTGTGTAATATGAAGAGCTTCAAGGGATGAGTTTCGCAGAGGAACGCCCTCATGTCATCTAACATGACTAGACCCTCCCTTGAAAGCGTATTGACGAAAGGAAAATATTTTTCGAGGGCTCTACGACGTAAAAACGGGATAAAAGTGTAATGAATAGCGCATTCTTGGTTAGTTTAACTTGAAAAGGAAAAGGAAATGAGCACTTCAAGTCTTCCCCTTCCCTACCCCCACCCATCAACTGTGTAATCCCCGTGTGTACCATTGAAAAGGAGAAGCGCTTAACCCAAGTCTTCCTCGTTCTAACTGTTGAATACCAAACGAGAAGAGCAGCGACTTAGCTTGCTTAGAATTGGATAATGCGTTGATATGTGGAACTTGTCTTCAGTCAGAAAAGGAAAGGTATTAAACCACCCCTTCAGTGATATAATAACCCTGTGGAGAATTCGTGTATTACCCTATAAGGTCTGCGGTAACCAGAAACGTGGTTGTGTTGGAATGGGTGGGTGGGGGGGGGATAAGTTCATTTTAGAAGTGAGGCAACCAAGTTTCCTCTTTAACGATACCCGTAGTCTATGTTGAAAATCACCCGAATATCCTCCTTATCCTTTTTTTTTTTTTTTTCGTATGTCCAACTTTAAACGTTCATTTTCCCAGTATATAAAAAAAACCTTTTCACAGCCTATTATTATTGTTATAAATAAATATTTTTTCAAATTGGATTCATGGTCCCCTCAATTTCCATTCCCCCTTACCCTTTTCCCACTAACCAACCATCATCACACTTACTAACGAGTTTTGTCTCCTGTATAGCAAGCACTCTGTCTTTCACTTCTTTGAATTTTATAAAAGCCCTGGGCGGCGGAATAAGTTCTTTTAAAGGTCTCTCCGGTCGGGGCGGCCTATGGCGGGGTGTTTTTTACGTGGAAAAACTCCGATTTACCTGATGATGAATACCTTCCCGAATTAAGATTTTGCAAAGAAAGGGGAAAAATAAACACAAGATAGAGAGAGAGAGAGAAATAGAGTGAGAGAGAGGTGTTCTTGGAGAAACGGATAATTAACACGCTTAATGAGACGATGAGTCAGCTATACCGTCAATCATTAAAATGGTGAGGAGGGCACAGAGTTATCGCAACTGAAGGAAGTTTCTCACGTTCTCTATCACCTCTTTTTTCCAAGTATTTCAACACCCGTACAATTGTTTCTTGCTCTTGTTCCATTAATTTTATCAACACCCTTTAACCCACCCTAGGGGTGTTTTTTGCCTTAGCCAACCAAACCTGTCGAGTGGTGTCCATTAGCCCTTAACCCCCCACCGCCTTTCATCTATAACATCTCGCAACCTCTTATCATGCCCCCCACCTCAGTCACCAATAAACCATTTTGAAAATTCGCTGAATCAGCTTCAATGCCCTGACTCACGTTTTCTTCATAGAAAATATCCTAAAACTTTAAACACCACCGTCAATAACTCCATTACACCGTGAAAAATAGACGAGAGAGAGAGAAAAAAAGACGTACGCCATTCCGATTTTCTATTGTCGCTAACGAGGCGAAAATATCTCCTCGGGTCCAGATAAAGTACAAAAATAAGGGAAACGAGTGGAAAAAGGCTCTCGAAAAAACAAGAGATGAAAAAGCGGGACAGGAAGGGAAGAAACACCGCCCTTTTCACCTATCCTTCGAAATAAAAACCCGATGAAAAGAATAAAAGAAACTTGTCTCTTGTTTTTCAGGACTCTGTAAAAAAGGGTATTAAAATAGTTTTATGTTCTTTTCTTTAAAAAAAGAAAACACAAATTTGAATCCTTGACTGAATCGCAATACATAAGTTTTTTAATGGTGGACGAAGCGTGATGCATTTTTAGGGCAAATGTTTCAAACTATACTTAAAATGATTGAAAATTGACCAAAAATAGTACGGAATGGTAAATTGGGATGCGGGGGGGGGGGTTAATATTCACGTGATTTGTATAAGCGTTCCCTATAGCAATGTCTTTAAAAAGGACGAAATGTTTGGTAATTCCTGAATTGCAGCTTTTCATTCTGAATTTGCATGTATCGTTGTGTTTTTTCAACGTAGAAGTTGGAAACAAGAAAAACGAAAAGCCAAAAGCGCAGATATAGCCTATACAGATATATAGCCTAACCAGGATTGCCAAACTGCTATTTTGTTTTGCCCGTCAAAACTTTGCTCAAAATCCCGTCAAAAATCTGTCGAAATATGATACATCCGGCCGTTAAAAAATCCGTCAAATAAATATTGGTACCGAACATAGGGTGACCAGATGTAAAAGTGGTTTCCGAGGACGCCTGGTACAAAATGAAGGACAATAGTAGGACGGTTTCGACGGAAAGAAGGACGTTTAAGTATATACAAAAACGACTCGACGTTAATCAGTTTGATGATTCAAGAGGTCAATAGATCAGGAATTAACTTCTCTACCACAACATCACTGGATCAAAATGGATACAGAAGGTCCGCCGACACGACCTCTTTGGTGATTCAGGTAGGAAATTATGTTTTGAAAGAACGAAATCCATGAAACTAGGGTTTGAAAGAGCCAAACCAAAGACATTGTGGTTTTTGGATGAGCCAAATCCACAAATTTGGTTTTGAAAGAGCGAAAGCCCGCGAAGCATGGGTTTGTGAGAGCCAAAATGACAAAAATTTTTGTGGTCGAGCCAAATCCATGAATTTGCTTTTTGAAAGAGCTACATTTGTGTTCCGAACTAGTGAAATTGACTTTAGAAAAACTATAAGGACACGAAGCTTTTTTTTTTTTGCTAAAAATACGCGAAATTAGGATTTGAAAAATCCGCGATGTTGGTTATAAGAGAGCGAAAGTCTATAGGCCAGTTTGGGTTCGAACTGCCGAAATCCCGAAATTTGTATTTTATATGTTAGCTTTTTGAATTGGTCAAAGCCGAGCGACTGTGGACTTCTGAAAGAGCCGAATTTTGGTTTTTGAATGCATGTGCAAAACATGGATTTGAACGAGACGAATTCAACTTTAGTTTTGAATGACCGAAAATCTGTGAAATTGACGATTGAAAGAGTAAAAATGCCGAAAATTTCTTTTTGAAAGTGCCAAACGATCATGATTGGTTTTAATCCGACTGTGAGTCTAATTTTCCGGTTCGTCGGACCAACGCTCTCATAATTGTGGGGTTCAGAGTTTTGAGTGAAATGAAGGCATGCCGGTATTACCGGTGTGTGAGAGAGGTTCAACAGGTAAAATCAGTGGACTTTGCGCTACGATCTCCGCCCCTGGCGCTCGACAATCGAGTTTTGGAGGAGATCCAGATCCGGCTTACCACAGGACTGCACAGGGAAAAACGGGGACTGGGGTTGTGGAGCTAAGCGACGCAGCTTTGTTTGAAGATGAACTTGAAAGATGTGTTGATGAGTTAGAAATACCAGACGTTACATATCACGTAGAGACCGATGACGTTTGAAAAAACCGCTGCAAATTTTACACATGATGGGTTTATTATTTATGAATGTAGCCAGTCCGGCTTGAAATTACATGAAAATCGACTCCCCACACCCCTATGATCTCAAAACCTTTGAAAATCCTCATTTTGGACCCGTTTTTGGCCCATAAAATCCCAGGGTGTCAGTTTACCAAACTGAGCAGATGTTAGGACCAAATAGATCCCAAATGGAGTCTATATGTGCGAAAGAAAGAATTGGAAAAATGGTAAATTGTCGAAATGGTATTTCGAGCCAGAAATTGAGAAAAAGTGCTACCTTGGTCTCTAAAATTAAAAAAAAAAGCACTGCTAATTCGCGGTTTCTGGGGTCACATTCGAGAAAAAGCGCTTATTCGTGGCTAAAAGTGAAAAAAACTGCTAATTAACTGATAAAATTGAGTAAAACAGTGATTCGCGTCCAAATTATTTTTATAAAAAACATTAATTCATGGCTAAAAGGAGAAAAAACACCAATTACAGTGAACCGTGGAAATTGAGCTAATGGTACATTTTCATTACCTAGGTACTTGGCCGTTACTTTGATGTTTTCCGTACCTAGGCACCGTTACAGGTACTCAAAATAAAAATATACCTAGATTCGAAAAAAGTACCTAGGTACTAAAAATGAACCTAGGTACATCCCATCACTCGTAAAACGCTATTTGAAAGTAAGTTATATTATGACTTCATTATATAGCGACTTGGGGGCCCCATAGAAATTTCCACACTGGGCATCCACAGCTGAAGGTCTTCCTCTGAAGTGATCATTGTAGGGGCCGCTATATACAGCTGTGCAAACGTCAATTATGCCTAATTTACATCTTTAAGTGCGCCTGCTAGCACCAAAATTGGACCTTTAAAATTTAAAATAGACGATAAATGTGAGTTTTATGCACCCAGGAATTCATAAAAATCAGCATATTTGCTATTCGATGCTTTACGAGTGCTGGGGCTGACATCGCGAAGTCGAGGCGCGCTCAAATTCCAGGAAGTAGAGTGAGCAGCCAAGATGAGATTTTCGTGCTGGAAATGCCATTTTTGATGCCCCTGGACGCACATGGCTATCGATTACATCGACAGGTCATGTAATCGATTTGCTAAACAATTTGTGTTTTTCGAAGGACCTTATCCTTGAAATTTTGTTTTGAACTGAAGAAAGGCGATTTCATTGGTTTTTGAAGAAGCAAACGCTGTGAAATTGATATTTTCAATGTTCCAAGCCCCACGAATTTCATTTTTTCAAGGAGTGTGGGCCGCAAATTGGATATCACGAGAGCCAAATCGAAAACTTTATGTTTTTAGTAATCGAAAAAAAAACTCGTGCTTTCAAAAGCGCCAAATCCGCGAAATTGGATGTACTGACTGAATGTACTGAATGAGCTGAATCCACGAAAACGACGTTTTAAGAAAAACATCAAATCTGCGAAATGATTTCAAAAAAAGAGAAACAGCCCCGAAATTTGATTTTGAAATTACGTAAATCCACCTAATTTGGTTCTAGAAAGGCCAAAATCATGGAATTCATCATTTTTAGAAGCCAAAATGCGAAATAGGTATATTTATGGGAGAGAAACCGGCGAAATTAGCCTGTTGTGAGGTTAAACGCCAGAAATTGGTTTTCTGAGAAAGTTGTCCTCACGAAAGTGATTCTTTTTTTTGTGAGAGTTAGCTCTCACTTCACTTTCCTGAGCATCCAAACCCACGAAATTTGATTTTTGAAGCATCAAAACGCATGCAAATGGTTTTTTTTTAGATTCTAACGTGAGAATTTGATTTTTTTAAATAAGCCCGAACCACGAAATTTGATGTTTTGAATAGCCGAAACCCTTGCAAATCATTTTTTCCAATGTGTCAACATGATTAGGTGGAAAACAATTCGTGAAGAAGTGATAATTCGTGCTAAACTGAGAAAAACCGCAAAGCCACAGTTTAA
Source organism: Corythucha ciliata (assembly GCA_038030265.1). Classification (NCBI taxonomy): domain Eukaryota; kingdom Metazoa; phylum Arthropoda; class Insecta; order Hemiptera; family Tingidae; genus Corythucha; species Corythucha ciliata. Next base: position 17,184,560 of record CM075941.1, on the reverse strand, counting down.
AAAAAATCGAGAAAAAGCGCTAATTGGTGGTGTAACGCCCTAAAAAGGGCGTTATGTTAAGCGATAGAGAAAAGGAGCTCGGTCCGGGAAATTGTTCACCGCTCGGTGAATGAACCCGGCGAGCTAAGGGACGAGCGGGAGAGAATGACATAGCGTCAACAAATCCTTGAGGAAACTGCTTGTTATCCACAACACTTCGGGTTTTACAAACATGTCCTCGGGGGTTTAGTATAAAAACCCAGGGGGGACGGAATCGAGTGGACTGCTAGAGTCGGGGGACAGCTTAGAGTCAGGGACGCACATCCGTGCAGGGGGGGCCGAAGCCTCGCGACCAGCCCTCGCGCCAGCTCGTGTACACGCTACCGCAGGCCGTCGGGCCTGCGGAAAGGTGAGTCAGACTGTAAATAATAAATGTACATCACGGGGTAAAGGTACCTCTTTGTTACTCTTTGTCGACTCCCTGAACCCAGACCACATACGTCGGTACAGCGGCAAAAAGTGAGAAAAACGTTGATTCGCTGCCCAAGTAGAGAAAAAGCGCTTATTATTACTGCAATAGAGAAAAATCCCTAATGTCGAAAAAATAAAGAATAACAGCTAATTCACGGCTAAGATTGAAAAACCTGTTAATTGTATGTTAAAATAGGGATAATTGGGGCCAATTTGAGAAAAATAAGTGATAATTTGCGGCTAAAAGTGAGAGAAATACGTGGCTAAAATTGAGAAGAACCGCTAATTCACGGCAAAATTGAGAAAAAATTGAGTTCGTGGCTGACATTGCGAGAAAAAATGCTGATTCGTTTCTCAAGTTGAACGAAACGCGCTAATTAGCGCTAGAATTGAGAAAAATCCCCAACTCACGGACAAAATAGATAAAAACTCCTAGTTCGTAGTTAAGATTGAAAACCCCGCTAATTCGATGCTAAAATTGGGAAAATGACTGATTCAGGGATGAAATTAAGAACAATAACTAATTTGCGCTAAAATTGAGAACGCTGATTCTTGGCCAAAATTGTAATGAATCAGTGAGCAGCTATAGTGGTATGACAATTGGTTAAATGATCCAGTGCTAGAGGGGCAAGTCCATTTTTGGGTTGTCCTCTCTGTAGAGCTAGAAGAGGAAAACTATCCGAGGGTAGGCCGCAACATTTGTGCCAAACCAGTCGTGCAAATCGTTGCATAACTTCACGACCGAGGGAAAATTTCAGTCTGTGGCTGTGAGAGGGACGATGTAGAAACGGTGGGTACTTCTTTTTAAAACTACCAAGTAATTGAGGGTGGCGCGGGTGGGCGTTTCTCAAAGCCCCCAAAAGAAGTGAGTTTGGGAGGAAAAACTTTTCTCTTCTTTTTTGTAATTCCAAACTTTTTCCGAGGGTGGCCGTGTAAAGGAGAGCCGGTGTGGTGGTGGTTAAGTATTCAACTTGGGATGATTACAAAAACAAGTGAAAGAAACGCTATGGTGAGTGTTGGTGAATAGTGTGGGGGGGGGAGGGTTGGACAGAAATTGCCTATTTCGCCTCAGAGCCCCCAAAAGCTAACTTTTCTGTTACGGGAACTGATCAGTGGCCTCCCCCTCCCCCCTACGCACTCACACTCACCAAAGTAGCACGATTATTCAGCCTCACTGAGCTTCACACCGTGAAAGTAGTATAGGAGGTGAAAAGGGTCCTATTAATCTGTCCCTACTGGTAGTAACGTCCCTTTTTTTTTCTCCTGGGTCACAGTCACTGTTCGGAAACGCTTAGAAAATGAGCGTAAATTCAAATCTATCTCTCCCTCTGTGTTCTTAATAGCCGTAATAATGCAGTCCCTCTAATTGCTTGTAATGCTAAACTTTACAAACCCACGCCCCCGCACCCCACCTAAAAACATCCCCTTTCAACCCATTTTATTCCGCGAACAACGCACCCCCCACCCCGTATGCTCCCGCACACTAGAACGAATAATTAGAACGAACAAAACTCACCCCGCCTTGCGAACAGCGCCGGTGCAATTGAACGAAGCGGCAGCCTGTCCCGTCTGTTTGGCTCGATACGGTGACGCGTGAACGGATTCACCGTCATCGTCGTCCGAGACGGCTGTAGTAAGCGACATCCGGTCATCATCGGACATCTGGAAAACACATGTAGAAATCCTCAATTTGTGTTAAAACAATCGTGGTGCAGTGGTAATTGGGTCGAGGGTGGGTGAATAGAGTTGGACTTTTTTAATTAAATTTTTAGAGCCCCTCCTCGATGGGGGGGGGGACAAAAAATGACGTCAACACCCTGACCTACACCCTTAAAGTTCGGGTTTTGGCGCTCGCAGTAATAACATTATCCTCGTTAATAACGGTCCTTTTTCTATCTCTCTCTCTCTCTCTCTTTATACGGAGTTTCCAAGGTTACAAGGGCGTAAAGGACTAATGATGCTTGAAACAAAAAAGGGGTAGCAATAACAGTAAGGTTAAGGGAATAAAAAGGGCGTAAGAAAATACGGCGATGATATAAAAAATGGATTTTTTATTCCGGGGACTTGTCTTCTCTTTTATTCTTTCAATTTTCTGTTACAAAGCAACAATAAAACCCATTGTATAGCGTTAATTTATTTGCCGTGTGACTGGTGGAAACGAAGCGAGCAAATTAATTCAAATTGATTTTTTTAATAATCAGCAAAATGGGAATAGAAACATTAATTTAATAAAAGAAGCGTTGTTCTGGCTTCTCAACGAACAATTAACTCCTTCTAAAAAAACGAAAAAAACACAAAACACGCTATAAATTTAATGAAAGGAGAAAGAAAATGTTCGTTGAAAGTTACATTTCTCAACAGCGTCAATCCAATAGACCGAGAGAGGCTAATTACCGACATTAGTTCTCCCCATCTCATCCTCCCTGCGCCACATCTAAAACTCCTATTACACACCATTACTTGATTCTCTTTTTAATGAATGTTCGAGAGGGCAACAGTGTAAACGCGGCCGGCGGCAGGATAGCACAATTATAATTGTTGGAGAGAGAGAGAGACCGAATGAGTGGCAGGGGGTGTATTCCCCTCCAAGATTGACGAGAAGAAATTAGTCGTGATGGAAGTTACTGGGTAGGGGAAAGGGGAGTTATGCCATTTGTTCATTAACCCCCCCCCCCCTGTGACTAAAACATCTTAAAACCCAAAAACCGAGTCTTTTTTCAGCTCGCTAAACACAACAATCAATTGTAATTTGGATTACAATTAATTTTCGTCTTGGTTGATGGTATGAGACTTTATAAATTCCATCCTTAGAAGATAACTTTTTCTTTCAGCGTCCAAAAAAAATCAGTGCGATTCTTTTTCATGAGTGCTCACGATCATCACTTGAAAGCGGTTGTTATTCAAGAAGTGCCTTACATTCGAGAAAAAAAAAAAAAAAAAAATCCCATGAAGGCGTATACGATGAGTGTTGTTGCTGGGTTGTGGCGGGGGGAGGAATTAGGCTGGGGTGCTTAGTTCCTTCCATTAAAGCACTTTCTCTTAAAAGGTTTGTTAGCCGTGTGTTCGATATGAGTTTCCCCTAAAGCAAACACAACCGATCAGCGTGTAAGCTATGAGTTCATTGACAACGGCCTACTTCGATGTTTTCCTCAACTTTTGGAGAGGGGGGGAGAGGAGAAGCGTTTGGAGAGCGTTATCTTGTTCAACCCAACACAACTGCCGCCTACAACCCGTGAGCCCATGACTTTGTTGGTGGGAATGGAAAGGTGGTCTTGGAGGAGAGAAAATGAGTTATTTCGGAGTGGTAAACAAAAGGGACGCGGGTGAAATGATTAACTCCAGGGGCTGAAAAACTTCTAACCAGCAATGGCCCCACCACTCGATTCACTATACTGTGGCCTACTTGTAGGTACGAACGAAACGTAAACAAACGATTTTACGTCCAGATATGCCACTAAACAAACGATTTCGGTCATAGATCGCGGAGAGTAAAGCTGGTCGCACCCAAGTTTTTGTTGTTCAAAGTGCTTGAAGGCCTAAAGAAACGACAATTTCATCTTTAAAAAAACGTATACAAACAATACGACTAGAAATGGCGCTAAACAACTGATTCCGTTCATGGGTCGCGTTACGTGAAGCTAGCCGCACCCACCATTTTTTTTTTAAATGTCGTGTTTCGATGCTAAACAAACGAAAATGCTGACTAAACAAACGAATAGGGCTGTTTCGAATAGGGCGGTCAGGTTCACATGCATGAGGGGGTGGGTGGTCTAAGATCGAGGAGTAGAGAAGAAAGTGTTGCATCATTATACAACACATGATCTAAATAATTAATAAATGAGTTTTTCATTCGTATTTTTCCCGAACAATCATTGACATCTTCTTTGTACTTTTTAGCTCTTTTTACATGGTGCCAGGTGTCAGGAACATAAAATTCCTATTCGTAGTAATCGAAACTTTTTAGCTCTTTGTACAGAAAGAGTAGACGAAACAAGAGAAGGAAAGGCAAACCGAAAGTACGAATTTCTATCGTTTCGAATTTTCGGTGATAATTTCCACTTTCTCTCAATTTTAGCCGCGAATTTTCTTGACATGACCCTCAAATTAGCGTTTTTTCAATTTTAACTGGGAATTAGCGCTTCAACTTAATTTTAACCAGGAATTAGTGGGATTTTCTCCGTTTCAGTCACAGTAGTCATATTAGCAGGTTTTCCCGAATAGATCCCTAAATTACCGTTTTTTCTCAATTTTAGCCTCGAGTTATTTCTTGATTTTGCCCGTGAAGTACAGCTTTTACTTGGTTATAGCCCGGCAAATCGGGTGCTTTTCTTGAATTGGTCAACGATTTGGCGTTTTTATTTCAGTGCGAATGAGCGTTATTTACGCAGTTTATTCATTTTAACTGTGAATTAGTGGGATTTCTCAAATCCGCGAATTATCGCAGTTTCTTTTAAGCCGCAAATTAGCGCCTTTCTCATTTTTTGCCTTGTGTTGAGTGATTTTTTTTTTTTTTTTTTTTTTGCTCGTCGCAACGAATTACCGCTTTACAACTATTTTAGCAGAGAATATATTAGCGCTTTTTCCTAACGTTTTGTCACACTCTTTCCCCAAGATTAGCACATTTCTGTTCCTTCACGATTGAAGCCTTCTACTAACGGCCTAAAGAAACTTGGGGTTAGCGCATTTTCTCAATTTTAGCAGCAAATTTTCTTTCAGATGCTCCCCTGCCGAGCTGGTTACCTTGGGAATTGGTTTATTTTTTTTTAATTTCAGCGGTAAATTAGCGCTTTTTGTTGCTCGTGGTTTAGCCTCGAAGCAAGCTTTCGGATTGGCCGCGTTGAGAAACTCCAAAACACTGAAGTTGGAGCTCAAAAGTGGTTAGAGCTTTGTGTGGTTGGACTGTTTGCTGTGGTTTTACTTTTTATGTAATTGGAGCTTATAAAAGGGTTTGAAGGAATCCCAAATGGTGGAATTGTAGCTGCCCCGCGTTGGGCGCCAGTTGTTACAGAGTTCAAAGAAGCTCCTCCTATCCTATTGAGAAAAAATCGCAGATTCGTGGTTAATAGTCATCGATGAAATTTACTAAAATCTCTAATATGAGCTGATCTTGGGTCAAGTCCGAGTATAAAATGGAAAAAACGCACTAAATCATGGCTAAAGTGAACACAATTTTTAATTCGTGGCTAAAAATTAGAACAAGGTAATACGTGGCCAAAGTGGAGAAATACTGCCAATTCATAGGTAAAAGGTGACAGTTAAAGTGATCATTTACGGCTGAAATTGAAAAAAAAGCCAATTCATAGAAAAAAATGATAATTTGACGCTGAAATCCAGAAAAACGTGAATTTTCAGCTAAAAAAAAAAAATTAAATTAAATTCGCGCTCATTCTGTGACAGGCGTTAATTTAAATCTAAGCCCTCCCCCCCCCCCAAAAAAAACATACGGAATAAATCGCAGATAACGGGTTTATTGGCCATCGCGTTAAAATTGATTTTAAAAAAAAACCCTAAAAAATAATTGAAGAGAAACGAATCTTCGAATTCATCCTCGTCCATTTGTTTAAAAAAATTAATTTAAAAATAACCAAATTGAATTTCGAAAAAATGGCCAGTTCATCGATGGAGAGTTTTGTTGTGGTCAGTTTAAGCCATCATGAGAGGAAATCTGACTAAAATTCTGATAGGAGATACGTTTGGACCAAAAAGAGAGCCTTAGCAACTGTACCGCTCAACAAATCTTATTCAAATTTTAGCAGCGTCTTCTAGGAACCTAGATGATGATTTTGAGCGATCGATCATCAAATTTTATAATATTCTCCTGGAATTATAAGGGTCCAACCGTTTTTACTTAGAACACTTTGTTATAATATCTTCCAAATCGCTTAACCAATCGTTTTCAAATTTTACTGTGTACATCTAGAGATGAAGACACAACTCTTGAGCCATCACTCGTCCAGATCTGTCGAGAGAAAAGTGGACGACGGACGACGGACGACAGACGCCATACTGAAAATCGAGATTTAGGCCTTTTCAGGGTCCAGGAACACGAATCTGGTGTCAGCTAAAAAATTAGCAAAAAATTTTTTTTTGCCATTACCCAACTTCCTTCCCTACGGGAACATGGAAGTAAAAAGCGTTAATTCATGACTAAAAGTGAAAAAAATCGCGTCTGAAATCGAGAAAAACGCTAGTTCAGGGCAAAAATTGCTAATTAAAGACTAATGTGGAGACAAAGTAGTTTAGTGAATATAAGTAGGAAAAGCCGCTAATTCACGATTGAAATTGAGGAAAGCGTATTCACAACTAAAATTGAAAAAAACTCTAATTCGTTGTTAATGGAGACAATTTTTCCTAAAATTGAGAGTGGGAAAAAAATGAAAACTCATAAATGGAGTGGGAAAAATACTAATTCTCTGTTAAAATTGAGAAAAATGGTATTTCGTGGCTGTAATTGCAAAAAACACTAATTCGTTGCTAAAATTGAGAAAATTCGCTGGTTCTGAAGATGATTTCGGCTAAAATCGAGAAAAATCGCTAGTTCATTGCTAAAAATGAAAAAACGGCTAATTCGTGGCTAAAATGTAGAGAAACGTCAAATTCACGGCTAAAATTTAGAAAAACGCATAATTTACGGCTAAAATTTAGAAAACGCCCAATTCACGGCTAAAATGTGGAGAAATGCTTAATTCACAGACTCAAGAGGCAACGTTGACTGAAATCGGTAAAAATAACAAATTTATGAACAGAAAGAGGAAAAGTTGATTTAATGTTTTTGTATAGTAAAACGAGGATTCGCGTACAAATTGTTTTGAGAAAAAGTGCTATTTCACGGCTAAAATTGAAGAAACGTACCTTTCACCATGAGCGCTAATTTATTGGAGCTTTTTCTTTATCTTGCTGCAATTTATGTTTTTCTCGATTTCAGCGTCAAATTAGCAGTTTGCCTTGAATGAACAGTTAGCTATGAATTACACGTGGAATGTCACGTGGAGTCGTACCGGTTTTTTGGTCAAACGAGCCATTGAAGGAGTTCTCGCCGAACACGTTTGACGTATCGGATATAGATTTTGCCTGTTTTCATGGGCTGGACGAATTTTGGGACATTTTCATGTTCCGAACAAATTTTTCCGTGGATTACTCCAGTTATCACACCTCTCCTTACCAAAAGAATTTTCCCAGATCTGCCACTCCTGACGGATGACCCAGATATTGGTCTAAAATTGTGGGTAGTCATCAGGGTCACCGAACGACTGGGCTCAATGAAGAAAAATCCGGGAATAAATCTCCAGAATTTTAGTTGGGCGCTTTCATCACTGGCAAATAAAATACTCTCGCTCAGCCGACTTTGAATTACAGCCCCCTCCCCCTCTTACTACATATTAACCATCATCTCGCAAGGGTTTTGAAACCCGTAAAATTTATGACTGCCAAGACGTACATCCTGTTTACAAGAGTTCGCTACTATTTTTTTTATTCACCGACTTCGTCTCGATCGTCACCCCTTTCCTCCACAAACACAATCCCCACGAGGATGTTTTTTTCTGAGAACTTAGAAAGTCGATACACGACAGACAAAAAGAAGAAGAGATTTTGCCTTTCCCAAACGTAGTTTTCTCCGCTCCGCGTACGCTTAATTGAAACGACAATCTTTCGCGAGCACAATGCAAAATGAAAGTTTACCTAAAGCCTAGGCGCGGTGCAGCTTTTTCTTCAACAGGGTTTTAAGGGGCTGGATGAAAGTTACGAACAACGATGATGGTTGGTGGGGCGAGGGGCAGGATGTTTCATCAGCTCCTCGCCGTTACAGTCTTTTCTTTGATTATAATAACCTTCCACTTCTCTTCCACGCCCCCTTTCGGTCTCACAACCACATCGACTTTGAAAAGCAAGATATTGATGGTGAAAACCATGCAACGGTGAATGGGGGAGGGGGACATCAGTTTGAACTGAAGACGAGGGCAAAAATTTTCTTTTCACTGTTATTTTAATAAAAGCGACTCCTCAGGGCGCTCGCCCCACTCTACTTCTTTACCCTATTGATAACAAATATTTGTTGCCCTTAAAAATTTTAATTAAAGTTGGACCCTTCTCTTTTCCGTGAAAATAAAAGGTCGAAGAGTGAAAAAGGTTCGTCAGGCCCAGCAATTAACGCTCCCTCATTTCAACTCCCTACCCCCTGTAACTACCTCACCAATACACTAACTAGCGACGTGAAGTGTTTTTTTTTTTATAGCGCATTGGAGGTGTTGAGCTCATTTTTATTAAATGGAAAAATATCTCGTGTTAACTTTACAGGTAGGCGGGGGGAGGGAGCGCGTCAATTGAACATTTCTTTTTTCATATATTCCTTCGAAGAAGTACCAACCCCCACCACCCTGAACCAACTCTCTATGATTTTTCCTACAAAACATTTTATTCGTACATTCGAATGAATTCTTAAAGTACTGCTGGGCGTTCTACACTACACAAATCTCTCACACTTGACGTCTCTTTCAGACACCCCCGCCCCCCGAACACAACATTTACGGAATTTTCCATTCCCGAGAATGTTTTGTGTTGCGAATCTGGTGAATAGAAACAGATTAAAAGAATAAAAAAGAAGAAGAAACGTTCAATTTTTTTTATTTTTTAGAATTCTGCCAAAATGTTACCAAAAGATTTCTAAGACACTCCGAATAATCAGTTTCTGAAGAAAAAATGGCAGTTAATTGGCTGATCTGTCCAGCAAACAAAGCCCCAAAAAGTCCCGGGCTCTTAAACAATTTTCCGAGACCACGAACGAAGAGTTCCTTAATTACGTCTTACTCTCTCTTAATGGTCTTTTTAAGCGATGGGAGGGTGTGGGTTGCCGTAATAATTTATTATGAATCGTCGGATCGTTTTAAAACAACTTCTTTACACAGCGTCGCTATTTCCCTCCGCACTTATACCCCGGCGTTAAACGATGAACCCATAGCAAAATTAGGAGCGAGGCGTAACCTTCGTAATTAGTCAGGTTAATCCTCTTGGAAACGCCGAGTTTTCCACCTATTTTCATGAAACTCCAAACTAATCCAATTCTATTCTGGGTGGTGAAAGAAGTGGAAAGGGAGGCGTTTAAAATAAATTGGTTCTCCTTTTTATTCTATTTTTTTTTTTTTTTTTTTTTAAGTCAATCGATAGTTTAGCGACTCATAGTCGTTCCTAATTACTCAAGTAATAATGCCCTTCGGTTTTCGTTTCGAAAATTTTTAGATAGAGACGATGGGAGTTGTGACGAATAGTGGGAGGGGGGGGTGTATGCTGTTCTGTTGGTGCGTGCGATGCTCCCGTCGATATAAATTGGAGTTTAAATTGATTAGAAGCTTGCTTCTCGTGCTATGGTGGTATGGCGGGTGGAGGTGGCGGAGATCACGTGGTGGTTTAACAAAAGCTTTCAATTCAGTAAGAATGAAGGGAGTTACACGTACTTTGTTACCCTTTGGGGCTTTTGTAAAAAAATACCTCGGGCCAACTATTGTGCCCCTTCTCCCCCCGATAAAAGAAGTTTTAAAAGGGCAAACCCCGTTTTCTTTGCACGACATTGAGCGGCGGGACACGGGGCAGCGAGTGGACCCGTGAAAAGCAATGAAATTCCCCGCTTTCCATCACTCTTGCGTCTATCTACGACGTTTTACAACCTTCAGACGTTACAAGGAGTTAATTGAAAAAGCACGAGAGAGTGTATAGTGGAGGGAAATGAAAATGCCACGGGAGACCTATGTGATGAGCGCATTGTAGGGATCCCTCCCACGGGACGCTGGTGGGGGGTGGTGGAGCTGTAATACTTTCACAATTTGCAAAAGCTACATGCAACCTTCTTGGTGGATAAGCTCGGGTTCCCCCCCCCCCGCTGTTTACAACTCATTACCGACCGTGGTGCCGTCCGTTCGCGGGGGGATTGATGCTGGTGTCCTGAAAAAGCCCCGGGAGAACTAATATGCGACGACCCGCACCCGCCTGACTTCACGTGCCTTGAATGTAGAATGTGCCAGCCTACCTTTTCAACATTTCGTTCAATAATAATAACGGTCATCATTTTCTCATCTAGAAATCAACTTTTGGATAATGATAGCTTCACAAGTAGACGGGCACCTCTTTGTAATTGACATTATTATCCGACCAAAAACCCTGTGGTCAGAGTGATTCGAGGGCCTGTTTGATCAACAAATAAAGAGCTGGTGACAGTAAGTTACAAATTTGGCCTAAAGGATTAATTGTATCGTCATAATCTGGCGATTTATTTACATTTAAATATTTGTGGAATCGAGGGAGGGTTTTTGAGGGTCTATATTGGTGTGGAAAAGCGATATCAGGGGTAAATTTTACAAGTTTCCAATGTGTTTCTGCGATCGAATTGGCTGTTTTGGGACCTGAAAATTACGATTCGAATAACACATTTACAGTTTCCAGGCTTACATGTCAGTTTTTAGTTCAATATGGTTATTTTCAAGCTGAATAGCCCATTTTGAGGACCCATAGTTGGTGAACATCAGCGGCCCTTCATAAGGAAGGACGGTACTACTTTATGGTTGACGGTCCTTTGAGAATTTGAGATCCTCAAAAGGATTCTAAAAAGTTACTAATTTCGAGTAACTCATGAATATGAGTGAAACAAATAATTAAAATACCTATTCAAGTTTGTTTCCAACCAACGGTGCCAAAACAATTTCAATGAGGTGTAGCAGAGCTCTGAAAAAAAGACTCACCCTCACTAGCGATGAGTTTGGACAATGTTATGAGCCCCGGTGACAGTGGTCAGTGATGGCGGGGGGGGGGGTTGAGATGAAATTGAACACAACTGGTGGTTAACAGCCGAAACCGGTCCGTCAATGACACACCCCAACGAGGGAAGACTGACAACTTAGGCTCCTACAGCTGCGATTTTTTGCATGCTCTTAATGAGGAGAGCTTTCCAAGGGGTCAAAGCCATGTAATGTAATATGTGCCTCAGCTTTCCTCACGCACAAAAAAGGCTCGTGGTACCTGGTCACGAGGATTTATCCCCTCCCCTTCCACCAGGTGTGCCTTATAGTCTCTAATGGTGCTACTGCTATTACACGTGAGAGTAAATCTCGAGAGTTGAACTCTCTGAGAGTGCCAGGTACGGGCAGGCTGGCAGTGGGGTGGGGGAGAACTCTCTGGCCCGTTTAGACTGGCGAGTTAAGCTCTCGAGAGTTCTCTCTATAGCAAAACTTTCTCAAATGTAAACGCAGCTGAACACTTCGAAAAGGTACTCATACTCCTTGAATTCTCAACTATCCTTATCAAGATTCCCGTAGGTTTTTATCCCTGGAAGCGCAGGGCCATGTTTTTGGAACCCTCAGTGTCGTGCACCGAGCAGCAGCACCCAGGGAGCAGCAGGAAAGTTGTTTCTCCTTTGATTTGTAGACGCTACCTGGGCATTCTGGCCATTCTTTCCTGAACTCGCCGGGTTCACTGGCAGAGCAGTGAATTCCGCCCCACCCAACCCCACCCATCTCCGGACCGAGATCTCCTCAAATGCTTGATTTTTTTCAGGCTGTAAATTTGTCCCGATCAGTTTGCCCTTTAAAAAACAAAAAAAATTGAAATGCCACCCGAAAAACAGATTTTCCACACAAAAAATTGTCATTTTTTGGAAAGTCGCCTCACGGCTATAAATTGAGGAAACGCTGATTCGCGGTTTCTGGAGGCAACTTCGTGGCCTTTCGCTCTCTTTCTTGAGAAATCCAAGCTCTGGCACAGGAAAAATTAAAATAACATTGCATTTGAAGAATAAACAACAAATAAAAAATTAATAAAATGGACGAAGAGGTGTGCGAATTTAGGGCATCTGCTGCTTTTTTATTTAAGTAGCTGCTCGAAGTGCCCGCCTCCATTCCTGATGCACTCTTGTGCTCGTTTTATCATTTCTCGTACCGTCTCATTTCTCGTGCCCGTCATTATTCATATTTTTAGCCCAAAATGTATGACTTTTTCGCTACTTAAATAAAAAACCAGCAGGTGCCCTAAATGCGCACACCTCTTTGTCATTTTTATAATTTTTGAGTTGGTTGTGTGTAAGTTTGTTGTTTATTCTTCAAATACAATATTATTTTAATTTTTACTGTGCCAGAGCTTGAATTTCTCAAAGAAAGAGAGCAAAACAAATGAATTTTGGCACCTGTTATTATTCACATTTTTAGCCCAAAATGTAAGACTTTTTCGCTTCTCTTCGAATTTTATTGTCAAAGGAGGGAGATAATTCCACTTTCGAGTACACCGTTGGAAAGCTGGGAAAACGGAGAAGTTTTTATGACGCTTGACAACGTGTGAAGCAATTTTTGGCGACACAGTAAATTGTTTTTTGAAGTCAAATTTTTTGTTTTTTTGCATTGACGCAACGACAACGTTACGTTTTTGGGCGCTTTTGACCATTTAGAATATTGATTTTTCATTCATCCCATAGAAAATTTTCCGTGAATTACGAAACTGCCATTACCATTACTTTTGAAAAAAAGTGAAGTAGAAGCTGAGAAATAGCAGTTTTTCGTTGAAAAATACAGTTGCGCCTAAAAATCACTAAAAAAAAATATTACTCGAAGGACTTTTTTATCCCATTTTTGGTGCACTATTACCCAATTTTTTTTTGCAACTCAAAACCGACCACCCTGTAGATGCACGCTGTTCTTGCACGAAACGAATCCCTATAGGTGGTATCGACTGGCGGCCATCTTACCACTTTTTTATTTATCAGATAAGCACTGAGTGCTCTGTTTCTGTTGATAGTTTTTAGTGCATTTAATTTTTTTGAAGTTCCTGTTTAATTTCGGGCCCGAGACGCTGCAGGCTTTCTAACTGGGTTCGGTACGTCAATTTGTGCCGTTCGCAAGTATACGTCCGAGTGCAAAAAGGTTACGAGTTTGACTTTTCGGACTTCCTTCTATTGCTTCACATTGCTGTCCGAAAACTAAAGAACTGTGTGTAAAAATGTCGAGGTTAGTGGCTTTCGCTGCTTTGTATATCATCGTTAACTGCACAGCTAAACTTTACACTAAATTTCTCAGAGAGAGGCGGGTTTTGTTCGACCAGTTGGTCTGTGCTACCTAGCTATTCTAGGGTCAAAAAATCCAACTGTTTTCCGAAATATACACAAATTTTTAATATCAATTAACCACACTGTGTAGGTAACACTCTAAAACAACCCTCTGGCTATGGCTTTTGGGCTAATGCCACAAAAAAAAGAACGGAAGAGAAAAATTGGGATGTTGAAGCTTGAGGTAGTGAGCCCCCGCGAACCTGACTGAACGGAAGAGAAGCATGAAGGCACCATTGGAGAAAACATTAAAGGACTTAGCTTTTAACAAGTGTGTTTTGCACCCTGCAATGTTTTTTGATGTGATGCTCCTCTTCCCGTACTTTCTATTACTCCGAGAAAGTCACGAAGCTCAGCGTCTCACGCTCAGTTCTTTAGTTTTCGGACATTGAAGGAAATCCGAATAGTCACACACGTTTGCCCTGTTTGTACTTATTGGACGAACACTTCTGAATGACAAAAGTCCGCGTACCGAACCCAGTTAGAAAGCCTATAACGTCACGAACCCGAAATTAGGCAGTAACTCTAAAAAAATGAAATGCACTAAAAACTATTAACATAAACAAAGCACTCAGTGCTTATCTTATCAATAAAAAAGTGGTAAGATGGCCCCACCGCCAAGCGGTCCAGACTGAAAACGTGTCAGCTTTGACCGTGGCCCGGCTGACGGGGAGTGGGGTGGAGATAACCAGGACTTGCATGTGCCCGGTCACTTCCCGGCCACACAGTCCGGCAATTCCCGGTATTGTGTCCTATAAAGGGCGATCCGCCGGGGCGGGAAGAAGGCACAATCCTGGTAAGATGGCCGCCAGTCGATACCACGTTCTCTGTAAGTCATTTAAGGATTGACTTTTTTCGGTCCGGTCCTCACAAAAAGACCGGACTGGACCGGACAGGAATGATTCACAGCCCGGACCGAAAAAAAATAGCTTGGACCAGACCGGATTCCGTCCGGTCCGGGCTTAAGACCGGAACCAGTTTTATCCCTAATGCCCAAGTAAAATTGAGAGAAATATTCGAGGAATTACATCGAATAATTGCAAGTTTCGTGCCTTTTTTTGTGGCTGTAGTCCCAGGGCTAGCACAAATACATATAGCCAATAGCCATGAAATTTCATCACTGAGGGCTAATAATCAACGGAATTGTCAGTTTCGGGTCTAAATTGGTGTCTTTGCTAGTTTCCCGTATTTATTAAAGTGGAATTTCTTATTTCACGTAGTTACTTCCGCAAAATTTCGATTTTCGCAGGGATTTTTCCTCCCCGGATACCTCGGGCTAGCCGGTCAATTCACAATGTTTTGAAATCAAATATCCACGAAATTCTAATTTTCCTGGCCGAATACTTGCGATATTGTGAGTTTTACGTCTCAATTTCTGCGAAATTGGAAGTTTCAGGAAGTATGTTGCCATACGCAACATTCAGGAGGCAAACATCTGTGAAATTGGATCCTTCCAGGCACAATTTTCGTGAAATTGCAAGTTTCAGGGTCAATTGTTTTTAACTGTCGCGGACTCTGGGCTATCCGGCTCCGATTACTCTCATAACCTGACAAATAGCCGTGTAATTTCAACATTTAATGTTAAATGTTTGTGAGTTTGCAAACTCGAGCCCTGATTCAAGCAAAAATACAAGTTTTTCCTGAATGAATGCACGCATTATTAAAAGTAGGGGGGTCTTCAGGTGTTAGTTTTAAGCGGAATCGCAAGTTCATGGCATTTTTCGTGGTGGTGAATCCAAAAGAATAGCCGGCCCTTACAAAGCCCAGAACCTGACGAATATCCGACGAAAACTTTTGCTCGTTATCCGCCGAATTGCCAGTTTTGGGTATTAATTCAAGAGAAATTGCAAGTTCCGAGACCTTTCTAGAGCGGCAGAATACATGTTAGCCGGCCCCAAAGCCTGATAAATACCTAACGGAACAGGAAGTTTCCTATATCTGACTATCCACGGGGATTAAATAAGGCGATATTGTAAGTTTCGCAGTGTTTTAAATAGTGGCCGTAGACTCCTGTCCGGCTGAACCCCAAGAGCACCCAAAGCACGATGAATAGCCGCAAACTGACAACATATAGAGCTGAGTGCCTGAGAATTCGCATAAGTTTCGGTGCTGAATATCCGTGATATTGCAAGGTTGCAATTTGTTTTTTGTGACAGCGTCATGTTTATTTTGGCCAAAATTCATTCTAAATCAGGATTTAGCACACAAATCGGGATTTAGGTGGTAAATTGGAAGTTTTGACTTCTTTTCTAGAACAAATTTGGCGCTTTTCAGTCAGAAAATGCAAATTGATCAAATTGGTAGAGATTGGGATTCCACTGGATATTGATTTCACTATTTCACGTGGTGATGGAATAAAATGTGGTGACCCTGTAGGCTTTATGCTTTTGGGCGGTATCCAAGGTGGATAGCTGGCCCATTATATGGCTTTGTTCTCGAGTCCATGTGAGAGCAAATGCCCACTTCTGGCCCCCTCTTGCTACGCCCTTGCATTATCCATCAAGTGCTCGTCCGAACGCACCAAAATGGGGCTCTCAGCACCTGTCAGAGTGACCGAAAACGACCGTTTATGTCGCGTGCCACCCGAGGACCACTGCATGCTGTAACCTGTAAACTTCTAGGATCCCATTCGATTCGAGCGATTTTTCTTTTGATTTTTTCTCGTGTGACAACATGCTAGTGGGTGGGTTGACTCATCAGGTACCCCTTAATCAACAGAGTCCGTCGAATAGACACGGCGCCCAATAGCCCTTTCGCTGCCATTTCGTGGGTGGTGGGGCGTATCGTCCCTGGAAAAATTCCCGACCCTGAGAAAAACACTGCAAAATGCTTGTCTCATTGAAAATTTGCCCTTTTGGATAACTTGAACGGTCCAGTCACAGCTTCGAGCACGCCAGCTGAGTTTCGTGAATTCAGAAAGATATTGGGCAAATTTCAAGGAGTCTGGGTGGGGCTAAATTGATAGTTACGTGGGTCTTGAGATTTTCTGGAGGCAAAATTTGGGTATACGTGAAGTGGGTGTGGAAGAGGACATCTTTTCACAGCTTGAAAGTAACGTTAAGCTAATTATACGCTTTCACTTTTGGTGACTCCTTTTGACCAACTCAATTCACAGGGCCAGTTAAAATTGAAATAAAAGGAAATGAAAGAGAAAGGTATTTATAAAACGTGTAAAATATTGTCGCCATTTAAAGGAGAAAACGAGAGGACGGTAAAAAATTGAAAAAAAGTGGTAGGTCATTGTGAAAAGTGAGAGATCTTTTTTTGAAGCCCCTCAGTCCTATTGTTCCTATTTCCTTTCCCCGTCGCGAAAATGGGCACCAATGTTATAAAGGAGAGATTGAGTGCGAGTTGGATAGTGGAAACGGTTGGGGGGAGGGGGAAGAGTTGCTGAACAAAACGCCTTCAGAGGAACTACACTGGGGGAGAGAGCATTGAATCTAGACGTGAACCCAACCCCCACCCCACCATCATCATATTCCCGCACCTTGACGAGGTTTTCATGTGAAGGAGAATAGAAGATTCGGCGGTAGTCTGTGGAAAGGGACGGGTGGAACGGGAAAGAGAACTGTAGAAAAGGACTTTTGCACTGAAGGAACAGGCCAAGTTTAAGGGTTAAATTACAACCCCATCGTCCTTAAGGAGGCTCTCCAACCCTCTCTCCTTTTACACAATTCAACGTCACGAGGCTCCTTTCCAACTAACCTCCCTCCATCCCCTCCGCTCACACTGTTCCTCATCTTTCTTCAAGGTTTCCACGCCATACATAAGTAAAGGCACTGGTCATGTCAAGAGTTTGGTGAAGTCATTATTAACACGAAGTGAAAAAAAGAGTTCCGAGCGTACGCCATTTTTTAACGTGGTCTCCCTTGATCGAAAAATAAAAAGTCGATAAGTCGTACAGCCCACTAGCGCACTATCCTTGTATTTAAATTCAACAAGCGCAACACGCCGATATAAATTGGACCGATAAGGATAAGGAGAGGAAACGGGGGATGTTCTTTTCTTGAATTCACAATAAAGTCGGTAGGAACATCATACTTGTGTATTCCCTTCGAACCGCGGTGTCTTTGCGTTCAATTTATAACACAAGTTCGTCCCCCCCCCCACCACCAGGCTTCTTTTTGTGCGACTATTGATACGGAAGGCAGGAGATCCAAACAAGGCTGTTTTCTCAATAAGAACTGAAAAATCTGTACAAAGGGAGCTGCCTTACCCACTCACGCCATTAATGGTGATCCGTTCAAGAAGATTATCTTTATTTGGCGTATTACGTAGTACCATTTTATAAACTTTGGCTGATTACCGGACTGTGAAGGGGAGCAGGGGCGGAATCCTATCAAAACTGGGTCATAATATGCAAAATCTGGAAAATACGATTTACTGTCGGACTACGTGATGCTCTTCACTCCACCACTGTCTGAACCCCTACTCACCCTAACAATTTCAAGCTGATTAAATCTTATTGTACTAATAATCTGATTTTCTGGTGGAGTGTACGATAGGAAAGCGGCGCAAGTACGGTTATAACTAGGCGGTGAAGGAGCGAGTGAAGAGGTTTCTGAAAGCCAAATCGATAGTATATTGGGTGAAATAGTTTAAAGCTTCGATCTCTTCCGTTAAGTCGTTAATTATCCTAGACGCTATTTCCGTTTCTCAGGTGAAGGAGGGTGGCAGAGGGGAGGGGACTTCCATTCTCGGCACAAGTATTACCTACAACGTGAAATACCCGCATAATCGGCCGTTTAAATAGTTTTGAATGATTATAGGAATGAGTGAGGGTGCAATTTACATTAATCAGCGGTCGTGACTATTATGGTGGCGGTGTTGAATATATCGACATATTGGGGTTGAAGTTTTGACGTTGCTCACGTTTTCAACTCAAATCTGATTTCGTGGAGGTAGAGTGCATGCATGGGTTGATGGGTAGGGGGTGGGGCGGGGAGCAGGAGATGGGAGAGAGAAAAGTCGATGAGTTTAGGAGGATCTCAGGGTTGGTTGATTGGTGGGGAGGGGTGTTCGACTGCCCCCCCCCCCACCGCAGTGATGTAAAAATGAAAAGCTTTCACTCGCTCACTGATTAACACACATTTTTAAAGCAATTTAAACCAGGACTCCAGGTCAATAACCTTGTTTGTGTGCGATTGGTTGGATAATGGAATCAAATTAAACGTCGGGCCTGTCCGGTTGTTCATACACGAACGAATTTTTTTGGGTAATAACCAGCAGGCCTGACCTGTGCTTTAGTGCGGAGACAAAAGAACTTCTGTTTTGACCCTGAGGTTTCGTGGTCCAAAGCTCGCCATCCACATACAGTTGAGACCATCAACGGATCATTTTTTTTGGCAGTTTTTGGAGGCATGGTGTGGCGCAAATAAGCTCATCCTCAATTCTGGCAAGACCCAGTGCCTGGAGGTGACATCAGCGTCATCGGTGGCGCCTTCTCCGCAGGAGCCGCTCAACTTCCTGGGATTCAGGCTGGATAGCAGACTCAATTGGGAACACCACATTGACATGGTCTGCGGAAAGCTCTCTCGCAGTCTATTTTTGTTGCGGCGACTCAGGGGCTCTGTGTCGGAGGTTGCGCTGAGAAGTGTATATTTCGCACACTTTCACTGCCACCTTCTTTATGGGGTTCTGCTTTGGGGCGCTTCACATCAGGCTGGTCGCGCCTTTCAGCTTCAGAAGCGTGCTGTGAGGCTTCTTGCGGGTTTGAGGCCAAGGGACTCGTGTAGGGAGGCTTTCACTGCGCTTGGGATACTCACCCTCACTTCTGCTTTTGCCCTCCAAGTTTTGAAATACGTGAAGTCTAACTCACAACTGTTCAAGTCACACTCGGATGTCCATGTCTATTCGACGCGGAACGCCAACAAGCTTATAAAAGATAGAACCCGTTTGAGACTCACTAATAAGAGCTTTCGCCAACTTGGCATTGATCTCTATAACATGCTGCCTGCATCAGTAACGCAGCAGCCTCCGAAAGCATTCAACAGGAAGCTTAAAGGACTGTTTCTTGCAAAGGCCTGCTACTCCGTGGATGAGGTGAAGGACGCTCTCTGCTCGTGGAAGCCTTTGTCTCTGTGATTTTAAATTTGTCGTTGTAATGCCCGTTTGGGTCTCTACAATAAATCGGTTTATTATTATTATTATTATTATTATTATTATCAGACTCTCGACCCCAGGGTTTTGAAATCCTAAGGTTCAGCCTGTTGAGGCCCACCAAGACGAAAGTTCAGTTTGCGTCCCTGTAGTTTGTTTGTTAGTGAAGTCTTTACAGTGGATACAGAACTCGCAATGTGGGATTGGTTTTTCAAGTTAACCCAAACTAATTGGTTTCGTAAAAAAATTGGTTTCGTACAGGTTGTAAGAGTGACGTGTTGCCCTCGTCCAGAGTGTGCAGTTAAGGTCAAAGAGTGTTATCGAGCTAGTTTATCCTTCGGAGTGTGTTTCGAGTGCAAAGTCAAGTAACTGTCCTCGCCATATCGGGGAATCGCCGGAGAAGCTTTCTCACCTTCCTCAGTGGGAACTTCCTCATCTTCTTCAAGCTGGCTTCAGCAACGTCATCGAAGAAGCTTTCTCACCTTCCTCAGTGAGAACTTCCTCGTCTTCCACAAGTTGTTTTCAGTGTCGTCGTTGGAGGGACTTCCTCAACATTCTCAGCGGGAGCTTCCCCGAGTTAGTACGAGGTTGTCGAAGACAATCTCTGTTTCGTCATTTTCGATCTTGAAACTGATGTCTATTTCATCATAGAATGCCTCAATTTCATCATAGAAACTGTCAATTGCGCTGTGAAATTATCAACTTCGTCCAGTAAAGTCTCAATTTCGTACCATACCATAAACTGTCAATTTTGTTCTAGGAACTGGCTACATCATAGCCATCAATTTAGACCTGAAAACTGTAAATTTCTTTCGCCAAACTGTCAACTTCATCCCACAATCAGTCAATTTCGCCCTTTCAACGCATGTATTTCGTCCTGAAAACTTTAATTTCGGCTGGAAAACTGGCAATTTAGTCCTAGAATCTCTCAATTGCATTCTCGAAACTGTCAATTTCGTCACTACCGCTCTTTTTCATCTTTGAAGCTGTTAATTGTGTCCTGTAAACTGTCAATTTTGTAGCTGTCAATTTGGTCTTCAAGTCTGACAACGTTGTCCCGAAATTATCATTTAGGACTTCGAGAAGCTGTCAATTCATTCGTTCATACGGTCAATTTCTTCGTTCTAATATAAACTGTCATTTTATTCTGAAAACTGTCAATGTCATCCTGGAAACTGCGAATTTCGTCCTAAAAACAGTTAATTTTGTCGTACAAAGCCGTCTTTGATTTTCCAAATTGAACAATGTTTAACCATAAAATGTACTATGTGCCTTCTTTGTACGAAGAGGAAAAAAAACAGCGACTTGACCCCCCTTCCTCCCATCATTGCTTTAAGACAAAACTTGTTTGCCAAGAATCACATACCTAGTCAAAAGTGTACCCCACCACTCCATGCATCACAAGGTTGTCGCCATTCTTCACATATTGGCGTTCCCGCGGGGATTAAAATGGAGACATCAAAGATGGGAAAAAAAGCGTAAAAGAAGCTTGGGGCTAAGTGGCCCACTAAAAAAAAAAAAAAAAAAGTGAAGAAGAGTGGACAATAACTTTGTAGGTCCACGAGTTTGGGGGGGGGGGGTGAGCGAGAAAATAAAATTCTCGTCACGTATTTAGTCT
Source organism: Corythucha ciliata (assembly GCA_038030265.1). Classification (NCBI taxonomy): domain Eukaryota; kingdom Metazoa; phylum Arthropoda; class Insecta; order Hemiptera; family Tingidae; genus Corythucha; species Corythucha ciliata. The sequence goes on along the minus strand of CM075941.1, from coordinate 17,163,318 downwards.
TTACCCTCAACCAACCAATATACACTGGTTGTTAAAAGCGGGCAAGTGAGAGCTTATTGCGACTTGGTGATGACAACCGAGCTAGTGCGGGAGGGGGGCATTGTTCCTCGAACCTTTTTTCTTTAAAAATACATTGATCAAGGGAGGGGGGAGCTTCGAAACTAATTTCGTCGAGATGGTTTTCAATTAGTCCTGGTGGGGGGAGGGGGGACAAAACTTTCATGCTCGGAATTTATAGGAAGGTAGAGGACTCTGGGAACGAAAAGGAGGTTTGTAATTTTCAATTTCGAAACCCTGTGGACCCCTGTCATGAGACATTGCCCTTATTTTATTAAATGTTAGTGGAAGGGAAACCCTAAAGGTTCAAACTATTAAAATTCACTACTGCACTCGCCTCACTAGAACACTTGTCCATAGGAAATATAATGCTTGCGCTCCCAACGTGCAGAACAAAAACCAAACAAATGAAACGCAAATGACCAGTTTTCTCGCAATCGTTCAAGTCACAAAACCTTCAATCTGAAACGTCATAAAAAGAGAACGTGGAGAACGTTGGTTTAAAAAATATATATAAAAGGGACGTGAAATCGTCCTAGCAAACGAGGGAATCGTCTTATAAAAAGACTTCGTTTTCCCCTTTCAAGAAAAGTCAACCTTAATTGGACATTGCCCCTCCTCACCCTTTCCCAGGCTTATACTTATGACTCAGGATAAAACGCCACATTTGATTGGACTTGAGAAAAGTTCCATAAAACTTTATTATAACTTCTTAGAGGGATCAGAAAACGTGGACTGAAGAGATGGGTGGAGGGCTAAAATAAATTTAATTCCAATCGAGCTGTAAAAAAAAGAAGATTTGGAATTAATTTAAGGTCTATGGACCTGAAAGTCTTGATCTTATTGTAAATTTAACGTTAAAATCTTTGTTTTCGTAGGAAAACTTGATTTGTTGAATTTTTATTGACCTATTCTGCCGCTTTTTCTTGTGTTTTTTTTTTTGTCAATACAAATGCAACAAATTCAGTAAAAAATCGTCGAAAACTTGATTGTTTAGGCTCGAGCTGTTTTTACTCAAACAACGTCAAATAAATAGGTTTCTCGATGCATCTTTGTGATTACATGAATAAAAGTGAGAAAAACGCTAATTCGTCACTAAAATTGAGACAAACGTTAACGAGGATGATATATTCGAGGGTACTCATTAATCATTAGTTTACATCACAAATTGAATCGAAGCCAGTAATCGCAGCTAAAATAGATAAAAAACGCTAATTTGCTGATAAAATGGATGAAAAACAGTAACTCGCGGACCAATTTGAGATAATGTGCTGATTCGCTACTCAAATTGCGTCAAAGCGGTAATTCTAGGCTATAAAGCTAGCGCAAAACAAAAACTGAGAAAAGGCGCTTATTTGCTGCTCAAATTGAGTGTAAAAACGCCAATTCACGGCTAAAATTGAGGACCACCGCTAATTCGTGGATCCATTTGAGAAAATTGACCGAAAGCCAATATTCGCAGATAGAGTGGAGAAAAAAACGCTAATTTGCTGCTAAAATGGAAGAAAAGCACCAATTTTCAGCAAAATTTGTGAGAAAAAAAAGTAATTCGCGGATCAATTTGAGAGAATCAGCTAATTCGCGGCTGAAATTGAGAAATTTCGGTAATTCGAGGTTAAAAATAAATAATCGCCAAGTTGCAGCTTAAACTGCTCATTATTCGATGAAAATATTGCAAAAAAAAGCTTGAATTCGCAGCTGACATTGAGGAAAAACGCTAATTCGCAGCTAACATTGGGAAAAATTGCCGCCAATCTGCAAATACAGCCATGAAATTACATCTCTCGGAGCTAAGAACTGTGATATTGCAGGTGCGTGCAGGTCTAAATATCCGCGAAAATGCTCGATGCGAAAATGCAAGTTCCGTGTCTTAATTCTTGGACAAATGTAAGTTTTCGGGTATGATGTCAGCAGAATTGTAAGTTTTGGAGCTGAATATCCGTGATGTTAGAAGTTTGCACTTGTATTTTTGGGCTTGGACCTCGTCGGGCTAGCCGGCCACGACAGACGGCGCGGCGTCTTAAGCTGACAACCCCCACCATCACCTCCCACCCTATCGACAAAATTGCAACATTGAGCTCCATCAGTGGATGAAAATTCGGGACATTGCGAGTTTCCCGTTTCAATTTCAGTGAAATTATGGGTTCGAGTTTCTGTTAGGCGCGAATTAGAGCTTTTTCTCAAAACAATTTTTACGCAAATCCCCGTTTTACACCAATTTAGCTGTCAATCAGCAATTTTTCATCTTTCTGTTCATTAATTTGTTGTTTTTTTTCAATATCTGTCAAAGTTGCTCCCTGAATCCGTGAATTGGCGTATTTTTAAATTTGAGCCACGAATATCAGTAGTGATGCACCGATACCGAGACGAGACCTAATTTTAAGAGCGCGAGACCAAGACTCCAGGTATCGTACCGAGACCGAGGCGATACCACAATGCTCGAGACGAGACCGAGACTCAGACTCAGTGTCGGTATCGGAAAAACGGTGGAGGGAGGAGGTGGAGTAGAGAAGGAAGGAAAAAAAAAACACAAAAAACGAAAAGAAAGTTGTGGTCCTGACATAACCTGCGTGTGCCTTAACCCCCTCTCCCATTGGCGAATCTAGTGGTGGGTGGGTAGCAGTAGATCGCTCTATAAACATATGGCTAGTGGTGAGGGTGTACCGAGGAAAGGGGTGGGGTTTCGATCACACCCTCCTTCCCCAAGATGAGTACCAGATAAGCCCGTGGCCCCTCAAACCCATCCACCCCGTCCACTATTTCGTTTTCTTCCTTTGTTTATTATTTATTTATTTATTTTATTAATAAAACCCCTAAAATCAAATAATTCTAACCGAAGGCCGTGGGCAGAAATCTCAATGAGGCCGCTTGGTCTCCAAATGAATAATAAATATAACTTTTACGCACTATGGCGTTAAATCATGGCATTTTATCAATTGTGGACACCAATAATTTGTATTCAGAAACCGCGAATTCTGGCGTTTTCTCAATAGTAGCGTGAATTAAGAATTTTATCATTTTTTGGCTTGAATTAGTACTTTTTCTGAATTTTTAACAGTGAATTATTGCCTCCCCCCCCCGCAACTCAGCCGAAATTTAGGTAGCGCTTTTCCTCAATTTTAACTACGAAGTTGCCTCCCGAAACCACGAATAGGCGTTTTTTTCAATTCCAGCTACGAACGATAGCTTTTTCTTAATTTTAGCCGCTAATTAGCACTTCTTCTTCATTTCAGCCGTGAATTTGCGTTTTTTTTTCATTTCAGCCGTGAATTTGCACTTTTTATCCATTTTAGCCATAAACGAACACTTTTTCGCAATACACTTATATTTAGCGCTTTGTCTGAACGTTTATGAGCGGACTTGTCCAACCACGGTTACCAGCAATCTGAGAGCTCAGCCCAAAAGCTAAGTATGAGGGAAGAGAAAGATGAATTCCCTTCCCTCTTCCAAGCAATTCTCAATACGAATACACGATCGATCCTAATTGATGTTTTGTTCCCCCGCGGTCGATGTGCCCTACAGACTCTATCGTAGTTGAGTGTGTATTTCCTAAATAGTTACACTAAAATTTTGCTTACGAAGCCCTCAGATTTTTTTTTTACTTTTCGAGACCGATACCGAGACATTCGAGACCGAGACTTACGAGACCGATACCCAGACCGATACTGATACTTACTATGGTCGAGACCGAGACTGATATCAACTTTTCAATACCGAGACCGAGACATTCCAGTCTCGTATCGGTCTCGTGGAACACTAAATATCAGCCGTTTTTCACTTTTTATAGCTACGATCTATAGCGATTTTTCTCGATTTTAGCCAAATTTGCACCCAGAACCAGCGAATTTTCTCAACTAATGCAATGAATTAGCATTTTTTGCTATTCCGGCCGCCAATGCCGTTTTGCTCAATTTCATCCATGGATTACATAGCAGATTTTTCCCTTTATTATTTATTTTCAATTTTTTTCTATCAATTTCAGGCCAAATATCCTCCATTAGCGGTGAATTCGAGTTTTTCAATTTTAGTCGCGAATTGAAGTTTTTCTCAATTTCAGCCGTGATGCCGTGAATTAGCGGCTTTTCCCACTTATATTTGTTAAATAGAAATTTGTGTCTACTGTTTTTCTTCATTTTAGACGCGATTTTTTTTTTTTTTTTTTTTTTTTTTTCACTTTTATTCGTGAATTAACGGTTTTTTTCTCTGTTAAGGGTCTTAATTTTTAATTGAAAGCAAAATTGGAAGTTTTGACCCCTCTTTTTGTGACGGCGAAATTATGGCTAGCCGGTCTCGTCAGACAACGTAAAGCCTGATAAATTACCATGAGATTCGAGGAATAATTTGAGCACCTCTCCCTTCCACGGTCCTTTGGTAGAAGATAAAAGAAATCTCTGGAAAGATCATCTACATTGATTATAGTAGACTCCATTTTCTTGGGTAGGGGTTCAAACCAGTAAAACCCTCCCCATAAATCCACAACTAGCAGCAAGTGACCTTGAGTTTCCAGTTTGTCGATCGAATATTTTTGATTTTAATGGCTTTTTTACCCGTTTCTTCTGTGTAATAGAGGGATTATGCCATTGCCATTATCGTTTACTGTGAGGGAAGGGGGTGAGATCCAGGTCCTGTTTCCACTGAATCCACTGTTTTTCGCTTGGATCTGTGGTGCCTGGATTTATATTACCCATGGAACCACAGCGTACCACCGGGAAGAGCACATCAGGGAATACAACCAATGAAAGGGACCCCATTGATATACGTTAAGGAGAAAGTGCGTGTACCATTGATTGTAATCATTTTCACAGGTGAATGCGAGCATTCACACCGCAGAATGAGCGCATTCACCGGACAATGTGAACATTTTTACTATCTATAATCGCATTTTATCAGACGGTTGAGATAAAAATTACACACATCGCCATTTGGTCGTTGCAAAACCGAGCGATAGTTCCCTGGATTTTTTTTTTTTTTTTTTTTTTTTTTTAGAGCCCTTACAAATGGTTTTTGAATGGTTTCAAGCCGATTGATAGAATGGAGTGAATTCGTGATGGAAAGGCGTATAGGAGTTTTCCCTTTGTGAATTTGATCTCCTTCTTCATCATCTATTGAAACTCTTTTTTTCGCTCTTTTTAAACCGCGGTCGGGCGTTTATGATACAAAACGTTTTGTTTTCCCGTTTGCCTACACTTCAGCTCACAGCGTATTTTTTTAAAAACTTTTAATAGGAAGTTGAGGCCCAAACCCGGCATTTTGTAGCCTCAAACACCAGCCCCCCCCCTCCCACTGCCCATTAAAGCGCACAACCCAAGCCAAAATCAGAAGAGAATTACGGTTTCTGCCGTGCTCCGACAAACAAAAGGAGTTTCTTCCTTTCTTAACTTTTTTTTTCCTTCCAATTGGGCAGAACCTTTTAATTTAATCCCGTCAGAGCCTGGGCGATTACCAACAATAATTTCTACCTCCCCCCCACCCCACACCATTATTCCAAACACCCCCAAAACGAAAAATCATTAGTCCGGCTTTGAAGAAAACCACAGTGTTATAGTAGTCTCACCACTTTGATTGTACGTTGTTGGTGAATGATGGGGAGGGAAAATTCTTCTGGTGCAGTGGTGGGGGTGAGGTCCTTTAACCGTGAAAATAAATAAATAAATAAAGAAAAAAGAAAAAACAACGGGTCACAGATTTACGGCCTTTTCCTCTCATTCCCCAAACCACACCCTTTTAGATATTTGGCTCGAATCCATGGCGAAAGAAATACGCGTAACTATTTACACGAACTTTCCCGGAATGTACTGTTTTCATGATTCTCTCGAATAGTGATATTTTGCTCAGTCCGACAGAAAATGACTAAGCATCGTTATTTATGGCTAATGGACTGGATGGTAGAGGCAGGGAGGGGGTGCATTAAAATATCTTCATACACCCAGTATCCAGTAGTGGAGAAAATGTAGTTAGACGGACTCCCCAAAATTTCCCTGGTTTTAGCCTTTGTTTAACCCTGTTATTTTACCTGATTATTAAAAGTTTGTCGTCTTTTCACTTTCTCTTCCTCCCTACCACCACCACCACCACCACCCAATCATCTTCGAAACTTCGGACCAAGAGACTCCCCAATTAAGGAGCCACTGTGTTGAGCAGCATGGGAAGGGGGGAGTGGTAGGCGTAGGACTCTTGGGGCACTATAAGAGATGAGGTAATAAACTTGAACTCCCACTCAAGTTTAACAACTTCTGTCGCTCGAGAGGTCCAGGGAGGAAAAGCGATTCTATTCCCTTCTTCTTACTCCTCTTCATCCCATCTATTTACCATCTTGTATAGGTAATGGGAAAAGGAGGGGTTTCAATAGTCACGCTTGAATGTATAAAAGCTGGTTGTGATGAAGAGGGGAGGGAAAGGTGAGTAGTCAAGTGCAAAAGTTGCTAAAATAGAATAGTCTACTTTTGTTTATTTATTTATAGGGCGGAATTTGTGTTCTGGAAAGAATGAATAACGGGCATGTCGGGAAAACCCAGGAAAAAAAGTCAATTTTTTCCTTTTTTTTTTTTTTTTTTTTAATACTCGCTAGCCGGGTTTTTTCTTCTTTGCGCATAAATAAATGAAATACGAGCGCGCGGTTCACATGACTAAACACGATGATGACGAGACGTTCTTCAATTTCACTGAAATTTAATTAAACGAGATGGGGGGGAGGCCCTTCGAGGAAAATACCGTGTTAAAGCCGCAGCCCTGCTGGCCCGCCGACCGCAGTTCAGCAAAAGGGGGCCCATCCAACTAATTTAGGCTCGTTAAAGAGGGGGTTTCCCCCTTCAAATTTTGGTCCGTGGTGCGGGAACGTTAAAACCGTCTCTCGACTCAGTTTTCCACGAGACTTAATCGAGCTCTTTCTGCCCCCCTCCTCGTCGACGCAATGTAATCTCATTCTGAAAATCCATATAGCCCTGTATACCACACGATCTGGCGTATTTTAGTGAATCTTAACATTGCCAGGAGGGGACGAAAAAGTAATGTTCACTCCGACAGGACGAATAAAAAAAAAAAGTCCTAAAAATGTCTCGCTGTATAACGTCGGTGTCTCTTACCACAATCCACAGCACTCTAAAATGGACCTTATTGTGCACAACGCTTTCCACTAATACTCCTCCCACGGACAGTTGTTTTCTACACTAGAAGTAGAAGAACACAATATCTTCAAGGGCTAGCTTTTTAGACACCCCACCTCCCCAAACCCTCCCATCGCATCTCACGCTGTATCCCGTTCCGCCGTATCATACTGTCAAACCTCTGAACCCGCTCTGCCTTCTTGCTCCATAGCTATACTTGTTTGTCCTAAAAACAGACAGCAATGTATTATTCAGTAGTCAAGGGCCGT